>OY728162.1:914493354-915743354 GCA_963277665.1 Viscum album | reverse complement strand
GTATGAACATTCAACATAATCATCTTAATTGGAAAATTCTATTGGGAGAGATGAGGAGATTATTACAAAAGTTGAGACTGTCCGTCTTCGGGTAGAAGAAGAAGTGGTGGGGAGAGCGGAAATCTAGTGTTCAATTGATTCTTCCCACTATACTTTTACTGAATTATCCATCTCGTCAAATTAAATCTTATTATAATTCAATGTACATTATTTTTTAATGATATTCATAAAGGTAATTTGAAATTTAGAGGTTCCTCACTTTTTTATCATTAACAGTGAATGGATTTTTCTAACCCTTCCATGTTGTCATCTATTCATCCTTCCATTCATGACATTCATGAATTTTTAATAATCCAATGTTATATGAATCACAAATGATACCCATCCTTTTCTTAATATCAAGTAAACATAAATTCCTAGAATTAAATTCTGAAATTTTAATAGAATCTTCTTGATAAATTTTCATGAATGTCTACCAGCATGATATTATTCATTTACATGTTTTTTCTAGCTATCTTGAGATCACATGATTCCCAAAAGGACAATTGGGAAGAATATATGTCCCAGAGGGAGAGTTCTCATTCTTTTCCCAAAACTTATTGGGATGGTGAGCCTTGAGTATTTTTTGTATAAGTTGGTATAGTGTCCCATAAAAGATTATTCATTCTTGTGGACTAGATCATTGTTGTACTGTAGTTTATGGACTTTTAGATTAAACCTTCTATCACTGATGTTTATGGTCTTTTAGCTCTGACCTTCTGTTTTTGTAGTTTAGGATCTTTTATATTGGAACTTATATTGTTGTTTTTAAGGTCTTCTAGCTCAGAAATTATATTGTTTTAGTTTAATGTGTTTTATATCATAACTTTTTTTCATTAGTTTGGGTTCACTTTGCTCATTCCTTCTATTAGTATAGTTTTTGGTTTTAATCTCATACCTTATATTGATATAGTTTAGGGTATTATAGCTCAAAACTTCTATCTCTATAGTTTATGTTCTTTTATCTAAAACCTTCTATCTCTGTAGATTAGAGTTTTTTATCACAGGCCTTTTATTTCTTTTGTTAATGGCCTATTAACTCCGGCCTTATATTTGTGTAGTTTAAGGTATTTTAGCTTAGACCTTATATTGCAGTAGTTTATGATATTTTAGCTCGAACCTGATTTATTATCATAGAGTATGCTGTAAACATTCCAAGAATGACCCAAAACATACAATAATTTTAGGTTCTACCATGGTGTTTCTAAGGCACATGAGGATTATATCTCCTTTATTTCATGTAGGATATTCCTTTAGTTAGTAGGTCGAATCCCTTATGCATTGATAGCATTGTCAAATAGAGGTGTATCCACTCTTTTCAAAGGGACATGTAACATTTATGGGGGTAATATCACATTATAGTGAAATACTACATATTATAGGTCCACATGGATAGTTTAATTGTGGATGATTTAAATCCTAACACAACATTTTGAGTCCATGAATATGGTATGGGGAAGACATGATGTGGATGACCGATAACACCTTGATGTTCCAGGTTCTACGATGGTGTTTTCGGGGGTCAAAAGGAATAATTACCCATTCTTATAAGGATTAGATTCCTCTAGTTAATTGTCCATGGCCCTAATATGTTGGTTTTATTGTCAAGAAATGATAATCTACACTATTCTCCATGGTACATGAATAATTTTTGAAGATCCAAATGGTTAGATGATGAGGTTGGGTATGGGAAAAGGGATATCCATGAAGGGTTCTAACACCCTAGGGTAGTTGAGATATTAATTTAGAAGCTTCATACCTATTATTTATGGTTTTATGTTATGTAGTTTGGTCCATAAATTTTCTGGGAATGAAGTGTCACATTCCTTCTTTGAGAAAGGGAACAAAACACAATGACTTAATGTCGAGGATGATGAATCTTCTTGAATAGTTTGGCATAGAAAATTTAATGAATTTTCCAAATTTCCTGGGTTTGGAGGATGATATGGTAAAATCATATCATGGATGACCCAAAATACACTGAGGTGCTTGGTTATGTTGTGGTGATGTTAGGTACCACAAGGGCCAGAATTCCTTTTTTATAGAGTGATGAATTTTATTGATGACCATAGGTGAATATGAAGTATCCATAGACATACCTACATAGTTAGTAAAAGGTTCCCTTTGAGATGGTTATCCCATTCTATGGGCCAGAAAAGGTTTTGATTATATGAGGAACTTAAATCATGAAGTTTTATTTATAGAAATTGTAATATCCAAGAAGGGTTTGAGCACCGTAAAAGTTACTTCACAACCTAGCAGACCAATTCTCATGGTGAGGGGATGTGATAAAGAATTAATATAACTTTTTATTAAACCATTGCGTTCATCGAGCATGTAATGGATTTTACTAGGTTTATAGAGTATGCCCTATGAGATTTATGCATTGTTTATTTACACCGAAGTTTTCTCCTAAAATCAGAATATGGTGGATTTAGACTAAAGAGTTTAATTTTGGATAGAACACCATTTATGGGTTCAAAAACTGAAAAGCTTTGTGTCTCTTTCGCAAGCAGTTTAACGTATTTCAATTTGGGCCATTATATTCTAGTGTTTAAGGTCATACAACATTTATGAAAGTGATGGTAGTTTAAATTCATGACTCACATGGACCAAATATGAGGGATGTTTCACAAGAGCCTAATTAGGATACCTAGGTTCAAGAGCACTCAATCATCATTCTATTTGGGGGATGAAAATATTATAAATATTGGATTGAGGTTCTCAGGTCATGAGTAATTACATGGGACAATCATACTGGGGAAGGCCGAAAACACATTGAGGTATTAGGCTATACTGTGGTGATATCAAGGATTAGAAGGATTAAAAATCCCCTTTTACAGAGAGACACATTTACTCGATGACTGTAGGCACATCTGCTGGAGCCATATGAATACATATATAGTTAAACAAATAGTTCCTTGAATCCATGTATCTTTTCAAAGGGCCATGTATAAATTTTCTCAAACTAAATTACTTGAGACATGAAGTGTAATTTATGGATTAAGGTTCCTAAAATATGGTAGAAGCACTCCGTACTCTGGCGGGATGTGTTAAGTCTCTTTTGGTCAAACGATGAGGAATGAAATTGAGTGATGTACTACATAGTTTAAAAACATTTAGTAGGTATGTACCCACTCCCATGTGGTTTAATGTCATGTGGTAAGGAAATTTGTTTACATGAGGTTTAACATCATGTGGTAATGATGATTTTTCTGTGCAGTGTTTCTTCCATCTGACAAAGAGATTTTCCTTACTATTTAATGTTTTTCCGTAAGGATTTCAGAACTGATATAGAAAATTGTGAACTATATATTATATGATTATGTAGGTCACATATAGATTTAACTCATTCATAGGTGAAATGATCTTGTGTGACTCAGTCCCTATATAGTTGTGGGGTATTTTTTCAGTTTTTGTAGTTGAGCCTAGGATTGGAGTTCTAAGAATCACTTCGTATCCAATAATAAATGGAATAAATCTATACATAGTTATTGAATGGTAATCACTTTGTGTAGGTCTAACCCATATGTATAGGTCTTTATTGTTTCCATTGATTGTTGTAGTTGGGCCTAGGATGGGAGATCTAGGTGTCACTACATGTCCTGTGATGATAAGAATCAAGGAACACATAGTTCTTGATGAATCATGCTATTTAACATCATACAAGAAGAATTATAGCTTCTTGATGTGGAAATGAGAATCATGGATGGTCCCACAGTTGAAAATCAGGGTGTCACTATGTATCATATGATAAAAAGAATCAACCCAAATGTTGTTTTTTTGGAATGTCTCTCTTGCACAAGTCTAACCTATACATAGATAGGGGAATTTTTATATTTGGTGTGAATTATCCAAGTATTTAAGATCTAGGCATCAATACATATCATGTGATGTCAAAAAACAAGTCTCATGTAGTTCCCGAATGAAGGTGTGTTAGGAGACAAACACTAACTACAACTGTACTCTTTGGTGAGGTACATAAGAATGTACAATTTTATGTCGTTCATAGGAAATAAACCATGTATTTTAATACCATGATATAAAGAATCATTGTATTAATTTTTTGTACATTAATTCATGACCATAAAGGCACCATCACAATATTTCATTCATTGTTTTTGTGAGGAATCCCTTTCATCAATTTCAAACCACTTGTGAGATATGATCAATTTGAAGAATAAGGAATGAAAAGGATTCCTAACAGCATTCAGAAGTAATTATTTATATGATAGAGGAATTTTGTATTGTGTAGTGGCTAGAAAAAGATATAGGATTGAGGAATCTCTACTTAACTCTTTTAAAATGATAATCAAGACATATGTAGTTCTAAAAAACCTGTACAGTTTAATGTTGTGCGTAAAATAAATCATCCATGTAGTTTATCTTCTTTTGGTATGGACATGGATCAACCAAAATGAAGAAAAAATAAGGATGTTACTAGGCCTAGGACAAGAGGTGTGGGCATCACTAAATATCTAGTGATGATAGGAATCAATGCTCACATTGTTCTTAGATAAAGTGATTCCTTATGTAGAAATATATCTCACATGGGGATGGGGGAATCTCATCCTTCCTTTTCACAGATATGGATCATGTCTGAGGAGTCATTAGTGATATGGTGCTTCCTGTTTAGTTTGACGTCATGCAGTGAGGATTTTCTTTGTAAAATTTAGTGTGAGGTTGTTAGGAAATGAGGTATAATGTAATTTAATGTATTTCTGCCAGGACTAGCTCATACAATTTAACATTATGTAACCTGAACGAGATAGTTTAATGACATGTGACTTGGATGAGATCATATAATTTAACATCATGTAACTAGGAAGAGCTCACATCATTTAATATAATTTATCCAAGGTGATATTGTAAAGTTTGTAGTCATGTAAGAAGGATGATATCGCATAGTATAACATCATGTAACCAGGATAAGCTCATACAATTTAACATCATGTAACTTGGAAGATCTCATAATGTTTAATTTCATGTAACTAGGAAAAGCTCATACAATATAACATTATTTAACTAGGGCGATATTTCACAATTTAACATTATGTAACAAGGATGAATGATTTTCTTGAGGAATTCTATGTGAAGTATTTATGGATAAATCTAACACTAGTGGGGGTGTGACATGTTCCCCATCCATTTTAGATAATGAGTTATCTCCATTATGATAGAATTTATGTATTGTGTAATCCCATTCCCATTTGTGTTACAACTGTAGTGGATTCTTCCCTGATATCATTAGGGTTCTGAGAGATAATACCAATTCTCCTTGGAGGAACGAATATAGGTGATCCTTTTTATTAAAGGCTCATGTGATCTAATTCTGATGGACCTCAAGGTTGTGGAATATGCACAAACTATTCACATTAAGGCACTCCAATTCATCTACTAGATTTTTTGATTTTTCATCATCTTAGAGACTTCCAAAAATATCTATTTGGAGTAAAAGAATATGTACTTATATGGGTAACAATGCCTCAGTCCTATACACAAATGAGTATGATTTTTCTTGTGTAGAATTACGGTTGGTGGTATAATACGTCCATAGAGAATGGAGGTGGTAGTCTAGACATGATCTATTACACTTGTTCACCATCTTTATGAGTATATTAGAAAGGCTATTATTGAAAGACTATAACTATTCATTTTCAAATTCAAGATAGTGAGATGAGTGACTGGACATGATATTTTACTCCTTGTAGAGATTCTTGAACTCCATAGAACAAAAGATAGTTTTGTTTTCTATTAATATTGTGTGATGGACCCCAAACCTGGTGATAATACTAGACTTTATGATGTTTATGACATTGTTCATACCAAATTCCTTGAGTGGTACAACCTCATCCATTTTTAAAAAGAAGTTGGAAGTAGTAAGGATGTACTTAAACTCCGTACATATGGATTTGAGATATGGCTCTACAACATCCATTCCCCAAATGGAAAAGGATAAGAATATTGACCTATATGTAGCAATTTTATGGGTGATGAGTGAATTTTTCAGGGATCGGGAAGGCATGAATTTTATTAGTGAACTCTACACAATCATATATCATGGTTTTCCAATAGTAAACTATCCTCTTGATTTGGTGGGAGAGCCTAGTTCTAGAACGATGATCACCACAGTATCCTGTATGGACTTCTTCCATGATAGAATGAATATTTATTTATACTATTGATATGAAGAGGATTCAATCAAATCCTCTCTTATAGAGGGATTATTGTTCATTCACACCATACTTTAGGGAAATATTCACTGCAAGGAGCCGAATCTATTCCTTCCTAGCTCAGCATTTCAAGAGAACACCATTTTAAAGTTATCCGATTATGGAATCCATCCATCCAGGGGTGGATACTTGTTCATCACACTCTTGGGCAGTGTTGACCAGGTTGATTTCTTACATATCAGTGATGAAGACTGACAATACCATTCTTACCTTCATGATACATAAGATTTCTTCCTCGTGACCAAGGTCTCCCAGGATGGTGGATGCATTATCCAATTTGTTGGTGTGATTATTCTGTGATAGAGGAACTTGATGTAATATGGGATCAAAAATAAATCTGACATCAATATGATGATGTGGCCAATGATATGGTAAAGTTATTAATATTTTATGTCATATTATTCATTTATATTAGTTATCATTAATTATTAATCCACTTTGTTATTTAGGTAGGCTATATGTAAGTAAAGGGCTAGTTCTAGATCAGCGTTGAGTGTTTTGTATTCAACATCATTATTCATGAACCCCTCAGATGGTGAAAAATATTAGGGGAAAAATATTTTTATAGAGAGACAAATATTATCCCTAAGACAACACGATTGAGATTTTGGGATTCCATCCTTTTTCTAGCAGGACACTCGGATGTGCCATCAAAATACATCTCCAATGTCTGGGGGGGTCCTAGGGGTGTAGAAGACCTCCTCATCTTGAAACTCGGTGTCCACCATTTTATTCTTTGTGGTAGGATGTGCTTTTTGGAAATCATCTAGGGATTTCCATCTTACCGACTTCAGTGATAGGAATTGAATTTAGTATTCCTGTAGAATAATCTCCCATCAATCTAGTCTCTGATTCAACATAGGATGTCCAAGGATTTACATTTATGGATCAATAAGATAGGCTAGATGGACATCCTGAAGTTGAGTGTAATGTCTTATATTTTTCACTAAACATATGAGTTCAAGTATGATATTCTCAATATCATAGTATTGATTCTCAGTACCTATCATTATTCAGATGGGTTATTAGAGACTCTTCTCACACCCCTCATCAATATTTTATGTGAGGAGGGTTTCTAGTGATCATTCTAAGGAGGCCACATATAAGATAAGTGGTCTCCCTTCAACTGGAGGGATCATAGTCGGTGGGTGAATTAGGTACTAATTATGACTTTTAAAGGCTCCCTAATAGTTATCATCCCATTGATAGGTGATTCCATTCCTCATTATTCTAGTGAAGGGCAGAACTTTTTTGGCCAAGTTGGATATGAAACTCAAAATTTAGGTGAGGTTCCCTTAGAGTGCCCTCGGTTCATTAAGATTTTTGGGGGTGAAATTGCTAAAATAAAACTTTTATTATCTAGTTTGACCTCAATGTATTTGTGGTTTACCAAAAATCCCTGAAATTTACCTAACGTTACTCCAAAAGTGCATTTTAGTGAATTCATCTTCAGACTATGTTGTCACAACATTTCAATAATTAATTTAAGATTCATGAAGTTCTAACATCACTGTTGTAATTTGAAAAACATGTCATCAACATACCATTTGGTTATTCTTCACAAGAATTTCCTAAATATATGATGCATGGTGCATTAATATGAGTTCCAACATTCATTAATCAATTAGGCATGACCTGATAGTAACAGATCCCTTTTGGTACTTTGAAGAAAGTGGCTTCTTAATCTTTAGGATCAGTAGTTATTTTATTGTACCTTGAATACCCATCTATTATGGAATGGTATTGGAAGCTATAAGTTGAATGCATCAATATTTTTGTGATCAGAAATGGGAAATAATCATTTGGGATGTATGGATTAAGGTCTATGAAATTAATGCAGAACCTAATATTCCCATTCTATTTCATAATAAGGGCAATGTTGGCCAACCATATTGTGTTTTTAACTTCTTATAAAAAGTTTTCCTTGATAAATTTTTTAATATCAACCTCTACATTGGTGGCATGAGAGGGTTGTGTCCAACTATATGCCTTCTTGATGCCTCAATGCTCATTGGGTGAACAGAGTTGGGGCATAGACACATATAGATTCCTCCTTGGAATTTATTTATAGTTCCAAGAGAAAAAATATTTATGATTCCGTAGAAATGAAATGTACATATCCAGATCTTTGAGGGGCATAGTGGCACTAATGAGTGTGGTCCAAAGGCTTCTCCTATTCTAACATTTATCTATCTTATCTCATTAATGGTGGTGGAGAGACATTCCACAAAGGTATGAGGGGAGTCCTTGAGGTCATCCTCATCATCATACACCAATGACCCATAGAGAAACATTCATATGAAGCTAGAAATTTTTGGGCATTTATATGACTATTAAGGTGAGATGGTCCATGAATGGGGACATTATTTACCCCAACTTCCGTATTAGTTGTAGAGAGATGATGAAGATGAATATTTTTTACACCGTTACTAGTGAAAGGAGGATCTTGGATATATGGGACAAGGTATATCACCTGAAATAGACTTATGGGGATCACATTGTCACTGTTGAGAATATTCCATGGATTTACAGGTTCTATCCCAAGTCCATTAGGATAAAAAACAAATATATCATATTCAAGCATTGGTTTTTTCCATTCTTTTTATAGAAGCTTTCTATATCATATGTGGCATCATATGTCTTAAATGGGGCACCATCACCATGTTGTATACTGAACATTCTATTTAGGGGGTTTTTCAGATAATGATGAAATGTTGATGGTATTCCATATCGTTGTGGAGACAAGGTAATTCGATTAGGTTATTGTACCAAGTGTTTTTCTGGATAACCATAAAATCAGCTTTATATGTGAGCTCCCAAAACTTTTTTTTGAGTTTGATATTCCTTATAGGTCTTTTCTCGTGCATATCGTTCCTTTGAATGGTTATCTTTAGGGATAAAAATACATTTTTTCTATATCCCAAACATTTTATGATTTGAAATAGGATAAAATTATTACTGGATCCAATGTCAATTAGATCCCATCAAATATCAACATTATTAAGTCTTCTCAAAACATAGAGGGGTCTGATGTGTCCTTGGATGACATCTTCCTGACCATGCTCTATGAACAAGATGGAGATATGATATTTTACAAACATGGTCTCTATTCAATATACCTCAACTGCAGTGACTTATGCTTCAAATTATTATTGGATTTGGAGGGCTTTAACCAGTGTCTCTATGAGTTATTTTAAATGACTAGAAACATCGAGGATTGAGATCATGGTTGGGAAAACTGCATCTTGCTTAAGAATTTTTTAGTTTTGTTTGAGATTTTTGAGCTTTTTGAGGTGGGTTTTCTCTGGAATATATGGCTCGGGAACTTAGTTATTTTAGTCTTATTGGATTAGTGCCTGTGTAAAGGTTATGGAAGAATCTGATTCTAGTGGCGTGGGTTGTACATGCCTTCCCTATTTCTTGGTACTATCAGATAATCGCACACCTGCTAGGAAGTAAAGTAAGACAACTGGTTACAGTCAATTATAGGATGTTTTTAATACACCTTCATATTGTTATTTCTATCAATAGAACTCCAAACCATTGTTCTCTGCTTTATATATGCCTACCATGGAGATGTGACTTAAATATTAGGCTTGAACACCCTCATTCTATCCCCATTATCATTATTTCATGTTCATGTGACATCCCATTCACTAATTATGTGGGATAAACTCATATTATGAGGAATATTCATCATTGTAGAAGGGTACCACCTATTTTATAATGGTTAAAGAACAAAATATTATCTCTTCATCTGATGAGGGTTCAATTTGGTGGGGGTGGTACCTGTACTTTAGACATTGTACGGATGAAATCTGCAACTGTTAGAGGTTGAATTGGAGAAGTATATGAATCTTTCTCTTATGTATCTTCCTTCTTCTGATGGACTAAAACTCCTTTGTGAGGCATATGGGATGTTAAATACTTGGGTGGTGGAGATATTTCAGTTCTGAACAAATATTATCTTAGGGTAGCATGAGCTCATTTGACTATTTTCTTAGTCACCTATTTGTTGAAATTTTTCTCAAGCCTGGCCAAAACAATATGCCAACCACCATTTTCTTCTAACTGATAAATCATTATGTAGGACACCTTCTATGAGGTTTTTTTCTAACACTAGTTTTCTAGAATTTAACATGACTTTATTGATTCCATTTATGATTAATCTATCCGTGATATTATTACCCAACCTTCTTATGAAAATAGAAATAATTGGGATGTTCAGTGAGGTTAACCGAATCGGGCTTCCTAGGATGTGGAAGCCTAAGAAGTTTATTGTTCATGGAAGAAAATAAATAAATGGGCAAATGTTAATTTTATAATAATTATGTTTGGTTCACTCATTCTTCAAATTCTGGGCTACCATGATTTCTATGTGCTTCTGGAAAAGAGTGAATCCATTGTTGTTACTGCTCGACATGAGGTGTTGGGAGGTTGGGGACTTTACTAGGTGGATGGATGTGAAGTGCTACTGGGTTGAGATTGAAAGTAGTATTTTATATCTTTCCTAAACATTTTTCATATTTTGAGTCCATGATTCAAGATTTGGATTGGGTTCATTGAATGGAATATTCGAGATGTTTTTTCGTTTTTGAAAACTCACAAACCCCACATGGGTAATTCATTGTGATCTGAGGCATCTTTATCTCATCTTAGATATATTTTTAAGAGACCTACAAAAATTTTCTTTTAAAGAGAGGGATGATGAGTGAATAGGTTAAACCCTTTCACTAGGCTATGAAGTCAGTCCCTCTCTTATTTTCATGATGCTTGTAGTCTGTTATGCTGAAAACTTTTCATTTTTCAAAGCATGGACCTGAACTGATTAAGGAATTAATTATTGATGTCTTCCAATCCTACAATATATCATGCTGTTAAACTTATATACCAAAAGGGTGACCCTTTTAGAGAATTTTTATAACTCCTCATCTTTATTGCCTCCTTTTGATCTCGAGGGCCCATCATCAGCCAAAATTGATATACAAAGTGTGTGAGATGCTATTAAG
The DNA here is from genome assembly GCA_963277665.1 of Viscum album. NCBI lineage: Eukaryota > Viridiplantae > Streptophyta > Magnoliopsida > Santalales > Viscaceae > Viscum > Viscum album. The sequence goes on along the minus strand of OY728162.1, from coordinate 915,732,073 downwards.
GATCACAAGCACCATCACTGATAGATAAAGAAGGATTGTTGAAATTTGGGGTGGGAAATGCGTCTTCCCCCCACATATGATATGGATTCTGTTAAGGCTACATAGGTACGTGTCACCCTCCCATGAATTCCATTTACATAGATAGGGACTCAATAATGTTATGTAGCTATGGCAGTATTGTTTTATAAGGCTCCACGCATCTATAGGGAGCTTGAGGGGGTCAAGGATGGGGCCTTACGTCCATCTCCCATTGACTCTCGATTCATCCTAAGGATAAATGATTTCCATAGAAAAGGATAGTCTGTCACCACAATAGAGGGAATTCACAAAAATTTTGGACTTCCTCATCTATATAGAATGGATACCAAGAACTGAAGCCAGTATAATGCTCAGATGCCTCTCTTTCTAGTGAATTTATGTTTTAAAGATGTATAAGAGGAGGAATATTTGCCTCACCCTAATGATGATACCGAAGAAAATATTTATTTTTAGAGGTTATATTTTTTTTATTTAAAAATGGGTTTTTTATCCTTTACTAAAGTATTAAAAGCATTATATTTGTTTTTGGATGGGTTTGAAACATAGCCTGAAATGATTAATTAAAATCTAAAAAAGTCTTTATAAATTACAAATATTCCACATCTCTATAAATTATTTTAAAAATTTATTCTCATTCTTCATAATACAAAATTTTAAAAAAATTATTCATTACATTATGTGAATTTATATTGATGAATTTTTTTATTATATTTAGAAACTGAATAAAACAATATGTTTTTCACATTTAGAAACATTATTCAAAATTTATTAATAATGTAAATTTCTTTTATATTCATTAGAAAAATTTAAATTTTTAAATATGAATCTACATGATAGAGAATAAAATATCGTGGTTGGGTTAAATTAAATTATATAATAAAAAATATTAGAAACCCCTATCTATAATTCTGGGGATGAGGAATTTATTTATCACCAGATATCTTATAACCCATAACTGTCAATTTTGGATTTATGTGAAATTATTATGATCTCCATTTTAAAATATAAAATAAATATTATCGACTATGTGAGGCCACCCAATTATAAAAGGATACTGCCTTGGTCCCTTTAAATCCATGAAATAATTTAAAATTTCCATATACTCAATAACATATATCATTACATAATAATATTTTCCTTGGTTGGATATACTTTAGTCCCTATAATATACTGATATTGATTAAAAAATCATACAAGTGGAGAGTTTTTTCCCTTATAATTATAAAATTATTATCATATTTTATCAATTATATACATTATATACATCGTCTTTATTAATATCTATACATTATTTATAACCTATAGATAATTTCATTATACTTATACAATGATTATAAAATAATATAATAACTTGACAATTATACTCATACATTGGCCACAACATGTTCTTGTTTAGGTAATTTGAATAACCAGCGTGAATGATGTAAACATATTTCATCTGGGATGGTAACTGAAAATTTATTACTTGTGACATATGATATTTATAATTTAGTATTGTTTTTTTGATTAGGTAATTGTTATTTTATTATTTAACTTATTATGAATATACAAGTTTTTATATGATAATACTCATCGAAACAATGATGTTATGTATTTGATCATCGATAACTATAATAGAAACTAAACGGAATAAAAATATAACATCAAAAATCACTGTGATTCATATAATCTTATATATTGACTATTTATGATAAAAAATCCGGATCGTTGATTGAAAAATGGGTTATTATTATTAAACAGAAAATAAATAGTTAACAACATTGTCAACAAAATTCAATATTAAATAAAAACAAGAAATATGTATGTAATAAATGAACACGAAAGATTAACATAAATTGAAATAAGTAGAATAATTTTCTTAAATTAAAAGTTTTTAGGAATGAGTTTATTTTCTATGAAGTTAGAGTACATATGAGGTGACCTAAGACATGAGGTATGTGAATTCATAACTCAATTACATTTAATTGAGTTTTCAATATTTCTAACAACATACACTTAATTTCCATATAGAAATATTATAACCATTACTATTAATTAAAAATTTAATTCAAGTCTCAATAATTTTACAAAGAGAAATAATTTTAGAAGGGTTGGGGAATTAATTATTTTAAAACATAAGAAATAAAAAGGATTTCTTCCCATTTTCCATCATTTTAACATTTTGGTCGTACATTTCTTAATTTATCCTATATAAATCAAATTTAATTTTTGGGAGTATAAAATAATATTTTACATTCGTTTTGTATTAATGTAAGATCTTGATATGTTAAATTGGAATTTATTTCATAGATTTGATTGAAACATTTTTGGGAAAATCATGTTTCACAAAATTACCAGTTAACATATAAGGTCTATGATTACACAAGTTACAAAGTGTTTCCACCAACATAGAATTTGGTAGAAGTGCATGGAAGAGATTAATTATATCAAGCACAATTGTAACATCCCAAGTATGTAAATACTTATGGATTTTTATATCTATGTCTATTTATGAATTATATAGTGTTTTAGAGGCTTAAAATTAGAATAAATCCAATCTTAAACATAGAATTCTCTAATATTTTTAAAAGACTGTTTTAGTGTCTTTTGATGGAAAACCATTTTTAAATCTTACTATTGACAATTTAAAAATCTCTATTTTTCAAAATAAACTTATTATTTATAATCGTGACATTGAAATTTACATTGGATAAATTTTTGGTATTTTTCTGACAATGTTCCTTTTTTAATGAATAGTGGAAAATACATCAGTTTACTTCAAAAATGATTTTTCATCTAATTTAATTATATGGTTAGATTATATTTTTAATTGGTTTTAAAGTTTAATTAGAATATATTTTTACCATTTAATCCAATATTTTTCATTTTAATTGGTTTCACTTTGGAATTGCGTATAAACAAGTGCTAAACTTTTCATAGATATTGTTTCAAAAAAACCCTCTATTTGTTTTGACAACAGGAATTTTTTTTAATTAATTACTACAATTTATGTGTTTGTAATTTGGTATAATGGATTCCATATTTGGAATCAGAAGGTCCAAATTATGTAATTAAGACTCTTTTTTTGGACATTATGGATAGTAATGATGGTATTTATCTTTAATTACCGTGATTAAATAGTAATCGGGTAGTTAAGGATAATAAAATAATATCATAATAATACCAAATGACCCTAACATGTGTTATAATGCTACTAGTTGTTACATGGCCGACCATGGGATGCCTTGTGCCAACACTAGTGTAGAAAACGTTTTTTACGTCACCATTTTTTATATCGGTTATATATAACTGACGTAAAAAATGCGGCGAGTAGCTTTTAAACGCCGGTTATTAAAATAACCGACGTTACAAATCACGTCTGTTTGGTTTTTACGTCGGTTATCCTATAACCGACATAAAAAACCAACGAGCGTGGGGTTTTTTACGTCTGTTATTTGGAAGCCGACGTAAAAAACCCGATATCTACGTGTTTTTTACGCCGGTTATGTGATAACCGACGTAAAAAACCAAAGCGCGGGGTTTTTTAAGTCGGTTATAAACCCCCCCGGGCTTTGGTTTTTTACGTCGGTTTCCAAATAACTGACGTAAAAAACCTCTCGCGCATTGGTTTGTTACGTCGGTTATCCTATAACCGACGTAAAAAATGAGATATCTACGCGTTTTTTACGTCGGTTATAATAAAACCGACGTAAAAAACCAAAGCACGGGGGGGGGGGGGGTTTACGTCGGTTTTAAAATAACAGATGTAAAAAACCCAAAGATAACTCGTTTTTTACGTCGGTTACAAAATAACTGACGTAAAAAACCAAAGAGCGGGGGGTTTTGACGTCGGTTTTAAAATAACCGAAATTATAAATTTAAAAAATATTTTATAACGTTGGTTATATAATAACCGACGTTATAAAACATTTAATGAAATTAATGCCCCGTGGACTGTCATTTACGGTTTTTCGATTGACAGTCCGTCGACTCGTCTCTCTCGTGCGGTAAACCCTAATCGGCTCGTCGATCGACCTGCGTTAAACTCATTTTGGCTTCACTGTTTATCTTCTTCACTCCTCTCAGATCTATCATCTCAACTCGCAACATTCAAGTAAGCCTTCCATGAATTTATTTCGTTCGTTTTATTTCATGGATATTCTATAATTATGTTTTGCGATTTTTGTACATTTAATGTAAACAAGATGTAGTGGTTTCCAAGTATGAACCTCATTACTATTTTGATAAGATGGTGATGAGATAATCTAAGATACATATGATTCATTGATGGAAGAGATACAATTTCACATGGTGTAGGATGATTTATGGGCGGGGTGAGACCATGACATTAGCATTGGGGTGTGAGAGGAAAACTAGTGGAAAAGTGGTATCCGAGAACCTTAATTTTAATATATATATATATATATATATTATTCTTTATACGAAAAGGTTTATTTATATAAATTGTTTTGTGAGTGATCCATTGTGAGTATATGAAACTATTTTTCCATGTTTAGGTGATGATTTAGATTCACTTTTTCAAAGGGCTTTAGTGTGCTTCCTCAACATTTTCATGAGATGTTATAGGGAGGATCTTACTATGTATACATGTTATGCCCACCATACATAAATATAAACAATTTTATTGGTTTTTAAAATCAATTTGTAGTTTTTTATAAATGTTAGTAGCATAGATGTGTTGTGGAGTAGCTTTCATGAGTATATAAAGTTTATTGTTTCTTCCTAGTTTTACTTTTAGTACTAATAATCTTATTTTTGGTTTATGTACAACAATACTTGTATGAATTCATGCATAATTATCTAAATTTATTCATTTCAAACTGAGGAGGGTTACTTTTGGTGGGAGAAGATCCTAAATGATATGGTATGAATTAATTCTATCATAACCATATATAAAATATAGTTGTATTGTATTTATCATATACATCAACTTATACTCTTCTTTTTCATCACAAACCCTTTGAGAATAAAAAACCAAACTAAGGGCTTTGGTATCCACATTGCCTTTTGTTATAGAATATGGGACATCAAAATCAAATGATTGAATATATTCCTCCCAAAAACACTTCCATTGATTTTTATAATTGTGTGAAAATATTTACCAAATGGATTTAGGGTCTACAGAAACCATTAATAACATGTTAAATAGGTAGTTTATCTAATATATTAAAACATCAAAACTGGAATCAATATTAAACTATGTAGGCGCCATGGTTTTCTTTGATTCAATGAAATTTAAAACTGTTATATTTAACTATATTTTGTTTAAAAATAATATTCAAGCATATATTTTTTAAATACCTATAGATTTGTTTTATATTTTAAATTGTTTTACATTCAAATTATGTTTTTTTTCATATAAACATATATTTATCTTATCATAAAAATATATATTTTTTGTTGATATTTGTTATAGGTAATAATGAGTCGAAGTTGGATTACGACACATCGAATGAGCAATGAATTTGAGGATGGTGTTGATGCCTTTTTGGAATTTGAAAAACGAAATTTTCCAAGTGGTGACATTTTTTTCTATCCATGCCTGAAATGTTTAAATATGAAGAAGATGAAAAGTAGAGAGATAAAAGATCATCTGATTTGTCATGGTTTTAATCCGAGTTACAGCCCTTGGATTTGGCATGGTGAAACTGGACGGAATGTCACTAATGATGATGATTCTCAATATGGTAACTCCGATGGAATTGAAAAAATTATTCACGATATTGTAGCAGAACAAATTGAGATAGAACCGACAGTTGCACGTCTATATGGTGATGCTGAAAAACCATTATATCCTGGTTGTACAAATTTTACGGTTTTGTCGGCGGTGTTAAGATTGATTAACCGGAAGGCGAAGCATGGATGGAGTGACATAAGTTTTACAGAGCTGCTAAAATTGATGAAAGACATTCTTCCAAAAGATAACGATCTTCCGGATTCACATTAGAAAGCCAAGAAAATATTATGCCCGATGGGATTGGGATACAAGAAAATACATGCATATCCAAATGACTGCATTATATATAGGAAGGAATATTAATTTCTATCAGAGTGTCCTAAACGTGGGACATCATGGTATAAGGTGAAAGAAAAATCGTAGGCTGATGTAGAGATTACAAAGCTCCCTTCAAAGGTATTTTGGTATCTTCCTATAGTTAATCGTTTCAAACATTTATTCGCTAATTCAAATGATGAAAAAAGGTTAAGATGGCATGCTGAAGAGTGGGTATGTGATGGAAAAATACGTCATCCAACTGATTGTCCACAATGGAAGAAAATTGATGCGCAATATTCTACATTTGGAAATGAAATTAGAAATCTCAGAAAAGGGTTGTGCACAGATGGAATGAATCCATACCGAACACTAAGTAGCACACATAGTTCATGGCCTGTTTTATGGGTAATTTAAAACCTCTCTCCTGAAGTTTGTGTGAAACACAAATATTTCATGTTGAGTACAATGATCTCTGGTCCAAAGCAACCCGGTAATGATATTTATGTTTAATTGTCACCGTTGATTGATGATTTGAAACTGTTATGGGATAATGGTATTAGGGTGTATGTTTCTTATAAAATGGAATATTTTCAACTGCATGCAGTGCTTCTGTTCACTATAAATGACTTCCCAGCGTATGGAAACTTGTCTGGATACAGTGTTAAAGGGCATAAAGCATGTCCAATTTGCGAACAACAGACGTCAAATTGTCAATTGCATCATGGGAGGAAAACAGTGTACATGGGTCATCGAAAGTTTTTTCTTATGGAACACCCTTATAGAAGACTAAAAAAGGCCTTCAATGGCTCACAAGAATTTGATACTACTCCAAAACCTTTATCCCCGGATCTGTATTTTGAGAGGGTGAAAACCCTTGACGTGACATTAGGAAAGACACATAAATCTGGTAATGATAGACATATTTGGAAGAAAAGGTCAATTTTTTTTTGAGCTACCATATTGGAGGTATCATGAAGTTAAACATAATATTGATGTCATGCACGTGGAGAAGAATATTTGTGATTCTTTGATTGGAACATTGTTAGATATTAAATGAAAGACTAAAGATGGGTTGAATGCAAGATTATACTTACTATCAATGGGAATACGTTTAGAGTTAGCTCCCACTCCTAAAGGAAGACGGACATTTCTTCCCCGGGCTTGTCATACATTATTGAAGAGGGAGAAAATTAGCTTCTGTCAGTGTCTTCATGATACCAAAGTGCCTCAAGGTTATTCTTATAATGTAAAATTTTTTGTCTCATTGAAGGACTTGAAGTTGATAGTTATGAAATCACATGATTGTCACGTCATGATGCATCAAATTCTACTAGTTGCATTGCGTAGAATATTGCCCATTCGTGTCAGAAAGTCTATAATGAAGTTGTGTTATTTTTTCAATTCAATTTGTAACAAGGCGATTGATGTGAATGCTTTGATCATTTTGGAAAAGGATGCAATTTTTATACTTTGTAAATTGGAAATGTATTTTCATCCAACTTTTTTTGATATAATGGTGCATTTAATGATTCATCTGGTTCAAGAAATAATGCTTTGTGGACCTGTATATCTTCGTTGGATGTATCCTTTTGAAAGGTATATAAAAATATTAAAGGGGTATGTTAAAAATCTATATCGACCTGAAGCCTCCATTATTGAAAAGTATATTTCTGAGGAGGTAGCATAATTTTGTACGAGCTACTTGGCTGCGGTTCAACACATAGGTTTGCCTCCATCTCGCCATGAATGAGTTAATAATGAGGGAAAGGGGATTAGTGGCTTGAAAGTCAAATCATTGTTAGCTGAACAGATGAAGAAGTTAGAATCATACATCTTGAATAACATAGATGATGCTCAACCGTATATCAAATTGCATATTAATGAGTTGAAACAATGTCATCCAAAGAAGAATGAAATGTGGATTTTGAATGAGCACAACAAAACCTTTTTGTCATGGATTAAAAATAATTTGCTTGGTAGATCATATGTATCATAGACATTAAAATGGATAGTGGGTGGTCCATGTTTAAATGTGATAACATGGTCCAGTTATGACATTAATGGTTATACATTTCATACAAAAGCTCAGGACAACAGAAGTGCAGTTTAGAATAGTGGTGTATTGGTGTTTGCAGAAGCAATGCATTTTTCGAGTGCTAAGGACAAAAACCCAATTTATGCATCAAGTTCATATTATGGAGTGATTGAAGACATATGGGAGGTTGATTAATTTAAAATTAAAGTTCTCGTTTTTAAATGTAAATGTTTTAATGGTAAAAACAGTGTTAGACACGATGAATTTGGAATGACACTTGTTAATCTGAATAGATCGGAAGACACATCTGATTCTTTTATAATGGAAACACATGCAAAACAAATTTTGTATGTAGTAGATCAATCAGATATGCAGTGGGCTGTTGTTTTACAAGGGAAAAAACAATATGTTGGTGAGGATGAACTTGATGAATATGCTGATTTATGTGAGATCCATACTTCCATGGAAATATTAACAGAACATAATGATGATCATGTTGAAGACATAGTTTGTGCCATAAGGAATGATCATGACGAAGGAATTTGGGAAAACAATCCATTTGTACATTCCTAAAATTACAGGTAACATATGTTTATTTCTTGTTTACATTTATTTTTTCCATAAATGTTAGATATTGTAAGTTTTTTATTTATTAAAACATGTTTTAAAATAAAATAAGTATATGTTTTTGTTTGTTTTAAGTTTGTTTAGTTTACTTTATCATTTTTATAACCAATACATGAATTTTAAAATGATTATTTTTTTTCACTGACAATTACTTTACCATGTTTACAATGTTTACCAGGTTTACCATTTTTACCATTTTTACCATCTTGACCATCTTGACCATCTTTGCCATCTTTACCATTATTTAACATGCTTACCATATTACCAATGTTTACTATTATGTAACATAGTACACTTTTATATTTTCTGATTACAGTAGTATTAAAATATTTGAATTTGTATATTTGTGCCCTGACGTTTGTTTTTTTGATTTGAAGGATAATGAAAAATCATTCAGATGATCAACCACATGATTCTGGAGAGGAGCATATTTCTGGTCATACCTCTCGGGATGAACATTCACATGATCCTATTACGACAAATAGTTCAAAGGTTGGTAAACGTGGGTGTACACTTTTACCAAAATTATCACTTGCCTGTACGTAGGATCAGAGGATAGTCGTTGAGTTTGATGATGATGATATTCCTAGAGGTCCGAATGCCAATGATTTTAAGAGTTTTGTTGCAACTCAGGCTAAGACCAAAGTAAGCATTCTGTATGATGATTGGAGAGGTGTGGATAAAGCGATTATCTCTCAGTTGTGGGAGACGATTTTGGAAAGATCTTTTGTCATTGTTTGAACATTATTTTAATGTTTTTAGTGTATATAATATGTTTAACCTCTTCTTTATCAGATGAAATTTGATATTCCTGACACTGGAGGAGTCAGGAAGAAATGCTCATCATTGGCTGCCAGGAGATGGAGGGATTTCAAATCAACCCACTCATCTGATTTAATTTATGGTCATAGGAGTCATGACAATCCATGTCGTATATATCTTTTTATAGATGATGACACATGGAGACAGTTTTTTGAAATTAGAAAGAAAGAGTCATTTCTGGTAAGGTCAATGTTAACTTTTATAAACTTTCTTATATAAATGATTTTATTAATGTTTTGTTAATGATTTATTATTCTTAAATTACAGTAAACAAGGAAAGCTCATCAGGATATCCAATCTAAAAATTTATACCCTCATAGTTTATCTCAGGGAGGGTATACATTATTGGAAGAAAAAATGATGGTGGAAAAATTTCAACAACTAAGAGATGAGTCTTCAAGCTCTGGAGAGGTGACCCCTCCATCCCCTCCATCTAGACATGAAAAATGGAAGAGATATCGGAAGGGAAAAAAGGGCAATATCTTTCGGAAGAATCGAGAATCTTAGCTGAGAAGATTGTAAGATATCTATTTAATTTATTTAAGTTAACTTTTTTCTTCATATAAGTTTCAATCATTACAGAAATGTTCAATTAATTAATACAGGACTCTCTGGAGGAGTAGAGTTCAGAGGGGACATTTACAGCTACGGGGAGGGATGATATTTTATTTGCAGCATTGGGAAGGCCCGAACATCCTGGTCGTGTAAGAGGATATCCGGCAGGTGTATCGGTAAGAAAAGTGTTTCCACGTTCTTCAACTTCTAACATTGAGGGGGTTTATGAAAAAAATAGAATCCTTGGAGGCTAAAGTTCAAAATATTAATTCGACGATGGAGGACAAGATTAGAGTGTCGGTGCAGTCTATGTTTGCAGAAATGCAAAGACAATTTCAGACTGCAGCTCCCACTCCTCCACCTCCCCTACATACCCCATTATTTATCCTCCACCTCCGCCAGTAGCTCCCACTCCCCCACCTCAGCCCGCGGACCCCATTTTTTATCCTACGCCTCCGCCACAGCTTCCTACATATTGCGAGTTGTATGTTGATGATTCTCCACATCATATAGTAGCATACGAGTTGGTATATTGTATAGGAGATACATTTCATCATCAACAATTAGAGGTAGAGAATCAGAGGGTCACTGTACATGATATTATAGATAGATTAGCTAGGGTACCAATACCTACAGATGAGGTGGCGACAGTTGGACAGAGTATCGGCCATTTTTTAGTTTGGCCATCTAGACTTCTTCGACTCATTACCATAGAGGTATGAATGTTATATCTTTTATTTTATTTTTTTTATTAAAGTTATTTTATCATTTAAAAACTACTATATTTTTCAATTTTTTTTCACAGGAATACTTTAAAGGTAATGAAATACTGTATAGACAACAACAAAGACAACATGCTATGACATCAAATACAGATTCTAGTGGTCCTGACAGATTTTCAAGATATTCACATTTGTTGTTGGGTTTTTATGAGTTTCCAATGGAATCTCATGTTTTTGGACATGAAATAAGTGTGGGGATTACAAAAACTGATATCATGGAGCTTGTTACTGGAGATAAGTTGGGCATCAACGTGGTGAAAATGTTTTCCATGTAAGTCTTAACACCTTTTACCTGCGTTATATTTATTAAAAATGTATACTTATGTATGTTTTGTATTAGGTATCATTATAAAATTTGTGAGAGGAATGAGCTGACAGAAGTATATGGATTCATGGACCCACAATTGATTTCCCCTGAAGCATGTGCATTGAATGAGGAACAAGGAATGGTTTATATTGCTGAAATATTTGAAAAGAATATAATCACACAATGTTGGATGATTCCTTTTTGTGAGAGGTATGAAACACATTTCTCTCAAAGAGTTAATTATCTTTTAACATAAAAAACCACTAACATTAAATTTCCATTTATCAGTGATCATTGGATGTTAGGGATTTTTTGCACAAGGGAGAAAGCTCTTTATTGGATATGCTCTGTTCATTGTGATGTGTGGGAAAGTTTTAAGAATATATTGGAAAAGTAAGTTTTAGTTTCTAAATAGTTTTATATATTATAATGAATTTTAAATTTACCCCATTCGTATTATTTTCTAACAGTGCATGGGTCTACTATAGAAAAAACACAAAGAAAAGAAATACAAAGATCAAATATGTAAATGCGAAGGTAAATTTCCATTTATAATTTGTACTTTTTGATTTATTATATAAAAATAATATATTGAATTTACACTCATTCAAACAGAATTTTCATTAACAACAAGGCGTCATCGAATGCGGATATTATATGTTAAGATTTATGTATGAAATAATAACAACTGGGACAGTTGTGAATTTTGACCTGGTACGATTTCCTCTTAGACATTTCCATAATAGTTCAATTTGATTTATTCATTATACACGTTAACTATCTTCTTTTTCATTTGTAGATTTTTGATGGCCCTCAACCCTATATTGCTGAAGACATCAAAGAAGTACAAGTGGAGTGGTCAAATTATTTTACAGGTTTGATTGAATTTTAGTTGTTTGTAATGGAAAATGTAATTTTGAATATTGTCGTTTTAATTGTGTATTTTGTAGTTGTTTAGGTTGGATTTAGTTTTTTTTTGAAGTTGACAGTGTAAGTTTTGAATGTTATATAAGTGAATGTTTAATTTTGCTCTACTTCTTGTTTTGGTCAACTTTTGATGGTTTTTCTGGTATGGATTTGGGTCTGTGGGGAGGGGTTCCAAGGGTGTGGGGGTGTGTTCAGTGGGGCTGGGGGGTGTCCGATGGGGTGGGGGACAGTCCTGGGGGGTGGCAGCGATGTCTAGGGGTGTGGGAAGGTGGTCTAGGGGTGTGGGAGTGTTGTCCAGGGGTGGGGGGGTTGTCCAGTGGTGTTTGGGGCTGTCCAGGGGTGTGGCGGGGGCTGTCAAGTGGGGTGAGGGGGTGTGGGGGTGCTGTTCAGGTGGGTGGGGGTTGTCGAGGGGTGTTTGGGGGTGTCCGGGGGTCAGGGGGTAGTCCAGGAGTGTGGTGGGGGCTCCAATGGGGTAGGGTAGGGTTGTCCAAGGGGTATACATGAGGGTGGGAGCTCCAATGGGGTGGGGGAGGGCTGTCCAGGGGGTATACATGAAGGTGAGGGCTCCAACGGGGTGGGGGAGGGATGTCCATGGGGTATAAATGAGGGTGGGGATGTCTAGGGGGTATGTTTTATCCAATGGGGTGGGGGAGGGCTGTCCAGGGGGTATACATGAGGGTGAGGGCTCCAACGGGGTGGGGGAGGGCTGTCCATGGGGTATAAATGAGGGTGGGGGCTGTCTAGGGGGTATGTTTTTATGTTATCAATGTACATGCTTAATTTTGATCTACTTCTATTTTTGTGGTATGATTTCTTGATTTGTTTTCTGGTTGATTCTGGTGGAGAGAAGATGACTGCATTCTGTTAACAAAAATGGGTTTATCACGTCGGTTATTAAATAACTGACGTTATAAAATGCCTAGAAAATAGTTTATCACGTCGGTTATTTAATAACCGACGTGATAAAATGCCTGTAAAATAGTTTATCACGTCAGTTATTTAATAACCGACCTGATTAAAGGCCAAGAGAATGGTTTATCACGTCGGTTATTTAATAACCGACATGATAAAAGGCCTGGTAAATGGTTTATCACGTCGGTTATTGTATAACCGATGTGATAAAAGGCCTGGACAATGATTTATCACGTCGGTTATTCAATAACCAACATGATAAACCGGCCTGGACAATGGTTTATCATGTCGGTTATTCAATAACCGACGTGATAAAACCCCATCCCTCAGTTTTTCACGTCGGTTTTATGAGAACCGATGTGATAAACCACACTCACCCCGGTTTATCACGTCAGTTCTTGTAGAAACGACATGATAAACCCCCCTCACCCCTGTTTATCACGTCAGTTGTTTAATAACCGACGTGATAAACCATTTTCCAGGCCTTTTATGACATCAGTTTCTAAATAACCGACGTGATAAACCATTTTCTAGGAATTTTATCGTGTCGATTGTTAAATAACCGACGTGATAAACCCTTCCCATTTTCTTTATCACGTTGGTTATTTTAGAACCGATGTGATAAACATCACGATTTTATGTTTTTGACATCGGTTTTTAAATAACCGACATCAAAAACCTTATTTATAACGTCGCACGTATTAACGTCGGCTAGAAACCAATGTAAAAAATGAAAAATAACCGACGTAAAAAATGTTTTCAACACAAGTGAAACTTAGGGACCCCATGGAATCACTTTTGGGTGATAGTGACACTTTATCATTTTATTTTTCATGAAAGGAGAATATCACAAAAGTATGTAACACCTAAGTAAAAAAAATTTGCTTTGTCTGTGTAAATGATCTATTAGACTATAAATAGTAATTGGAAATCTATGAATATTTCCTACATAATAGTATTTTTTTTATAATTTTTAGACATTAAATATATTAATTTATTTATGATACCATGATGATGCAGAGATTACCTCATTAATGAACGTTTTAAATAAAATGAAAAGATTATGTAAAATTTAAGACATACACTTGTCAAAAACCTATTGGATGGGTGTATTTCGAACCCTTATCATATTATCCTAGAAATATATCATTTTTGGACATTTAAAATCTGAAAATAATTTTATAATAAAGTAACATTTCAAGAATTTCCAAGAGTGCACCTCCTCACTCTTATAAAAGGCCCCACCTCTACCACCTTACCCACACCTTTCAAGACATTGGCTCAGCCAAAATCTTCTCATTTTATCTCTCCACAACCCACTCTTCATCATATAAGCCTTATTATATGCAGAATTCTCTTCAATAATCCCTTTTGGTTTAAACCAAGGGGAGTTACCAGATTTAAAGGTAAAGTCTTCTTTAATGTTATTTTGTTATATTTTGCTTCTCCAACCCAATAAAATATTTTTATTCCATTCTTTTGTAACAACACCAGTATCTTCAATATACTTGGATGTTTTTATGAGATGGATTTGAGCTACACTTACACACACTCCCGTCTAATGGTTAAAGAACATACTGTTTCTGTGAATGGGGAATTTATGGGCAACAAAACGATGATTGTTCAATCTTCTTTAAACACCTTTCATGGTGTCCATTAAGATGTAAATAAATTTATATATGATATATATTATGGTTATGTTTTCCTTATGATTCTTTATATTTCATATATGGAAAACCTTTATGGTATCCATTATGGGTAAACACGATAATTTTATTTTAGGAAGTGAAAAATACCGCCCCCTCAAAGTGATATGATTCGTTAATGCCATATGTTTGACATATAAGGGATAGAGTTAATGATATTATATATGATATTATACTGGAATTGTAATATGACTTTATATCATTATGACTTCATTCCATTAAATACGAAATTGAAATGGAAGTAGCATTCATGAATACGTACGGCTTACCGTCTCCATGAATGGTGCATTTCATTTCATACCTATAAATGTTATGTAATAATATAAATGAATGTATATACTGGATATATATGGTATATATGATATCTACATCATGAATATAATTCTGGATATAATGGATATTTTACAACAGGAACAACATGTAGTTATAAGAAGTATATTTTTGACTCAAGTACCAAAGATCGACAAAACGACCATTATTAACTTACATAATTACATAATGTTCATAACATGGTAATAAGAGATATAAAAGGAATAATGAGCTTGAAAAGGTTCTTAAGCAAGTATAAATTAACTCTAGTTTATTATTTAGGAGATTAAAGAACGATCGACTCAAGTCGAACACGCGGTAAGGGACTTCGTCTCAATCTCTTTTCATTGAGGCATATTTTTTTTTATACACAACTATATTTTATACGGTGTATAAACCCATTTACATTAACTTTTATTCAAAAGGAATATTTTTATACGATGTGTTTTACTAAATGAGAAAAGGGAATGTTTTTGTCTTATGTATGCAGAGACAACGACTTCTCCGCCGCCATGACCATTATTTGAGTTTCGGCTTCCTCTAGAAGCTATAACTTTTTAGAAAAAATAAACAGCATGTTTTACTTTTATTTTATTTTGGTATTGAAAATTGTTTTGATATTGTTTTTGTTATATCAAGGTGTTTTTGATATCTTGTTATTGAAACATGGAAATGATATGTTTCCTTTATGCATGTTTTATGTGATATGATTATGTTATGGTTCTTGGGAATTGTTTATGAATATGGGTGGTTACATGATAAACTAAGGGCGGGTGAGCCCGTGATAGATCTCCAATACATTGGGTAACGTGACGACATTAAAGGCTAAGGTTTATCCGAAGAGATTTAGGGAATATACTGTCATGGGTATTCCAAATGTAACCATGAGAGTTACTCCCTACGTAAGAATGTTATGATTTCCTCAAATTACCTTTATGCCTTATGATTTCTATGAGTTATTCATGAATCTTATGATTTCATTAGGTATGTTAAAGTGCTTATGTTTTATGAGAAAAGTATGATTTCATTAATTCTTATGTATACATGGACTAATGTTTTCATTCCGTATTTTTATATCCCTTACTGAGCTTTTTATGCTCATCCCAAGTTTTTGAAATGTTTTTCATAGGTAAATGGAAAAGTAAATAATGTAATGATAGTGTCATGGAAGTTTTAATAAAGAATCCATGTTTTATTTTAAATATGTCTCCTTTTATGGGAAAAATTAATGTTCTCGTTTATGTAACTAGCTTGTTTAAATGTGGAATGTAATGCATGATTTATGATCTAGTTCTATAAAACTGTAAACCTGAAAAGATCCTTAATGTTTATTCTTGAAATATATCATGATTAAGTAATGTTTAAGGCTGGGACCTTATAGTTGGTATCAGAGGTCGGTTTATATAACATTAGTAGTTATAATTCTATTAAATTATTATCCAAAAATACTTTTCATGGCCAAATTGAAATGATATAGCATTTGAAGATTACCATGTTGCTTCATCTAAGACATGTTTGTTCAGAATGTTTTTCCGTAGAGGAAATAGGGAAGCAGTGCTAGGAAGGAATAAAGAAGGAAATGACCTTCCTAATCAGCACCCTGAGATAGTCGGAATTGGAACTGAACAGTTTGTTGCAGCAATGGCATAGTTGAATCAAGCGATAAATAGTGGTGGTATCCATGCATGAGATCATCCAGATCAACCGCAGAGGAACTTGTCAGTGGTGGAACATTTATTAGGCAACATCCTCCATCATTCAGAGGATCATCTGACCCTGTGTTAGCTGAGGGGAAGATTAAAGCACTGGAGAATATTTTCGATGTCATGGGGTGTTCATAAAATCAAAAGGTTAGTCTTGCTGTTTATCATTTGGTGGGTGAAGCAGATCAATGGTGGTCGATGGTTAAAAATATCAGGGACGTTGATGAGATTGATGCTATTGACTGGGATGAATTCATTGGTATGTTTCTCGAGAAATATTTTCCTATGGCAGTTCGACTTAGGATGGAAAAACCATTCTTGGAATTGAGCCAAGAGAATGACTCAGTGGATTCTTATGAAGAAAGGTTCACTCAATTGGCACAGTATGCTGCAAATTTTATCCGAGACCTTGATAGTAAAATCAATCATTTTTACTCAGGATTAAAGCCAAAATATCAAAGGGCATTAGATTATAATGAGTTCAAAAGTTATGAAAACTTGTTCGATGTGCTTAGAAGGTGGAAATGGAGTTTTCCAATGATCAAGTGTTCTATAACAACTAACAGCAGAAGAGACCGAGGTGGTAGGAGAAAGGGAATAATTCTTCAAAAAGTTCTGATGGTAAGAAAACTAAATTTTCAGTTTGTGATAAATGTGGTAAAAATCATGTTGGGGAATGTCTTTTTAATTTTGGAAAGAGATACCGATGTGGTAAGATGGGACATAAGGCTCGTGATTACACTTAAAATGATCTGGGTGATGGTAAGACCAAATTTGATTTACAGTTAGTGAAATGTTTCAAGTGTAATGAGATGGGTCATTATGCAAACAAGTGTTCGAAAAAGAGATCGGACGATGTGAAGCAGTCATACTACAAGCAGAAAGGGGTGGGGAAATCCTTTTCAACTAATTCAGTAGATGTTGGGACATCAAATGAAATGGTATCAGGAGTTGAAAAGAAGATTTGTGAATGCTCCAATTTTGGCACTACCTTCTAGGAATGGGGAGTTTGTTATCTACAGTGATGATTCATTAAAATGAATTGGTAGCATCTTAATGCAGAACGATCCGGTAATTTCTTATGCTTCACATCAGCTGAAAACTCATGAGGTAAATTACCCAACACATGATTTGGAATTAGCTTTTGTTGTTTTCGCTTTAAAAATTTGGTGGTATAATTTTTATGGAGTAAAGTGTGGAATATATATAGATCAGAAACGTTTAATGTATATATTCACTCAGAAATAATTGAACATCAGACAGAGAAGATGGTTAGAATTAATCAATGATTATGATTGTAAAATTCATTACCATCATGGAAAAGCAAATAAAGTGGCAGCTGCTTTGTGTTGAAAAAGTAATTCTTAATTAACCATGTTACATTTGTAACATGATCCTTTGGTTAAGGATTTGATGAAAATTGTCATAGAAGTTGTTGGTGTAGGATGTTCTTTTATTTTGTTTCAGGTATTAGTGAAATATTCTCTATCAGACATAATTAAGAAAGCTCAAAAGCAAGACAGTGAGTTGCATATAAAGGTAGAGCTGGTTCAGAATGGTATGTTACCTGAATTCAACAATGATAATGATGTTGTTTTGAGATTTGGGAAGAGATTGTGTGTACCATGTGATTAATAGTTAAAGAGAGGGTTGTTATGTGAATCTTATAGTTCTTCGTTTTCAGTTCATCCAGGCAGTACTACGATGTATAAATATCCTTGAAAGTATTACTGGTGGGACGGAATCAAAATAGAAACTGCTGATTTTTCTGTGAAGTGTTTGACTTGTCAATAGGTTAAAGTAAAGCGGCAGTTATCAAAAGGGATGCTTCAGCCTTTACCAGTGACATAGTGGAAATGGGAGAATATAACCATGGACTTTTTTTGTGGGATTACCGAAGACACCTCTAGGTAATAATACAATTTGGGTTATTGTGGATCGTTTGACTAAATCTGCTCATTTCCTTGCTATACGAGATACTTTTTCCCTAGATCAAATTTCTCATTTTTATCTTAATGATATATTCAGGTTACATGGAGTTCCTCTCCCCAATGTATCTGATCATGATATCAGGATTACTTCTACTTTTTGGAAAGGCCTTCATAAGTCGTTGGGTACTGAATTAAATTTTAGTACAACATTTCATCCTCAATCAGATGGGCAGTCAGAATGAACAATTCAGACATTGGAGGATATGCTACATGCTCTTTCGATGGATTATCAGGGAATTTGGGACCAACATCTTTCTTTGGTTGTGTTTTCTTATAATAACAGTTTTCATTCTAGTATACAGATGGCACCATTTGAGGCATTGTATGAGAAGCGGTGTCGAACTCCATATTTTTGGGACGATGTGGGTGAATGGAAGTCGATGGGACATGAATTGGTAGAAGAGTTGGCAGATAAAGTTCAGCTGATACAGAAACACATGAGAACAGCTCAGAGTAGGCAGAAAAGTAATGCGGACAACAAGAGGAAGGATCTCTCTTCTGAGGTAGGTGATCATGTCCTCCTCAAAGTTTCACCATGGAAGAGTGTGATGCGATTTGGTATGATAGGAAAGCTAAGTCCAGGGTTCATTGGACCATATGAAATTCTAAAGAGAGTTGGATTAGTGGCATACTGAGTGGCTTTACCTCTGAGTTTATCTCAGGAACTTAATGTTTTTCATGTTTCAATGTTAAGGAAGTACATGCCAGATCCATCTCATGTTTTGAGTCCAGAGATAGTTCAGATGGAATAAATCTATCATATTAGGAACAACCGATCTAGATTCTTGACCATAGTGAAAAAGTGTTACAGAATAAGGTGATTCATCAAGTAAAGGTTTTGTGGAAAAACCACATGATTGAAGAGGCGACATGAGAATCTGAAAATGCAATGAGGGACAAATACCCCCACTTATTCAATAAGTAAATAAATTGCGAGGATAGAATTTTCTAAATGGGGGTAGGATGTAACATCCAAAGTAAGTAAATAATTATGGATTTTCATATTTATTTCTATTTATGAATTAGATAGTCTTTTAGATGCATAAATGAGAATAAATTCAATCATAAGCATAGAATTCTCTAATATTTTTAAAAGATTGTTTTATAGCCTTTTGATGTCAAACCATTTTTTAAATCAATCTACTGAAAATTTTATAAGATCTATTTGTCAAAATAAACTTATTATTTAGAATTGGGACTTTGAAATTTACTTTGGATAAATATTTGGTATTTTTCTGACAATGTCCAATTTTTAATGAATAGTGGAAAATACTACAGTTTACTTCAAAACTGCCTTTTCATCTAATTTAATTATATGGTTAGATTATCTTTTTAATTGGTTTTAAAGTTTAATTAGAATATATTTTTACCATTTAATCAAATTTTTGTCATTGGAATTGGTTTCACTTTGGAATTGGGCATAAAAAAGTTTCAATCTTTTCTTAGATATTGTTTCAAAAAACCCGCTATTTGTTTTGACAATAGGAATTATTTTTAAATTAATTACTGAAATCTCGTTGTTTGGAATTTGGTGAATTGGATTACATATTTTCAATCATAAGCTCCAAATTATGTAATTAATACTCATTTTTCTGGACATTATGAATATTAACGACGGAAATTATCTTTAATTATCGTGATTAATTAGTAATCGGGTAGTTAAGGTTAATAAAATAATATCATAATAAAAAAATGACCCCAAAATGTTTCCTAATGCTACTTTTTGTGGCATGTCCGACCATGGGATGCCTTTTACCAACTTAGGGACCCCATGGAATATCTTTTGGGTGATAAGGACACTTTATCATTTTATTTTTAAAGAAAGGAGAATATCACAAAAGTATGTAACACCCAAGTAAACCAATTTAAGTTTTGTATGTGAAAACGATCTCTTAGACTATAAATATTGATTGGAAATAAAAAATATTTCCTACATCATTGTATTTTTTTATAATTTTTAGGCATTAAATAAATTAATATATTTATGACACCATGATGATGCAGCGATTACCTCATTAATGAACGATTTAAATAAAATGAAACGATAATGTCAAATATAAGTCATAAACTTGTCAATAACCTATTGGATGGGTGGATTTCAAACCCTTATAACCTTATCCTCGAAATATATCATTGTGGGACCTTTAAAATCTGATAATCATTTTATTATAAAGCAACAATTTAAGAATTTCCAAGAGTGCCCCCTCCCTCTTATTAAAGCCCCCACCTCTACCACCGTACCCACACCTCTTAAACCATTGTATCGGCGAAACTCTGCTCATTTTATCTCTCCACATTCTTCTCTTCATCATAGAAGCCTTACCTTAGGCATAAATCTCTTCATAAAACCCTTTTGGTTCAAACCAAGGGGAGTTACCTGATTTATAGGTAACGTTTTCTATAATGTTCTTTTGTATTATTTTGATTCCCCAAACCCCTAAACTATTTCTTTTATTTTGTAACAAAACCAGTATTTTCAATATACCAGTATGTTGTTATGAGAAGTATTCAAGCTACACTTACACACACTCCCGTCTAATGGTTAAAGAACATATTGTTTCTGTGAATGGAAAATTTATGCCTCACAAAACGATGATTGTTCAATCTTCTTTTAACACCTTTCATGGTGGCCATTAAGATGTCACTATATTTATATATGATATATATTATGTTTATGTTTTCCTTATGATTCTGTATTTTTCATTTATGGCATACCTTTATGGTTTCCATTATGGGTAAACATGATAATTTCATTTTAGGAAGTGCGGACTACCGCCACCTCAAAGTGATTTGATTTGTTATTGCCATATGTGGGACATATAAGGGATAGAGTTAATGATATTATATATGATATTATACTGTAATTATAGTATACCTTTATATAATTATGATTTCATTCCATTAAATACTAAATAGAAATGGATGTAGCGTTCATGCATACGTACGGCTTACCGTCTCCATGAACGGTGCATTTTATTTCTAACCTCTAAATGTTATGTAATATTATAAATGAAAGTATATACTAGATATATATGATATATAAATCATTAATATAATTCTAGATGTAATGGATATTTTACAATAGGAACAACTTGTAATTGTAAGAAGTTTATTTTTTACTCAAGTACCAAAGATCGATAGAACGACCGTTATTAACTTAAATAATTAAATAATGTTCATAACATGGTAATAAGAGATATAAAAAAGAATAATGAGCATCAAAAATGTTCTTAATCAAGTATAAATTAACTCTATTTTATTATTCATGAGATTAAATAATGATCGAGTCAAGTCGGACACGAGGTAAGGGACTTCGTCTCAATCTCCATTCATTGAGGCATATTTTGTTTTATACATAACTTTCTTTTATACGTTGTATAAACCCCTTTTACTTTTACTTTTATTCAAAATGAATCTTTTTATACGATGCATTTTACTAAACAATCAAGGGGAATGTTTTTGTCGTACGTATGCGGCGACAACGACTTCTCTGCCAACGTGACCATTATTTGTGTTTCGACTACCTCTACAAGCCATAACTTTAAAAAAAAATACCATGTTTTAATTTTATTTTATTTTGGTTTTGAAAATGTTTTTGATAATATTTTTATTATATTCATGTGTTTTTGATATATTGTGATTTTTAATGTGGAAATGTTATGTTTCCTTTATGCATGTTTTATGTGACACAATTATGTTATGGTTCTTGGGCATTGTTAACAAAGATGGGTGGTTCCGTGAAAAACTATGGGAGGGTGATCCCATGATAGCTCTACAATGCATTGGGTAATGCGAAGGGGTTAAATTATAAGGTTTCTCCGAAGATATTTAGGGAATATATTGTGATGGGTATTCCCAACGTAACCATGAGGGTTACTCCCTATGTAAGAATGTTATGAATGTCTCACGTTACTTTTATTTATTATGATTTATATGAGTTATTCATGAATATTATGATTTCATTCGGTATATTAATGTTCTTATGTTTTATGAGTAAATTATGATTTCATTTGTTATTATGTCTACATGGAAAAATGTTTTCATTCCGTCTTTTTATATCCCTTACTGAGCTTTTTATGCTCATACCAAATTTTTGAAATGTTTTTCATAGGTCAAGGGAAAAGTACATGATGTGATGACAGTGTCGAGGAAGTTTCAAGAAATAATCCATGTTTTATTTTAAATATGTCTCCCTTGATGGGAAAATGAATACTGTCTTTTATGTTACCACCTTGGTTAAATGTGGAATGTAATGAATGATTTATGATCTAATTCTCTAAAACTCTAAACCTGAAAAGATCCTTAATGTATATTCTTGAAATATCTCAAGATTAAGTAATGTTTAAGGATGGGGCCATATAACAGTGTTCATCAAATATCATCTGCATTGGCTTCAATATTAATAAAAGTATCACTTATTTCTTCATTGATCTCCATTTCCAGTTATTGATCCGAGTGAGTAATGTAGCTAGAAAAAATCTGTATTTCTATCAATGAGAATCATCATAGACCTCCAATTCCAAGATCCCATGCTGAATAATTATATTTTAGCATCCCATGAAAGCATCCTTTCTTGATTCGTTGTCTCATATGATGTTTTTGTCAATGAAAATACATGCTACATCAAATAAAATTATTTCCAGTATGAAATAGTGATCTGAAATATATAAATACCTATAGCTCTCATTAGTGACAATATCACTAAAAATAATAAAATGAGATGACCTTACAATTTGACACTTTTTGATTAAGAACTATCAATATCGAGCTTCAGGATAGTCATTTTATATCAACAAAAGAATGCTTAGGTATTCTTTCCTTAAAAGAAACCACTAGGAGTCTTCATGTATAAAAATCATCATGAGGATGTATCCATATACCCTAAATTAGGTAAAACCATGCTAAAAAACTATTGAACTTCTAATGTATTTTCAACTTCATTATTTAGACCTTCAAGTGAAGTGGGATATCATCAGTTTTGAAGTCATCCACTCCATGTAGGATCACCCTATGAGTGACAGGGTGTATTTTATATTGATCCGACCATGACTAAGAAATAATTTACATAATGTATTATTTTTGAAAAAAAATTGTTACTTTCTTTTTCCCACCTTATCCTCCTTGAAAATTATATTTCCCTCAAATATATATATATATATATATATATCATCAACACAACAACCCATGTTTCCACTACCATGTGTATCCAACACGTAATGAATTTAAAATTCCAAAAAAGGAACACCCCCAATCCCCTAAAAAATAGAAAAAAAATAAATTAATAATATGGAAGCATCTTCACTCTCTATGAGATAAAATGAGCATCTTACCAGGTTCGACAATCAACCTTTAAATTCAAAATCTCTTTTGGGTACACTTAGTGAATAGCTGAAAAAGTTCATTAAGAAAGGTCATCACAATAGAAAAAACCATGAACTGATTTTAACACCATAAATCATATAACAAAAAATTCCTATAGATCTAATATCAAAAGGTCAAAACCAGAAGAAAATAACTTTCATGTAATATCATTAAATTTAAAATAAGGATTTTATTTAAATTTACCCTCCATCATGGTGAACATCTTTTTTTTGATTTGATGTTAAAACTCTATATGGAGTTCACTATCCTTGTATTCTTGAAATATGAGTGATTCTTGTTCATTGTGAAAATGTTTATGTTCTTACCTCAAGTTATCAATAACTTGAACTGCATCCCTCAACTTAGTGCTAATATCTTCATCATCATAACAACTAAAGTTAGTAGATGATTTCAACACAACCACGATAGTTCAATTGAAGCATTTAGGCCCCCTAAATTCATTATGATCTTCCTTTAAAAAAAATTTACAATTAAGAATATTCATAATAGAATCAATATAATGTTCACCAGAGGATAAAGAAAGATGGTCATTAACCATAGGCTATGGGGGGACATCTCTTTTAACATTAATCCATGCCTATATGTATTGAATAAGAATTGTTATTAAAAGACTAAAATAATATCTATGTTTATGAATCATACTATGGTGTTTATTAATGAGTCTATCCGTGTTAAACACTTGTTTTATACATTCCATATAATTTTTTATCAAGAATACATCCTCAATCTAATAGGACTAATCATGACCACGATGGAAAAAATTTCATGAATAATAGTTGACATCATGGTCCTTCCCTTTCATGGGTTGAAAATGTCATAGTGTATAAAAGGTATATTTTTTAAGCTTGTTATGATCATACTTATCCTCAATTATAGTTTGGTCATTATAAACATCATTCAGATATCCAGGCAGGGTTTTTGAAAAAAGTTTACATTTAGAAGTTCCAACCATACCCTTATTTGTTCCGATATTAATAAGATCTGTAGGGGAGTTACTTATTAATTTTTTGATAATACCACACCTAGTTTATAAGGGTTATATTGTCTATCAGACATATTATCTCTATTGAAATTATTTTTATTCCTTATTTCCATATTCTTTAATATCATATATCAATATATTACATATTATTTCCACTATTAATTTATTTCATTTTCCTATATTCATATAAAAGTATACTAATTACTATATTCAAGTAAAAATAATGGGTTTTTACAAAAAATGTTTTTTCATTTCCTGACCAAGGAAATATAGACATTCTTAATGGTTGTTATTTGAATAAAATGATTTATATATTAGTAAGACATTGTTCCAATATGTTCTATTATTTTTCCATTCCACCCATATTTATAACGCATTGTACTTGTTAAATTAAGAGTTGGCCTAAAAATTATATACACTCTTAATACATTTGTTGACATCATTAGAGAAATTATCTTGGGTAATCATTGTTTATCTGACCAATTTATGTATGATGGTACAGACTTAATCCTTAACAATATGATTAAAATTTCTAGAATAATACATTCAGTCACTACAAAATCAATTAATTTTTTCCATGTTAGTATTAACATTTCAATGTTATCCATGGTTATATTATATTATCTAATTAATTTTTTCAATAATATTTTACTATTATTTATTCCATTGATATTTATTATGCCTTTTTTATTCCATGATGGCTTATGTTTTACATTGCCCCTTACTAATAATTCAAGGTCATCAATTTATTTGGCATTTATTTCCCTTTGGATCCGAAAAGGGATCTATGAATAATTTCATGGGTACGCTAGAGGGGAAAATAATCTTCTCATTAAGTTTATAATTTATATTTTATGTTTTTAAAATTTTTATGTCATCCATGTATGTGTCTAGTATCCTACGGTTACTAAGATATTGTGTTCTATGTATTGTGAAATATTGTATTATTTACTAATTTAGACTATTATGTTTCAAATATAGGTTAATAGGGAAGGGGTCATAACATTTATTTATTTAATGACATCACAAGGGGGAAAAAAAATAAAATTTCGTAATAATGTATAAAAAATAGAATGATAAAAACACCAAGATTTAAAAAATAAAGATATGTATAATCAATAGGTAACCCCTTGGTAATATTTTTTGAAATAATATTTTTCTCTAATTTTTGAAACATAATTTGTGATTAATAAATTTATGCATGCCAATTTCAATATTATGGTTTTCAAAAAAAAACCAATATGATTAATTTCAAAAAATAAGCAAAAATTAAATTCAACTTAAATAAAAATAGTTTAATGTCAAAAACCTAGGAATCCAAAAACACATTCTCGTAAATATTTCCCATGTTAGTGAATTTCTTTCCCCACTTTAAAAATACCCAATTCACAATCCAATACTATCCCACCATTAATATCTTTATTACACTATAGAACATTTATAATAATTGAAACAATCAATTTTCAAAACCCAAAACATTATAAAAAAATTCATGTCAAAGAAATCATTTTAAATTTACCAAAATCATTTCCATGATGTTCATATTTATAATGGGAACACTAACTATCATAAAATAAAAATTGTTCCTGAAACAACTAAACAATAAAAAAAACTTAATAAAAATTTCATTTAATGAAAAATATAAAATATTACAACGAATTTTTTTTCAACATCAATAGAAAATAACTTTATTAACCAAAATGAATCAATAATATAAATAAAAACACCATGTAGTCATTTAATATGGAAAATCACAAAAACACCCATTATATATATAGTCTATATGTGTAGTCTGCATCCTAAATACCCTATACATTCTTATCATTAGATCCCGTTTTCTATTTAATAGAAGATGAAATATTACACATATTTAAGGATAAAGAAAAATCAAAAATATAATTTCACATTCCCATTATACCATGTTGAAGTGCCTGGATCAGTGTGATCACTGAGAGGGGGAGGGGGTGAATCAGTGATCCTTTAAAACTTTTCACTAATTGATTCTTTATCAATTAAAACTCTATGGATTGTTAAGACCTTGATCCACTCTTCTTGTATCTCTCAGCCTATCCTCGAGTGATGCAGTAGATGTAAAGGCACAGGACACAAGGATTTACAAGGTTCGTCTCCAAAGGCCTACATCCTTGCCAGGTTGGTTAACCGCCCCAACATGGTTTCTCCACTATAATTCAGTTAGTAATTACAATGGTCGATACAGAGTCACACTGTATCTCTCCTGAGTCCCACATGAGATTCTTTACACTGCATCCCACAGTGTTACCAGAGACTTCAACAGCCTCGGATAAGGTCTGCTGGCCTTGCTCACTTTTTCTGAACACTGGTGGTGACCAGGACTTCTCTTCTTTGCTCGGGCATTATCTTTTTCTTCTAAGGATGACCCGACCACTGTCTTCAAGAATCTTGATTGGAAAATATGTTCTTGCACTAAGTATGCCCACTCAATCTTCTTGGTCTTCTAAACTACTGAAAAAGCAGATGAATGATGTCTTTAACTTCAGTCTGGCTTCAGTATCTCTTCAATTCAACTTCATGCACTGAGTGCATGGCATCTCTGAATCTTCATGCACTGATTGCATGTCTTCTCAATCTTCATGCATGACTTGCATGGAATCTCAAATATCTTCAAGAACCTTTGTTCTTGGACTACTCAAACGCAGACACACTGATTCCTTATTTACGTGTGCATGTTCATGCAAGAATACATTCACTCCCCTTTTCTTCTTTGTGTGATAAACCCTTAAATGGTGTAATATCTTTTAGCACACACACCTTCTTCTTCGAGTCACACTCTTATTCTTTCTCTCACACACCAAATTGTGTGTTGTTCTTTAGTGTGAATTTCTCCTTCTCTCTTTCTTCTCAATGTTTTCACCCACTTCTTCACTTATTCATACATGCATGGATATGCATGTATCTTCTTCATTAACTTGGGAACACATAAGAGGTATGGCCTCCTTCACTTGTGCACACACTAAGGCTTCAGCCTTCTTGTTTCCCTGCACATACTTTGTACTTTTCTTCTTCATCAAAGTGTGAACACTCCACTTGTGCACACACAACCCGTAGGGTCTCGGACATGAACTTGCATGAAACCTTCACCCACACTTCTTCTTCTAAGGACACACTCACCCGAGAGGTGTGTGGGATTCACTTCACCTGAACCCACATCAATGGAGGGCGCGCAAGTGATGCAGCCACCTCCTTCCTTCAAGCGCGCTGGTCGCGATAGCTCCTACCGCGCAGGTGTCGCGGTGGCTTCCTCCTGCCGCGCAAGTGAGCGGACAGAGAAGGCACACAAGTGTGCGCGACTCAGTTGCTTCCTACCGCACAAGGGAGAGCGGTGGCATCCTCCTGCCATGTGAGTTCGCAGGAACAGAGGGTGCGGCCACTTGCTACTGCGCAAGAATGCGGGCAGCGGGCGCACAAGGCTTGGCCTCTTCCCTGTCACGCAAGGGAGCACACAGGGAGGCTCGACTCACCCTCTTCCTTCAAGCAAGGAATGCGCGGTTATCCATCGCGCAAGCGGTTTCATGGTTACCCTCTCCAAATATGCTCTATTTTTTGAAACAGAATCACTTGAATGTCCGGGAGGCTGCAACATTCTTCTCGTCGGGCTCTACCTTTTATAGATGATTAGTGGATCTTGTTCTGCGTTTAAAATCTTCAAAATATTTCGTGAATATCTGAGGTTTGAATGCCTAAGATATTCTCCCTAAAAATCTTCAAACAATGCACCGTAAAACGAGGGAATATTTCCCTTCTTGAATGAGAGGATTCTGTGTAGTATCTTCTCATCCGTGTGATGAGGATGACACGAGAAGATCCTCATGTTTTCGAGGACTATCCATGCATGACGTGCATTGCCTCGCAACTTCGTCTGCGTCAGCCACCTTCGATTTTCTACTTTGAAAGGTTGCATGAAAGTGAAACTGTGTTCAAGAGATTCGATTCCTTCATACATTCTCAATGCACTTAGAATGAGATTGAATGGTGGCCGGAGTAAGGAGATCGATGTCCAGGAGAATCACTGGCTCACGGAAGTCTCCGGCACGGCAGCAGGGCATCGGGAGGTAGAAGACTACGCTCCCCCGGTAATCAGACAGCTCACACCCTTTGTGGCTTGATTAAAGATCAGATGTGCAGCCAGGATCTCATGCGATGTAACGAGTAGCTGAGATAGGATGCGAGATCAGATGGACGGCCAGGATAAGATCTGCGTCTATGAATTTCGTCCCACATCGAAACGTGCTGTGGTTTTTGCACGGTTTGAAAAACAACTCCTCCCATCCTCAGTTCATAATTCTCCTCTCCCCCCTCCGGTGCCTCCCCACACCGGTTCTCTTGCGGGCGTGCTTCTACGCCCACTCTGCTTCTTCGGGTGCGCTCTAGCGCCCACTCTGCCTCTTCACGGGCGCGCCCTTAGCACCCACGCTGCACGGGTTCATCACTGTGTGGCAACCGTGGGCTTACACATGGCCCGCACCATGCCTTTGCGAGGCCTTGGCCTTGAGTACTTCCCTTGAGCGTGGTTGATCCTAGGGTCCCGCAAGTGCTTGAGGTGACGAACCTCGGCTGGCCTCCTTGGTTGGCATATTTTTTGTTAAAGTACATAGTTGGTACTTTGTATAGAAGAAAAGTAACCAAGTACAAAAATTCCAAACCAAACTTCTTCTCCTCTTCATCTTCTTAAGAACTCCATATATCTTCTTCAATATCTCTTCTTCATCTTCTATGAAAGAATGGAATTCCCAAGGATCTCTCAACTATCTTCATCAACAATTAATCATAAATCACTTGATATTTATTGTTCTTCTTTGATCCAAACATAGATGAGGTTGGATCGTCTTCAAATCCTCATGCACTAATAGATAGTGCATGGTCTTCTTCAAACCACTTCATCAATTTAGTAGTTGTGGATGGTTCACCTTTCTCTCGTCATGCATTGTGAAGACAATGCATTGACTTCTACCAATGTTGTGACATTGTATCTTCTTGATACAAGTTATTTTAACTTAAGATTAACTCTACAATCATCTGAATTTATATGGAGTTTCTTTCAACCATTACCTCCTATGCCACTTAGTGATTCTCCTAAGTGACATGCTTCTTAGTACCATGGTCATTCTCCAACAATCACCATCACCTTGTTAGTCACATATCCACTCAATACTTGACATATTATTAACAACATCACCATCACCATCACATCCTCTATCATTCACATATTGACACTCCTTGTCATCCATTCAATCCTTGACACCTTATTGACAAAAAATGCAACACAGTGCACAACAATCTCCCCCTTTTTATTTGTTGTCAATATCACTAGAGCACATATTAATGGGTCAATATGTGTTCCAAGCTTTTTATCCCCCTTATTGGCAACCAAATGCAAAGGTGTGGTGTGGTTCTCTTCAAAATATAACTTCCTCCCTTTGAATAGAATCTTCTTGAAAATCACTAAGACAGGGATGATGTCACATGTTCACTTTACCAAAGAGCCTTTAGAAAATCAACTCTAAGTCTACTTAGGCTGACCCGGTGTCGAAAACAAGAGTTATGTAACCAAGGAATTCTATGTTGTTCACAATTCAATATACATGTGAGATCATGCATAGGCTTCAAGGGGTTGAAATTTTTCAGATATATCAATGAATTTCTTAATCCTTCATTCTTTACAAGATGATATGAATCTCAAAAGATCGTCTTCTTCAGATTAGATCCCCCTCAAGGGGTGCACTCCATTCTATCCATACGATTCTTAATTTGAGAGTGATCACCATCTTCTATCCCCTGAAATGTAAGCACATGTATATACCAGTGATTAGGGAATACGTTGGAACCTCCTTGGATCATTTTTTTGAACAAAAAAGTTGAGAAGATTCTCTCAACCGAGATGTTCCACGTTCTCTATTCTTCACACGGTCAAATTTGATCTTCAATGATGTTTGTGCTAGTGTGGATCTTAAAACCTCTTCAAATTCTTTGTGTGTGACTCCTCTCATTATAAGTGCCTTCGGAGCACTAGAATATCCTGGTGCAATCTTCATTCTCTTGAAGAATTCTTTTTGAGCTGGAATGAGTGTCGTGCATTTATTACTGATATGACTAGCTTTATTGCACCTCACACACATAACTTCATCTTCATGTGAAATATTTTGTTTTTATTTTGCACTTTCTTTGGAATGTTTATTTTTTTCCTTTCTCATTATTTCCAAATATTCTGGCCAGATGATTAATATGTCATTTGGAAGTGAGGCTTCAGATTTGGATGTTCCACATGGTTCCTTTGATGCTTTTAAGTTACCTTTATTTGGCAGCTTATATTTAATCAATCCCTTCTTCTTCTTCTGGATTGATTGTCCAATTAAGTGCGGTTTGCTTCTATTTAGTTCCATGGATTGTTTACAAAGATCCATGGTATGACCTATCTTTCCACAGTAGAAGAATTTTTTCATGGTGGTCCTTCTGGATGCATCACCCTTCTTGGATTTGAAATCCAAAGACTTCTCTTTCTTTTTCAAGAATTTCATGGGAGAATTTTCAACTTTCTTCTGCTGGCTTCCCAAGGATACTTCTTCATTCTTAGCTAGGTTCTGTGATCTTCTCTTATTTTCATCTTTGAAAACATTTGGATATTGGTATGTATCATTCTTG
This sequence comes from Viscum album, assembly GCA_963277665.1. Classification (NCBI taxonomy): domain Eukaryota; kingdom Viridiplantae; phylum Streptophyta; class Magnoliopsida; order Santalales; family Viscaceae; genus Viscum; species Viscum album. The sequence goes on along the minus strand of OY728162.1, from coordinate 915,700,321 downwards.
TGACCACTTTTTCATTCATCCCAGATGTTATCAAACATTCCAAATCTGTTTGCAGTAAACAAATTTTTCTGATCCTGTGGATGTTTCTTCTTCTTCTCTAGCTTGCTCCCCCTTGCCATGGGCTTCCTTTGTGCTTTTTCATTTATAGGATTGTACCAAAAATCCATTTCACAATTTCCATACCTATTGAAACACCAACATTGACCCAAAAACCTTGTCTTATTGACTTCCTCTGATTGTTGAGTCTTTCTCTTGAATTGCTATGTTTTCTCAGGAGAGCTCTCTTTCTTCATTTTCTTCATCCATACTTGTTTAGAGGTTATCTTCCATCCTGCACTTTTTGTGGAAACACATTTAGAATCATTAGTAAAAGATGGTATGGATTTCACCTTCTTCTTAGAAGATGTTTCCCTTTCATTAGAGGATGTCCCCCTTTTGGAATCATCCTTCTCAATGCACACTTGAGTGGAAACATTTCTTCTTTTAGCTGATTGGCAGGCTTCCGTTTTGGGTGATTTCTGATTTTTCAATATCACCTCTAGCTCTAAGAATTTCTTGTTGAGAGAGTTATTCTCATCCTCAACAAATCTTAGCCTTCCTTCCAAATTCTCTTCCAGTTGTTTCATGTGGTCTCCATGCACCTTCTTCATTTCATGGAATGAATTTTCAAGCTCCTTTACCCTTTTTACTTTTTCTTCTAGTTGAGCATCTTTGACAATCATTGACACTCTATGCCTCTTTTCCAGTGCATTGAAAACTTCTTTAAACACTATCTCAAAGAATTCTCTCTCACAAATGCTTCATTGTAGTTCTTCAGTGACATCATCAATTCTTTCACTGCAAAGGGAAATGGTTTCATCTTTAGCCTTTACCAGCTTTGTGAGAGTGTTGGTTATGCCAAACCTTCTTGCCAAGTGATCTTCCATAGAATTGACTTCTTCTTCTAGATGTAATTTTTCTTCTTGAAGATCATGGATACTTGTAGAAATACACATTGCCACGTCCTTGGGGACTGTCTTCCGAAGATATTTGAGTGCATTTAGAAGATCATTGATTGTTCCATCATCATCACAGCTAGAGCAGGCTTCATCAGAAGAGTGATAAAAGGAATTGTCATCTGTTGTGACTTTCACATTACCTTCAATGGAAGGTGTTTCTCTATTAGTAGCAACCTTCTTCTTCATTTTATTGACCTATTTCCTCTTTCTATTTTTCCAATTCTTGGCAGATATCATCATTTTAGGGTGTTCTCTCATTTCCTCGAATCCACACTTCATAAAGACTCCCTTGGATCTTTTAGAGGCAACCTCCCCCTAATACAAATTGAATTGCCCGGATCAGTGTGATCAGTGAGAGTGGGAGGGGGTGAATTAGTGATACATTAAAACTTTTTACTAATTGAATCTTTATCAATTAAACCTCTATGGATTTTTAAGGCCTTGATCCACTCTTCTTGTGTCTCTCAGCCTTTCCTTGAGTGATTCAGTAGATTTAAAGGCACATGACACAAGGATTTACAAGGTTCGGCTCCAAAGGCCTACGTCCTTGCCATGTTGGTTAACCGACCCAACATGGTTTCTCCACTATAATTCGGGTAGTAATTACAATTTTCGATACAGAGAAACATTGTATCTCTCCAGAGTCCCACAGGAGATTCTTTATACTGCATCCTACAGTGTTACCAGAGTCCCACTGGCCTGCTTTAGCATCCACCAAAGACTTCTCCACCCTGAGTCTCACATGGGCTCTTCTCCTGGCTCCTCGAGTCACACGAGTAGCTCTTCTTCTTTTGAATCTCTTCAAGAGTCTTCAACAGCCTCAGAGAAGGTCTGCTGGCCTTGATCACTTCTTCTAATCACTGGTGTTGACCAGGACTTCTCTTCTTTGCTCGGGATTTATCTCATTATTCAAAGGATAACCCAACCACTTTCTTGAAGAATATTGATTGGAAAATATGTTCCTAAACTGAGTATGCCCACTCAATCTTCTTGGTCTTCTCAACTACTGAAAACTCAGATGTATGATGTCTTCAAATTTAGTCTGGCTTCAGTCTCTCTTCAATTCAACTCCATGCACAGAGTGTATGGCATCTCTGAATCTTCATGCACTAATTGCATTTCTTCTCAATCTTCATGCATGACTTTCATGGAATCTCAAATATCTTCAAGAACATTTGTTCTTGGACTTCTCAAATGCACAGACACTAATTCTTTATTTACGTGTGCAGGTGAATGCATGAATACATTAACTCCCCTTTTCTTCTTGGTGTGATAAACCCTTAAAGGGTGTAATATCTTTTAGCACACACACCATCTTATTCGAGTCACACTCTTATTTTTTCTCACACACACCAAATTGTGTGTTGTTCTTTAGTGTGAATTTATCCTTCTCTCTTTCTTCTCATGGTGTTCACCCACTTCCTCACTTATTCATACATGCATGGATATGCATGTATCTTCTTCATTAAATTGGGCACACACAAGAGGTATGGCCTCCTTCACTTGTGCACACACTAAGGCTTCATACTTCTTGTTTCCTTGCACACACTTTGTTCTTTTCTTCTTCTTCAAAGTGTGCACACTCCACTTTTGCACACACAACCCGTAGGGTCCAGGACATGCACTTGCATGCAACCTTCACCCACACTTCTTATTCTTTGCACACACTCACCCGAGAGGTGTGTGGGATTCACTTCACCTGACCCCACTTCAAAGGAGGGCGCGCAAGTGATGTGGCCACCTCCTGACTTCAAGCGCACTGGGCGCGGAAGCTCCTACCACGCTGGTGGCGTGGTGGCTTCCTCCTTCCATACAAGTTAGCAGACAGAGAAGGCACACAAGTGTGCGCGACTCAGTTGCTTCCTACCACACAAAGGGAGCGCGGTGGCTTCCTCCTGTCGCGTGAGTTCGCAGGCACAGAGGGTGCGGCCACATTCTACTGTGCAAGAATACAGGCAGCGGGCGCACAAGGTTCGGCTTCTTCCCTGTTGCGTAAGGGAGCGCACAGGGAGGCTCGACTCGGCCTCATCTTTCGCACAAGTAATGCGTGGTTCTCCTTAGCGCAAGTGGTTGCACGGTTCTCCTCTCCAAAGATGCTCTGTTTTTTGAAACAAAAGTACTTGAATGTCTAGGAGGCTGGAACATTCTTCTCGTCAGGGTCTACCTTTTATAGATGATCAGAGGATCTTGTTCTGCGTTTAAAATATTCAAAATATTCCGTGAAGAACGGAGGTTTGAATGCCCGAGATATTATCCCAAAAAATCATCAAACAATGCACCGTAAAACTAGGAAAGATTTCCCTTCTTGAATGAGAGTATTATGTGTAGTATATTCTCATCCTTGTGATGAGGATCACACGAGAAGATCCTCATGTTTCCGAGGACTATCCATGCATGACATGCATGGACTCGCAACTTCGTTTGTGTAGTCCACCTTCTAGTTTCTACTTGGAAAGGTTTCATGAAAGTGAAACTTCATGCAAGAGATTTGTTTCCTTCATTCGATCTCAATGCACTCGGAATGAGCTTGAATGGTGGCCGGAGTGAGGAGATCGATGTCCGGGAGAATCACTGGCTCATGGCGGTCGCCGACACGGCATCAGGGCATCGGGAGGTTGAAGACAATGCTCCCCCTGAAATCAGACGGCTCACACCCTTCGCGGCTCGATTGAAGATCAGATGTGCAGCCAGGATCTCACGGGATGGAACGAGCGACTGAGATAGGATGCGAGATCAGATGGACGGCCAGGATAAGATCCAAATCTAAAAATTTCGTCCCACATCGAAACGGGCTGCGGTTTTTGCGCGGTTTAACAAACAACTCCTCCCATCCTCGGTTCAGAATTCTCTTCTCCCCCCTTCGGTGCCTCCTCGCACCAGTTCTCCTATGGGCGTTCTTCTGCGCCCACTCTACTCCATCAGGCATGCTCTAGCGGCCACTCTGCCTCTTCACGGGCACGCCCTTGGCACCCACACTCCACGGGTTCATCACCGTGTGGAAACCGTGGGCTTACACACGGCCCGCACCATGCCTCGGGGAGGCCTTGGCCTTGAGGACTTCCCTTGAGCATGGTTGACCCTCGGGTCCCGCAAGTGATTGAGGTGGGGGACCTCGGCTGGCCTCCTTGGTTGGCTTATTTTTTGTTAAAGTACATAGTTGGTACATTGTATAGAAGAAAAGTAACCAAGTACAAAAATTCCAAACCATACTTCTTCTCCTCTTCATCTTCTTAAGAACTTCATATATCTTCTTCAACATCTCTTCTTCTTCATCTTCTATGAAAGAATGGAATTCCCAAGGATCTCTCAACTATCTTCATCAACAATTAATCATAAATAAATTGATCTTCATTTTTCTTCTTTGATCCAAACATAGATGAGGTTGGATCATCTTCAAATCCACATGCACTAAGAGATAGTGCATGGTGTTCTTCAAACCACATCATCCATTTAGTAGTTGCGGATGGTTCACCTTTCTCTCCTCATTCATTATGAAGACAATGCATTGACTTCTAACAATGTTGTGACATTGTATATTATTGATACAAGTTCTTTTAACTTATGATCAGCTCTACAATCATCTGAATTTATATGGAGTGTGTTTCAACCATTACCACCTATGCCACTTAGTGATTCTCCTAGGTGACATGCTTCTTAGTACCATGGTCATTCTAAAACAATCACCATCACCTTGTTAGTCACATATCCACTCAATCCATGATATCTTATTAATAACATCACCATCACCATCACATCCTCTTTTATTCACATATTGAAACTCCTTGTCATCCATTCAATCCTTGAAACCTCATTGACAACAAATGCAACACAGTGCACAACACATGTAAATATAGGGCTTGGTAATGAAACACTAATTTAGAAAGTCATTCCTAGCTATAACTATAATTTAAAAAATTAAATTTGATGTCAACCTTGTCTCCCAATATAAAATAAATAAACACTTGTCATTGATTACATTTTTCATGAACTAATGCATGAAACCCCTAATCTTGATAATCACATCGGATGATGGAAATGCCTATAGTGATCCCTAATCTATTATTTATAGGATCTAGTACTAAGGTTCCAATTGTATAATAAAATAATAAAATCTCCAAATAAATCAATAATTACATAAAAGCACCACATAGATGTCTAGAACGACCCCTCCATATGTCATATTATCACATATATAAAATTAATCAGTTAAAATGTTAATGAATCCAAATAATGAATATCAAGAATCTATATCAGGACCCAAAATAAAACCCAAATTCTATAAATAGAGAAACTAAATGTAATGAAGATAAAAAATTAAACAAAGACTACATAACTAATTGATATTATACTAAAATTACTAATATGTTACAATATACATGAATAAAATTTATCTAGAATTCAATAAATATCATAATCACTTACTTCCATGTGTGAATAAAAATTATCAAATCCTCAAAACTACCACCTTCAAACTCGAACCTGAACACACAAACTTGTTACAAAAACCAAAGGGACTATATATAATGATGAAATATATATTACTAAGAAAACAAAATCCCATTAGGTAACCTTCCAACACCCCATTCATAACCATTTAATAAAAATACATATGATTCATGTTTTAAAATTAAACTAAAATACTAAGATTCTAAATTTTAATTAAAAATGTTACAAAAACACAGTAATTGATATCATCAATATAAAAAATTATGAATTTTAAATAAACTAAATCTATAAATAATTTTACAAAGTGATGGGAATTAAACCAAAAAAATAATCTCCAAAACTATGCTTTTAAAAAATCTTCATAACTAAAATAAAATTTAAATACCATGAATTTTGATAACCCTTTTTATATTACACCGTGAAAGAAATGGAGAGACAAAATATTAATTGAATGTAAAATAATCTGTCGAGAGAGAAAATATAAAAAAACTATAATAAACTACTCGATAATTTAAAAAATTGTTTCTAACAATTAAATATAGGGAAGTAGAGTTACAATCATAGTCCCACTAAATAAAAATATAATATAGATTGAAGAAGAAAAAGTATAAAATATAATTGGAATGAGACCGGTAATGTATTTTTAAGTAATCCTTGGCTCCTTATAAAATAATATATATCAAACTTGTCTTATGTAACTTCATGAAATCTATATGGAGAAAACAATTAATGACATGTAAAATAAGACACCATCCAATGTAGAACCCTATACCTTTCATAGTAATGCGTAGTTTGTTTGGAATCAAACAAGGATCATGGAGAGTATAATCAATGCCTATTAGTTCTTTTCCTATATCCCAACATGTGTATCATAGGATCCCATTATCAAATAAATGGAGGTGAGTAATTATAAAACCTAAAACAAATAATACAAAATCTAAATGACTTACATAAAACACATATCATGAAATAGAAAAACTTTTCCTAACATCTATAAACCCTTAATTTAAGTAGAATCATTTTCCTTGAGAATAATATATATGAAATGTGTCCTCTATCAGATATGTCTTTATCATCTAAAATGAAATAAACACATCATTTTCCAAAATACATAATTAACTAAAATGCATACTTATTAGTTTTTATCAAGTGGAGAGATCACATTTTAATCATGTGATAAGGTGGACTTCAAAATGTCATTTTGGATTTTTTAAATTCCACTTCATTTAAAATAAATCATGAAAAAAATAATTCAAAAACATTTTAAACAACCATTTATCTTTTTAAACAATACCCATCCACATAAATCCCAAATATAAACTAAGAATAAGGGTTATCTCAACAAGCATTGAAAAAAATGAAAACAACAAAACAATAGAATCTTCTAAAGAAATTTTTTATACCTTTTCTCCAAAAAGATTTTCCATACTTTTAATATAATTATCGACTAAACACCCATTTTATACACTGAAGTTACCTTAAAATAACTTATTAATGGATTTTATCAAAGACTTGAAAATCTAAAAATGAATGTGAAAATAAATAAGGATTACACAATAAGATGAATCCCTATTAACATTGAAAATAATCAGATAAGTGATAAATAAATGTAGTATGATATATATTGTATATTTTATTAGAAATTTAATGTATGTTTTAATGGATAAGAAGGAATCATGTTCATTAAATTTATATTATTTTTCCTATATGAGCCCACCTTAACCCCCCATAACTCAAAAACCGAGTGTTATTCCACCATTAATAGGTGAATCTAATCGAATCATAAATCATTTGAATCAAAATATCTAAGAAATAAAAAATAATTGTTTTATATCATTTTTGGTAAAATTCATCGATTTCTATGAAAACATATATGCATTACCTTATAATAATTGAGGTGAATCCAATGCCGCTAGTAGAACATCATTCGCGTCAATTTTTAAATAGATATTGATAAGCGAGGTTTGGTAAAATTTATAGAGATTAGATTGTAAATGAGTGAGATTGAGGAGAGTGGGTGGGAAATTTTTTCCTCCATTCATGCCTTTCTCCAATATGAACCCCTTTCAGTTTTTTATTTCACTGAAAATTACTTTTTTATTATCAAAACAATTTTGAGGAAAAACTGAGAAACCAAAAAAATAGTCTGAAAAAATGGTTAACAACACATGTACATAAAGAAAAATCAGATCAAACTACTGAACATTCCCCACCCCACCAACTATTCCATGACAATAAGCCTTCACCAACATCGGACCCTTTAGAAAGCAGTCTCGTGCAGAAGTGCATAGGCATAGTACCGATGGCAGAGCCATAACCTCTCAACTATGCAAATCCAAAAGGCTTGAACCAGTGATATCCAGAGCATCCCCCCTCTATCCATCTCCCCTATGCCCAAGTACACCCCTTCCCTATTTCAATATGTAATTAATTTTCTTTATTTGTAACACAAAAAATTAAATTTAAATAAATGATTATTATAATAATATAACTTGTTTATAATTCTCACTCAATTACTAAAAATTTATAAAAATTTTTATATGTATATATTTCCAATTATATATATGTTTTATACAAAAGAATATTTTTTTTTCTATTTTTTATTATTTAAAAAATAATAATTTCAGCATTATTATTTTAAATTACCCTACATATATTTAAAACAATCTAAATTTCATTAATGAATTATGTTTAACTAATATGAAATTTTTCTAAAAATTTAAATGAAATCATGTTTTGTATATTGGATTGAAAAATTAATAAACTAAAATTTATAATTTAAATATATGAGGTCTTATAGGATGACACATATCTACACATTTTGGGAAATGTATAGCTTATTAAAGCATCACCAACACTTTTATTCAATGAAAATTATGCAGTGATAATTAGTAACTTAGTGGGATACAAACATAATAAGGATTAGGTAGGCACATTAAGGCCAAACAATGTGATAATAATTCATGTTAATTTTTTATTTTACATAATTATTAATATGTGTATTATATGGATATTTATTAATAATAAAAATGTTTATATTATATAAACAAATATAATGTATCAAATATTTATAGTGATTTTTAATTTTTAAAAATAAATTTGATAAAATGTTACATTGATTCACCCATCCACTCAGGTGACTGTACACATTATTCATAAATCCATTGATTATTAGAGGTAGTTATGTCCCGTCTCATTGGATACATATTTAAGTCTAATTTATTGAATTTTATTTATATAGAGTATTTATGTAATGAGATTTTATTAGATTTTAATCATTTAAAATAATGATAGTAATAAATGATTTTTGTAATTAATACTTTATATTAAAGAGTTTTTCAAAAGTTGTGATTCTATGTGAATTGGTTAAAATTTAGGAAAATAATTATATTAATTATTTCCCATAAAGATATTTTATCTATAACTTTTTCCCATGGTTTATATTCCTCCAAAATATGATGCCACCTTTTTTACAATAAGATTTTTTATAAGGATTAATGTTTTAGAAAATTCCATGTTTTTTAGTTTATCCTGATTTATTTATTTTATAATATATTTTTCTCCTCAATTAAATCACAATGTCTAATTCCTTACACAAAGATATAATAGCCAGATTTTATGGTAATAAGGTTGAAATCCATTTTCTTCATGTTTAGGGAAACGTTGATGAGATTTATTTCTCCACCTAAGAACCCTTCTCTTTTTAGAATATATTCCCAAGGAGATTCTTGATTACTTCACCATTGATTTTCTAAAATTTAATTTCCATATGAAAAATGGATTTCATATGATTAATAATAGTATCTTTATATGGGTATGACTTCTTATCATGATCCATAAAGCACCTGCATATCCCATTAGTAGCTTTTCATTTATTTCAATTTCTTCTATTGGTCAGTGTGTACCAAGATATTCCTTCAGACATTGCCAAAATAATTTATGATCCAACATTTTGTTTCAAGATTACATGTTCCATCCATTTTAGACAAACTCACCAAAAATTCAATTTTTTATGTGAATCATTCTCCCCATTAGAAATTTTTGTGGCATGTTCTTTGTCTCTCCTTAAAACCAATTTTAATCAAATACGGAAATAATCATCCACTCTTTTCTCATATACTATGTGTTTATATAATTTGATTTGGTTTCATGGAGTCCTTTTTAACCATTTCATTGAATCTTCCTATAAAAATCACCCTAGATTTCTTGAAATAAATACATAAACCTATTACATTCTTAAATTTATTCATTCATTATATATAAATTACATATATTTATCATGATGTTTATATAATTTTTTCAATGGTATATTATGTGAAAATTTCTCATTTTTTAGATTCATGATTTCTCTATTAGTGTAAAATACTTATCCATATTATCTTTTAGTTGGATTTACACATTTCAACAACTAGTTTTACCCTAATCAACATTCAACTATTTTTTAGTTTGATTCCTTCCCTAAATTCTTGGTCATCTCATCATTACATCATATAAATTATTCATGGTATATTTTTAAAAATATCAATCACTACTGTGACCTCCTTTGTTCTATTTGATAAATAAATTATCAATATTTTCAAATTTTTTCATCTACGATAGACTTTACTTTTCTATTTATATTGCATCAGCATATCCTCTCTTCTATTTACATCAAATGTAGAATCCACTCATCTAATATTTTATTTATCACCATAAAACGAAAAATTATATAGACATTGGGGCTCCCCAACACCTAAAATCATAGATATATTTATAAAACCATAATCTATACATAATATATTTGATACACATCGGTAATAAAAATATAATACAACATTTACAACTGAAATAACAATTTAGGTTTAGTGTTTGAAACAATTTAGAAACATATTTAAATAGTTGAACCCATTTTTTTAAATAAAATTTTCCCTACATAAACTGATACATAAATTATAACTTGCCTTTAGCGTATCCCACAAATCATCAAACAAATATGCCCTTCAAGACACATCTTATTACTTTTAATCAAAACCCATGGAAATAGAAACAAAAGAAAGGGGTGAGCTTTGTTACCCAGTAATGGTGAATCTAAATGTTAAAAATAGATGACCAAATTTTTTACCATAATGAGAATATGGGTATTATCCAAAACCATAATAACTTTATACCAAAAAATAGTAGGTCAAAATTTATTTCATGAAATAAAATACCAATCAATGGAGTGTGGAATCATGAGCCAATAAACTAGATACATAAAAGCATACCATAAGAATGAAAATACACAAAAAACATTAAAATAATAAATAAATATAGAAAATGAAATAATGATTGAGATAATTGTATTATATAATAACCACTAGAATGGGAAAGAATTTAATTATGGAGCAAAAATCACCACCTAAACCCTATAGTGGAGAATGCATCCTAACCTGATTCCCATAGTGGAATAAGAATTATATTGCATATTCTCACATTTATCTAATGAGATATGAAACTATTACTAATACATTTTTGGGTTATATAGGAATCCACCTATCAAAACACCTTTATAAGAGTGCCACCTGGAAAGAGATATTCATTATATCATAAAAAACCAAAGAAAATAAAAGTGGTTCCATTTAACCGATCATATTTACTAAATAATGGAAATTGTTTTTTATATATTTTAAAAATGGAATCACACTATGAAATCATTCATAATTTCATCCATAATAACAACATTATAAACCCAAAGAAGATAAATTGTTATAAAATGAAACAATTCATAGGTAACTACCATTTAATCAAAATAATAAAACATATGATATTTACACCATTAAGATAAATGTAATAAATTTCTTTTAGTAATTTACCCAAAATAATATATTTATGGTATTTAGGTGAAGGCCATTTAATTAGAATAATTAAATATACATTTCTCAAAAAAGAAAAAATGTGAGAAATTTTTTTTATATTACAGAATGTATAATTAATAAATATAGAGGACTGAATGGTTCAAAACTTTGATAAAAAATTTTCCAAATTTATTAATAGAAATAATGTGGTTGGGATTATTTTAATAACATACACTATCAAGCATTAGGTATGTCAAAGGAAAATTACATAGTCTAAAATCATTTTCTTATGTGTTATATAAAATGATTTCAGAATAAGAAAAAATAATCACCTATTTTAAATCATTTATATAAAATATTTTGATAAGTGAAGGATAATAAAATTTCTTTTTGTAAAAAAAATAAAATAATTAATTATTGTTTCATGGAAAATTAAAAATATTGTGGAAATTATTGATCACAAGGAAAACATTAAAGAAAAATTTGTTGAAAATGACACATAATTGAAAAAATAAAATTGATTTTATTTTAAAACATTGGGAAGGGAAGCCACAATAGTTTAAAATTAATTTTTCTATTATAAAAACCTATTTATGGATATTTAATAAATTTGGAGTTGAAGATAAAATATTAGACCAAAATAGTTGTTTTAATTATTTTTTATAATATATATTTATGAAAACAAAATTAATTTAAATAATTATTAATATTAAAATTTAAAATAAGGTAATTATAAAATAATCCAACAATGTATTACAATTTGGGGATAAAATTATTTTGATCGTAAAATGAAATAACATATAATTTCTCCATAATGGTTTTCATATTTGAGATGTCTCAATTTTAAAATTAGTTTGGAAATTATAAAACTAATGTATATAGTGACATTAAAATAAAAACACTTGTAATATATACATCTTTAATTGAAAATTAAATATGATTAATAAATAAAACTTTACATTATATAATAAAAATGGTCATTTTATATAAAATTAAAAATAAATTGGTGTATAACAAAATGTCTGACTAAATAGATAGAAATTAACACCATCATACCATTTCAAGATGCATAATCATTGAGGAAAGAATGATTTTATAATAATATCATAAGGAAAAAATTATATGTACATATAATAGGAGTAAATACTATAACCAATATTCATATTTTAAATTTGATAAAACTTGTAATAATAGAGGTCAATAACAATGGTTGTAATTCAATGAATGTAAATTTTAATTTCACAAACACTGAATGGTTAAGAAACAATGTAATAATGAATAATAAAAGAGATAGATGTAAAATTTTTAGTTAAAAAAATGAATAGATATTATTCATGATATTATATATCCAGTATTTATTATACATAAAATTTAAATGAAATTAATAGTATAAAAAAGTGTATAAAAATATAAATTTTGAGACAAAACTTATAGCTTAATCTAAATTCATTCCACACTTGAACTAAATGTCAAAATTTAAAATAAAATCATTAATATTATATTACTTCATATAATCCCTATTAATTTATATTAACTTTTAATATTTAGAAATTAATATCATGGTGATATATTTTTTAGATGTTTTTATTATGTTTGCAGGAAAATTGAATCAGTTTTCGTATATATTGGAAATTTTGAAATTGTTGATGATATTTCAAAATTAATTTATATACATAAGATATAAACTCTTAAAATTAAAAAATTAATTTAATTTTTTTAAAATTAGAAAAATATTATTATTTTATTTTTAATGCATTGTATGATAGTGTTTATTGATTTTATTGAAGTATGTAGTTTAAAAAATAAAACATGAACATAATATACCTTTATGGGTGAGTATGGATATGGAGTGTATAATATCATTAAAATGGAATAATAATAATAATATTTATATTTTTTTTAATATTGTTGAATAATATTTTATGTCAATTTTACAATTTATGTGTTTTAATCACCTGTATTGATAACCCCAAATCATGTTTCATTTATATAAAGTATCTTATTTCACATACAGGATAATCATTTATGTGAAAATAATGTTTATATCCAAGTAATAACTATCTACTATTAATCTCACTTCTATCGTGTTTAAGCTTACAGTGCAAAAGTTTCTAAGTACAAATGTCACTGATGAAAAGGTCACTGATACAAAGGGCACCGATGCAAAGGTCCCCTCTGCAATGGTCATCGATGCAATGGTCATCGATAAAAAGGTAACTGATTCAAAGGTAACTGATGAAAAGGTCACTGATACAAAGGTCACTGATGCAAAGTTCATCGAGGAAAAGGTCATCGATGGAAAGGTCACCGATGGAATGATTACTGATGCACATGTCACTGATGCCGAGGTCATCGATGCAAAGGTGACTGATGCAAAGGTCATCGATGCGAAGGTCACCGATGCAAAGGTCACTAATGCAAAGGTCACTATTGAAAAGTTACTAATTTAGTTCATTGATGCAAGGCTACTATTGATTAAGGTTACTGATGGAAGGATACCATTGAAGGTTACCGTTCATGGTTACCAATGAAGGCTACCGATGAAGGTTACTGATGGAAGGTCACTGTAGAAGGTTACTGATGAAGGCAGTCGATGTGAACCTGCTGTTGAAGCCTACCATTGTGAATACTACCAATACCTATCTACCATTATCTTCTACTTCATAGCATGTCAAATTGATAAGATTATTCTAACAATCATATTTGGTAAATTAAATACTTCTAAAATTAATTAATGCTGATTATAGACATATCAAGAGGCCGTATCTGGGAGTATGAGGTTTGAAAAATCAAAAGTGGTGTACTTATTCCTATTTTTAAACCTCAAATAGAAAAAATACGAAGATTGAGGAAGAAAATACACCCAAAGATATAACAGAAGAATGAGAGTTTCATGAGAATTGCATCTGTGCATATGAAAGAGAATACTTTCTAAATCAAAGAAGAATCATTCAATTATTACACAGTGAATCCAAGAACCTAGAGAAGATCATTTTAAGAGAAAAATTTCAAGGCTTCCTTATACAATTCATCAAATCTCAATAAACACAAGAAGTAGAACAATCAATTCCTGAAAGCAAGAACCTGGAGTTGCGACACACTGTTTTGGAGAAAACATCCATAGAATGATTTGTACATCAAATTCTTCACTCCAAGCAGTCAAGAGCTGAACTGAAAACACATAGAACTTTCTAAACTCAAGCTTATAATCTTAGCTATATTCTCTAACTTCATTTTACATTTCTGATAAGTGAGTTTTTCTATCTGTTACACACACTTTCTCACATGCCTGAAATGGAGGATAATGAATATCCTCACATAAAACTTCACTTATATATTATATACAATGTATAATTATGGAAGAGACCATGTGTGGTATGCATTGTTTTTTTCCACAAAGAACTATGGTAGAGGGTGTAATCCATGGATAGTTTATTAAAACACTTTCAAAGACTTATACAGGTTGTGTATCATGTTTATTGTTAATATAAACATCTTGGTGGCAGGGGATCACCAAGTGGAGAGGAATAAGTCTCGACTTGAGATGTAACCTCTTTTTTTACTTCATTATGCTTTATACATTCGTTATACTCTATTTTATCTATTTTCAGCTACTTATAACTACTAAAACATAAAACTGTTTTTCATTCGCTTTGATAGATAGTTTTGGTTAGTGTGTGTATGTGTTTAATTTAGTATGATTTTTTCAAAATATGAAGAAGTGTTTTACACCGATTCAATTGGGGACTAATCACCCTTTGAAATACATGTTAAGCAACTAGATATTTATATCTCTATTGCCTTAATTAACTGGGCCGTTTCAAAATTTGGGGAATCTTTATAATAATGTTTTTAATAGAAATTTTTAGTAAGAACTCAATTGACCCACCTCTTGAGATTCTGCTCCGACCAAAATTTGGTATGAGAGGGTTAAATGTTCTTTGCTACTATGTCAACTGTTGTGAAAGTTTTCAAATTCATTTTAACTGTTATTTTAGTTGTATCTTAAAGATCTTAAAATTTCTGTCATATCTGAATGTTCAGTTCTTTAAGATTCTAATTAACAATGGATTACAGAGTTGAGGGTGTTGCTACTTACAGTCCGCCATTCTTTAATGGTAATAACTATGATCAGTGGAAATTAAAAGTGAAAATTTATCTAGATATCATAGGTCATGAAATATGGGACACAATTGAAGATCACACATTCATTGCCTTCTACTAAAAGGGACACATGGTCTTAGTTGACTAAAGCCATATATAACAATAACTGTAAAGTAATGAATTCATTTTACTATTATCTAGGTGATAAATAATTCAATAAAATATCTTCCTATAAAACTACTTATGAAATTTGGGATACTTTAATAGTTTCTCATGAGGGAACAACCAATGTTAATGAGATGAGATTAAATACCTATACTATTAAATATGATAACTATAAAATGAATCATGATGAACCTATATCTAAAAAGTATATCGGGTTCAATGAAATAGTGAATGCCATGAGTCTTCATGGGAAACCAATGGACAAAAAGGATCAGATTATTATATTGCTTTGATTTCTACCTAACATATGGAGAGGAACTTCTGTTTCTATCCGAGAATCTTGTGACATAGGCAAACTACAAGTAAAGGAACTAATTTGAAATCTTATGATGTATGAAGAATATCTTAAGGTACATCAAGAAGAATATAAATAACCATGAATTAAATCTGTAGCATTCAAGACTTCTACCTCAAAGAGAAAAGACAAAGAAAAAGGACAGGATCCTGTAGACACTTCCACTAGTGAAGACTCATATTCTGACAGTGATGATGAGATGGATCATCTTTCTAGAAGGATCAATAAGTTATACCTCAAGAATATGTTCTTTAAAAAACAAAACTATAAAGGATGGGATGATAATAAATGACAGTGAAAAAAAGGACAAAAAATGGAATGACTACTCAAGTGAGATAGTCTGTTATGAGTGTAAACAAAAAGGCCATGTGAAGGCAGATTTCCCCAAGATGAAATTTTAGAAGAAATATGAAGACAATAGAAAGGGTTATAAAAAGTATATGAAAGATACATGGAATTATTCAGAAGATATATCAAGTGGATCTAACTCTTATGATATTGAGAAGAACAAACATGAAAATCTGTGTTTCATGATAGAAAGATCATAGGTAACACCAAATTCCCCTATACCAAATTCTTACTATTCTGGGAATGAAAGGGAATCAAATAATGACGAGAATATGACTAAGGATGAACTATATGAATAATTTAGAATTCTTGGCTATACATTTAAATAAATCAGGGATAAATACAAATTATTGAAAAAATAACTTGTTTTAAATGCCAATTATAAGTCTGATTGATATTGAAAATGAAAAATGTGCTTAGCTATTAAAAGAAAATATAAAACTTAAATTATAAAATAAGAAATTAAAAAGGGATCATGAAATGTTTACTACGCATAGAGATACACTGAATCAATTTCTATGTAAACAAATTGATCCAAAATCTGAAACTCGTCTAGGATATCAACCAGGATGGTGAAGGATTATTAAAAATAAGTTCGTTCTAGAATCTGGATAGTTCACTTCTAGTTCATGTTTAGGAAAATCTATTGAAAAAAAATTCTAAAAAGAACCTAAATAAGTGTTCATGTATCCAAACATATCTTCTGATTATAGAAAATCTTTGAGACAGGTAAGGGGTCCCAAAGAATTACTTGATAACCTCTCAAGACCCAAGAAAATATAGGTACAAAAGTTACCCCACACATAATCTGTTTTGAATGAAAATTGTATAAAGAGGTCCTTTAAAACTCTATTGTTTTTAGATAGTGTATGTTTAAGACACATGATAGGAGACTACTCATGCTTCAAGAGCCTAATCAAATTTGATAGTTAGCATGTCACATTCAGTGATAACGAAAAATGGAAGATCGTCGTCTTAGGACAAATTGGTAACCCTAATAATTTATTAATTTCAAGAGTGATATTTGTTGATGGGTTAAAATACAATTTACTAAGAATCTCTCAGTTGTGTGATGATGGATTCAAAGTTAAATTTGAAAATGACACATGTAATGTTTTTAATTCTAAAAATGATTTAATATTTACACCTCTTAGAAATGAAAAGTTATATGTTGTTAATTAAACTCCTTAGGTAAGAAAAATGTTTCATGTTTAAATGTTTTTCATATGTAATCCTGGTTATGGAATAACTGATTAGGACACTGCAATGTTCACTCACATAGGAAACTATCTAGGAATGTCTTAGTTAGAGAATTACATAAACTAGAATTCCCAGATAAAAACGTTTGCAATCCTTGTAAAAAGGGAAAAAACCCAAAGATTCTTTCAAAACAATGAAATAAGTTTCTACTTCTCAACCACATGAGTTGGTTCACAAGGATTTGTTTAAACCATATAAAGTTTCAAGTTTAAATGGAAAGAACTATGTTTATGTTCTTGGGGATGATTTTTCTAGATATACTTGGGTATACATTCTAGCCCACAAAATTGAAGCTTGTTCTTACTTCATTAAATATTCCAAGTCTATAGAAAATATTAGTGGACTTATAATGATGACCTTGAGAAGTGATCATGGATGTGAGTTTGAAAATCAAGAATTTGAATCTTTTTTCTCACAAAATTTATATACTCACAATTTCTCTACTCCTAGAACACCTCAATAATATGGAGCCATAGAAAGAAGAAATATGACACCTCAAGAGATTTCCCAGACTATACTAAATTATTATATTCTACCTATCAAATTTTGGGTTAAAGACATTAATAAATCCGGTTACATTATCAATAGAGTCTTAATTAGACATGTTCTTAAGAAGACCCCTTAGAGATATGGAATAATAGGAATCCTAAGGCTAATTTCTTTAGAGTTTTTGGTTATAATGTCTTCATCCTAAACACTAACGACAATCATGAAAAGTTTGCTTCCCAAAGTGATGAATGAATTTTCCTAGGATACTCAATATCTAGTAATGCTTATTGAGTATTCAATAAGAGAACCAAATGTGTGGAAGAATCAGTTCATGTGAAATTTAATGAGATAGATCCACATGAACCCAAAACCTCTATTGAACACGTTGAGGAAGATATGTCAATTCAAGACTATAATGATAAAAATAGTTAACCCTTAGCGAAAACAACGAGTTCTGGAAATTTTCCATAATCTGTGCATGATGAATTTGAACCAATAGACAACCCAGAGGAGTCTAGATCAACTCTTTCTAGAGGTATTAGAACTCTCATGAATTATCCTTTTGATGCTGTAGTAAGTGATCTAAATAGAGAAAAACAAACTAGAGCTTCTCTAAGAAACTAGGTGGAACAACATGCCTTTATTTCAATACATGAACATTAAAATATCAATGATGCAATCAATGCTGAATTTTGGGTGATATCTATGCATAAAGAATTAAATTAGTTTGAATGAAACAAGGTTTGAAAATTAGTAGAAAGACTGAAAGAAACTTTGACCATAGTCACTAAATGGGTATTTTGAAATAATATTGATGAATATGGAAACATAGTTAAGAACACGACTAGACTAGTTGCACAAGTATTTAGTCATGAATAAGGAATATTCTATGAAAAAACCATTCCACCTATATCTAGACTAGAATCCATTAAGATAATATATAATTATGCATCTCATCCGAATTTTAAACTCTATCAAATGGATATCAAAAGTGCATTTTTAGAAGTGTACCTAGATGAGGATATATTTGTTGAACAACCCCTTGGTTTTACAAATCCCCATTATCATTTCATGTTTTTAAACTAACTAAATATTTATATGGTCTGAAACAAGCTCCATGATCTTGGAATGATAGACTTAGTTCTTTTCATATTTCAAAAGGTTTTACTAATGGAATAGAGAATACTACGCTTTTTATGAAAATAATTTGCAAAGATGTTATAATTGTAATGATTTATGTAGATGTCATTATTTTCTTATCCTATAAAAATTCTTTATTTACTGATTTCTCAATAATTATGCATGATAAATTCATAATGAGTTTAATGGGTTAACTTATATTTTTTCCTTAGATTTAAAATTTTTCAAAATAAAAATGGTATTATTTTAAATCAAAGTAAATATAATAAATATTATATGAAATGTTTTGGTTTGAACTGCAATAAAGTTAGTGATACACCTATGAGTGCCACCTGTAAGTTAGATGCTAATGAAAGTGGTAAACCAGTGGAACAAACCAATTACAGGGGTATGATTGTGAGTCTTCTCTATCTTACTACTGGAAGACCAGATATTATGTTTAGTGTATTCATGTATGCTAATTTTAAATCCAATACTAAAGAGTCTCATTTAACTGCTATTAAAATTATTTTCAAATATCTGAAGTATACTAAAAATGTAGGACTATTTTATCCAAGAGGAGAATCATTGGATTTAATAAGTTATTCAGATGCTGAGTTTTCTGGTTGCAAGTTAGATAGAAAGAGAACCTCTAGAACATGTCACTTTTTTTGCTAGTCAGTTTTATCATGGTGTAATGAGAAACAAACTTCTTTTTCATTATCTACTGCAAAGCTGAATATATAGCTACCGGTAGTGGTTGTGCTCAAATTTTGGGGATGACACACACTTTACTAGACTACAGATATCAATTCTAACAAGTCTCTATAAACTGTTACAATATAAGTGCTATTATCATCTCTAAAAATCTTGTATCTCATGCAAGGAAAAAGCACATTGATATGAGACATCACTTCTTGAGAGATCATTATCAAAGAGGAGATATCACTCTTGAATTCATTGGCACTGAACTTCAATTGGCTTATATATTCACAGTGCCTTTGAATTCTGAGAGGTTAAGTAACATCAAACATGAGTTAGGTATGATAAACTATTAAGTTTTGGAACCTCACCGTTAGAACCTCACCATTGGAACCTCACCATTAGAACATCACCGTTGGATCCTCACCATTTGAACCTCACCTTTGGAACCTCACCATTAGAACCTCACTGTTGGACCTCAACATTAAACCTCACAAATAGGCCTCGCCATTGGACCTCACTATTAGGACCTAACTGATACACCTCACCGTAGGACCTCACTGTTAGGACCTCACTGATAAACCTCATTGTTAGGACCTCACCGTTAGACCTCGTCATTGACACCCCATTGATAGTTGAACTTTTCCCAGACTTACCATTTCCTCTACCAAAATTTGAAACGTTTTCTGTCTTAATTAATTCTTTTATCTGTTTTTTTTCGATCCCTAAGTGATAATCTTAATGAAAATACCACATTTCAATCCACTTCTCTCCTGAACCTCTTTCTCTCTAACCTAAGATCCTCACCTTCTGCTGAAACACTCAAACCCCTCCAGATTGAAATGGAAAGATTGAAGTGAGCATTGGTCAGTGATGAAGGAGATGCGGAAAATCTAAAGAAACCTCGAGCTGAGTCTAGTAGTTGAAGCCAGGTAGTGGATAAGTTGATCAACCCTCATTTATCAAAGAGGGATATCATAGTTGAAAATGAGATATGTTCTGAATGGTTGATGACAAGTAGTTCTTTAGTGCTGATGGTACTTGATGCTCAAGGATCGGTTGAATTCTTTACAAAAACAAATGGACTCTGTTACCTGAAGTTAGTGTAAGAGATTCATGAATTTTTAAAGTTCAAACAAACTGAGGATGAGAACAAAATTTCCTCAAAGGTAAATATAGTAAGTGTAAGCTTCTCCTCTATTGAACGGGATGAGTGTCTGAGAGTACGACATGAAGGGATTTATGATTACTAATAATGAGTGGTTCCTCCCAATACTATGTTTTTCTTTTATGAAGAAGCCTTAGCCGAACTGATAAAGAGTGGGATCCTTAAAAAAGTCATTGCAGCTGAGATGGAAGGAGAAGAAAAGCTACTGTTTAATTTTTTCTACCATGTCTTGAGTCCTAGGAGAGGGGACTTCACTACCTTAATGTATCAGGACATATTTATTTTTTACTTTTTGATGATTGGATAGAAGATAAACTTGTGTAGGCCGCTGATGATTCAATTAGAAGATATGAAAAATCCTAGTTCAAATTCCAACGCCTTATTTCATGCTAGATTTATAACCTTGTTGTAGAATGTGAAAAGTGTTTTTGAATGTAAGGAAGATATAGTTATTGTAAGGGGAAAGTTTTTCATTACAAAGGTGATTTTCAAGTTGATGATGATAAATTGGAACCCTTGAAAAAGAATATGGTTGCATGATGAGGCTATGGTTTATGAGGAATTCAACCATGTTACTCATCCTTCTAGGCATAATGATAAGAGTGATTCTGGTCTAAATCTTGATGAAGTGGAGCCTGCATATTCAGATAAAGAAGAATAGGCTGTTGTTGTGCAAGAAACAGAGGATTCTCTTGTAGATGATAGGTGTGATTCTTACCTTCCCTGAAATCCTCGTGCTAATTCTGTATCCTCTGGTGAGCCCATTCCACCAAAGAGATTTCCTAGAAAAGAGACAGTCTTAAGGGATAGTGAAGATGGAGAGGCTAGTGAAGAAGAAGGGACATAGGATGTATTAATATATATTATATATAACACATATGAGGATGAGGAAATTGATTCTAGTCATGATGAATTTGAGATAGATTCTGGTAAAAGTTAAGAAGAAGAACGAAGTCTCACTCCCTTGATAAGACATACAAAAATGGGTGTATGTTTAAATGAAGAGGTTACGAATTCAGTTGAAGCTTGAATTGTTTTGGATGTTGTTGAAGTTTATATCAAGGATGTGGTAGTAGACCCTTCTGTTGATGCAGTAGATCAATGAGGTATGTCTGAAGTGAATATAGTTAATTAGGTTAATTCTCCAAGTGAGGAGGAAGAACCTGTTGTTATAGGATCAGTTGTTGTTTCTCCTGGGATTGAAGACTTCTAAGAAGACCTTGGTTTGGGGGTTTTAGGTTTAGACTATAGAGATTCTGATGATCACCATCCTATCAGAAGTCCTCCAATCCCTTCAGTTATATAGACTACTATTGTGAATCTGTTAGATCTTATTCCCTGAGACAATGGGAAGAAGGATGATTTGGAATCAATAAATTCAGATAAGAAGAGCCACATTGATGAGATATTTTTTGGGTTAGAGAATTCTATGATTCAAAATTAGTAAGGTGTAAAATTTGTAGTGGAAAGGATAGTTTTTTCCTCTCACACAACCATGCTATATGAAGTCAAGGAATGTCAGAATTAGGTCGGAGCATTGGAAGAGTCTATGGAATCTGTGAAGTAGTCTATTTCCAGTTTAGAATTATATATGGAATCAAGGGATCAAGTAGACATATATCTTTGATATGATAATTGTGTGGTTAAGAAAATGGTCATTTTATTTAAGGACATTGAGAAGTCCATGGAGACATATGTGAGTGGACAAGATGATGAAGTGAAGAGGATGATTAGTGGGATGACCAAATATTTTAAGGAGATAGTGGCTTTCACTATGGAACCTCTATGTGCATCTTCTTCACCTTCAGATTCTCCTTGTGTTGATCTAGAATCTTTTAGATCAGTAGTCATAGAAGATGTGGAGAATTTCTCTAGTTCCAGTTCCTCAGACCCTCAGACTATGACTCATGTCATTTCTACAACCAGAAAAATTCATAACCTTGTGGGAAATTATATATGGGAAGCTGCTCAATATCAGAAGGCCATTAAAGAAAAAGTTGACTTCTACTACAAAAGGGTGTCTACTAAGCATTAGATGGATGGTCACATCAAGTTGTTGTCAAAGAACTTTAGTATTCCAACTATTACTCAAGCATTTAAGGATTAGGTTAGCAGGCTCAGAGAGTTGACTCCTACTTTAGAGAAATTCCTGGAGAATAAGGGTAATTTTATCTCAGCTATGGAAAGAGGAGTAAGTATTATTATGGATTTCAGAAATCTTCTTATACTATTCCTCCATGTGGACTGCACTACCATTATTATTCCCCCAGCCCTACCTTGAACCTCAACTGCTTTACGATCTACCAGTGTTCCACCAATGATGACTCCTGAACAGGCCATCAAATGTTTTACCCCTATGATTCCTCAGATATCTTCTCACCAAAGGTCTACTGGTGCCTCTATTACAGCTCCTCCAACCCTTTTGACTGCCATACCTTGGTCTATCCCTCTATCTTCTGAACCTACCTACTAATCTTCTAAATTTATATCTCCCTTGGAAATATCTTATGTGGATTGAATGTGGGATGTCTTAGATGAAAGGGATATTTGTAACAATTTGTTAATCACAAAGGGGGATAATTTTTATGTTTCCTGAATCATTGAATGTTTATGCTATCTATTTTGGGAAGAAGCTTTATGTTCCCAAAATTTACCCATAGGGGGAGAATAAAATCCAAGATAGGTTTAGGTTTGAAACTGCCTAAACTGAAAGGAGGAGATGTTTTAAAGTGGATTTTTCATATATATAATATCTATATTCATCCAAAATAAACATTGTTCGAATATTATTATACACACCTCTTATGATATTAGAAAATGTGCTTAACCCTGATTCAGACGTACTGATATAATTTGTGATTATCAAAAAGGGGGAGATTATTGGACTCATCTGTTTTAATAATCCCAATTCATGTTTCATTTATATAAAGCATCTTATTTCTCTTATAGGATAATCATTTATGTGAAAATCATGTTTATATCCAATTATTAACTATGTAGTTTTAATATAACTGCCCTCGTGTTTAATATTACAGTGAAAAATTTCTCTATGTACAAATGTCACTGATGCAATGGTCACCGATACAAAGGTCAGGGATGAAAAGGTCACTAATGAAATAGTTAGTAATGAAAAGGTCAGTGATGCAAAGGTCACTGATGCAAAGGTCACCAATGCAAAGGTCACTGATGCAAATTTCACCGATTCAAAGGTCACCGATTCAAAGGTCACCAATGCAAAGGTCACCAATGCAAAGGTGATCGATGCAAAGGTCACCGATGTAAACATCACTGATGCAAAGGTCACTCATGGAAAGGTCACCATTTCAAAGTTCATCAATGCAAAGGTCATCGATGCATGGTTATCGGGGCAAGTTCACTGATGCAAGGCTAGTATTGATGAAGGTTATCAATGGAAGGTTATCATTGAAGGTTACCGATGAAGGCTACTGATGAAGGTTACTGATGGACGGTTACCGTTGAAGGTTACCAGTGAAGGATTTCGATGTGCACCTACAGTTGAAGCATACCATTATGAAGTCTACCATTACCATTCTACCATAATCTTCTACTCAATTCTTTGTCAAATTCTTACGATTAATCTAATAGTCATATTTGGTAAATTAAATGATTCTACTATTAATTAATTATGATTGTAGACATATTAATTGACCGTATCTAGACAGTACGAACTACAAGAAATATCTCACATGATGTACTTATTTTTATTGTCCGACCTCAAATACAAGAAATAGAAGACCGAAGAAGAGAATACACATACAGAGATAATAGAAGAATGAGAGTGGAATGAGAAGTGTATCAGTGCATATGAAGGAGCTTACTATCTTGATTAAGAACAATTATTCAACTCGTACAGTGTGAATCCATGACCCTCCAGAAGATCATTTGGGAGAAAAATTTCAAGGATGCCTTCTGTGCTTCATAAACTCTCGATAAACACAATAAGCAGAACACTCAATTCCTGAAAGCTAGGATCTAGAGTTGAGACACTCTATTTTAGTGACAACTTACAGAGAAAGACTTCTATAACAATTTCTTCACTCCAAGGAGTCATTAGCTGAACTACAAACAGATAGAGATTTCTAAACTCAAGCATATAATCTTAGCTTTATTGTGTTCCTCCATTTGACATTTCTGAGGAGGGTTTGTGTCTGTCTGTTGCACACACTATCTCCTATGCTTGAACTAGAGGATACCAAATATCCTCACATCAAACTTCACTTACATCTTATTTCCCAAGTATAAATATAGAAGAGACCGTGTTTGGTCTGTATTGTTTGTTTTCCCCACGAATAACTATGCTAGAGGGTGTGGACCCTGAATAGTTTGTGAAAACTATTGTAAATACTAATATAGGCTATGTATCATGTTTATTGTTAATATAAACTGCTTGGTGGTAGGTGATCACCTAGTGGAGAAGATTAAGTCTCATCTTGAGACTGAACCTCTTGTTTTACATCAATATGCTCTATACTTTATTTATAGTCTTTTTTATCTATTTTCCTCTACTTATAATTGCTAAAATATAAAACTGTTTTGCATTCGCTTTGATAGTTAGTTTTGGTTAGTTTGTGTATGTGTTTAATTCAGTCATCTTGTTTCAAAAGTTAAAGAAGTGCTTCACACTGATTCACCTGAGGACTAATCACCCTTTGATAAACCTACTTACAAATTATACATTTATATTTCTACTTCCTTAATTAACTGGGCCATTTAAAAATTTGGGGAATCTTTATAATGATGTTTTTAATAGAAATTTTAAGTAAGAACTCAATTAATCCCTCTCTTGAGATTATAATCTGACGAACATTATGGAAACCAATATGATAAATTAGAAATGTTAATTCATGGACGTGTTTACCACACAAGACATGGTTACCATCTATTTATTTTTCTATGTGAATGGAAATTAGTAAATAATTATTTTTATATCAATATAAAGAAAATTTGGTAAAATAATGATAAAAATTTAATTTTATTAATAATGTTAAGACTGATTTAGTTAGAATTGGAGCTAAATAGAGTACTATGTGAAAGTAAAACTTACGTTGAAAGCTTGAGTTTACTATTGGGATAATCCTTGGAGATGAATACTATTACCAAACAGCCCAGATACCTTGTTATAAAGATACTTACAACTATGTTGACATAGCCTGTAAGGTTGTTCTCAATGCCCAAAGGTTGGTGACTAGAACCTGGCATTATACAAGAATACAAAGGAAAATTTTTTTCCATTAAACAAAAGAAGATAAAAAATACAATCTAGTATGTGAACATTTTTCAAGGGAAAAGTTCCAGAACCAAAGGGGTACAACAACACCAAAATATTCGATCATCAAAAAGACAAAACATATTTAAATTCAAAGTATCAGAATACACATGTGATAGGTAGATCACATCTCCACTGGCCTCCTCTATCACTCCTATCCCCATGAATCAAGTACCCACACCACCTCCTTGTGGCATTTTTCCTTTTCTCATACACGGAATAAGATAATTTACAAAAAACCAATGGAGAATGTAGGTTATAAGATAATAGCCCAGTTGGATAGAAACCAAAATGATCTATAATCAATACATTAATAAAAAACCACTTATGTAATAAATTTAAATGAAGTAATGAATTGAAGGGGATTTAATTATTTTGTATAAAAAATATTTATAATCTAAAATATGGAAGATATTTCAAAACCAGATTATATGAATATATTATATAAAAATTTATGTAAGATGGTTTTCAAGAATAAACAATTCTGTAATCAGTGGCATTTAAAATATATTTAGATAAAAAAGTACACCATACTCTAAATACCTTAGGTATGCTAGTTTCCAGCTAGAATATCCTCACAATTACCATTTATCATCAAAACTTGTGATATATGTTGACACTAAAATCCACAGCTTAATAGGGTACCGATTATTGAAATCAATCTACAATCTATTCCGGGTCCCATAAAGGAAAATCATGTTGAACATAGTTTTGACTGTGTTGTCAGCAAAAATATAGTTTTGGGGTATTATAGTCCTAGTGTGCTCATCCATATAACCACCCAATACCAAGGATCACATATGCATCAATCATTCAATCAATCAAAAATTCATGGAAAAATAAATAATTTAAATATAGTTCATTAATCGTAGTTAAAATTCACACAATTAGTATCCGAAATTAATTTCAATTTAAAAACCAAATCATAGGTTTTTGTTGATTCACAACTTTTAAAATAAACATCAATTACAAATTTTTTTTATCAAATATAAAAATAAACTATTTAATCAAATTCACTTTTAAATATTTACATTATTTTTCTCAAATCTACATAAAAATTTCCATTCCATTGAAATTGGTGGTGTTTTCCATGATTTCATGCCTCTTTTAAATAAGATGTCAAATATTCTAAAATCATAGTTTTAAAATAAAATAAAAACTCATTAAAAATATATGAAGATACATAGGGTATGAATTATAGGGTAAATCATTATGGAAAAACCAATATTTAAATCACATAGTCAAATCAACACTTGCAATAGGAACACTAATGAAAACAGAGGTAAAATAGATCAACAAATAAAACCTAGAAATTATATCCTTCAAAACAGATATTTGATCCAATAATAACATGATTATCTTCAACTCTCTAAAAAGGAGGGAAAGTGGACTTGAAGAAAAAACATAGAAGGATATTTACTGAACAAAAGGAAATCAAATATAATCACCAGTGCTTTGATCAATGAAAAGAGGGGCCTTGAGTAGTTAAAATTTATTCTTCAGAGCCTCTGAGGACTAATGAATCATGTTACCGAAAAATGGGGGTGTTTAACATATGAAATGGGGATAAAATGTTTATTAATAAATTTTATGGGAAATTAAAAAGCATGAAAACAACTTTTTGGGTGGGTCAAGGGAATAATATTAACTGTTCCCCTAAACAATTCACCTATACTACACTTGGGGATGGGGGTTATGGTATGGAAACTTGGTTATACTAACTATCCACCCACCATGTAATACCCACTATCCACATGATTAAATGAGTATAGGTGTCTTTTTCCAGCTTGTTCAAATTGTGCACCCCCTTAGAGTGGCTTGTCATAGGCCGCATGGTTTCTTAGAAAAACATTCATGGTTTCCCAAACCATAATCTAACCATGGAGAGCCCTTTAAGATTCATTATTTTTTGAAAAACTAATTAAACAAATCCAAATAAAGATACAATTAATGAATGATCAAAATAAGGGTCCAGAATATAATGTACCTCTCTTTTCATACATAGATGTTACATGTAAATAGTGTAATATTTATATTACAATAAAACCACACCAGATTCGTATGTGTTTAGTATATTAGGAAACTTGAAAAAAATTATTAATAATTTTTTACATTTTTCACCCACATATTCCTTCTTAACTAGAAAACGATTCATATATCTAACTTAATACACATCTAAATATCCAAGGAAAAAGTATCATTAGTATAGGGGTGCTTAGATGATCATTAAGGGCAATCAGAGTAGATATAAATCACAACATAAACATAAGGTTATAGTAATATGAATATAAAATTTTAAAAACATACCCTGCAAATCAAATATCATAATATTGGGTCATAGAATAAATAATTAAATTTCGTAAGACCTGAATCGTAAAAGAATGACTTTGGTAGAAAACATGGAATTTTGGAAAAGACATAGTAATGAAAAAAAGGATTTGTAGTTAAGGATATTTTCTATGAATATGATAGTGGAATTCTATCACTACCCAAACCATCATTCTAGTCTAGGTTCACTCTGAAGACTATCAAGGAGGAAAATTCCCATTACATAACAAGTTTAAATTTCCATTCTAGTCTTGTCTAAACCACGTTGAATCCCTATTTCAATCATGTAAATATTATGGGATATACTATCATTACCCAATTCATGGTGGGAGATATTGGTCCCACACATCACATAATTAAAAGCATACATGCACGTTCCATAAGAAAATAAATCATTCATCATATTAGAACCCATGAAAATAAACATGTTTCATAAAAAATTCATCAGAGCATAACCTATGGAAAAGAAATGGGTTTAAAATATGTAATAACAAACCAATAATAAAAGAATAATTATAAGGTTAATTAACAATATCTACATAAACTAATAAGTAACAAAAAATATTGTTGTCTTAGATGGAAAATTTGTTTGAGAGGTCACTTGAAATAATTCTTGAGGAAAATATCATTTATATTTAAATTTTTTTATTAAATGTCAGGAAATTATAAAAGAAAATATTTTCAATGAAAAAACCATTTAATATTGTAAATTATTATTCATTTAATTGTGGAATCATGGAATATGGGAATGCTTCTCATGCTTTATATGTAAAAAAACCATTCATTCCATATTTTTTTTGGAAAAGTCATCAATAACCTTTCTTAGAAAAAGAAAAAATCATCCTTTCAACTTTTTTAAAAAAGTACAATATGAGTCAAAAGAAATAAAAAAATCATAGGATAATATTTACAATATTTCAGTAAACAATCATAAAAACATGGACATGGTAAGAAAATATATTTATAAACTAATATTTTAAAAGATAGTTTTAAAAGAAAATCCCTTATAAATATCATATCATTGAAGTGGGAATTAATAAAATTAAAATATTTTGTGAATTAAATATAAATACAAATAATTCAAGCGTCAATACAACATAAGATATTAAAAATTATTCCCACACATAATCAATGCACAATATAAGAAATAAAGTTGGAGGTTAACAAAAAGAATGTAAATTTGGGGAAGATTTCCCTTACAACATTTTAATCCATCAGATCGAATTCCCAATAAAAGTAATAATTAACAAATGAAACATTGAATAGATTTAAAATAATTATATTCCAGATATCATATATAAAATTTCCGGCGGTACATCACGTACAATAAATATGTTTTGAATAAGGAAAGTACATCCTAGAAGAATAAGTGAGATGAAAAACCCTTAACTTTTGGTTCCTTTTAGTTTTTTATACTTTAACATCCAATATAATGGGTTAAAAAAAGTTATTAATTATTTAAATAGCCATATATATATATATATATATATTTATAACTCCATATATGATATTTTTATAACTTTTTACCACAAATTAATTAATAATATTTCAATATTTTCATTGCTTCGAGTGAGTTCATTTCACGATTTTCATGATCATTTAATTTGTGTATAATTATGGATTTATGAGTCTAATGGAAATAAAATACAAGAAGTTTAATAAAATAGTAACAATGAAAATCCATTATTTTAAAAGTTCAAACTAATCATTTTTATTTCATACATGTAGATGATTCATTAGATAAAATATTAATAATAAATGATTAGTTTATATAGGCTATTTTTTCCAAAAATCAATAGCTATATCATTTTATTTACTATTATGAGTACATATTAGTTATAGATAATTAAATAGGATATAATATAATTATTTTATTATTATTTAATCAGAATAATAGTATTATAGCTATCCATGAAGGTAATAATGACAAACAACGTGAAACATTATTCACGGAGGTGAGTAACCGACATATTTTGGATAGTAATTTAGTTTCATTAAATAAGAGGAGTTAATAAAAAAAATTTATATATGATATTAAATTATCAACATAAAATTTCAGTATAAAAATGATTCTATAATTATTATTCCATGATGGATGAAATAAATGAGGATAATGTAGAAGATGCAAAGAAACTAAGAGAGGTGCATTGAGAAAATTTCCCCATGAATGTCACCTCCTAGAGAGATTCTTGAGCACCTTAAATTTTGTCTTTTGTTGTGAAAAACATTATATGTATGTAAGGGGAGTGATGAGGATAAGTTTGGCTAGATATTTTAGGAGCTACAGGGCCTGTGGGTTGGAATGGGGTGGTGACTGGCAATATTAATATTTGAATAGAGGATGATGTAAGTTATTAAAATAATGAATATTTTATATTTAAATCAAACCACATTGAGGTTGAATTAAATTAAACTACTTTGGATAAAAATTAATGTTTTAGAGGATGTTTAGGTTTAATCTACACCTCATCCAACCATTAAATGTGGTATTTTTAGGTATTTTATGTCTTTATATTTTTAACTTTAACAAGGTTCATTTTTTACCTATACCATGATAAATATCTTTTTTCCATGATACCTTTTTTTATAATGAAAAATATTGACCATAAAATGTAATTTGGACCTTATGATTCCAAATAAAGAATCTACTTTTAGAAATGAACTTAAATTAAGAGTAAAATTATATTTAATATTAATATCGTAGACACAATCGAAAAATGTGTTTTTAAATTCAACATTTCAAATGCTTTTATTCTTTTTATAACCAATTTCAATGTGAAATTGATTCCAATGACCAAAATAGAATTTATTTATTTATAATTGATTTATTTTTTACATTAATTCCAATTTTAATAATAATTTATCTATATAAAAAACTAGACCAAATTTTTTTTAATAAAAAGAAGTATTTGTCACTATTTATAAAAAATTAAACTTATTAGAAAAGTACCAAAAACTCACCTTATAATATTTTAATATCTCATTTTAAAAAAATTTTATTTTTTCTAATGTAACTTATAAAAGTGTTATAAATTAGTTTTATAAAAGGTTAACTATTAAATGGATGAAAAACTACAATTTAAGAAAATATATAGTTTTCGGTTATAATTGGACTTATTCTTATGTAAAGTCTATCATAATCATTGAATTAAAAATTTAAAAACAATTATTCAATTTATAACCAAAACATTTCATTAATATATGTCACTAATATTGATTAATTCAAATTGTGAAGACAAAATACCATTGTGGGAATTAAAATAGATTTTAATAAAAACACATCCTTTGAGTTCAATTAGCCTTTATTTACATATGTAATTAATTATTAACCAAATAAATAATTTAATAAACTTTTTTAAAACATAATTTTATATTATAGTAAATCTCATTTATTCCTTCTATTCCAAAATATAGGTGATTAATATTTTGTTAAGATAATAATATTTTGGAGTTATTTTATTATTGATGTTTTGTGAAATGTATGAAATCAGAGATATTAAATTTATTTTAAAAAATACATACTATTAAATGTTGTGGTGTTACATTTTACCCCACATAATATGAATTTTGGCTTTGAAATTCATTACTCAAGTATTTAAATATGATTATACCTCTACCACATCACATCCTTAGGTACCCATGTGGCTTCTTCAAATTAGTGGTTTCACCATTAAACTTTAACTATATTAATGGTATTGTTTCGCAAAAAATTATCTCTTTGATTAAAAACTGATACTAATTATTCTCAATTGGAAGGATCATGATCAAGTGATAGGAATTCTGATTGTATTACCTGGGAATAATTATATAAATACTCAGATGAGATACATGGAACACATAATGAACTTGAGTATGATTTAGTGGGACCATCAATCGATATGATACCATCCCAATATAATCAAGAATTCCATGTAGTTGTGTTATTGAAATTTGAAATTTCACCATGAAAATAAAATATGGATGTTTTATAATTCCCATTGTGGGAAACACACATCAAAAAATGCGTCAATAGAAAGTTCCGTTAAAAATATGGAAAGTAAAAGGACAAGATCACCACAAAACATGGATTATAATTAGGATAACATTAGTGCACAGTGAGAACCAGGACCTGAGATGGAAATCAAACTATCATGTTTTGATATAGATTTTAGATAACATGGTCAGTATATGGTTAATAAGCTCAAGTCCGTAGACCAAATAGGTTGAAAAAATGTCTTTCATATCATCAATTATAATGATAATAGGATAATATTTTATTTTAAAAAAAAATTAGAAGATATAATTACATGTTTTCATGTCATAAGTACAATATCACTCATTTGTTTCATCTTGATAAATTTTTGATTTATTTCTTACACAAATGAAGGATGTTAAAATTATAATTCTTTCATAGAAACTGGATAAGAAGATCAATTGTGGGGAGATAAGTCATTCATTCAATCATAAATTATAAAAAATATATTTAGAATAGATTATTTAATATGCATAAAGAGTAATAAATTAATCTCTAAAACATTATCTAAAATTCAATATATTAAATTTCATAAATGGTTACACTTATAAACATTCTATAAGATTAAAATCCAAAACTTCCAATTGAAGGTCATTAAATTTTCAAAATATACTTATCATTATTCCCACAAACAAAATGGAAAATATCTTAATTGTCAATCATGTGAATATTATTAACATGTATTCTCTTATGACATAATAATAACCAAAATTTCCATTAATATTTTTTGAAAATTGATTACATCAAAAATAAACTCCTTCCTCATTCCCGAAACCCATAAATTCTATAAAATCAATCCAAAATAGCATAAACAACATTTTAATCATATTACTAATATGTTTCAAGTCCATCAATAATATCCCATTTATTTTATCAGAATAAAAAATATCATTAGATCATTAGCCAAACATCATGGTCATATTAAATGTTATCATTAATCATACAATCTATATAAACATCAGCTTACTAGCAAATCAATTTCCCATTCCTTCAAAATTATTCAAAATATTGTTTTATATTCAGAAGGAAACACTACAGTTGACCAAACCTTATGAGTTTCATCATTATATTGTGCTATAAAAGTACTTCTTCAAAATTATTCATGATTTCTAATATATAAACAATCAATCATTACCCTACTTTGTTTTCATTCATTACTTTTGAATAGCGATCACATGAGATTTTCATTTCCCTTAAGCCTTAAGAGGTTTCTGAGGTCTTTCATCATTGTAACCATTGTTTTAGAGCATTGATTAGCATAATTCCCATTTTCATTATAGTGGAAGATTTAATGTTTGGGGGGTGAATTTTTTGAATCATTATATTTATTTTAATTATTACCTATATTAATTGCATCATATTTTCACTTAGTGGAATGAAGACCTTCACTTGCACACATAAAACACTTCTTAGTTCTGTTAAGATAACTTCCATCATGCTTCTTCCCTCACTTTGATAAAAAAGGGAAAACATATTTTTTCCCATGGTTTTTATGATTACTGTTGAATTATATTTTTAATTTTATATCAAACCATTTTATTGATGGGTAATTATTATTTCCATATCCACCTTGAGATAACATCAAAAAATTTATTTTAAGGTACTGATGTCTCTTACAAACAATTCCCACCAAAGAATTGGTTTTAAACCCCCCAAAAATTATTCAATTTGGTTTTGGTACTGATAGTTAAACCATAGGCATACCTTAATAGCCTTTTGAAATTTTCCACTTATGTACTGATGGATTTGTTATATTTGTTTCTTCAGCTCAAGAAATTACTTCTCCATATTCATATATAGAATATGAGGAAAGTACAATGTGATAAATATTCCATTAAACTCATCCCATTTAAATGTATCAATGTCTTATTATTGATTCATATTCATGATAATATTAAATCATTGATATGATTTTCCTTCCAATCAGTAAATAGTTTAAGAAATTTTTTAAGGTCCTTTGAATTGAATAAAAAAAATATTTTCTCAATGGTGTCGATCTATTTATCAGACACTAGTGGACCAGAAGACCCCCTAAAAGAAGGTGGATGTTTCCCCATGAAGGAATCAATATAATGTTATTACCTTCTTTTATCATTTGTATTTCTAGCATGATCCATATCTCATGTATGTATAGAAATAATATTTTTTATTTCAGCCCCCATAACATTTGGTTTTTCATTGGGGAATCCTTGCAATTCCTGTCACATTTAGCACTACCATAGTTTTTTTGGGTCTATTCAATGACTAAAACCAAAACAAATAGTGTGATAAGAACCAATAATACTGGAAAAAACACCAAGTTAATTGAAAATAATTATAAAATATAATGAAATGGAACCCTAGGTTTAATCCTAGGTTATTCAGTATCATTACCAAAACTCTTGTATTGTAACATAGACATACACTCAGGGTTACAACTATGGTTTTATGTTCTTATTTTCCAATGGTTAATTAATCCTTTACACTTATACTAACTAAAATGGTATGTAATTATCACCAATGGGCTAAAATTGATACCTATAAGAGCATTACATGAGTGGATACACCTCAAAGGAAGGGCTCTCACTACAATCCCTAGTGGAATACCTTTCCTTATAAATCCCTCGAGGTAGATCCATACATTAGCCAACGTTCACACATGAGAGTTCCCAAGGATCTAAATTACTACTTTTCTCTAATACCAACTATAATTACATGCTCCTTCCATTCATATATATTAAATCAAAAATATATGAATTTTCATATTAAAATAAAGCCATGATAGAATTTAATAGTTTTAGTTTATTCAAAAGAATGGAAACAATAAATACTAGTTCATAAAATTTATACATTTCAATCCTTCTCATTCCTTCATAACTATACCCCTTTTCACATATCCAAATCAATACCCTTCTTTATATCATGGGGAAAATGATCATAAGAAAATGGTGAGATTAAATTCTCATTAATGGTAAATAAGGGAGATATAAATCATAAAATAAATATAAGGGTATAATAATATGAACAAAATAGTTGAAAACCATACACTACATATAAAGGATCATAAAATTGATTCATAGAATAAATTATAATAATAAAATAGACTTGAATCTTAAAATAATATCATAGGCATAAAACATGGAATTATAGAAAACAAAAAAGCTAATAAAATAATTTCATTAGTAGTCAAGGATAGTTTTATACAATGTCATAGTAGAATGAGTTTGCTCCCCAAAAAATAAAATTAATCAAGTTTCACTCCTAATAAATTCATGAAAGATAATGTCCTTTATTGAACAAGTTTCATTTCTCATTCTAGTCCTGTTGGAATTGAGTTTTATCCACATCATAGTCATGCCTATATCATGAGATATAATATCATCACCAAATGAATTGTAGGGATATATAGGTCCTACCAACAAAATAATTAAATCCATACATATGTGTGATATAAGAATAATAATCATTCATCTTATTAGAAACCATAAAAAAAGTTTCATAAATATTTCATCATAGAATAACCCATGGAAGAGAAATGGGTTTCATAAATATAATCATAAAATAACTATATAATAATAAGGAAAATTTAAATTAATAATATCTCTAGTAAATCATAAGAATAATTAAATAACATTATCTTATATGGAAAATAATTTAGAGATATCACATGAAATAATTCACTAGGAATGTATCCTTTCTATTTTGAAAACATTCTTTTTAAATTCCATGAAAATATAAAATAAAAAAATCATTGAATATATCCATGAAATGACGTAAAGATATTTTTCAGGCATTAATACATCATAATGGCAGGAATGTTCTCCAATTAACTATATGTTAGAAAAAACATTCCGTTAATATTTTTGTCAGAAATATCTTAAATAACTTTTTAAAAAAATGACCAAAAGAACACTTTAAAACAATTTTTTAAAATGTAGAAACTGATAAAAAAATACTTTAAAAATTAAATTATAATATTCAAAAAAAATCAATAACCAAAATGAAAAACATAGACATGGAATAAAAAGTGATTTTAAGGGGTAACTTTAAAAATATAGTTTTTGAAAAGAAATTTCCTTATAAATAAAATATCATTGAAGTGATAATTAATAAAAATTAATGTATTATGTGTATTAAATGTAAACCTCATTGAAAAGTGTAAAGAAAAAATAATATAATCAAAAGAAATCAAAAAAAACATATCATGATATAATAAATGAAGTTTAATATTAACCTTGAGAATAGAAATTATGTGAAGAATTCCCTTACCACTTTTTAATCTGTTGAATCATCCACCCCATAAAAGAAAAAATTGTAAAATGAAAAATTGAATAACATTAATATAATTATATTAATGATATTATATAAAAATGTGTAGTAATTAAACCACACATAATAAATATGTGGTGAATAATGCATATAACTTAAATATTAAAAACTTAGATGAGAAACCCTTGCCTCACGTTTTCCTTTAGTATTACATAATTTATCCTTCGTATAAAAGTGTTAAAAATGTTATCAATTCATTACAAAAACATATATATATTTATTATATATTATATGATATTTTAATAACATCTTACAACACATTAATTAATTACATTTCATGATTTTAATTGATTCAGGTGAGTTTGTTTCATGATTTTCATGATCAGTTTAGTTCTGTATAATTATGGATTTTCGTGTCTAATGGAAATAACAATACAAAATTGTAGTTAATTAGTACCAATTAACTTAAAAAAGTTTAAATTTTCCCATTTATCATTTTTATTTAGTACAATAGGATAATTCATTTTGTAAAATGTTAATGATAAATGATTAATTTATTTTGGAAGGTTTTCCGAGCATCCTAAACTATTTAGTTTTATTTAATAATATGAGTATGTAATATTTAAATAAATTTAAATATGATATAATATAATCTATATAATATTATTTAATATTAATAATTGTTGTATTTTCATACACTAAGGTGGTAATGAAAAATGAACAAAAACATTATTCACTGAGTTGATTAACAGACATAATTTGGATAATAGTTTAGTTTCCATGAATAATAGGTGGTAATAAAAGTTATATATATATATATATGATATTACATTATAAAAAATTTATCCATTTATTTACATGGTTAGGGAATTATTATTCCTTGACTTGCGAAAGTTATTAAGAGAAATTAGAAGAAGAAAAGAAATTTAGAGTGGTACTTTGAGAAAATCACATCTTGAATATCACCTCCTTCAGAGACCATTGAAGACCATGAATTATGTATTTTAGTGAAGCCATAAGTACCTATACATGGTTATAGTTTTTATGATATGTTTTGGAAGATTTTTTAGGGGAATCAAGGCATGTTGTCCGAAATGGGTTGGTGATGGGTTGTATTTATACATGTGGATATGTGGGTGTAAGTGATTAAAATAATGAACATTTTATATTTAGAGCAAACCAAGTTGAGGTAGAATTATCTTTTATGGGTTTGGATGTAAATTTATATTATTTATTATGTATATGGCTGAGACACACTTCATCCAAACATTAAATGTTGCAATTTTTAGGTATTTTAAGGCTTTACTTTTTTAGATTTAACATGATTAATTTGTACCTATATCACGGTGAATAATATTTTTACAATTTTATCTTTTTATAATTCAGAAAAATGAAACTGAAATTACCACAAAATTTGGGTCTTATTATTCCATATATGTAAAACAATTTTACAAGTTCAATTTATATAATTGGAATAATTTTATGTAGAATTAATCCTGTAGACACAATGAAAAATCATGTTTTGAAGTTAAATGTTCAAATTTTATTATTTATTTATATTAAATTTCAAAGGTAAATTGACCTAAATTTTATTTATTGTTGTATAATATATCTAATTATAATTTATTAAAAATATCAAACATAATTTATCTATATTAATAAATTATATGAAAAAACAAGTTTTCTAATTTAAATGTATATTTTTTTTTCACAATTCATCAAAAAATGAACTTTATCAAGAAAATTAAAAAACATTCCCCACAAGGTAATTATGATATAACCCATTAAAAATAATATTTATTTTTTTAGATATAAAATTCAAATTTTTCATAATTTAGTTTTAATACAGTAATTCTATAAAAAGTCAGCAAAACCAGCCTTAAGAAAAATATAATTTTAATGCTTAAAATTTCACTTATTCTTATCATAATCCCATAAAAATATTTAAATGAATATAAAAAAATATGGTTGAATATATTATAAATAAATATAATAAATATATTTCACAAATAGTGATTAATTCAATTAATTATTATTATAAAATATCATTCTGGGAATTAAAATGGTGTTCTATAAAAAATAATCCTTTACGTTCAATTGGATTTTATTTTCCTTTCAAATTAATTGGTAACCAATGAATTCATTTTACAAACATGTTTAAACTATATTTTTATAATTTAGTTTATCTCATTCAATACTTCTATTCCAATGACTAGCTGGTAATGATTTTATTAAAATAATCATATTTAAGAGTTTGTTTAAGTTATGTGATTTATTAAAAGTAAGCTACAAAAAAGATTAAATTTATTTTAAAAAATACATATCATAAAAAATTGGGCTATTATTAAGAAATACATGCAATAAAGTAACATGATGCTACATCCTTCCCACCACAAATACATTCCATCCCCATAAATACAGTCAAGATGATCCCCTATTAAAGAGATAAGGCCACTTATCTGTCATTAGTGCCTCACACTCTGAAGTATCATTTGAATCAAAACCATACCTCAATTAGACACAAAACAAATGAATCAACTTCACTTGAGGAAATCATTTCTCAGAATCAAAAATACTTATTGGATTATCTATCAAAAATAAGTTGGGTTTAACATCAAGAAATTCCACGATCATAATAGGATAAGAGTTAGAAAGATACATAATTAGCTACAATATAAGAAAAAATTGTGGATTAATATAAAAAATTGTTAAAGTGACATATGGAAAGCCAATTTACCCAGATTCTCAATAATCATTAATTTTCCCACAAAACCTAGCACATGCTCTCCATACTTCCAAATATTAAAGTGACCCAACCATGGTGAAACTCTCAAGAACACATATTCAATAGATTAAAACCGCAATTATCATCAACGATGATTAGAATAAGATTTATCACAGCTATATAACATCACCATTCTCTAAAGAACAAATTGAATCACTTTTATCTTCTTTTTTATGAAACTTGTTCAAACCGAGGAAGCTTCTCTAATATATGACCAACCCAACAGATATTTACATGGGATGACATATATGTCCTAAAAAAGATTCCTTTATGATAGTGGATAGGTAATAATTATTTTTTGAAGACTCAACTAGTACCCAATGTAAATCCCATGCTAAAACAATTCATGAATACATGCACGAAGCATTTCCTCGTGAATTTTTATAGCATGATATGGCTGGTCATCTATCTAGGGATAGTATAAAGTGATAAAACATATCTAGGATCCTATTTCCTCTTATAAGACTCTCCAAAAACAATATTTGAACTGGAGATCCAAATCAGAAACAATTATATATGGATGACTAGAAAAAAACAATCCTTGACACACATGGACTTACAAAATCCTAAAATTTAGAGGAATCCCAATCGGGTATAATGCGAGGATATTTGGTTAGACTATCGATCAACACCCATAACACATTATTCTCTAACGGTGTAAATTGAAACCATCCAAGAAAACCAATGATATATCATTCCATTTTAAATTTGGCATTGGAAG
Organism: Viscum album; assembly: GCA_963277665.1. Taxonomy (NCBI): domain Eukaryota; kingdom Viridiplantae; phylum Streptophyta; class Magnoliopsida; order Santalales; family Viscaceae; genus Viscum; species Viscum album. The sequence goes on along the minus strand of OY728162.1, from coordinate 915,659,973 downwards.
CTATAGAATACAACGTTATAGTATCATGTTCTTATTTTTGACCTATTGGTATGTATAATAATGAGAAACAAATTTAGTGATTCCTCATCTCAAAACATGTCACTAAAATCATAGACATATATCATGAAACATATTTTGGGATCCTAGGTGAAATGCTCAATATGAATTATTGAAATCCCTAATCAAATCCATTCTTATACGAAATGGTATTCCATACCAAGCCGAGAAAAATAGAATATCCTATGAATAAAATGATAACTCAACAATGTACTCTCAACCATAAGAATAGTACCCAATTCCATATAAATAATCATGATGTTTTTTATCCTTAAAAATAATATCTAGAATATAATTGGTCAACTAAACATTTCTGGAAGAATCATGAACTCATTCTCTATGATTCCCAAATGAAAATAAGAAAAGGGGTCCATAAGATTGCATTTATCTAATGATTATTTTAGTTCCTAGGTATGTAGTTTTCATTTCAAAACATAAGAAAATATCTTTTCCTTACCATGGGTGTATGAACTATCAAAATAAAAAGACCAAAGGTACCCGACACAACTCTTGTATTTGATATTCATAACTTTTTGAGAGAAGTTATAAATCATGAATTTGTGTTATGAATAGATTCTAAAAGGTTATATAAAATGGTAATTCTTAAAACTCTTATATTGGTGTATTATAAATTCATGTTAGATATCCTGGGTCAGATAATTCTTCCCATATGGCCTAGACTTCCTTGAACCATAATAAACCTCATGACCCCCCTATATATGACTGGAACCCAAACCTGAAACATGGTCCCAAATAGAACTAAAGTTCATCGACCAGCCTATGGTAGTGTCAACACTAGTTTAAAAGTAATGTGATTTTATACGTCATCAAAATGACTCTGAAAATTCACATCGCATAATAATTTCACTCCCTTCTGAGTGAGATAAGTTATTAAGGAATCCATATTTGAGAAATTTATAATGAACTTGCGGTAATAACTTTCCAAAACCATGAATCATTGAATATAAAAAATAATACATTGTTTCCTTGATTTCATAATAACATTTAAGAGATCATGATCAACTCTAATTACATGTTTTGATACCATATTTCTCAATAACAACACATCTTGAATCCTGAAATTTAATTTAAAAATCGTTGAATAAGAGTCTTGGATGTATTTAACTATGTATAACACATTTCAGATGAAAAACACATTCATCCATGGATTTGGATAAATTTACGATGTCATCCCAAAGAACTACCCCAAATGTTTCAAGGTACATAATGAATATTCCATTCATTAGTAATATTTAAATTTATTGAGTATTGTTCAGAATAAATGGTATAAATTGATACTCATAACAGATGTACCTACTCATTGAGGAGGTCATCAAGATGTCATATTCATTAATTCTCCCTTGGTGATAATCGAACTGAATATCTATCTTATAGAACAACTTATAAAATTTTAATAGGTCAAACAAATAATTGTTCTGTGAAAACTTATATTTTTTCATTAACATAACCATATTTAGTTTCCAACAATCAACACATTGGAAAATTGTTTTTTCGTCAATATTTGTAAATAGTAAAGTTACCACTAATAATGATAAATTCATCCACATAAAAACTTTTTATAGTATATAATACAATGGATATTTTTACACTTTCAACTGTATCAAATCTATACGGCAAGAAGGAATAAATACTAGTTCAGTACCAGGTACTAAATCAAAAGAAAACCCTACCTCTATTAGTAGTGGAGATCCAGTGAAATCGGAAGTTAAAATATACAAAAAAATTAATGGAAACTATAGGGATATAATAATTTAAATACTATTTTTTACTGAAAAAGAAAATACCAATATTTCCCTTATCAACAGAAGAATTAAATGTCCATATCAACTTGAAATCGGGTCACATTCTCTTGAAAAAAACATAGCACCCACTATTGGGTGAAGTATTAAAGACCAAAAAAATGTAATAGTAAATGTTAAACTTATATGATATCAACCAAATTTTATAGAATATTGAATCAAGAGGTTTAATTTTGAGAAATAGAAAATTATAGTTAAATTAAATCACATATTGAGGGATTACAATAGTATGACATTTATTAACCTAATCTCTCTTTGTGCTGAGGGGTCTAGTAATATCAACCACATAAGTAAAAAAGAATTCTATGAAGGTTTATTAGGGTCAAAATTCGTCTTTATATGAATGAGTGGGATTCACCATTATCAAAGTACATAGTCACAAAAGATAATTCTATAGTGATGTTACCTCTCATTGTCACCAGAACCATATCACCTTCCTCTAGAGACACTTCTATTACATGTATAATCCACATTTTAAATTAATGTGGTTGAAAACCATTAGTTTTGGAATCATATTATTTCAATAAAACCATTAAGGTTCTGATGATCCCATTCCACTATGAGGAACATAAAATACATGAATGAAGTTCTATAGAAAACATCAGCATCCATACAGAATACCGATATTGGGTGCTTCAATAAAAACCCACTTCAAATAGCTAACCATGATACACTAAAAGAAATTAAAAGGATCACTTTTAGGAACTAATGGAGGTATGGATAATGAATACTATTTAAAACCATAATAATACTCATCACTATTTTAGTTTACTTAAAATAAACAGAGAGAACTTCTACTGGGAGAAAAATGAACTCCCATCAACCCTGACATTCCTGCCAGGTCAAGCTCATCCATCAAAAATATAACTTAAAAGTTGTCATAATATATTATCTCTAACATGAATACTTGAGATTTGATTTTATCATGAATAAAATCTCAAATCTTTGACCCTTTAGTTTCACATCAGTCACCAACTTAGGTGGAAACAAAACAGTCTAAGGAAAACGGTTCCCATACTACATCGTGGTCCTATAACAATACTAGAAGATAAGAAACATTATTTATTTCTTCATTGACATAGAATCTAAATTAAATTAATTACTTAAAATAATAGTTACATATTTTCACTATATTTCCTCATGTTTTTTTCTTTCACTATCCATTCCCAACATCTTCTGCCAGGTCCCTCAGGCTTCAAGGTTGATCATATCACAATTTGTGCACTAAAATTAAAAAATTATGATATTTTTAGGTATTGAATTATATAAAATTAATTAAATATCTATAATAATGTTTTTATAATATGTTATATAGTCCACTTTTATTTTTTGTCAATATGAATCGTTACCATTGTAAAATTAATCAACTAACTAATGGGTAAATTGGGAAAATCTAGATTAAAATTAAATGTTAAGGACATAATTTTTCATCCTGATTGTTATTGGATGAATTAATTTTTACCCTTATTTCTAAATTATTAAAATAGAGTCATTTAATGGAAATTTTTCCTTGAAAATGACATATTTATTATTTAAATCAAAGGAAGTGAAAAAATGTATGTCTCTTAGTATTAAATATCATTTATGTCATCACATAGGGTAATGATTTAGTAATGACCAAATAATAGTAGTAATTATATTAATAATGAAATTATATAATTATTTACAATTTATTTATAATTTTTTGGAATTAAATAATTACATTAAATAATAAAATAAAGTAGATGTAGTAATTATTTAATTAATGGGAAAAATAAAATTAATGTTATTAAAAATATTATTAGTATCCCAATTTGAGATAATTATGGAAATAAATGAATTTTATAGATGACTATGTCATTTTGGGTGAATGTTAATATAATTTGTTCAAATTATATGTCTTTTATTGATGCTATTGAAGATGAAGTGATGAATAGTGTAAAAATTGACACTAATGATATTTTATGAAAATAATATTTTACAAATTTATTTAAAAATAAAATGAAAAAATGGATAATTAATTGTCTAAAAAATCATAAATTGGTAATTTTAGGACTATTTACAACCTTATAATAAAAAATTATAACTTTTAATATTGAAGAACTTGTTACCACATTTAAAATTAAAATAGATTAACTATGGGTTATTCAAAATGATAAGGTTTAAAATAGGTATGAAACATGTCAAAAATATATTTTTTGACGTTATAAAAACCCTATAACACCTTATATTTTAATCCTTTCCAATTTTAATTATTTGTAGAGATATTTAATTTATTATAAATAAATCTTTTGAGAAATTTCAAAAGTTCCATGCACCATAATTATAAAAGGACACCTCCCCCATAAATTTAGTTCACGATATTGATTATTTGATATCAAAAATCCTCTAAAAATTTTCTACTATGATACCCTAGAAAAATTCAATAGGTTTTCGTCTTCCCAAAAGATAAACACTAGATCCCATTATCAGATATCTAAATTGGTTGTTCTGAAGATGAGGTGATCGCTCTAACCAGGAACATAACTTTTCTAAACATCCTCACCTATTTTAATTATATTATATCAATAATAAAATAGTATATTAAGTATCCTAAATATGTTGAAGTTTTATTATTATAATGAAAAACCATTATATACCCTCTTTCCTATCAAACAATAAGTGAAATCATCACTCCTGAGATTGTGCAACATACCGTCTCCACCTAGCGATACAATTCATATTTTCATCACCATATTTTTTGGATGGGTTCAAAGATTGGTTTAATATTTATAAATTCTAATTGTGATAATAATTATTTTTTAATAACAATATCATTTCTACCTTCTTATCATTCAATCTTTTGTGAAATGATAATGTCCATTAATCATACATATGGGCTATTATCTCAATGATGCGATGAAATTCGAGTTTTAATTATATTTAACATGGATTATAATAAGGGTGGAATTTATTAATATATATTATATATATGATATAAAAATTATTCTATAAAAGAGAATTATCAGTTACCTTTCTTTGGTTCCATCCCAAAAAAATGAAAATAATATTCAATAACACGTTCGACCAACCATCTACATGAACGATGTAATTTATTTTTATATCTTTAATTTTTATAAATTATTATTAAAATGTATATAATAAAAATATGATATTTTAGTAAAATGTTTAAAATTTTATAAATTATGGGACCACGATCAATGTTTACAGACATGGACTGCCAAACCAAAAAATTCATGGAAAACGAAGCAATTATGACACATAACAATGATTTTAATAATTTTTTTAATAAACTAGTGGAAAGATGTTATAAATAAATCCTAAAAGATATGATAGATATATATTTATGTGTTAAATGTATTATAAATCAATAATTATTATGCAAGAGGTCTGAATGTAAACATGTAAAGGCAAGGCTTGAGGTAACAGTTAATTTCACAATCTCTTCAATATTCATGAAAAATTATGATTAAATATTCACTAGGAATATTTATCTTCCATTTTCATATTTTATAAAACAGTTTTCAAAAATTATTTTACCATTGAACAAAAATTATTTAAAATATTGTTTCCCCTGTGTTGTTATTTAAAAAATATTTTTGAATGATTTTTTTTCATTTTCTAAATGATATTCGTTATGAATTTTCCAAAATAATATAAAATAAATTTTTTATCTTATAATTCATAAGATGATTTTCCTATCATCATGAAGGAATAATGATTTGAATCTTACTTTACAAAATTACAAGGTTCTTTTTAGAGAAAACATTTTTCCCTTATAATTGGGAAGCTTTAGAAAACAATTTAAAAATGGAATTAATATTTTTTTCATGAATTATTTCAGGTGATTTTCAAAATAATTTTCCAATAATGATAAAATTATTTGATGATACTAATTTTTTACTAGTGATGTGATCCAAGGATAAAATAATTTTTGATTATCAGAATTGTTTATTTTTAAGGATCCATGATGTATATGAATTTTGATGAATTTTTTATGAAACATATTTCTTTTTATGAGTTTCTATATAATAATTTTTTTATGACCACATGGAACTCATATTTATAGTTTTCATTATTTTATGGGTGGGAACTATATCTCTATCCAATTCAACAGGTAGTGAATTATATCTCATGGTATATTTATGGGAAACAAGTATGTTTACATGATCTGTTATGGAAAACAAGTTGATGTGCTTGATCCGTTTTGAGGAATAGGTGTTGGCTCATGATCTATTGGTCTTTGTAGTCATCCATGAAATATTAAATGGTTTATAAAATCATGATTATGTTATACACATTTTTTATATGAAATTATGAATCATGATTGGGTTATGATGAATTCTAATTCATAGAATTCATGTCTTTGGATATTTTAATGACTGATTCCATAAATCAGGATTAAGATCTTTGTCATATTAGGAATGAACGTTGTCTGTAATGTTCCTTCACTCAATTCCATATTATTATTTATTATTTTATATTATCACCAATTTATATCTAATGATTTTATACTTACTGATCATTTAATCTCACCCAATTCTTATGTTTCCTTTTCCCCAAATATTATGAAAAGTGTTATGTTTGATATGTAATAAAGGGTGATAAATAAGAATATATAAGTAGGAGATGATGTATATATTTCATAAAAAATGTTTATTTTTTCATGTTTCAAAAGGAACTATATGTTTATGATCTTCATAAATGTTTTGTTATATTGTAATTAATATTCTTATAAATGGATATAATATCTATGTAGTAAAAACATGGGACATTATTGTTCGAATTTGAGGATATATTTAGTTGACTAATGAAAAATAGAATGAGAAGTCATTAGGGATATGTTTAATTATAGTAAAAAGTCTTATGAATTTTGTAATGATCATGAATCACCTTGGTTTAACCTAAGGTTTCATTAAATAATTTTTCTCTATTCAAACATTCTATAAATGATATGTTTGAATTATTTGGTTTTCTAATATATCTATTTTTTCTCAAACTATGATTTTTTTAGTCTATTGATGGAAGAATAAGTAATCATGATAATTGTGAATGTGATTTAGAATGTAATTATTTTCTAATTGAGAAACCAAATTTCTTGGGATTTGGAATGAAAAGGTTTACTTCTATGCTCACACAACTTTCTCAGGATATGAATCATGCAGAGTTTTTAAATGATCAAAGGAGTGTAAAATTTAATTTTTAATTATTCACGAGGAAATAATATTATTATTTTAGTGGATCTTCTAATCCACTAGTATTTGAGTGATGAATAACCTCTATTGATATAATATTTTATGTTATTTAATTATGGGGAAATGAAAAAAGTTTTTCTAGGTGTTTATTATCTGGATGGAAAAGTAGATCAATGATGGAATCTTATCAGCAATATGAGGTAAGAAGATGAAATTGAATTCATCTAACATGATATATTTATAAAGATACTCCATAATAATTATATTCATCATATTATTTATAAAAATATGAATAATAAATTTCTTGAGATGTATAAAAAAATGGAGAATCTTTTGGTACCTATGAGTAAAATATTACAATGCCTAAAAGGCATGCCTCTGGTTTAATTATCATCCCCTAATGAAATATTTTTCAATTCTTTGGTGGCCTAAAACTGATTCCTTGAATGAAATTATCTATAATATACTTCTGTATCTATAAAGTAATTTTTCTATTTTTACTCAATGTAAAAATAGAAATTGTAAATTCCCACCATTCTTAGAGGCTTGATAAGAAAATAATATCCAATTACCATTAATATAATAATAAATCACTTTGTCGAATGAAATTCCTACCATCTAAATTCTATAAGCATGGGAAAAACCAATGATAAGTATTTTTTAATTGAATTGGGATGTTCTTTAAATATGGAAATGATGGTCAGAAAAATGTTCAATTCACTGAAGGAAAAGATGACTTCCAATAATTAAACACCCACAATCCAATGATTAAAATGAAAATAGAATTGGAATTATTACAAATAGTTCATGAATTAAAAAGTTCTTTATTATCATTGGAAACATCCTCTTAATCCTTAAGAGAAAGGGGAATCTCTTCTAATCATGACATCCAATGTGAGTTACGAAAATGATGTGTTTAAACGTACACATATCAACCAATATTTAATATATAATGACCTTTTTTATTCTAAATATACTCAGTAAATTATTTATATGGAATTTTATATCGGTATCACTATATCATATCAAAAATTAGATATTGAGTTAGTTGTGGAAACTCACAATTGCACAACTCTTGCATCTCATGTTTATAATTATCCTCAGAGTGATGTTTTTGGGAAAGTGATTCCTAAAAATATTGTCATTATACATTTAGTTGAAATCTATTTGATTCATGGAATGAATTTTTTTGGTCTATATGGATCCCATTTGAATATCTAAGTAAGTGTATTCACATTTTCTATCTTGAATTAAACTATATTCATTTATCGATGCAAGCATTAATACGAACTCCCAAAAGAAATAAAAAGTAATCCTATGTTTATTTATATCTATAATGAAGGTCATATACTTCATATAGGTCATGAGAACTAAAAATTGAGGATACAAATATTTTACATGAATCTTTTTATTTCTTTCACAAAGAATTTATTGGCCATCCACTGAATCTTGATGTTGAGTTTTCTAATGAACTCATATCTAGTGTGATTCCTATTTCAACGAATCCTTATTGAATGGAACCTATTGATCTACAAGAATTTATGAAGATACTCCAATAGAATCATGATAAGGGATTTATATTCCCTAGTGCATCAAATTTGGGTACACATATTCCCTTTTTAATAATAAAGATGAATCAATGTGACTCTTCATTGACTATCAATAACTTAAGTAGATCACTATCAAGAAAAATTATCTTATTCATTGTATTGATGAAATATTTAATTAACTATGTATAGATAAATAATTTTATATTATTCATCTCCATTTATGATATCATCAATTGATATTAAATAATGAGGATATATCCCAGACGGCATTCCATACTAGGTTTTGACACTGAGAATGTAGAGTGATTCCTATTGGCCTCACTAATTTTCTTATTATCTTCATGGACTTGATAAATAGAGTCTTTAGATAATATATTGATTAGTTTGTGTTAGTATTTATATATATATATATATATGATATTATTTTATATTCAAATAGAATGGAAGAGTATGAAGAACACTGAAGAATTGTTTTAAAGACCCCGAAGAAGGATAAGATTTATGTAAAATTTACCATGGGTGAATTTGGGATTGAATAATTTTCATTTTTGGGTCTGATAATATAATGTGAGGGAATATCAGTCGATCATTAAAAGAAATAGGTTATTGAGTAATGTCGAATACTAAACAAGGTGAATTAAATCCATAGCTTATTTAGGTTGACTAGATATTATAAACATTTTTTGAAATATCTCTCATGATTACCTAATACACTAACTAAGTTTACTTGGAAATGAGTAAAGATATTAGGAATGTAGGTATATGAAGATAATTTCAAGGAGATGAAAGAATAATGTTTAGTTACCCTATGATCAAAAAAATCTATAGTGGATAAATGTTTTTGTTCTATAGTTATTCATGAAAGAAGGGTATGTTATATGTTCTCATGATAAATGATATGGTGACAGCTTATTCTTCCTACCTATTAAAGATCCATTAAAAAAATTACCCAAGTCAGTAGTTGTGGTTATCTATGGTAATTTTTTAATTATAGATATGTAGTCATTGAATCTATTGATAAAGGTGGACATATATATAAATATATAAATATAAAATTAAATTTTCACTGAATAAGAGTTGAACGTGCGCCAAATAAGATGGTTGGAGATAAATAAAGATTACGATCAATAAATTATCACCCTAACAAGGTGGTCAAGATGAAAATTGTTCTAAATTTAATGGATCATACTTTCTTATCACAAATTAGGTTCATAAAATATCTAACATTAATGGATTTTAAAAGTATGGTCAAAAAATTTAATTGAATGGAATAACTCTTATCCAGATCAAATGAATTCTCAACCATCTATCCAATTGATTAGGAAAAAGGATTATAAGGAAGTGGTAGAGATATAAAGGGTGGTGAGAAATTTTATTCAGTTCATCCTTTATTATGATTGAATAATAAGGTTTAGGAATAGTGTATGTGTTCCTCCCCTAAAAAATTTGAACAAGGTGCTCTCGGATGAGGCACATATTTCATCATTCTATATTCATTCTACAAGTAAAAATATTTATAGAGAGTTTAAAGGTTATTTATTAGGAGATGAAATTATGTGATACAATGTAGATTATGTTTTTTGAGGATTGGTTTTTCAAATGGTTAATGATGAGAGATGTCAATCTAAGAGGGTGTTATAACCACTAACCATAACAGAATACAAATAGGAAAAAAACAATATGTAATTTTCTAAAACTCCCAAAAACATCTAAAAAGAATCATGCTATATGGGTTATATAATATCTCCTAATAACGTTTTACCATTTCTATTATATAATATAAAATTTATCAATTGGTCAAATGTCATTAATATATATTTTGGATGTGTTGAGATTTCATGGAGAACAACTTTACATTGTATAATATTAGGATCTGAGGTTTACCTCAATGTTCTGGAAAAGTCTTCTGTAAGATCTAGATATAGAGTTATGTTTTTGAATTTCATATCATCCTATAGAATATGGAAAATCTTATAGGACCATTAGTTGTTTAGATTACATTTTGAGAGCTTGCTCTATAAATTTTAAAGGTATTTTGGATTAACACCTTCGATTTGTATAATTTTCTTATATTAATAACTTTCACTCTATAATGCAGATGACTCCTTATGAAATCCTCTCTAGTAATAAGTGAGTAACTCTAGTATTCTGGTATGAAGTTATAGAAATAAAGTTATTGAGAGTTAATCTGTCTATAGAAATTGTAGAGAATGTTAGATCTATTAATAAGTACATAAGTGCAGATTAGAGTCGACAACAAGGTGATGCTTAAAATCATTAAAAGGATCTCCAGATTAAAGTGGGTTACAAGGTATTACTTTGAATATCTTCCTACAATAGAGTGATAAAATTAAGAAAAATGGTAAAGCTAATCCTAGTTTTATCCCACCTTTTTAAATTCTTAATCAAGTTTCTACGATAGCTTATAGATTGGAGATTCCACCAAATCACTCAAATATTCATGATGTGTTCCCTGTATATCTCCTGAAGAAGTACATATCTGATCTTATACATATAAAAAACTCATAGGTCATACTGTTGGAGCAAGAAAATTTTTATAAAGAACAACTTATACAGATTATAGACCATAGAGATAACGTTCTATGAAATAAGACTACTTGATTTTTCAGGTTTTATGGAGAAATGATGAATTTAAGAAAGATCTGTCAGAACCCAAGTATGTGATGAGGAAGACACATTAACATATTTGTGAATAATATTGTTGAATTATGATAGTTAAATTCATTTTATGGGGGGTGGGGTATAATTTAATAACCCTATATTTTTATAAAATAAATGTTTAAATAATTCGATTTCATCGATAGTTTATGTTTCATGAAACAATGAGCATAAATTAACCATGTATGATTATTAAAATATTATGTGTCCATTATCTCATATGCATTAAATTAATAGTTATATATATTAATAATTGAATTACAAAAACTATATGGTCTATACATCTATAATGTAAATTCATTACTTATAAAAACATTTAAATTTAAAAACTTATTTTAAAATTAAAGTGTCATTTTTATGAAATCATTTTTTACGCGATCAATGAATTTTATACCACATTATCCCTATTTGTAAATAATTTTAATTTAATCTATGAATTACTTGGTCAAAAATTTTATAAATTTAACAAAATATATTTCTATTTATAGAATATTAATAAATCTTAATTTAAACATAAAATTATATTTCTTAAAAATTGTATTTGTAATATTTTTTTCCTAAATTAAAATTAATTTCTACCATTTATTGGAATATAATTAGATAAAATTAATTAAATATTTTTAATTGAACCCCTTTTATTTTTTTACAATTTTAATAGTAAACATGTAAAAATTCATCACATCGGTAGAGGGTAAATCAAGTTAATCCAGATTAAAAGAATTTGATAAGGGAATATTTTTTCATCTTAATTGTTATTTTTGGAATTAAATAATTCCCTTATCAAATTATGGTCTAAATTAATTCACTTAATGGATATTTTTCCATAAAAATAACCTATATATTATTTAAATAAAGTAAAAAAACGTCACTCTCTTAGTTTTAAATTTACTTTTTTTGTTCACATAGGAATAAAAACTAGTTATTAATGAATATTAATAGTAATATTTTAACTAATGAAATTATATTTATGTTGTTAATTTATATAAAATTTTTAGTTACAAAATTATTACCAAAAATACTTAGACAATGATAATGTATTAATTATTTAATTAATGGAAAAAATAAAATAATTGATATGAAAAATATTGAAAGTATTATAACTTTACATTATTATGGTGATAAAATAATTTTCTCTATGACCTTGAAAGTTTTTGGATTTTTTAAAATAATTTTTTTGAATTCTATTTGTTTTATTGATGTCATTAAATACAATGTAATGAATAGTGTCAATATTGACACTAATGATATTTTATAGAAGTAATAATTTATTTAATTATTTTAGAATATTAAAAATAAAAAATAAAAAAATGGTATAATTTATGTTTTAAATGATCATAAATGAGCCATCTTGTTCCATTATAAACCATATAATTAAAAATTACAAACTTTTAATAATGAAAATGTTATTATCATAGTTAAAATTAAAATAGGTTAACTAAGGATTAATAAAACTGATATGGTTAAAAATTACACTAAAAACACTTCTATAATATATTTCCGATAGTATTTGGACCATAGATCAACTTATATTAGATTCCTAATCCTTTTTGAGTTATCTTTTTGATAATGAAGTTTTAATAAATTAATATTTTTATAAATTCTAAAAGTACCTCCCACACCAATTATAAATTGACACCTCCTCCATCAAATCATTTAGAAATGTTAACCACAGACATATATAAATAATAATATTAAAAATTATATTCTCCACTTCCATTTAAACATTTTAGTGGTGATTTTCTTTCCAAAAGACCAACCTCTGAGCCCTTTAGTGGAGATCTAATGGAGTTGTTTAGAAAAATATGTGATAGCTCCAACCAATCATTTTTATACACATCTTAACCTATAATAATTATATGATATATATTATTAAATAATAAGTTCAATATAATAAATATTATTAGATGTTATTTTTATTATTAATATAACATTATACAGCCTCTCTCCCATCAAATATGATGTCAAAGTATCACTCTTGGGTACGTACGACTTATCATCTCCACATAGAGATATAATTCATTTTTACATCACCAAATTACATTTATGGGTATTATTATGGGTTTAATATTTATATATTTTATTTATGACATAATTTTACTTTAGTAATGATAATATCATGTCTATATTCGTATCATCCAATCTTTGGGGAAATGCTAATCTTGTTTGTGCGTACACATGGACTACCATATCAACGATGTGATGTGATTCATTTTTAATGTTTGTTTTACATGAATTGTAACAAGAATTAATTATTTGAATATATATTATACACATGATATAATAATGATTCTTTTCAGTTGAACTATCATTTACCTATATTTCATTCCATTGATCAATAAAAAAATCATTTATGTGTAGGTACCACCTACCATCTCTATGAATGTTGTAATTAATTTTTCAATATATAATTTTTATAAAGGATTATAAATATGTGTATAATAAATATATATGATTTATATATTATTACTAAATTAATGAAATTATGGGACCACAGTCAATGTATATGGAACGAGAAAACCGAACTGAAACATGTCTGGAATGCAAAGTAGTTATCGGCAAGAACAATGATTTTAAAAAAATATTGTTTATAAAAATTTTATAGTATGTGATAAATAAATAATAAGTGATATAATATTTATATTTATTTAATAGATTTATAATAAATCCATATTTTTTATATAGGTGGTATGAACGTGAACAAGGAGTGGCAAGACATGAGGTAAGGGTTTATTTCATATTCTCATTTATATCGGAATTGCATATGTTAAAATATCTAATATGAATATTTATATTCCCTGACTATGTTTTATAATTTTTGTCCAAAATGATATTATTATTATAAAAGAATAATTTAAAATCATTTTTTACCATGATTTACTTTTTATAAAACTGTTTTAGAAGAAAATTTTGGTTTTCTTATAAATGATATTATTTTCTAATTTTCTAAAAAAAATAAAGAAGGATTGTTTTTTAACTTATATGAAGTGGGAGGATTTTATTACAATCATGATGCCTTAATGATTTGAATACAACATTATAATCATTCAATTTTATTTTCAATGAAAATATTTTTATTTCTAATTTGGAAACTTTTTAAAAATTATTCAAAATGGAAAGGTTTTTTCCATCAAGAATTATTTCAAGTTATGTTTCTAAATAATTTTCCCCATGTGAAAAAATTATTTACTGTTACTTATTATTTAGTAGTGATATTATCCCAGGATAAAATCAATATTCTTTCATTCAATTATTTATGCTTATGATGGATCAATTTTTATGCATTCAGATTAATATGAAATCCATTTCATTTTATGGGTTCTATTATGATAAATTATTTATGATCATTCAAAAGAAATATATATAGTTTTCATTAAGAGAATGGTGAGACCTATATATCCCTCAAAATAATTTGTTAATGAATTATATATCATGATAAAGTTATGGGAGACAAATTTATGCTCTTAATTTGTCATGGGAATCAAGTTGATGTGTTGATACTTTATAGGAAACAAGTCAATGTGTTTGATCAGTTATGGAAAAAAGGTTGTTATTCCTGATCCAATGATCATAGTAGTTAACTTCCACATGTAAAGTGGTTTCTATACTTATGATGATTCTACACACATTAATTACATCTGATTATAGTTCGTGATTGAGTTATGATGAACTCTCATTCTTATGATTTATGTATTTTGAAATTTAAATTTTTTATTCTTTAACTCATGATTGTGATCTTTGTCATATTGGGAATGGAATGTGTATGTTATAGTCAAGTTCCCATTTCCTTAAGCTCATATTATGATTTTATATAATAATCAATTTATATCTCCCATTTTTAACCTAAATGAGTATCTTAGATCACTATTTTCTTATATGTCTTTTATCTAAGATATGAAGAATGGTATTAAGTATGATATGTAAAAATGGTGATAATTATGAATAAAATAAACATGAGACGATATAGATATTTTATGCACAAGTTTTAAATGTTTCCAATTTTCCAAATGTACTATACCTTTACAATCCTCATGAATGTCTCAGTGTAATTTAATCAATATTTAACTAAAAAAATGTAATATAAATGTAGGAAAAACATTGGTCATTCAATTCATCATCCATAAATATGTGGGCCACATGATAAAAATTATTCATCTTCTCATAATCGAGCCATGAAAATAAAATGGATTTATATCAACACATCATAATGAAAAATAGAAAGAAAATTTGTTTCTTATACATTTCAAAATGAATCAAAAAAATGAAATAATTCCTAATTCCACCAATAATCATAACATGATAAACCCATGGAAAATAAATCAGTGTCCAATGAAAATGTGTATCATTCTATATTGATACTATTTAGTAAATATAAAAATGTTATGTAATATACATATTATAGATAAATGGAAGACAGTTAAGTCAATAATTTCTCTAAATATATTGATATCCTTCATCTTGGTGCATACACCTGAAATAGAGGAAATGAATATAGAGTGTTCATAATTGAAAACATTGGTTGAAATTTTTTAATTATAAACCAAAAAATATTAGCTAATAAAAAGTTAGTGGTGGGATATATCATTGATTGAAAACAATATTGTGTAATACTTATATAAAAATTTGGTGGATTTTAACATTTTAATAATGTACTCAATCAAGAATATGATATATCAACGGACATAGAATTTAACAAATTTTGAATTTTTTGGATTTCTATAAATAGTGATTTGAATATATGAAATCACCATATCCTTAATAAAAACTTTTTATTAAATAGAAATTGTTTTATAAATCAAGAAATTTAATTTTTCCTTAGAAAAAATTTAAGCCATAGAATGATGTTTATTAGAGGACTACACAATTATTAAAGAGACATGATTAAATATAAAAAATTATAATAAAGTTATTTCGTAAAAAAATTGCCCACAAAGAAAAATGTTAAAACGATCTTCTATTAAAATATATAGACGGGATTTCAAGGTAATTAAAATGAAACATTTCATTTTTTTTAAAAAAAATTAATATCATAAATATGTGTAGTTGATGATAATATATGATCCTAAAATGAATTTATTTCTTATATATTTTTAATTTAATTTTACTGAAAACCATATCATTAAAAAATAGTAAAATGAATAAAATTTAAAATATTTTAAAGATATATCAAATTACATCAAGGACAAAAAAATGAGAAAAATTATTGTGATTTTAGAAAGAAAAACAATTCAAATTAACTTGATTGGTTATCATATTTGTGATTTCTTGATTTTGAAATTAATTTAGAAATAAAAACCTTACCCTTTGAGTGACATTAAAATGAATACCCATGAATGATAGGGAGCATGAAAGTGAACTTCAAAAATAAGGAATAAAGGATAATTAATTTTTTAAAATAATAATATTTATTTTATAACCCATTAAAATTAAATGTCTTCACAATAAGAAGATTGTCTCCTTAAATAATAATTGAGAACAAGAAACAATTATAAGAAGAAAAATCATTTAGGTAAGAGTCAATTGACAATAGGGTCAACAGAAAAAAATACATATCCCTAAAAAAGAATGAATAAATATCATAATAATGAATCATTAGTTAGTATATTTTAATATTTTTATAATAGTGTTCAATAAGAATGTTTGTATCTCAATTAATGAAAATTAAGTTAGCAAAAACACTTACAGACTATGAAACAATACAAAAAACCCATTTAAATAGGGCGAGTTTAAAGTTAGAGTATAAATCCCATAAATAATGATAAATAATGATATATTATATTCAATATGTAGTATACATATCGTTTATATAAATTTATAATAATAAAAGAAGAACTGTCCCCAAGAATGACATTTTGAGAAAGAACCCAAACCATATTCTAGATTAATTCTACAAATGTGTGTATCATTTTAAATAATGTAATTATGTTTATTAAATAACTTTTTTTTGTAAATTTATATTTATTTATTATAATATTGAATATTTATTACCATATTATATTCATTTACTATATATTTTTCCTTTATATTTTCATAAAAAATGAATTAGTGCAGGCATATTTTGGTAATTTTAGCTATAGAAGATGGTATTTTAATAATATGTTAATGAAATATCCTTAACACACTTGAAAAAAAAATTAAATTATATTCATATTAACATATATTTATATGATTATTTATTTTCCCATATTCATGAATGATAATTTTTAATAGAATTTTTGAATATAGGATTTTAAACATCCCAAAACATGAACACAAAATAACTCAGTGTGTGAGTATGGTTAAAAAAGTTTATACTATCATTATAAAAATGAATAATTTAATTTTGTATATGATTTTATGTTAGTGAATCATATTTATGTTTTTCTACTAATAATGAAGAATGATATGGTAAATAAAAAACGTTACTTACATGAGGTTGTAGTCCGAAAAACACACGATTACCTTTTTATTGATTTTATATCTGAATGGAAATGACTTTATTGTAGTATTTAAATTAACATAACTATATTATTTAATATTAATTATAATTATCTCATTATTTTAACATGTTTAGTGAGGGTTTATGAATTATTATTTTAAAGTAAGTGTACATGAAAATGTAATTCTTACATCGGATGATTGAGTTATCTCTTTGAAAACTCCATAGAGATGAGGTCCCTAAGAAAAATATGGGTGGTTGAAAGTATAAATAACTGGTAGTGGAATCTAGGAAAATAAAATAAAAAGATTATAATGGTGGAATTATAAGGGAATATTTTTTATATGGGGAGGATGTTACTCTTTTATATGTGAAGAGAATGATGGTTTTTTTTGGAGTTACCCATGCATTTACAATAATTTAATGTCACATTTTATGGTTAAAATTCTAAAATTTAGAAAAACGTTAATGGTAATGTTACTGCATATTTTAAATCACATTAAACACTCATTTTAGAGAAAATGTTAATTATTTTTCGATTTTTTATTTTATCATTCCATCTATTATGGTAATTTACTTTTGTCTCGTAAATTTGTTAATATATTTAATTAATTTTAATGTAAAAATTAATATTATACCATTTACATGATTTTAACCCTTTCATTTAATATTTTTAAAACATTTTATCAAACAAAATTATTTGGTTTTTGAATGTTAACATTAATATTAGTGAACATAATTTGAAAAAAGAATTTTTTAAAAATAGTGACATTTTGAGTATAAAATTTTATTGAAATCCATGGTTATTAAATTTATAAATTTAAATTAAATTTATATTTATATAATAGCAGAATTAAAATTTATAGTTATTCCATGGAAATAAAAAACATAACCTCACCAAAAAAATAAATGATTCAATTTAATGGTGAAATTAAATTTTTAATAAAATAAAATTTGAATTATTTCTCTAAAATGATGGGTATTATATTTATGGAATCCAATAATTTAATATAATGAATAAGGTTATTCCAATAGTGAATAATTTTTATGTAAATGTTTTAGAACTTCTATGACATGTTTTGATGATAGTAAAACAAAAAATTTAATAATTTTTACAAAACCGTAATTTATTTGACTAAAATCAATATTTTTAGACTGACCGAATGGACCGAAGCCCCCATTTGTTTTTGGATAAACCCACATTTAAGGGAAAAAGGGGGAAAACTCATATGAATTTAAAGAAATGGATACATAAATATAACCCGGTACAAAAACATGACTACTTAAAATGCCCCTCCCCAGCATCAACATTGTTATGGAAAGCCTCCACTGATTCAAGGCTACTGAGTGAACTGTCCCGTGTAAAGATGCACGGGCCTGGTACCGATGGCTAAGCCAAACCCTCTCAATCTTCCCAATCTGAATAGCCTTGCATAGTGAAAGCTGCCTGCTCTGAGTCCTCATCTGAAGCATTTTCTTATAGAATGTCTGGACCAAGCCATCATCAAAAAATTTTGAACCATAAAATGTAAAACTGATTCATCTTTCCCAAATGTTCTGACCATACATCAAACAAAAACAAAACACCAGAGAACCTCCATCACCAAGCTGAAGCTTCACCACCTGCAACTCTCATTCCCAACACCAGCTAGAACAAACAGTCCAATTTCATTATCTAAAATTCGAAACCAATGGCAACAAGATTGGAGCAGACTATGAGGGAAAATCCATGCAGCACACCTCAACCCTCCAATTCCTAGTCTGGGAATGCTGCAGCCAAGAACCGCCTTCGCTGATGCCAAGAAATCCTCCCATGACACCAAATTGGCGACCAAGACACTGAACCATCTTCTATGGGACACCATGATCTCATATTCCCTCACTCAAAAATCAACACCAACGCTTCAGATCCATGGTAACACAAACACTTCCACAGATCAAGAACACAATCCACAAAAAATGCTTCATTGCTTCACCATCACTCGAAGACGCATACCAACACCACCAGAAAACCAATGTTAGCCTCACACAACCCAACTCAAATAGAAAAAGACCATGAGACAATAAGAAGCCACATTAAAAACAACCTTAAGAGAAAACAAATCCCCAGATCTAGTAAAAAACCAGAAAAAAACGAAATTTAGAAGCTAAAAGGAAGAAACTGAAACCATCACCAACGTGCCTGTAGAAAAATCATGTCACGATCCAAACACAAACCCCATCACCACCAGCTAAGTCACCCGCGATGACCCTGAAACTTCCCAACCCACATCCGGAGACACAAAAGGACTCTCAGGCCGCGGAAAATGGATCTCAATAATTGGACCAACACTGCGGCACCATGGAAGTCTTATCCGACACAAATGAGTTGAGCAAGAAGCAGACCAGCTGCAATGTAAACCCCCGAGACGACCGAGTCCATGAAGCCGTACGACACCACCCTGGTAAGAAGCCACCGTCATGAGCTCACCGAGAACGCGGAGGGGAGTCGAGCCAGATAGGAATGAAGGATGGAGGTGGTGGCGATGAGGGGAAGCCCAAATATTTCAGCGCCCATTACGGGCTCATCCTTATCAATAAATATTTTTAGAGAAAACTCAAAAATGAAAACTAAGAAAAATTAGATTTTTGAATATTTAATACTCTAAAATATAGAAATTTAATTTTTCAATAATAATACTAAGAATCTACTTCAATTGAAAACACAACCTTTTAAAATATTTAGTGTTATGAATATAATTTCATATAAATTTATTATTTAAAAGATAGTACAATATTATTTATTATATAATAATATTTTTAAGGTGAACAATTATATTTATTTTGATAATATATATACTATTTAAAAAATGGTTCTTATGAAAATAAACATTATTATTTTAGAAGTACGCTTTAATAAATACCATTAAAATTATTTATTTATAATCTAAAATATAATTTTACTGCTCGATTAATTTTAAAATATTGATATAAATTTTAAATATACATCACATCATATGTTAATATAAATATTATTAATATTTACATATATCATATACAAATATAGATCACTATTTATATTTTTAATATCTATATTTTTCATTGTGATAATTTGGAATATTACATAATAATAAATGACTCTAGTAAACTGATAAGATATATGACCAATGACCATTTCTAATATAGCCATATTTTGAATGTCTATATCTATGAATAGAACATTCCGAATAAACATATATTCCATGACTATATTGGAAACAACTATATTGCATTCATATATATATATACATACTAAATAATTCATTCAATAAACTATTAGTTTTCATGGAATAGTTGTTATTTAATATTATAGATATTTTGTGACACATTATCCTTTCATGGTGATCTTATTCATTGTAGGTTTTATTTGTAAATTGGTGATCACTAAGGTGGAAGTTGATCTAGGGGGTTTCTTAGCCATGTGGATTTTATTACTTTTAATACAACACCACCTATTAACTTATATACATCTAATGAATGTATTTTATTCATGATGAGTTATAATATATGATGTTCTAAAATCAGTTTTATGGTTTTGGTTTTCTCATTCCACTTATGAATGAAAAATGTGGTGTTATTTTTACTCATATATTTTACAAGTTATTTCAGAATCAATTTCAATTTCATTAATTAAATTAATAGAAAATAATTTTTTATTTAAAATGGTATGATATATAAGAAGGATATGATTTCTAATAACCTAGGAGATTAAAAACATTCAATGTATTTTTTCCAAAAAATATAATATAAGAAAAAGTTTCAAAACAAAAACTCCTTTATTTTATTTAGATATTGTCTTGGAAGATAATGATCATTGATAATTTTCAATACAAACACAATTATTTTGTGTTATTTTTGAGAATTTATTCTTCCTACACTTTTTGAAATATACCCTTAGATATTTTGGGGTTTCCAATTTTTTTTACGTTTAGAAATTATTAAATATAAAATGTGAAATTTTATTATAATATGAACCGGTATTAATACAGATTTGATTATCTTGTTAATGGTTTCCAATTATCCAAAAGCATGCATTAGATTTATCATCAGTTGAAGAAAAAATTCATATGCAAGAAATAATCATCATAGATGTAATAGTTTTATTTGTACTTTTAATGGAAGCACTCCTTTTTAAAAATTTCTTTATTTTAAACATTTTTATTCTATATTCTTTTATTTTACATCCATTTCATAATAAATAATATAGATAGTATTATTTAACATCATCTTAGATCAATCCCATTTACCAATAATTTATCGGCATCAAATCATTTCACCGTACATATTCTCCTTTTATTGTAGAAAATTTTCAATGTTATTCACCTTTTCATCTTTAACATCCAATTATAAATTCTTGATATCCATGAAATCCCATTGAGTTTTTTCCAATTTATGTAAAATTTCATCAAAATGTTTTCATTGTTTTCCACTTTTATCAACACTTAATTTTAATTATTCTTTATACAATGAAAACATTTCTTCACTAATATATAATTATTTCTCATTAGCTTTCAATTATTTAATAAATGAATCCCTCATTTGAAACTATGTTCCTAAATCCTTTTTCATTGTTTTTTCATATTATATCATCAATAATTTCTCATAATATTGATATTATAAAATTATTTTTATGTCTATGAGTATGTATGTATGAATTTTATCTATGTGTTACAAAACATCATACTAGAGGTCTCAAAATTAGTTGATGTATATATCCCAATGAAATAGTGAACGTGTCTTATCTCAAGAATCATTTTAAAAATATTTAACAAAATACATAAAATTCATATAATTTCCATTTTTTGGTGACTCCCCTTCTATTTTATAACATTTTATTCTTTTTCCTCTTTTATATTCATATTTTTAATTAATTTTCATGAAACCCCCCCTTCTTTAATTAACATGTATGGAAATTAAAATTTCCATATGATTATCTTCTAAAATCTTTTCACGTATGAACTGTATATAAATTTGATAATAATTATTGGGGAATAAATAAATATATCTTATAAAAAGGGATCTTTTAAACTATTATACAAATTTTAGTACCATATAACATGTTTCGTAACTACAGGTGGTGAATCCGTGTGAATCTTTTATTAGATATATTTAAATTTATTAATTTCATTTTTACTATTCAATCATCCATTATCTATGATGATAATATATATAAAAAATTATTGGATAAAATAAATATCTCTTCTATGTAAACCACATAATATACAATTGAATTATTTGTGTTAGGTTTTTATGTTTTTTCCATTTTGGTATAAGATTCTTTTACATGAAGATATGTAGAATATTTTTTCTAATTGAAATAAAATATAGGGAAAAATATGGGTTGGATGGATAAAATGTTAGCATTAGTAAGATAAATAACCAATAAAAATGGAAACATCAATAAAATTCCCCACTATACTATTGGTTATATAATAATTATAAAATATTCATTAATGAGATGTGAAAATTAGGGAAAACAATATGATGACATGATCATACTATATGATTTTTCAACACATAATTACATTTACATAATACTGTAGAAGTTAGATAATATAAATAAATAAAGTGTAACAATTCCATTAACAAAATAAGGAATACATAAATAACATTAATGACAAATTTTAGAATCAATAGCTACCCATTATTTTATTGTCTATAGAATATATATCCACTAAAATATTAAATATTATTCATATTTAAATGAGCGTTAATATTCAGGGAAATTTGAATGAAATATTATATCCATTAATAGATATAAAGGAATCTATCTTAGTTTAAAAAAATCGGTTTACTTACATATTACTTACAATGAATGATAATAATGACAGATTTTTGTATGTGGAATGAAATATATAAATAATGATGTATGAAAAAACCATTCCAACAGATAGATTCCCTTATTCAATTAATGGTGAAAAAAACTCAATGATTATATAAATATTAGAGATATATATTTATTGAATTCATATTGTTAAATTTTATTTAATACTAGATGAGGACTGATATACAAATCGATGTTAATAAAGATTCATTAAATAAGATGAATTACCAAGAAGATGTAGATTATTATTTTATAGAAATACTGGTTATTGCTGATGGAATAATGAAGGATATGGTCAGGCTAGATAATGTGAAACATTATAGAGTCTATATTTAGGTGAATATTCATTAATAAAATTTTATTAATTATAATTAATTAGATCCAAAACATAGTTTTAACATAAATTGGATAATTTGTTCCATAACTCATCATGATAATATAAAATAGGCCCCTTAGATCATCCTTCCGCCCCAATATTTAAACATGATTATAATTATAATGGTTTGGGAACATTCTCTTATATATAATGGAACCTCAAGAAGTTATTTTATAGAGAAATTTAGATATCTATATGTTTGGTTTATTATTAAAGAAGAAAAATTCATCAATATATTTGGGATGGGCAATGTAGATATCTTAAAATGGGAAGTAAAAAAACTACACCCATTAGAGCTAAACCAACAATTTATTATCCCTTCTATATTAGTTAATTAGTTTTTAACTAAATAATGTTTTGGTATAGTTGTTTAATTGTGAATGTTTTTATGGAGTATAATAACATTTAAATATATTGTAGATCATTTGCAACAACATGGATATTATCCTTCATAAGAATCCATGTTGTATCTCTCTATGATTTCTTATATTGAATTGTGTGAAATAAAATTCTTGGAATATATAAATCATTATAAAATTAAAATAAAGATAATTAATGATACATGTTTTGGGGGGGATAATGGTCAGATAAGGTTTTGTGTACTTTAAAATTCCCCCTTTAAAATTATAATTATGAATAATTGAACCCAACTTACATAAAAATACATGGTTCTTTTGTGCTAGTTAATTACATTATTATTATATAACTTCTATGATGATATATATTATATAAGTCATTAAATATAAATTTTTCTAAAAATGAATATTAATCAAGTGTAAAATCCATGTTTAAGATCACTATCCTTATCCTACACACAAAATCGAGAGGTTTTTAAACCATTTCTAAATCTCCATTTTGATTGTATTTTATATTTAAGAATACAGGAAAATATATTATTCTATTTAAAATTCTATATTTTTTCACAAAATCTTATCTATTTTTGGGAGTTTAAAAATGAAAAATTCATTTTTCTTTTTCTTTTATTGAGCTTCCTATTGAGATGATTAGTTTATCAGCTTTCAATTGAATTCGAACACTTATACATTTAATTTTTTATATTAAATTAACTTTTATTGAGATTATATTTATGATCTTAGATCCACATTAAGTTAAAATTTTAATTTATAAAAACATGTAATTTTTTGGATTTTGAGAATTATAGTTAATGAATGGAATATCTAGATTCCATAATAGAAACCAAATCTCATCCAACAACTCTATATATGGAAACACATGTAAATATTTAATTCTATGTATGGTTGGGTAGAAATCATTTTTCATGGAATGATAAGAAAGATGAAACTATTGGTAGAAAATATGTTACTGAAAACACATTAATAATTTTGTTGGAGTGACAGATGTTTTTTAAATAAACTATTCCCCCAATGGCTTAAAAAATATAAAAAATGATGATAAAATTTAAGTAATGTTACTTTACAAAGAACACTATAAGAGTTTAGTTTATAGACTTTTAACATTAAAAAAATGTTTTGATAACTTTGTTTGATACATATGATGTAATTTTTCATAGATTCATCCCACAAAATAATTTATTATCACATGAATCATTCTTTTATAGTTTTACATACTATCTCATTACACTATTTTAAAAAAGGGACCTACAAACCAAAAGATACATATTTAAACATGAAAATACCTTTCTAAAACTATTCTATTAAAAATGTAGTCAACGAATGATAAATTCAACTAGAAATTTTAATGTTATTGTTTAATTATGAATGATGTAAAAATTAAAAATGTATTTTCTAATAGTCTTTTGAGAATCATTTTAGTTAAGGTAATTGTAAAATAAGCTGTGTTGGAAGAGGATATTGAATTGAATCTAAATTATATAAAACTAAAATGGTAATATAAATCATATGAGGCATCATCAAGTATCATAAATTATGAGAAATGTAATTACACTCATTTATTTCAATTGGAATTAGTTGTGATACAAATCTTTTCGAGGATAAAACATAAAATTAATTTTTCGAATTGACAAAAAATATAATTACTATATGGTAATAATATAATTTCCTAAACATACATCAAATTGTTTATAATATATGTGGAAAAAATTATTTTTCAATTTCTTATGATTTTTTTTACTTGACTGTAAATATTTCCAATTATTATGATCTTAGTGATAAAATTGATATTTCTAATTGAATTTATTTTTAAATGATTTTATATTTCTTCCTACGTGAATATTAATTTCGAAAAGAATGTGTTGGCTAAAAAAATAGAATGAAAAACATATAGTTTGTGTATGTATAAATATAAGTTTGTATATATTATGTATGAATGTACACTTTTCCCTATTTTTTAAAGGAAATACTACCTACGTATAATTAAATTTAAAATAAGGTAGGATATATAATATTAAATTGTTTTTTCTATGTCACATAATATTAAATGCCATTTCCATGAATGAATAACTGACGAAAATGATGAGGGAATGTAAATATTTCCCATGTGCATTTAAAAAATAAGTTGATGGGTTGATATTTGTGATTAAATAAATAATTTGGAAGGGTTGGTATAAGTCATATAAATATATTTAACATTAACTTATGTCTGAGTATGGATAAATTAAACATAAACAATTCTATATAATAATAATAAAAACTATGTAAAAACAATCAAGGATCATGTGTGGTTTTTTTAATGGGATGATGTTTCAAAACTATTTTTAAAGAATGAAATACAGAAATATGGGACACTGATGAAATGAAAATTCCTTGTAACTCACATGCACACACTCAAAGAAGTAAAATAAGAATATTTATATAAAATTTCAAACTAGATTTGGAGAATCTCATATAATAAAGCCACATGGGAATAAATCAAAAATATAATTGAATATTTGATTTGAAACCAATGGATGCATGATATGGTATATAATGAAAAGGGGGTTGTGAAGAAAAAAAATATTCAATGAGTTTCCTATAATTTTATGTTGATGAAACTATAATATGGAATCACACATTTGGTAGTAGTGTAGATATTATATTACTATTTGTTTCTCTTCTTTGTTCTCTCACTTTCTTCTTTATTATGATCTATAGTGAACTAACCACGAGTTGAGGTCAATATATATGGGGAAGTGTCAATTTTTTTCGATCCCATATTCAAGATTATTTATATCTATTATTTTGGTTAAGAATTTGATTAATAGCATTTTTTGGAATAATGCACTATAGATGATAAGAATTATTTATTTAATTTTTTCAATATAATTTTCATCTTGAATTATTAAAATTGAAATTCCCTTTGTATAACTCACTTTGTATATTATTTAATAGCATGGTTTTAGTAACAAAATGTTTCCTGATCCCATAGAAATATATAGGTAGCATGTCTTGGGTATTTCACTATGTCAGATACACTTTTCCCTACTAGGTGTTCCTTATAAAGTGGGTATTTATTTTATTTGAATTTCATTGATATTACTAGTTTACTTACTATTCATAGTATATCCTAAGATAGATTTTCTATCTCAGTAGTATGGAAGAACTAAATTAGAGAATCAATTCATGGTTTAGGTATCTAAGATCAAGAATTTTCCACAAATCATAGGTAATAATAATATTAACACAGTAGTGCGAAGTGATAGGATGAAGGAGAAATAGACCCTTTAATAATCACTACCATACAATAAAATTTATTACATTTCTTTAATTTTTAGAATTAACATATTCCTCCTCAAATATTTACATTTTAAATATAAAATAAATAATAATAGATAAAAATTAATTGTGTAATTTTGTAGGATTATTAGGGGAAATCCTATGGTTAAGTATTTTATTATATTTATAGGGGACTCTTAAATTCTATTTTGAGTGACTCTCTATTATTTTCTTATAAGAATATACTATATTTACATTATAACCATTAGTTTATATGATGCGGACACCCTATTTTTTATAATTATGAATAAAGAATGGTCATATATTTTCCCATAACATTATACTATCTGGATAATTTTATTGACATGAATTTATATCACTTTTATAACGTTTGTTGTGAATATACAATAAATTATTATTATTATTATTGAATGGTATTAAGCAAGAAATTTAAACCATTTATTTAAATTTTAATATCATTATAATATAAATGCACATTATTACTATATTTATGATAATTTAATATTTAGACATGTTTATATATATTATCCATTTGTAAAATTATGATATTTTTTTCTGAATATTCTCATATAATTGATGTATTTGGATAGTTATATAATGTATGTGGAAAATAATTATAAAGTTTCTCAATGAATTTCTAGTTATCATTAGACTATCTACATTGTTATTCGGAATTTAATAATTATTCATAAATTATTTCTTCACATGAGCCCCTAACTGTATAGTAATTATTTCTGCAGTTATGAATTCATTAATTATTAAATTGTTTATTATTTTTAACCACACAATTATCCCTTTTATAGTATTGTACATTCGATGTATATATTACGATCTTTTAGATAGTTTTTCTGGAATCATCAATCTATTGCTTTCCTATCATGTTATTTATATCCAATTAACATTCATTGTATACTTCTTAATTCTATGTGTATATGCATACCATCTATTTTAATATTTTTTATTGAAAAAATGAAAAATGAAATTCATTATCTATTTATAAACATAAGATAATATTAAAGTATCACGATTTTCTATCTTTCACTTTGTGTTTATAATGTAATGCAGTGGTGAGGTGTTTAAACATTCACCTAAGACTACTAGTATTTTTATTCTTGAAAATTGAGATCTTATATATCTTGTTGTGATTCCTATAAATAGCAAGAGAATATAGGTTACAAAAGGCATTGTTTTTTTTAAGATTCCACATTACAAAGATAAACTTATTTCCTTTTATATTGTCATGGATTCAAGATGGGGTTATAATATGAGACTACGTAGAGCCACATATCAAAATTTGGAAGATTAATTTTTTTTTATATTTTTCATTAAAGTTTTTATAAAAATAACCCATAAAGCACACTAAAACCTATTTAATAATTTATGTGACAATATTTTGTGATTTTTATTTTTATTTTGGCATGTGATAATTTAATATGGTTTAATTTCAATAGTAATTTCAGTATTATTTTTTGGATTTTATAAAAGGTTTATCAATAATCCCACTAAATTTATTGATTTCATATGGAGGGTAGAGTGTTCCTAATATATCTATAAATGATTGATGGAAATCATAAAATTATTATATATGGAGGAGCATTTCTCTGGCATCATTTAGATTTATGTTAGAGAAAAATATGATAAATATATTGTAGATGGTATAGATAAACTGAAAATTGATAAATGTTGAAGATAATATGCCTTATATACCACTATATATAGTTTCCCCAACCTGATGCTCCCTCAAATGATTTATCAATGTTATTAATGTGAAATTAGATATATGCCTCTGTAAAAAATAGACTATGTACTAGTAGTGATGATGTATGTAGTATAGATAGGAGACTATACCCTCTGGTATACAACTACCCTTGTGATGGAAAAAATAATAACCAAGTAGAAATAATAATTGGAAGAATATGAAGAAATTAAAATGAAACAAAAAACATTGAAAAGTTATACTAAAAAGACTAAATAATAATAGAATTATGTAATATCATGATGAATTTATCTAAAATAAATTCTCAAATTCTAATGTCAAAAGACTAAACAAACCCAAATAAAGTCCCATGATTCCATTGTCTAGTCCCCCAAGAAGGTTCTATATCTATGATCCAACCCATATATAAATAAAATCAAAAATAGCGTCCCATGTATAGGTCCAAACCTACATCAATAAAACTTATACAGGTACTAAATGATGACCCATTTCGGGTGCATTTAAAACATAATTTTTTGATACTATTATGTCATAACAAGCCCCGTCTAGTAAATATAATGCATTAAATAAAAAGAAACATGTGTATAAATTTAATTGATTAATAATACAACTAAAATAAAACTAATCACCCTCATGGTTATATTAGACACATGGGGTCGTACAAACCAGCTTCACTGCCCTTTCATATATATATCTATATACGGGTGGTTCCTCTTATTCTAAAATGGATGTCACAAGATAGTGGTAGATTAACCTACCAATGATGAATCGATCATATAAAAACATGAAAAATGTCACATATTTGTACAAACAATAATTTCACCCTATGGAATATAGGTAATCCCACACTCACGATTTTGGGAATATCACCCTTTGGAATTCTGGAAATATCACCCTCATGCGTCTGTTGACATTAGAATTTACCAACTAGTGGACCATATCTAAGAACCTCACCATCAGGAACCACAAATGATACCTTCCCAAACAAAAAACATGTATATGCCTTGTTAAAAAAAGAACTCAATGATCTTTTAACATCCAAACCACACAAAATGATCACAATAGAGATAATCCCAAATATAAATCTATCATGAAGTTTACATGACCAAAAAAACAACAATGTGTCAAATGAATGCCATAATGTTCATTTTTATAATTAAAATTTGTCTATATATTTTCATTTCCAAAGGTTGAGATATAAGTTATTATCATTAGTATATCAATACCTTTTATTCGTCATTTTAACTCAAAAGACAATAACATGAAAATTAACAAATTTTATCAAATTTTATTCTATCTCAATAAATCATTACATTAGACATGTTATGCTAATTCAAAAATAACACCAACATCCAAAAAAATTCCCAAGATCACCCAAATGATCAAATTTCAAAATGACATAGTCTCAACATGTTTTAATCCCAGAACACCTATAATGTGGCCAAAAGTCTTAGTCTATATTCCAATAGACTCAACAAGATGAAAAGGAGTTTTATACACGTATAACATAGAAGAACAAATTTTATCAAATTATTACTTCATATTCATGGGAACTATCATGATAACACATATTAAACGTACTAGGGTAATTTGGTCATATAATCATGGATATGTTTTAGACCATCCACATGATGACCATTACAACACAATTAATCCCCAACGTCTGTAGTGATTTTGGGATCCTTTAATTCGGTGAAGATAAGTATCATCAATGCCACGATCTAAGAAGAGGACTCCCAAGTAAACACTTGACAAAATATAATTATCTAGAATTTTTCGATAAATGGGATTCAAAATGAGGGGAAAATGTGCTATTATAACATAGATTTTTGGTTTTAGAAAAAAATCTGAGGCTTATTTATTCCATAAATTGGGAATTGATGTTGTAAATACTATGATTTATAGGCCTTATAAGAAACTCATGTTCTTGATTAAAAATTGATTAGGAACCAAATTTATTAAATAAATTTTATTTATGTTGTGAATTATTGTTTTATGGTATTCCGAGACATACTTAATGCATAAATGAGTCATACATGGAAATCTAGCCAAAGCATTTTACATTGTAAATCTCAGATTTACATCTTAAATAAGTTTTTTAGCCTACCATTTCTACACCTAAGTAGAATATACTTAGATACAATGCTCTTAGTTCTAGAAATTAAAAAAAGTCTCATCCAAGAATAACCAAACTCTAAAATTTTAGAAAAAAAATGAATGAGTGACGTAAATACAAAATACATGATCTTACAACCTCCCCACAAAATAAAAACTCATCCTCGAGTAGTAACCATAAAAATACTAATCTGTATTAGAAAAAAATTCTATCAACTATGTTTTCTTGCCAGACTCCCTTTCATAGGACTCCACATGCACACACCCAAGATTCAAATACACTCTCACTTGGTGTCCAATATTCCCCAATGATATTTCTCACTATAGTTCATGTTACAAATCAGATTCTCCTCAAAGGAATAAAAAATACCCTACTCGACATCATCAAATAATTTCGCATGATAAGGGTTAGGATTTTATCTCCAAAACTATGAAATTTGAAAAACATTATTTATGGTTATTTAGTGTTATGGTTGGGACAAAAAAATGACACCATACCCACCCATTTCATAAAATCATAGAGGCCAAAAATCCTAGGAGATGGCATCACCTATTTCCTGATATGATGTTTTCCCTTCCTTGGAGGCACTAAAATGAAATCATGATTACCAACCAAAAACATGAGAGGTTGTATTTTATGGTTTCCATTCAATTTATTCCAAATCTATGTAGTCACCAACAACTCCCTAATTATCTAAACCTACTATGATTCATCTTGTAAATGATAAAGTCAGACAAGTTCTAACTCAACTTCCTCCATCCAGTAAAGAGATGAACTGCAAAGCCAACCATGAAAATACTAAAATAGTGAAATTTGGATCGATTGAAGATATTATTATTATATAATAACTCCATGATTCATTGATGGTACTACAACGATCAACCAAAATACGAAAACACATCCTGTAATATATTCTCATGGATCGAAATTGTATAATAAAATTGTCGATCAATATGAGGATGATGGGGTGTGTGTAGAAGAACCTTTAATCACAATTAAATTTGAATGAACTTCATATCCAAGATGTTAAATGAGGATCTTGATAAAAATTATGGATCTGAAAACACCATGATGTTGAACAATATCTCACTAGTAGAGACTACCTAGACCATCAATGGTGAATGTAGTGCTTATAGGAATAAGTGGTCTTCCTTTGTTAGTTGTTCTTAAATCACCAGTACTACATCATTCTTGTAGGGTGTTTGAGATAATCATGACAAAAAAATCCAATGTGACACCATCTTATTTCCATTCAAGAATGTGTTGAGGGGCTAATAACCTAGATGACTGTTGATTCTTTAACATGACCTACTAATAGGTGAAACATCTCTCTATGAATCCTACTATCTATTTTTTCATCCTTGTCCAATTGTATTTTCTAGGATGATAATGATAAACCATTTTTAGACCGAGATGGACATCCTATCTAGAAGCATGATACTTACTCATCAGATCCTCATTCAAACCCATATGAATCCACACAAGGCCATGGATAAGAAAAATATCATTTCTATCATGACAGTATCTTAATGGTATATCACCACTATATATGTAGTAGAACAACCTAGGCCATAAAGACCATACACCTAATCTGAAAACCACATGGAAAGGTGAAGCACAGAAATGGATAAAGTATACAATATTAACAAACAAAGACATACAATCAATGTAAAAAGTACAAACAGTGGAGATATAACCATTCATTCGACTAATACAATAGGAAAATCAAGAAAAGTATGAATCAGACAAGAAGACATGTCTCTATAGGATCAACTATCTCCTCTAGACCAACCCAAACCAAAGGCAATGAATAAATGAGAAGCAACCATGTGACAATATTTTATTTCCTTTACTAGTATCTTAAAATACAAGATCTACAATTCCCCAAAGGAAAAAAATAGGATGTGAGCACAACACACAATAATATACCAACAACAAGACTATACAAGGTCTAATAACTTTAATTAAATAGTTCTATGTTAAAAAAATGTTCTAGAATTCATTTTTCAAATACAATTATTTTATAAATCAATTTTGATTTGGTTTTCATAACGAAATTAATATTCTTAAAATATATACATGGAATTTCCAAATTACATAAAAATGAAATGACATCAATGAATCAAGCGTAAAGTAGGAAACAACATATCAATGAAACAACCTATGATTAGAATTTATGAGAAACCACATCATTTTAAAACCAGTGAGAGAAAAAACCATAATAAAAATACCCATGCGAAAAACAAACATAAATGAAAATGTAACTCACATTAAGCCATATGCAATGGGAAAACAATCACTGGACACTCATGATCCAAAACATGTATAAAATTTGAAATTAACAATATCAATTTCTTCTATATTCCATTATTACCCCAAAGGATGCCTCATAGGGGATCCACACACATTGAGGCTACTAGTGTCTCTTTCCCGATGCACCCATGGTTCCCAGTGTAACAATTTTGAAAATACATTTTGAAAAAAAGTTAATAATTTTATAAAACGTTTTAAAATCCCATCCAATACTATTAGGTGTTTTGAGACCCATTTCTATATCAATAAAATATATTTCCAAATCAAAAAACTATTTCTAAGAAAATTTACCTTTTAATCAATCCTTTAGAAATGCATATCACTTGAAATCATTGAAACCCCAAAAATAATTTCTCAAGAACATTCATAAATACAGTTCCCATACCCATTGTATAAAACACCTACCTAAAAATGGTATAAATATATTTTTCTTCAGAAATGGTGATTGGAAACCATAAGAAGGACCTTTGAAAGAAAAGTTATGCCTAGAAATTACAAGGCATTAACAATAAAACAATCCCATCACAAATAATAAAAAAATATTGAAAACATAGTTTCTACCTCAAATGAATTGAATAACTAGAGGGATTAAATTTTCAAAGATATACACCACATCAAACACAATGAAAAATCACTGAATAAGAGATCTATAATGAGATGATATCTATCAAAATCAATTGGGAGCTCTCTAGGTCATATGTACGGTGGCTACACATGAAATGAACCCTTAATCGCCCATAAAATTATATTAAAAGGATCTAATCCCAAAAGGTAAACAATGTGTCATGCATTAATACTGTGTATTTCTTGACTAAGATTATTCATTGAAAACTCATCACTATTTTATTAAAAAGATATTTTTGATCAAAAACGTTTGTGAACTTGTTACATGGAATGTAAATCTTTTATCCCAATATACATTCAATATATATATATTAGGTCGTGATTAGATATCATGTGACCCCATACATGGTATGTTATTATCTAGAAGACTATAAAAACTCCAGGTATATGTAGAAATCCTTAACGACCCTACTATGAAAATTCTGTTAATGAGGGAAGAACCCATTTAAGAATTTGATACATTTAATACCAGACTCCATTAATTCAAAGAAACATACATCCTAGATATTATGATAATAGTACACAAAAAATTCACTCCATCCATTAGAATCCCAAAAATTCACTGAAACAAGGATGATTGTTAAATCATAAATAAGGGAGTACCTAATAAGCATAATGGGGTGTAACAATCTCCCCACCATAAATTCTTTCTTCCCCCATAAAGCCTTTAGATTCTTGGACTCGCAAAAAGTTAAGGCCACTAGCTCCTCAATAGTAATTACAACTCTTGAGCCTCTTATATATCCTATAAGCACTACCACAATACCCAGACCAAAGGAATATTTATATTGTACAATACTGTCTCAACAATCTATAATCTGAAATGAATTCTCAACTAATTTTGTGTCGATATTATGGTCAACATCCTCCCATCCAATGAAAAGGGAATGAACCATCATATACCACCACATTTAAGAAGCATGAAATAAATCATGGAAATAAGTCAAACCAAATGGAAAGTCCAAATTAAAGGCCACCTCTCATAGTCATCAAATGATCTCAACGGGGTCCCGCAAACCCGGCCTCCAACTCACCCATCTCACCCAACTGAAAATATCCCAAGAAAGGTGAAACTATATAAAAAAACCTAATCACCCACCTTATACTCCAACAACCAATGATGATGGTCCGCATAAAATTTTGAAGGAATCTATTCCATGATCAATCTCTTCCTAATAAACTGTACTATCACTATTGTTTCCTAAATGAGACTTATCCCAACTATCGAATCCTCTACTAACTCTATACAGAACAAGTGTGATCTAAAGGTCCTCATATACAAATCCTCAATGGGTTCCATCCAAACTGATTCATGATAATTATTTTTATTGGAAAATTTTACCAGAGGAAAATTCCTTTCCAAAGATTATTCAAAAGAAAGCTCACAATCACAGAGAATATTCTCAAGAACATGGATAACCCTTTCTTTATATTTATCCATATGTGGATGATAATCTTTTATCATTTTAATTTTTAACCCATTTACACCTATATACATTTATAGAAATTGGATATGAACCTCATGTCCTAATCAGACAAAACTAGAGAGGAAACCATGTAAATTATCACAATATCTTGAACCTAGATGTACCCAAGATATTCCACCATCATGTTCTCATTGATAGGTACATAATTCTCCAATTTCATAAGTTGATAAATTATCACAAAAATCATATCTATCCCAGTAGGAATCTATGGATAACTTATGATGAATACCATGGAAATATAATCTCACTTCATTAATGGAATTGGTAAGGGATGAAAAAAACCCACAGTTCTCTTATATTCCACTATAATTATGTAATAAATAAGACACCATGATATAATGTTTTTAATTGACTTAATCATACCCAACCACCACTATATATGTCTAAAGATGTAATATATCTTGGTACCCCCATGGTTCATAAACCAACAAGATTGGTTCCCACTTTCTAGCAGCTCTAGCCGTAGAGAAAATATAAAAATTAACCTACCAAAAAATCTAAAAGCACTACTGGGAGACTGAGACCACTCACTTGAGGCTTTCTCACTATAAAGGCCTTCAAAAACGTATTGTGACTAATTATCTGTTACCATGTCAAGTAAATATAACTCTTAAAAATAGGAGTCATCATTCAGTAAAGACAAAAACACATATCCATCATCCTCTTCCAATCACAGGATTGTCTCAGAAAATAAACTCATCAGAGACCACTACTGAACTGATTCTTTCACAACTCAGATCAGTTTTTTCTTCTGAATGCATCATGAACTACATTCCCCTTCCCTGGAGTACACGTAATATCAAAATAAAAAGTCTGATGATACTCTACCAAACATATATATAACAAGGTAAGATCACTCTTATTAAAATGATTTTTCATTCTCTTATGATCTGAGTACAATATAAACTACTCCCCAAAGAGTTGGTGAAACCACATTTTGAGTACATTTAGTACCACTACAAACTCACGAGTGTGGGTAGGGTAGTTCTTCTCATGAGGGAATAATTGACAAGAGCAATATGCCACCACCTCTTTCCAGTACATCGATACACATTCCAAACCAATACCAGAAGAATCATAGGAAAAAAGCATAGCCCAACTCCAATTCTAGAAGAATAAAAACTAGTACAAAATTAAACCTCATCTCTATCTCCTTAAATATCTCTAATAGTTATCATTCCATTGAAACTTGACAGCCCTATGAGTTAATGTAGTAATAAAAGATGTGATATTAGGGAAATACTATAAAAAGAACTTATATTAATGAAACAAAACCAAGAGGCTCAGTTTCTCAAACACATTTCTGGGATGCACCCAAGACAAAAAAACATGTATCTTTTCAGGATAAACAAAGAAGTCCATCTTATAAATAACATTCCCCAAAAATTTCACTTCCACAATCCAAAACTCAAACATAGACATAATACCATTGAGATTATGTTCCATTATGGTTCAATGAATGATATATAAATTGTCATTGTGATCCTCATTTGACTTTTATTATTCAAAAATATCATCCATGAAAAAAATAGTATATGAACTAATTAATGATATGGTTCCTAAAATCCATTAACACTGTTGAAGAGTCAGTTAGACCAAATGGTAGTACTAGAAACCCAAAATTCCCGTACTATCTTATGATGGTTTTCATAGGTATATGTTCTTCTTGAAAACTCAATTGATGGTACCCTAGATGCATGTCATTTTTTAAAAACCATCATTCCTCGCTAATCTATTCATAAATATCATCAATCAAATGAAAATGATATTTTTATAAATGTCACTCGATTTAACTTTTTATAGTAAATAAAACAATAAGGCACTTACATTCCTTCATAGCAAAGAGGCTATAAAAATAACACGATGACATTCTAGGATGAATAAATCCTTTATTCTCATAGTCTTCATGTTGGACCTAAAGTTCAACGAATATAACCGGTTCTATTCGATATGATGGTATATAAATGGGCATCGTTCTATGGAGAAGAACAATATTAAACACCAACCCTCACTATAGTGGTAAAATGTAAAATTCATCCCAAAAAACCTTGGGGTATGAACTCACAACTATAGGAATTTAACAACACAAACATGGTCTAACTTTATCAAGAATCATCCTTGACAACTGGCACGACATTACCCCAATAGAAGGAAAAACCTGCCCTTCCCTTCATAATATAGAGTCCCAGTCACCATGGATAACATGAGTGACCCCATCAGTATATAATAACTCTACCCGTTCATGGAAAAATGATTATTTGTGCCTTAATATTGACCATAAATCCATAATGATAATCAATTTGAAGATGTTAAGATCAAGTACCATGATTTCCTAGCACACCTTAATGTTAGCTATCAATACACGACATACATGACACTTGAAAAATTGTTAAATTTTTCCCCAATGGCATGGAAACAACAAAAAAGTTTGAAATAAGATCCAAACACAATCACAATACATCAAAAATCATTGATGATTTTAAATAATGAGTATCAGCAGTGTTTAACAAAGCTAGTACTAATGAAGATGAAATATAAACCGTACCTCTAACAGTAGATGAACCTTCTTTAGATTCCTCTATCACATACAATTCCACATTAAGACATCCAATGTTTTCCACATGAATATCCCCCATAGAATGAGGATTTTACTAAACACCCTTGTAATGTTCTGTACGAAAAGGAAAATCTCTGGTGAGAGTGGATATTACCTTACTACTCTGGAATAAAATTTCACAGAAAAGGAGGAGATGGCCCAATAATCCAAAATGATGACACGTGAAAGGATCCTTAATACAGTTAGTCTAGGTATGACATGACCACCCACACATATAGAAAACAATCTGATCCTATCCTGATGAACCCATTGAAACAATCCCTAAAGAGAACTAACTTCCCTTACATTTCCTTTTCAAGCCAGATGATACACTATAGTAATAAACTACACCAAATCAAGCTGCATACAAACCTATATTCCCAGCTATGTTTTACTAAACAAAAGATACTTTTTGAACAACATAAAAAAGAATAGGGATGCATGTGAGAGTCAATATTGACACAATACCATGACTTAGTCTCAGTTCTAAACTGAGAGCCTTTAGATACGCAATAGTGAAACGACCTGATGCCAGATGCACTAGCTCAGGAAAATGGGTGGAATATTTGCGACCTAATATTCTTTATTACATTAAAAATTTTCAAAAAAATATTAATATTCTTTTAGTCTTTTATTACCTTGTAAGACTTATGATTCTACTTATTGAACTAAGATCCATGATCCCCCCCACTTCTTGGGTTCTGAACACCCTCTTTTCCTAGATTTTTAATAGAAAGAATTATAGATTCTAACAATTAAGGGCCCACTATGGGGTTCACATGTAGAACCCATCTCATATCTTCCAATATTTTATTAGAAATAGATATTCTAAAATAATGTTTCTAATAAGTACAATAAAATAACAGATTAGATCATGAGACCTCTTGAAATACTTATTACCACCTCCAGAATTAAAATCAATTATTTAAAATAATAAAATTTTTATCACATTATGAATTCATATCAATGAATGATATTTTCAAAAGGAATCAGTCAATTTAAATAAACTACCCATATTATTCGTTCAAATAACACCAAACCCCAAGTATCAAACCTGGTAAAAGTACAAGAAGACCCATGGTAACTTGAGTTCAGTCATGAAATTGAGCTGGCCAAACCCCTTTTTCTTTCTTACTATCTGCCTACAAACGGGCATAACTCTTATATACTCAAGACATAGAATCAATCTTAGGAATTGTTAACAAAAATTATAGAGATACATCCCTTTGATACCAAATTTTAATACACTGACTAGGGTCATTCATACCAAACACCTTATCCAGCTATCATAAGGTGAGGTGATGAAAGAAACAATATTATGTCTCAAATATAATAAATTAAAGACACATGATCAGAGTAAAAATAAGAAACAAGGGTGGAAGAATCATTCATACAACCAAATAAATAGGATAAACCAGAATATATGAATCAGAAAAGAAAACAAGTCTCCATATAACCAATAAAAACATAAAAACCAATTTAAACAGAACGAAACAATAATATGAGAGGTCAAATGCATCAAGATTCCCTTTCTTTTAGTTGTTTCTTCAATACATTGAAAAACACCCTAATGTAGAAACAATGATGTAATCACAATTCCCCGTATGATACCAACACAAAGTCTACACAAGGTCTA
This sequence comes from Viscum album, assembly GCA_963277665.1. Classification (NCBI taxonomy): domain Eukaryota; kingdom Viridiplantae; phylum Streptophyta; class Magnoliopsida; order Santalales; family Viscaceae; genus Viscum; species Viscum album. The sequence goes on along the minus strand of OY728162.1, from coordinate 915,619,918 downwards.
ATATCAAGAATGTAACAATTCTAGGTTTTAAAACAAAACATTTTTACAAAGAATTTTTATAAACCCTACTATTTTGAAAATTAATTCCCCATTAATTTTTATAAAACCCTTTCATATTATAAAAATAGAAATATGAAAATTAGCAGTGATATATATACGATATCACATCCATACATCAATAGGTAAGAAAGTAATGATATATCCATGAAACAACCTATCATGTGAAACTATGTTATACCACCCTATATAAATACCTTTGAGCAATACTCAATAATAAAAAATATTGCGATAACAAATTATAAAGGACAATGCACCTGATTTGGTGACCTATCTTTTTAGAAAATACAAAGTAGGCACTAAAAAGAATAAATACGAATAACTTTGTATCAAATAAATATCGATTACTACCATATTCCATTGATATCCAAATGGTTACATCCTAGTGGTCACACACTCACTAGGGATACATGTGTCTCGTTCCAGAAGCACTGAAGGATCCCAATGTGCCAATTGATAAAATAGAATTTCAAAAACCATGATCACTATTTTATTAAACATTTTAAAATACTTGAAAATATACTTAGGTGTATTGAAACCCTTTACCATATAATGGAAATCAATTTATGCAATCTACTCCTGGAAAAATCAATTCCCATTTAATATATCCTTTAAAAACACATATCACTTATAATCAACAAACAAAATAGAGTAATTTGTCATGAAAATCAAGAAATTATATGTATTAATCCATTTTTTAGAAACACTATCATTAAAATGATACTAACCATGTATTCATTGACAATGGTGATTATAAACCACAAGAATGAAATTCCAATGAAAAGTCACACCAAGAAACTGAATGTGAGGAATATAAATCACTATCTGATTCCTATGATGAATAAAAAAAATTGTCCATGTAGTTTATACGAAAAAAGAAAGAAATAACTAGAGGGATCTCCAACCCAAAGATATGGACCATAGAAAACACAATGACCAATCACTGAATAAAATATTTGGAAGGAGTGGAGATCCCTAAAAAAAATCTGGATCTCTTTGGTTTATGAAAAATGGGGATGCACATGGTGTAAAACCTTAATCACTCATATATCACCCTTAATGGAACTAATACCATTGGGCACATAGTTTGAAAATATTTCACTCCATGTATTTCTTGATTTCAAAGAATCCTTAAAGAACACAAATAACCATTATTAAAAATGAATTTTTTATCAATACATGACATGAACCTATTACATAGCGTGTAAATACTTAACATCCTATATCAGTTCACAACATCTTCTAGGCCATGATAACACACTATGTAACCACCTTACATGATTTTGAAATCTCAAAAAGACTGCAGTAACTCTAAGTTTATGGAGAAACCATCAAAGAAACCACTCTGACCATTCTTCAAACATTTTAATAACTGTACTATGTATTTGATAAATTTATACCCACACTTTTTTAATTCAAAAAATAATCCATAACTAAAATAGAGGTCATTTTAACTAGCAATGGTTATCCATCCTTTAGAATATAAAAAACACAAAAAATAAGGATGATAATTAAAGAATAACAAAGATCCTAATTATGGTAATATTATCTTGGGGGTTTGGAATTCTATTAATTCTGAAATGATTCCTTTTCTTGTATCTTGAATTTCAAAGTCTAGAAGAACAGACGTATGGGTTGGTGAAGAGTTACCTCCAAAAAACTGACTATGATATTTACGCTTTTGAATTAAATCTTAGTAAAATACCAAAAGATTCTAAAATTTTGAAATTTTTTATTATTCTTAGAAGGAAATTGATGACACTATTAAGTTGAAAAATCTTCTTTATATAATGGATAAACATTAAAAATCAATTTTCAATGTACAATGGATCAAATATTGATATAGAAATTAAAATATTTAAAACTATCTTCAAAGATCTAATATTTATTGTTAACCTCCTACCATTATCAAGGATGGAGAGAATATAATTTATAATGAATAAATACTTTCTAGTCATGGTGGTTATTATTGGAGTAATTTCTTCAATGGGTTTGGGATAAAAAAATATAGTTCCTAATCATCTAGTCCATTGTTAGGGATGGATACGATAATTTCCATAAAAGTGTTCATGTTTATTTTGAAATCAAAGATGTAGTTATTTTTATGAATCCTAATAGTTCTATGGGGATTGATGGTTTTACCAATTCAATCATTCAAAATTATTGGTTTATAATTTACCTAGATGTGAATATATTGGTTAAATCTTTCTTCAACAATAGAATTTTATCAAATGGAATTAATGGTCACTTCACTACATTGATTCCAAAAGATGAGAAATAATCTTAGATACATATTTTTGAAAATTATATCCCTTATTGAAACCATATATAATATTATCAATATGTTTTTTCCTAATTGAATAGTCAAAACTCTAAATTAATTTTCTTCATGTAATCAGTTAGGTTTTTGGAAAGGTAGAATCATTCAAGATTGTATGTGCTCACCTTCTGAATGCATCAATCATAAAAAAAGAATAAAAATAGAGGTGGTAGAATTTATATTAAAAATTATACTAGAATGTTTTATGATATTATGGATTGATGCTTCATATATATGGTTATTCTTGATTTTGTTTTTAATTACAATTATGTTAACATGATTATATCCTTTTTGAGTCTTCTCATATCTCAGTTCCTATCAATGGTTCTCCTAAAGGATATTTTAATTACTCAAAAGTGGATATACAAGGTGATTCTATCTACACCATTATTTTACCCATTTGTAAATATTATTTAAGTAGGATTCTCACCCATTATGTGATCTACGAAATGTTCAAGCCAATGTTTTTCTTCATGAAATCATATTGTTCCTTATCATCTCATGTAAAAAAATACATGATTATCTTCTTTCAAGGTGGTAAAATTAATTTTCAAAAATTTAAATAATCCTTCTCCCATTATGAAGATGTTTTAGGATAGACTATAAAATCGGGAAAATCCTGTATTTTCTTTGAAAAAATGTTTTAAGTTTCATGAAAAATCATCATCAAAAATGAAATGGACATCAAATAAGGGTCTTTCCCTTCACTAATATTGGTGTCCCACTATTTTGGGGAAGGCCTAAAATTAATTATTTATCCAAAATTATAGATCATTTAAATAACTTCACCCTTAATTATAAAGGGAAGTCCCTCTATATGGATAGAATAATATGACTTGTAAATTTAATAATGTTTATAACTTTTATACTCTTATATGGTCTATAAATTGACACTTGAGATTCTTAAAAACCCCAATGTATACATTAAAAAATATTTATTTGGAGTAGAATCACTATTGATAGAATGATATTTACCGTACCATTGATTAAATATTGAAATCATCTTCCTAATGGTGGCCTAGAAATAAAGAATATGAAATTTTTAATGATGATTTACAAGCCATGTTTACATAGAACCAATTGAATAATGATTCCATGACCCAAAATTATTTATAACCATATTTCTAGGTAAAATGAAGAATGGGAATTTTTCACTATATGGATTATTCTATTTGGTTATCCATTTAGTATTCCTTTTTCCAATATAACTGCTTATTCCATAAGGATAGTTAATAGGGATTCTTCTATCATTTTTCATATTGTTAATTTTATTTGACCTCCTCATATTACCATTGTGGATTACCAACATATCTCTATTCATACTCACAATTATATTAATTATTTTTTAAATTTTCATAGTACACTGTTTTCTTGATAATAACAACAGCCTGATTAACAATCACATCTTTTCTCATGTAGGAAAATTTTTGGCAGGGGAACCTGTATGTAATGGAATTCTCAACTCCAAGCATTTTCATCCTCAAAATTTTAGTCATAAAAATCATGAATTCACATGGATTAAAATATTTAATAATACTTTGATCAATTCAATTTATTTTACTCTCTTCTAGAGGATTTCTCATTCTAGCATTTATATGGACATTTGATTATAATTCTTTAGTGTCTGACTATTCTCTAAATATCTTCTATGTAATCAGCTTTAATGGGATTTTAATGAGAATTTATTTTTTTGAGTTTCTTATGTAACTTAATGCAATGATTTATATTTTTTTGAAATAAATTTTGTAGAGGCCACACCCATTTTTTTTCAACTGAAACAATTTATAGTTCCTTATTTATCTCTAATGCTTAGAATCCTATTCATTTCCAAAACAACCGAGTTAATGCATACCATCGGGTATGAATAAAAATTCTTCATTCCTAAACATATTTCCTAAATATTCCATCTTCATTAGTGAGAATAAAACCTTCCATCAAGGAGGCCGACACCCTAAAAAATTATTTTTCCAAAAATCAATACGAGATTTCATTGTACTACATCCATTGGGATTTTATGGGAAATATAAAAAGGCTGGGTGTATTTTTTAGGTCTTCAAGAAAGACCCAATTGTAGGAGGGATAAAAATTAACATTAAGAGGTTCTTAAAAAGGTAACCTAGGTCCATCAATCTATGGGGTTATCTATCGGTACCATAAGAGACAAATTCATGGATATTTCTATAGACCATGTGGTATATAATCATCATTGGAAGCTTAAATTTCTCAGTGACATCAATGATGTAATATTTTAAAGTAAAAAAGGATGGAACTAAATTTTTCTTGAATGTGAATCTACTACCATTGTGAAATCCATTTGAAATGGTGTGAAACGTCTCCCATGGAGTCTCACAGCTAGATAGATAGAATTACGACATTTTCTATCTAGATCCAATTATATCAATTTCCAATATTTATGAGAATATAAATCTATTGAGAATGGTATTTTCAACATTTGATTAACCACCAACATGACCTGGTCATATGATATTTTTTTGAATTATTTTAAATTTTTGGTGGAAATTTTAATACAATCCGCTATTTGAGACTTGTGTAATTTAGTGTTTCCCTAATAAATGTGCCTTCATATTTTTGACCTTGGAGTAATATTTCAAAAAATAATAAACAAGGTATAAACTTATAAGCCTAATGAGGTGTTACCATATAAACTATACCCCAAAAATAACCCTTTTAGATCATATAACCATTATTTCTTGTTCTAGTCCATGTGAACAAGTTTGACAGATGTAAATGTCTAAGATACATGCCGGTGGGACCCCCGATCATCTAAATTTATGTTCGGAAAGAGTAATATCGTCCACCACTCATCAATAAAACCTCGTAATGTTTATTTATATGTCATTAAACTCATGAAATTGGGAATGATGTCTCCTTTTATTGGTGTGTAATCTAGATCAAATTCAATAAACTACAAATACTCAAACTGCATCCTCTACTTATGGTCTAAGTATCTCTTAGAAATGATGTACTAGAGAAAATTATAGTATATGTATAGTAAAAACCACTCTCCCATTAGATCGTATTTCTAGTATCCTAGGGCATGTACCAACTTTTCTACCTATAGGTCACATGTGGGGTAATTCCCCTAATGTAGTCTTAACTATTTAGTCCCGTAAGATACCACTTGTTATTCCTTCATCATAACATATCCAAGTAATAAACATCATGAATCATGGTATATGGTTTATGTCTTACACAGAACATGTAAAGTGACAATAAGTGTCGAGGATAGTGTCCCCTCATCACAAAGAAATACCGCTTACAAGATTATGGAAAACTAAAATTTACTCCCTTCTAGGAAAACCATGATATCGATGATGGAAAACATGAGATGTATTGGATAAAGATATGATATTATTCTACTAGACCAATAATTATATTAATATAAAAAACCTCCCTGGGTCACTCCCATGATAACACATCCACAACCTTCTCTGGGTCTAATATGGCTCTACACTATGAGATAATGTATCCCATGAAGTGAAATCTATCAATATTGAATATTTGTTTATATAACATTGGGTAATGATGATACTATCTCATTATAATCAAGATTATTCCACAATATTGTAAATCATCATCTATATACACAGGGTAGGCAAAGATATAATTAATGAAGACATCCACAAACATAGTCTGAAAAAATGAAACATTGGATTCATCAAGGCCATGAGTATAACTATTGTGATCATCGTACTGAATGACATAACCAAATACAAATCCAATTCATAGATAATAATAAATGTATTTCATGGTATACCTGATGCACTAACCATCAACTGGTGGTATACTGACCTCATGTCAATATTGGAGAAGATCATGCAACCTCCCAAATAATTAAAGATATCATTAATACACGAAAGGGGTTATTGTTTAATGATTTTCATTTATCTCAATCACTAATAATCTTAATATAAGGGAAATATCTCATTATACCTATTTGTTAACAACATGGGGGAACCCTAGAAATATATAAAAGGACTAATGAAACACATTTCTTGTAGATCATCAAACATAACATCCAAATCACGAATATCTACTAGAGACAATACCTATGGAAGGAAATAAATAGATTAATCTCCCTAGACAAACTCGATTGAGAACTCAATATCCTAATATTGTTGTAATCTGCAGAATTATTCAGAATGAACACCATGAAAATGATTCAAAAACCAAGGAAAAGTGTCCTTCTATTTTCCACCATCATCCATAAAAAGGATTTATATCTTGTCCATGAGGCAATGAAATATTTAACAAATTATTCCTACAAAACCCACCCAAAGATCCCACTCACCCTAGTGATAATAGATCCCCCCCTATGGAAATATAATGATATATCTTATCAAATAACATTTGATAAGATCCTAGTACAAGACTATCCAATCCATACCAAGGATCAAATTGAGATCTGTCATTTCCATCACACAATGGTTCTAGAGGAAACAATATCAATCAATTTAAATAAAACTATATCCATAACATTAGATATTATCTAACTACACACCCAATAACATATCAATATTCTTAAAAAAACACGTGATTTCTTCAGCCAAGTGTAAGCTACATAAAAATTGAACTGATTAAAAGTAATGTTATTCTTCTATGTCATGAAAAATGAAAGAAAGGTAGATCATATAAGAAACCAAAATCTAATAATATAAGGTCCTGTATCCATACACTCCTATGTAGACTGTATAGAATGCAGCTGAATCACCCATCTGCCTTGGGATTAATAAGTTAAATGGAATAAAAAGGAAGTCACTATCATTTATTATGTTTATCGAGGGTTCTGATTTCATATATCATATTGGTATAAATGTAAAATATAATATGTGTTCCACTACAATGAATAGTATATGCCAAAATATACCCCTATGTACCTTTAAGAATGCATTCATACTTTTCTCAAATCATACTGACCATTGAGAAAAATATCAATAAATATTAAAATCACACAATTGAATACCCTATGGGGAGTAATATCAAGACTATAACAAGAAAACAACATGAAAATAAATCTCATCCTTGGGAACTCAGATCCCTCCCCCACATCGGTAAACTATCCCCATGAATGAGACCATTACCAAGTCTTGACTCATCTTAGTCTCCTTCATCCATTTTCTTTAAAGGGAAGCAAAAGAAAATATATACTAATCCATTTGATAAAAGATTATAAAATTATGAACATATTCCCCCATAAAATAACTAAATTAGGTTTTCTATGGGACTCTGGGGATACATCATTGTATGCCAGAGGCTACTGACTAGCAGTTAATGTGTATGAAATATACTAGGGATACTATACAATATGATATAGATCTATAATAATAATGGAAATAATTATTGTTGACTACAATGAATACCTAAAAAATAAAAATAAATGAACATGAAAACCAACAAGGAAAGGAAAATATAAGAAAAAACAAACAATAATAGGGTCGTGCAATGTCAGGATGAATGTAACTAAAAGACATGTTGAAAGTCAAAATACTAAAGACTAAGCAGACCTAAATAATGTATCATAATAAAAAAGTCATAGAATCCATGTGAGTCTCATCTATATTATCCAACCTATTTAGTAAGATAATAAATATAATTATCCATTTAACTTGTCCAAACTTATACACATCAAATATGTCAGGGTCCCAAAATGGAGTTCATCGATGGTGTATATAAAACTCACTTGGTCAACACCACCATGTCTAAAAAACCTATAATGAGAAATATGTAGAACCAAAATAAAGTGATAAACATGGTTATTAGTTTAATAATGTAATTATACACTTGATATATACATGATGTCCCTCATGTTCTTGGTAGACACGTAGGGTTTCCCAAACATGCTTCAACACCCTACCATATATAACTATCTAAGGGTGGATCCACAATCTTTAGGATGGATCACCCATGTAAGTTATAGATTCACACACCAGGGATGAACCACTCATATATCAACGTGAAAACAGACCAATCTATTTGGAAAATAATAATCTCTCGCTTAAGAATCTAGCTAATCCCACACTCACGATTCTTGGAATATCACCCTCAGGAATCCTGGATATGTCACGCTATGTAATCTAGTTACTATTCCAATTACCCTATGGAGGACTATATTTGTGGACCTCACCATCAAGAATCACATATAGCGCCTTCCCACAACCAACCCAAGTACATTTCTTGTTAAAAAAGAAATTAAATTATCAGGTAACATCTTCCTCTTAGGCATTAGTTATAATAAAAATATCTCAAATCCAATGCTTGTAAGTAATCTGAAAGAACAAACACCAAGCACAAGAATAGTTCAATCATTGGAAATAATGTTAAATTTGTAAAATTATGATTCATCAATCATTTTTAATTTCTCAAGGTATATATCCCAATAATCGTTTCAAGTATATGAATCATATTCTATTATTCAATTTTACCCACAATTACTAGACTTCCAGTTTACCAATTATATAAAAAACTATTATTTATCAAATAGACACTTCCATTGAAAATTTATAATAATTAATGTAATTAATAAAATAGTAAATAAAATTCTCAAATTATCTCATAGCTCTAATTTATATCTATCTAGTTCTCATTATGGTCTAAGGTTGTCACACCTATCGAGACGCTTCATGTATAAGTCTCAATTCTAATAGACTTGATGAGATCCAATGAGAGTCTATACATGTACAACCCATAAAACCATGAATTAACCAATTCATTTTATAAGGTTCTTGGAATAAAAATGTGATCACATGAATTTTACTTACTAGGACAACTGAAATAGAAAAATAGGGATATATTTAGACCACATACCACGAAAAAGAGGAAGAGAAAATCCTCGATGACTATAGTAAGGCAAAATTAATCATTCCTTCCAATGTAGCTAATAATTTAAAAAATCTAGATTCTAGATGAGGAGATCCAATGAGTTTATTTTGGATTGAAGGAAAATCTCGAGAGATTTCTAATGGAAGCGATGAGAAAGGAGAGGGTGAATGTTGTATCGGAGCATAGAGAGATGGAATTAAACATCAGGACCAACTTATATACAGTTTAAATAAGGGATTTATAGTATAAATCCATATATTTCTTTTTTACTTTAGAAAATATGGCACCAATATAAAATATCACTTTGAAATGAAATAATTCGGTAAATATTTTTTACCACATGAATTTTCGTTTTTTTGGCCTTCCCTAAAAAACATATGGTGTAAAGGGGATTTACAATGTCATTTACCCTGATCATTTTTTGCCCTAAATATAAGAATTACATAACAAATAAGTTCCATAATGTTCTATTTATACACTTATTCACTTACCCTAATTCAACCTTCTTAGTTTCAGACTTTTCGACCAATGATTAACCATGAACAATTATACTCCAATATGTTAACTGAATATTAAGAGAGATAATTTCTTAGAAAAGTTAAGGTATTATATTATATGGTACACAAATCAAGTGAAAACGAAAATTAATTCCTAAATCCATAGAATTATTTTTTTAATTAATTTATCACATTTGTATAATATCATGAACACTGCCTCATTCAGAAATGGATTTTCTAGAACAAATTTTTAGAACATCTTTACAACATTTGATTTGAGCTTCAATATCTTCACCACAGATGACATTATCTAACATCACTATTATGACTTTAAATAACCATATATAAGTTAATTTTTCATAAATGTAAATATTCTATTTTAGTTTTTTAATTATTTTTCATAGACTACCTAGCGTATAAAAAATATTACTAGTTGCAGTTAATCTATTCTTTGATTATTAGGGTATAAAATATTTATTTTCCATTGATAATAATTACTTATGAATGATATTATTTATTTATTATAATTTTTTATATAGATAATTTCATATTTAAAAAACATGGGAGCATATCGAAATATCAATAAGAAAAAATATCAAAATAACCATGAATCAAAATTATGATTCTCATATTATCAATATATATATATATATATTAAAAAATAATATCTTATATACTTTATATGAATAATAATGATTTCAATTCATTATATAAAAGATATAAAAATATTCCCTAAGATTATAGATGAAATAAAATAGTCAAAGATACTAACAACTATAATAAATAATGAACCTAAACATGCATCCAACTACTTGACTCATGAAAACTAATTTGTACCTTAAAAATAATACTCATAAAATCTTAAAAAAATTTTATTGTTAAATATATCTAATAGTCCATAAATGTAAATAACTCCATGTATGGGTGGTTGGTGAGTATAAATGAATCAGCAGGATTTACAACAGATTCCTAGGACTCCAAAAAGTGAATGTGATATAATTAAAATATATAAAACTATATTTTGACTATAATAATTTTATTTTACCCAAGATTATATGGTATTAAAATTTACGATATGATTTTCTGAAATTTGATGGCTAATTTTTTAATTTTTAATCCAAATGGAAAAATGGATGTTTAAATATGTAAATGACCATCAGAAAACATTCATATCATTATACTGATCTCAATATAGATTTAATATCCTTTTATTGAATTTTGGAATATATTATAACAATTTTTAATATGGAAATAGAAATTTGTATATATAATAAATTATTTAAAAGGATACAGACATGTATTTATATTTTAGGACAAAAATAATTATTTGTGGTGAAATTAGGACATGATAAATGTTTTCAAAATAACATAAATCATAGGATTTTTTTTTTGAATTAGTTTAAATTTCTATCATGCATGAGAGGTCTTTTAATTTCAACATATTATATTAAAAATAATTTTCATATTTTATAATTCATAAATTTATCATTGATATGTTTAGTGATGTTTCTCAATAAAGGTAACTATTATCCAAATTTCAACAGTACCATAATTATTGTAACATTGTGTTTCATTTAATGCTAACACAATTAGAAATCAAACCCTTCACCTAATGAGTAGTTTAATTATTTTGTATTACAAATATATGTTTTATCTAAAATTTATAAATTCATATGCTATTAATGGAAATGGAATAATATGATGAGATGAATTAGATAGTGGTCCCACTGTAATTAAGATTGTATAAACTTCTTAGTCAGTTTTTTTCATTCCCTACATTATAAAATAATTGAAATTAATCATTAAATAATTTTCACAATTAAGAAATAAATTATCATTATTATTAAACACAATAATCTAGTATATATAAATAAGAATAATCAAGACCTATCAACCATGTAGTATTGGATATATATAAATTTTTCCAATGATAATCAATTTAACATAAATATTAATATAATTAGAGCAATGTGAGGGATGCAGTTGGGAACCTTGGCCAAGCATTTGAAACATTTTGTGTGTTATTATAGTCATATGAATGGATAATAGGATAATATAATGATTTATTATCACGGTACGGATAGAGGAAAGAATAGTGAAATTATAGGAGTATTTCCCGGTGTACATGGAATTTCGATGCATGCTTTACTACTACATATTATCATATTATCACATCTAAAAGTAAACGATATCTCATGTCCTGATAAAATGTTGGAACAATTATCAACTATTAATAATGTTTTGAAAAATATGTTTTTATCAGTGCTTACCTTAATACTGATAATATATTCACATAAAATAGTGTGACACTACCAAAATAACAAAATTCAGTTTCAAAAAAAAATACCAAATAAATTAATAATAATTTTATATTTCAATATTTTATAATTACAAATGAAATTATTCTATATATATTTAAATAAATTATAATTATTGTTAAATGTATAGGTTCTTATAGATATTTACAATTTCCAACCAACTTAAAAACAATCTAACTCATAGTAGACAGAGTGCACATATATTACCCAGCCCAAGGGACCTCCTTCCAATTGGTCTAAACACAATAAAAATTTCCAAACTCAACTCCCCATGATTTGATAAATTAGATTTTTTTCAGTAAAAAACAATGGTTATTTTTGTAATAATATAAATAAATATTTATAATACATCAATATTATAGATTAAATAATAAATATAAAATAACTGAAATTGAATATATTAATGACAAAACACAAAAAATAAATAAAATAGATAATAGTGTTCATAAATAAAATATATCAAAATTTTGTACCAAACTCCTAGTGTGTTTTCACTATTTTGAATAGTTGAAAAACATTCTATCATGTCATGATGAGTTTTAGTTAATTTGTTTACCCCAAAAATGGAAATCAAATCATTTTACCATATTATCATGATAATTTGAAAACATTTTTTATTTTTTTTATTATATGGATGTTTATTTCAACTAAAATTCATATCGTATATTGAAGTATCACACTATATGTCATACATGACACATCACTTATCATATTGTTTTAATTTAAACAGTTGAATGAGGAATAATATATGATCTTCTTATATTATCTTATCAATTAGAATATGTTTTCATTATTTTCATTATGTTACACCTCTTTTGAACTAAATTATATCTTTTTAGAGAAAACATCAACGCATATTTATCTTGACCACACCATTTTTCAAATTGAAATGACATTAATTCATATAAATAAATAAATAATTATATATATGTATATATATTAAAAAATAATCTATATAATCTAAGAGTGTTTTTATGATTTTGAGCTTGTTGTAAGATTTTTGAACTAAAATGTCACTTTAAAATGAATACACACACTTTATGTCATATTGACCACACCATGTATTTAATTAACATGGAGTTAATTCCAACACATCCAAACTAAATTATAAATATATTTGTCACTACATCAATAAAATACAAGAATAGTTAAATAGTTTTCAATCTATGTTCCATGCATGGAACTAAAATGTATCTTTTAAATAAAATGCACACATTTATAAATAACTTACAATACACTTATTAAATTGATTTATTTTAATTTATATATTTCAAAATAAAATTACTAATCATTCTTATAATGATTTATTAAAATATGTGTGTTTTTTCTTATTTTTGATTATGTGATGCATGTTTTAAACTAATATTTATGTCTAAAAAAATAGATACATTCAGTAATATTGAATATAAAAATGAATATGGTTTACATGAGATTAATTCCTACAGAAAACAACTGAATTATCTACACATTTAGTAATGTATCAAACATATTTAAGTTTTTATTCTCAAATGTAAGTATGTGAAATTTGTGTGAACTAAAATGTAACATTTTAATAGAAACAAAGGCTTTGAGTTGAACCTACCACACTCTAAGATCAGAGTACTTCCAAATCCCTTCAACTACATTTTTAGTTTTAAGTGTTTTTCAAGAGAAAAAAGTGAGAGAATAAGAAAATTTGATCTAAAATATTACATATGTGGAGTCTCTATATCATATAACCATTTTCTATTATGTAAGGGTGGAAAAATAGTGTGTAGGTCATTGTTATTACACGAGGTCTAGTTTGTGGATTAGGATATGGTGTAGAGTCCAATGATACTATATGAAGCCCTAGGAAGTGGAGTTTTTAATGGTATGCATATTTTACAAATATTTTATTATGGGGGTAGGATGAGGTTTAGATGGAAAAATAGATGCATTTTGGAGGAACTACTTACATCAAGGTCACTACACCATTGTGATTGGATTTAGTGTATAATTATTATTTGTTATTATATTTCTACTATGTGATATTTCTTTTGAAACATTTTCCATCTGCTAATTTAATGGATCTTCCAGATGAATTTTTTAATGTTTCTTGAAGACATCATTGACCATTTTTGCTTAGTGTGGCACATTTATTTTCATTGTGGCTTCTATTATACACCATCCCATTATAAAGTGGTGAATAATGTTGTGATATGGCTATCAATTATTCAATTTACCTAATATTTATCTAACCCCTCAAAAACCATCATTTAACAACCTTCACTCTCTATTATAATGAAATATAGGTGTACTTTTCTATTCTTTTTATCAAATTTATAGTTTATTTCAACCCCATGTAATAAATACTGAAATTTGTAATTCTAGGTGTGTTCTCGTAGCATTTATCTTATATTTTACTTCCATTCATCATATAGATAAGGTTACTTTCAACGGAATGACTTGTTTTAGTGATTATTTGGATAAATAATGAAGTATAATGGTGTGTTATGAGATTTTAACTATTTTATGGCCTTTTCCTAGTGTAATACAGTATGATTTTAGGAAATGGAACAATATAAAAAATTTATTTCATTGTTATCTTGTATTCCACACAACACAATGTTCAAACAAACCGTGATATACTAAAATAATATCATTATCGAATAGTAATCAACTAGACATTAGTAGGGTGCGTATGAAAATGATTAATAAATTATGAAAGAAATTAATTCTACATTTGAATAAAATGAATACATTGTTTATCAATTAATTATAAATGAAAATAAAAATCATTGAAAAATAAAAGAGTTGTTTTTTTTGAAAAATTATTTTAATGTGGACAATGTGTTTTTATAAAAATAAATTATTTTAAACAAATTTTTTTTATTATTTTAATTAAAATTTTATATTATATAATAATAATAAAATATTTTATCCTTAATTTATGGTTTTTCTAGGAATTTGATAAGAATAATCTATTTTTAAACTAAAAAATGTATATTTCTAATAACAAGTGTTCATCGTGTTTTGTGCACAAATTTATAAAATTAATTTCCACCATAAATGTTTATTGAATTTGATAAAATGGATTCCATATTTGGAATTGGATGTGTCAAATTCATTAAATAGAACACTATTATTTTTAGATTTTATGTATATTAACCATTGAAAATTTTATTAACTCGGTAAAGGGAACATCTGGAAAATCATTGTCAAAGCTAAGTTAAGGGGAAATTATATTTAATCCTAATTATTATTTTATAAATTTAATTTGACCCTTAAAAAAATAGTCTTAATATCGATTATGTTATGGGAAAGTGTCCATAAATATGAAAAATATTATATTTAAAGAAAAGAAAAATTAAAAATTCTACATTCTTATATTTAAAAATTTATTATATGTACAAATAGGTTAAAAAAAAGTTATCCAAAAATATTAATGTCTATATATAGTGTATTGAAATTTTTTGTGGATAAAATTTATTTATAATTTTTTAGTAATTAAATAATTATGTTATCATATTATATAATGCTAATAATTTATTAATTCAATTAAGAGATTAAATAGTTTTAAATATATTAAAAGTATTATTATAAGAGGGAATTATAGTCTTCCATGAATTTTTAGATACATATAAAATATCACTATTTTGTTAAAATATTTTATACTAATTCCAATATTTTATTTATGCATTTTTAGTTAAATGAAACGAATAGTATCAATATTGATTGTAATGATATTTTATCAAAATAATATTCTATTAAATTATTAATAAATAATAAATATTCAAATATTGACAGGATGATAATATTTTGTTTAAAATTTCGTCACTTATAACTTTATGTGCTAATTTTCACCATATATGTAAAATTATAACCCTTTATGATTGAAATTTCATCACTGTTGTTAAGGTTAAAAAAAATTAACTAATGTGTTAAAAAGGAAATGTTTTAAAAAACCTCTTAAATCTATAAAAATTTTATTGGGTGATGGGATTTCAATGCCATCATTCATTATATGTAAATACCGATCCATTTTGATGCATTTTTATGGTTAATTAATTTATTATATTTTATTATTTTAAGAAATTTGATGAGTGTACATCCCTTCAATTATAAAATGGGACCCCAAATTACTCATCTTAACACCACATTGAACACTGTATCATTACTAAAACACTCAAAATTCTATTTTAACCTTCCTTATTAATTATCTACCGATTTTGGTCTCCCCAAAAGAAAAACCCTAAGGTCATTAAGAAGATATCCAAAGGAGTTCTTAAAATGAAGAGGCAGTCACCTTAACCAATCAATTTCATCTTAACCCTTATTTTACCTCCACTAAATATATTATAATCCTCATTAAATAATATATTATTTATCCTAAATACACTAAATATATTTTTTGATTATGAAACCACCATTATACACCCTCTTTATAATTATATGTAAATTTAAAGTATCACTCATGTGTATGTTTATCTTACCGTCTCCACATAGCAATGTACATTATTTACCATCCTTATTTTTATGGATGAGTGTTATTATGGTTATAATTGATATATATATGATACTAGTAACATAATTATTCATATGAAATTATAATATCATATATAAATTCATAGCTTTTTAACCATTGGAAAACAATAATGTAACCTGTATGCATGAGAAAAACCACCACCACTATGAATCAAGGTTATTTTTTTCATCTATGATTTACATGGATGGTATTAAGGTTTAATTGGATGAATGTACATTATTTATATTTTATGAAAATTATTCTTAAAATTTGAGTTATTATTTTCTTTTTGTCCATAATAGATTTCTAAAATTCATAACAATATTCATGTATATGTAAGACCTATTATCACCATGACTAGTGTGATTAATATTTCTACCTCTTTATTTAATTAATGATTAAAAATATGTATATAATGGATATATATATGTGTGTGTGTGTCTATGTATATTAAATTTGATGTATATAAATTATTCTTATATAATATTATAACAAATGTAAATTCATTATACATAAGGCTATAGTGCCATAAAAGAAAATGGAACTCAACGTAAGAGATTTTTATCCCACTTTTATTAATATTACATGCATTCCAAATTCACCACATGATTATTTTATATGGTTTATATACTTATTTTGAATGTATTTTATGACATTCTAAATGAAATTTTTGACTATTAAACATCCATATCATTTTATTTCATTCATGGGGATTATGATTCAAATATCACTAGAAGAAAGAGTTTTAAGTCACAATTTCATATTCAATTGAGATTTTTTAGGATTAAGTTTATTATTATGTGATATTAAGATAAAAAAACTCATGAAACTCGTGAATATTCTATTAATATGGTAATTTATACAAAATACATTTTCCATGAATTTTCCTTCACATTATGTGCTCAATAGACTGAAAATATTTTTTAAGGAAAAATAATTTTATCTCTATCTTGGGTAAAAAAAGATTCTATTTTACATTCATAATTAAATGATATTTATTTAAATGTTTTTTAATATTCTCCAATAACCATTTAAATTAATTTTTAAACATGTTTTAAATTTTTATTTATCAAAAAAATAATAATGTTGACTCTTTTTTAATGATTTACTTTTTACTTTTTAAAAATAATTTGTGCATATTTAAATTTTATATTATACATAATGGAATGAATTTAAAATTTTGATCAATGATTAATGATTTTAAGTATCCATTACTAATTTAATGGTTATGTTTCAGAGAAATTTACTTCTATAATATTTGGGAAATTTTTTTATTTTGAATAAATTATTTAAAAATGAAAAGTGTATTTTCGGTAGGAATATTTCTGTTAATTATTTTAAAATAAACTTTTATCTATGATTACATCATTTTATGTTTAATTTTTTTTAATTTGTATATAATCCAATCATACCATCCATATTAATTTTATATATTCGTTATGAGTATGATGATGAGATTTTTATGAAACACATTTATTTTCATAGGTTTTCTTATATTGAATTGAATAAACGATTATAAAACTCATTTTATTTACATGGGTTATGATCTGATTATATAAAGAATGTTATTATGATATTTTGTAACACATATGTATTTATTTTATTATGTGATGGGTGGGTCTATAATGTTACATCCCTCTAATAAAAATGTATCACTTTTTATATATGATGAGATAAATGTGCGAATCAAGTCAAAAGGCATGATCAATTACAGGTAAAAAGATGATGATCGTGAACCTTTATAGGAAAAAGTATGATGTTCTTGATCCCATATGGGAATCAAGATAATGTTCATGATCCATTATAAGATACAAGTTGATATGCTTTATCTGCTATGTGAAACATTTATTGGGGATTAATTAATTACAATTTAATGGTCTTGGTAGTTAACCATGACATGTGAAATGGGTTTTATACATAAGATGGTTCCAAACTTTTATATCATGAACATATGATTCATGATTTATTTATAACTACATCATACACTTATTAATCATGTATCTTCAATGATAACGATTTACACTAAATCACATGACTATGATCATTGGATCCTTGTGTCACACCCTGACCCGACATCTTGCGGTCAAAGTTATTTATATTTATATTAGATTATTTTGGTTTCTTAATGTTTAAAAATATATTAAATTAAAATCACTATGAAATGAAATAAAATAAAATAAATTTAAAATGATTTAATAACAATAATACTATTTATATTATTATATAGTTTATTATTATTACTATTAGTGGTTTTAGTTTTATTAGTATCATTTTTTCTCATTTATTTGGTTTTACCCTACTTTCAACTCTCTCCCATCATCTTCCGCATCGTGTTCCACTCACTGTATTGGCCTGGTAAATAGCTCCCTCGGTCATATCTCCTCTGGTGTAGTGACCCTTCTACGGACCTCTCTCCCTCCTCAGACATCACCCTCCCCCCTCTCCAGTTCGAATGACCAGAACAACTGAGAGAAGCTCTGGCGTTATGCTCTCCCCCTCTGGCGATTAATGATCCTCCCATTTTGGTGTTTAAATAAACTTAGTGATATTATTCTCCCTTCCCAATACCCTATTTTTATTTTTTATTTGATTTCATTTGGTGAACATTTCAATGCCGAATCGTAATTTGTTTAGGGGTTATTGTTTTGATTGATTCTTGTTATTTAGGGATCTTCAGGTTCTATCGAGGCTAGTTCTCACCACTACCGAAAAGTGAAATGGGTTGTCCATGGTTTTATGAATGGTATGTTTGAATTTATTCAATTTGGATTAATTTAAAATTAGGTTTTTTATTATTTTTGTGTTATTGATAATTTATTTTGGGTCCGTGGGTCATTGGCACTATGTTTGAATTGTTGAAAAATTTTATAGTGTTTGTGGGAACTCACTATGATGGTTTTGGTTGCAGGTGTTGAGAATTAAAATATGTACATTAATAGGTTAAGTTATATATATATTCCCTCATTGTACATATTCCCTCATAGATTGAGTAAAATGTTCAATGTAGATAGGGGTATTTATATATATATATATGTATAAATGCTTTTGCATGGAAGTGTGAAGTGTCAGTTCGCATGGTCGTCGGCAAATAGCATCTTGCCTAAGGTAGGTCCCCTGTACCTATAACATTAATTTTAATTACACGATTTCTTGAGTGTTTTAAATCGTTTTTTCAATATTAAATAGTACTTATACGTTCAATGAAAATTGTTAGTTGTTCTTGGTGTAGGAATTTCTATATTATTCATGATTCAAATTGATGTTTTGAAATATAAACATATTTTAAATGTGATTCCAATCATGACACTTTAAATTATTAATGTTTTTTTCAAAAGTGGATTTGAGAGTGAAAATTGGTGTATTTGTGTGTCTGTTCCTTTTTTTGAAAATTAGTGGAAGTGTTCAACAAATTGTTAGAGTAGTGAGAAATATGTTTTTTTGGTACTTGGGGTGCGTTTGTATTGAAATATTGTTTTTTATTGGAAATATACCACTTTTGGCATGTTATAATTGTTTAGCATTTCTCAATATGTTTTTTAAATTCATTTGAATTACTAGAAGTATGTTTTAATGTTTCTTTGTGGTACATTTGGTTTTAATGTGGCTTTTAATACTTTAAATTGAGTGTGTTATTGGTGAAAACCCTTGATATATTGTTTTTAAATGTTTTATAGATTGTTTCACTATTTAATTGTTTTATTAAATTATATGGGTAGTGCTTGGTCCCTAATTTGTCTTTCGGAGTTACTAGGTCTAAGGCCACTCACTTGTGTGTGCATAGGTAAGTATGTGTATATATATATATATGTGGGAGGGGGGGGGGGTTCCCCGTTACATGTATAGTCATCCATGGCAGTGAATATACTAGTATGGGGAAACGTGTAACCTTTTACATATATGAAAATGTATATGTAGTTGAGTGTCGACTAGTATACGAATATATCAATATGTGCATGGATCCCCTTGCACATGTTCATTGTCACGTGGGTGTGTTCATAGGGGCTAGGAGTCCTTACATGTATGTGAAGTTTCATATGCTATGAGGTGGAGTAAAAGCTTTTAGTTATAAACAGACAAGGGTCGAATTCTCGGTATGGTTCCA
Organism: Viscum album; assembly: GCA_963277665.1. Taxonomy (NCBI): domain Eukaryota; kingdom Viridiplantae; phylum Streptophyta; class Magnoliopsida; order Santalales; family Viscaceae; genus Viscum; species Viscum album. The sequence goes on along the minus strand of OY728162.1, from coordinate 915,599,298 downwards.
CCCTGAGGTAGGTCCCATATTCCTATTCCATTAATTTGAATTCCATAATTTCTGACTTTTTAAAAAATATGTTTTATATTTATTCTATACACACATGCTATGAAATATGGTTTCCTTTTCTATAAATGATTCTTCTTTTTCTTTGGAAGTTTAAATATATTTCAAATACCCATTGCTCTTAAGTGACTTTTCTGGAAAAATGATTTCCTAAGTGGTTTTGACTTTGTAATGAATATTTCCAAAGGTGTGTGGAATTTTTTCCAATTAGTTATAAAATTGATCATTGTATGTAATTGAGCCCATTAGGAACCTTAATAATGATTTATGAAAATGGAAAAACTCACTTGAGTAATTCCACCTTATTTTAGAAAATTATGTGTTCGTTGAATGTGAGATTTGTGATATGTTCCTAGAAAAGAGGCTTTTCCATTATCAAGTGAATAAAAAGGGCAAATGCAATCAAGGAGGTAGATTGGTGGTGATAGGATGGATGTGTTTTTTTGTAAGGAAAATGATATGTTCATATTTGTTTACATGATAAAAACACACCACCATTTGAAATGGAGAACAATGGGAAACCTAGGTATATAGGTGGGTGGACTAAGACTATTACACTAGAGATATAGAGGTGGTTCATCCTGGTTTTTTCTATTTGGTTTGATGCAAAAACAATACCTAATCTTTTGTGTTTATTGGAGACCACTAAGTTATGGGTGCGTTCTCTACTAGTGGTTCATGCATGGGAATGTAGAAAATTGTGGTTCCCATTCCATGTTTCACTGAGGTACAACGTTCCTAGGTCCTCAACTAACACTATATGCCCAGCGATTTCCCATGGTGCTTGTGATTTGATTTCTATTTCAGTCGTTTGATACTTGATATCTTACTTGTTAAAGCCATATCTTAATATAAATTGGATTCCTTACAATTGGAAATGTTGATTCATTCTTAGAACCTATTTTGAAAATGAAGTGGGAGATAATATATTTACTTAAAAAAACATTTTACTTGAATTTGAGAAAAATGAAAAACATTATTTTATTATGTCCTATATTCAAACGAGCATGTTTTGGATTTCTTATAAAAGGAAAGGGTATAGGGTGTTGGTGTATCTTATCATTCATATTGAGCATATCAGTGCTCACAACTACATTATTTTCAGTTTTAAGTTCCTCTAGTTTTGGATTGATCTTAAATGGAGTTTATTTTTTGTTCTATGGTGACCCACGATGTCACCTGAAGTATGACTTATTTCTTTGTTTATTTCTTCTTCTGCTACCAGTTTTTTGGTTAGTTTTCTTTTATTTATCTATATTTTTAGTTTATGATTATTTTTCAATCTTTTTTATGGGTAAATCATTCCCACCTGGTGTATTTTGTTTCCCAGAAGTAGTTTCTAGACCATGGGGATCAGGAACGCACTTTGGGCCATCTGGTGGATCCGGTCAGGTGTCGGGTCGGATCAAGACCCAGCATGGTTTGTGAAAAAATTGTATCTGAGGGGACCCTTGTTATTTTCTATGTCAGTTTTCTTGGTGATTATATGTTTCAGGACTTGATAGGTAGGTGTAGGAATAACTTCATGAAACCTTTCCCATCCCAAGCCTCGAGTTTACAGGGGTAGTCTTGGATTTAAATTTTCCTTTTGGTTGGTATGTGTGTATAAATGATTCAAAAGGAAGTGAATCATTGTTGCTCTATGAGCCTTCATAGAGTAGAGACCCATGTATAGCCTGAGTGCATGGTTCAAAATACTTCTTATGGTGGGTTCTCACTTGGACTATGGTCTTCTATGCAATGTTATCGAGTTCGCAAATCCTCTTGTCCCTTATTTTTGGATGTTTTGATGTGAGTAATTTTTGGGATTAGTTTTGATAACATGAGTGGATTTGAAAAATTAAAATAGTTTACAGAAAGGGTGTTTTAAAAAGGGAATTTGGTTTTGGAGTGGAAAATTAGTTTTGAAATAGTGACTTGTTTTATTCAAATTGAATGTGTGGTTTCAAAGGGTGAAATGGGAGGTGTTTTGTAGGTTGTTTTGGGATCATGGTTACATTTTTGAAATCAGAAATGGAATTTTTTTTATAATATGAATTTTTTTCATTAATGATAAAGAAACATTATCAAATTCGTTGGTAATTCATGCTTTACATTGAATGATATGTATTTGAAATGTGATGTGTTTTGAATTGACCATTGATATTCCTATGAGTGATCACATATATGGAGGTATGCATGTGGAACATGGATAATTGGTGTTATGTGTGGTTGGGCACACGAGATATCACATGGGGATATATATGTATGAGACATAATGGAATACCATTGGTTGTTATTTTTGTGGTTTTTTTGCTAAAAAATGGTATTCACAAAGGGAAATTTAAATGTACTTAATAGTGAGTGAGAAATTGTTTAGTGTTCTCTTTTTTTGATTGGTATCCTTTTTTTTCAGGATCTTGGTTTTAAAATACTAAATTTTTGTTGGAATATGGACTTGAGTTTGAGTTTTGGTTTGGGATTGACGTGTGGAATTTTGATTTACGATTATTTTTTATTCGGGTTTGTGGTTATTGTTTTTGATTACGATGCCCAAAAAAAGTTCGAGAGGGTTCTAGTGAGTCTCTTCTAGTTGTTGGTTCTACTCAAAATCTTAGTAGAGTGGTGTAATTTAATTATTTTTAGTTTTTTTCATTAATCTGTGGTGATGATGATTTATTGAATGTATCTGACTGGATTTGTGAAATTGTTGGTTTTTTCGGGCTATTGGGAACTCCCAAAGCTATGAGATCACGTGCTGGTTCAAGTTTATTTTAGGGTTAAACATTGGATTTTTAGAGGAGATAATCCTAGCATTGTTCCGTGATGGGATGTATTAGAAGTTGTTTAAGACAACTCTTGCCCGATGGTTTACACATGAGGAAGTTAAGGTGAGGAAAGTGGTAGAGATCGTTAGTGTCCAACAATGCCAACAAATAATAGAGGATTAAGTTTTCATTTGAAGGGGTTTTCTTTTTTTGGGGAGGTAGTATCTCAAAATATGCTAAAGTTTCTCTTATGTGGGGTCTCAGTCCACGGTTCAAGGACCGATTCTTTTTGTTGTCCAGGAAGGGTCCCCATCTAGTGAAGAGGGCGAACCAGAGGAACATGTTTTAGACGAGTATTCTTGTCAATTCCAAATTTTAATAGTCAGGAGGCTCTATTGTTTGATTTTGGTGCGGCCAACTTAACTACTTTAAGTATCCTTTTCCTTCATCATTTGAAGTATTTTCATCAGTTTTTATTTTCATTTAGTGGATTTAAATTATCAAAACTGGTGCGGTTAAGGTGTTTGAGGAAATTTTGTATAATTGATTCATTGAGTATTCTCATTGATGACTCTACTCAGACTCTAAATTGAGTGGTGGAGCCAGATCATTTCATGATTGTTGACCTCACCTGAATCTTCTTGGTTTGTCCCCCAACTTTGCTAGCTGAAAAATGGGAGAATGTCTTTTTCATAAAGGCTTCTGAAAAGATGTTTCATCCTATACTGTTTCTTGGGTCATCCAAAGGGGTTTTTGTATGTATTTGTTCTGAAAGAGGATGTTTGAGTTTAATATATTTATCTATTGAATGCAGTGCAGTAGATTCCTCAAGACATCAGAGCTCCAACCATATGTCTCAGAGTAAAGCTTTTCATGGAGTTAGTAAATCGTTGTGTGTGAAGGACCTCGGTCTTAATTTTTGAAATCATGTGCTGGGATAGAGGCAGTTTAAGTTTCTATGTTTTATTTTCTTCATCCATAAAGGTTATGTTTTTTGTATGAGGCATAGAAGTATCATTTCCTCATTATAGGATTTGTTCATTAAATACCCCACTTTGTTTGTAAGAAGGAGTGGTGATCTCATTTTATAATAATTCTAGTGGATGTTCCTCCTAAAATGTGAGTGTTTAAATGGTTGTATCTCTTGTGTGGTTAACCCTTTCATGGATCATTCTTTATTCATGTTGTGTTCTTCATGGAGATACTCACATCTAACGAAAATCATGAATTGTGGTTCAGTTCATTGTTTTGTTTGTGCTCCTTCTATGCGGTTCCCATTGTGTCAAAGGTTTCTGGTGTGGGTTGGAAGATCCCGTATTGGTATGTGCTGATTGACCTAATATGGTTGGTTCCTAAATGGTTGGGAGACACACCATGAATCTTCTCATTCCTTATTCGAGAGTTTTCTGTGTATGAGTTTTGGTCTCTATTGGTGGTTTCAGATTTGGTTTATGTTAGGAGTTCTATAGTCATCCAGTGCTGAAAGTCTCAATGTTGGTTGTCCACATTGGGTTATTGTGGTGGGGAGGACCTCCTTGATTCTTGATGTCACTTCTCATTGATTTTTCCCTTATATTTGGTCGGGTGTGACTGGTAGAGTGAAAAGTCACACCGAGTTTGTGATTTCATTGGCCTCGTTCAGCTTCGAACTCGAGTTAGATTCCTCATTTTCATGGTGACTTTCGGGGGTAGAATGATTTTGTGGTGGGGAGAATTATCACACCCCAACCCATAATCTTTCAGTCATTCTTATTTATATTTTTATTTGATTCCTTGGTTTACATAAACCTTAAAAATATACTAAAACAAAACAAAAATTAAATATAATATGAGAAATGGAAAACAATTTAATAATAATGATGATGAAAATATTATTATTTATTTTATTATTTTTATTATGTTATTTGTATTATTATTGATATTTTTATTATTATATCGGATTTTAGTTTTATTATTATCATGTTTTTCTATTTTCTTTTTTTTAACCTACTTGGGGCTCACCCCCTTTCTCGTCGTGCTCCACCTGCTTGAACGACCTGGTGTGCAACACCCTTGGCTGGCTCTCCTATGGTGCGGCGACCCTCCGGTCGGCCTCCCACCCTCCTCACACAGAGGCTTTCCCCCTCCCCTTCTCATGTAACCCATTCTCTCCCTCTCATTTTCATGCAATCTAAAATGTGCCACTCTCTCCCTCTAGTGACTGAATATTCTCCCATTTTGGTGTGGGAATCCCTCTGGTGAGCATATTATCCCTTACCCTTGGCCTATTTTGATTTTTATTTGATTTTTTGGGGTGAATATTTCATGGATGAATCCTAATGTGTTTAGGGTTTCACATTTTGATTGATTCTTGTTATTTAGGGTTTTCCATGTCCCACCGAGGACGGTTCTAGCCACTACTGACAATGGCAGTGGGTTCTCCATGGGGTTCAGGTAAGTTTTTCTGAATTTTATATTTGTTGATTAATTTTAATTTATAGGTTTTATGATTTTTTTTTATTTTTTAGAATTTTATTTTTGGGTGCATGGGTCTTTGCCGCTATGTTTGACATGGTGAATTTTTTTTGTAGTGTGTGTATGACCTTGGTGTGAAGGTTTTGTCTACAACTATCCTAAATTCCTACATGTACATGCATAGGGTAAGGAACACACATATATATATATATTCTCCCCTTGTACATATTCCCTCATGGAGTTAGTAATATGTGCAATTTGACTCTAGGTATATATATATATATATATATATATAAGTATAAATGCATGTTTATGGAAGTGAAAAGTTTCAGTTCGTGTGATCGTTGGAAAATAACATCATGTCTGAGGTAGGTCCCCTAATCATATTCATTTAATTTTAATTCCCTGATTTCTTATGTGTTTAAAAAAACAATATTATATATTATATATTTGTGACATGCATTGTGTTCGAGATGCTCGGGGTTGGAGTTGTTTTATTTTTCATGATTTAATTTGATGTTTGGAAATACGGTCTTCTTTTAAATGTGATTCCAAGAAAGAAAATTTACATGTTTAATGGTGTTTTCAAAAGTGGGTTTGAGTATGAAAATGGGGGATTTGTGTGTGTGTTTTTGGTTGTGAAAATTATTGGAAGTGTTCAATCAACTTTTTGAGTAGTGTAAAATGTGTTTTTGTGGGCACTTGAGGTACGTATGTATTAAAAAACGATTTTTTATGGGAAATCGATCAATTTGAGAATGTTATCCTTGTTGTGATTTTCTCATTATGTATTATAAATTCTTTTAAAATAAGGAGAGTATGTTTTATTGTCACTTTCCTAAACGTTTGGTTTAAAGTGGTTTTTCCTATTTGCAATTGAGTGTGTTATTGGTGAAATCACTTGAAGTGTTATTTAAAAATTATTTATAGATTATTTATGTGTTTAATAGTTTTGTTAAATTATATGTGTAATTCCTAGCCCCTGATTTATGATTTGGAGTCACTGGGTCTAAGGTGACTCACCTGCATGTGCATAGGTATATATACCGAAACAGCAGGCCATGGATAAACCATGGTCACCTAAAATTATTATAAAAGAAAATAAACAGTACACAAAGTTAAGGGTAGAAGGGAGTGTACCCCACCAACTCAAAATATAGATAGCAAAGTTAAAATTTCCTTCTATGGCCCCTTCCATCAGGTCCACCTCTGCCTCTTGGATGTCTTCCCCTTTGCCACTGTTTAGGGGTCTACCAAGCACCACCTGCATCAACAATCTCCACTGGATCATCAAATGCATCACCATTATGATGAATACTTTAATCAGCCATCAGCACCCCTTCCTCAGTCACCACCATTCCTCCTGGAATGTTTCCCTCTTCACCATCATCATTGGACCTAGATCCAACATGAGTGATTGCATGATCCTTGTCCGCCATTCCTTAAGCTCCATCATCCAACTAATTCACACCATGAAGCTATCCAACCTGGTCACTACCATCATATACAACTATCAAAGAAGAAGATGCCTCAAGAGGCTTTTTGAATCGAGAGCTAGTTCTTTCACGACTCTATATATATAATAGGTCAAAATACGAAGAGTTTATTGATTCAAGAATCATAAAGAAATCAGATTTCCCAACAACATTGATAGGAGACACCGATACTTTGGAAACTGGATCATCCACTGTCACTTGATGAGAAACTAACAGCATCAAGCCATCATTAAGTAGGGAAGAAAGGCCCCATACTGCAGCAGGAGACAGACTAGATGCCTTCAAGGTGAAGTCCCCCGAAGGGGCTGCCACCACGGTAGAAGCATGCATAGGATTAACCTTCCCAGATGAAACTAGAGAAGTATCAACTATGCTCACATTAGAAGAATCACCAACTGTACACACGGCAGTAGAAGTAGACTTCTGCACACATTTTTGTGAAGTAGAATCATCAAGACCACAAGGATCACCAGCTGTGCACACAGCAGCAGGTGCAGAAGTTTCCACAGGATTCTGTTTAGCAGGATCAGATTGACCACAACCATTATAACAAACCAGCATGGAATTGCCACTCAATTTCCCTTTATAATGAAGCTACTCTTCCAAAATAATAGCAACCTCCACATCACTATCACCGTCAGATACATCACCCCACTTAGAGGGCTCCCCATGTGCAGAAGTCCATGGTGGAGGTGCACCATCACCATTAGTCAGCATACCTCCACTCATATTACCATCAAGAGGCCTTTTGGCCTTACCAGCAACAACACCAGCAAAAAAAGGGACCCCCTTCCCATTACCTTGCTCACAATATTGCCTCATTATAGAAGCTAGAACCTTCCCATCATGGGCCTAATGTTAAATTTGGTTGCACCCTGTGGTAGGTCCCTTATTATTATGCCTTTAATTTAAATTCCATAATTTCAAAATTATTTTAGAAATATGTTTTATATTTATGTTATATACACATGCTATGAAATCCATTTTCAGTAGCTAGAAATTATTATTCATTTTTTTATAAATTGATATATATTCATAATGATCACTGATTATAAGTGAATTTTCTTGAAATGTGATTTCTTACATGGTTTTGAATTGGTAATTATAATTTCAAAAAGTGTTTGATGTTTCAGTTGGATAGTTATCAAAAGTCTTCCATCTATGTAATAAATCCCGTTTGGCGCCTTAGGAATGGTTAATGAAAAATAAAAACCTCACATGAGGCATATCGCCATGTTTAAGAAAAATATGTGCATGTTAAATGTGTGACTTGGAATATGTTCCTAGTAAATATGCTCGTGCATTATTGTGTGATGAAAAAGGGGGGATGTTCTTAAGTAGGGAGATCAGTGGTGAGAGGTTCGATGTGTTTTTAAGTAATGAAAATGATATTTACATATATTCTTTCCTGATAAAAAATCACCACCACATGAAATGGGGAAAAATAGGAAACCTGGGAATCTAAGTGGGAGGACTCGAACTATATGCTAGATGATATAAAAGAGGTTTATCCCAGTTCCGTCTTGCAAGTTTGATGCTACAACACTAAATAAACATTTTTTATGATTGGATACAATTAGGTTATGGGTGTTTCCCCTACTAGTGGCTCATGCACGAGAACATAAATCATTGTGGTACAAATGCCATATTCTACTAAGGTATGAGGATCCTAGGTCTCCAAATAACAATAGATTCCTTGGTATTTCCCATGATTCCTGTGTTGTGATTTCTATTTCAATCGTTTCATAATTTATGACTTTCTTGTGAAGACCATATATAAATATAAATTGGTTTCCATTGATTTTGAAATGTTAATGCATGCTAGGAGCCTGTTTTGAAAAGGTAGTGGGAGAGAAATTATTTACATGAAAATGAAAACTTGTTACTTGAATTTTAGAACAATTTAAAACATTATTTTAATATGTACTATTTTCAATCTTGCATGTTTTGGATTTCTTATAAAAGGAAAGTTCATAAGGCATTTTTGTATCTTGGAATTCTTACTGAGCATCTCAGTGCTCACACCTACTTTAATTTTATGTTTCAGGTTATTCTATTTTTGGATCTCTCTTGGAGAAAGTGTAGTTTATGTTTCATGGTGACCCATGTGGTCACTTGAGGTATTATTATTTCTTCATTTATTCATTTTTTTCTAGTTTGTTATGTTTATTTTGATTATTTTTTCTTGTTTTTTTAGTTTATGATTATTTATCTATATTTTTTTGTTGGAAAAATCATTCCCAACTAGTTTATTTTGATGTCCGAAACTAGTTTCAATCTTGTGGGGATCAGAAATTCCCTTCTGGCCATCCCACAGACTAGGTCATTTTTTTTTATATTGATGACCATTCCATGAAATAAAATGATTTTTCAACCAGTCCCTAAGGACAATAAACCTATAGATTTCCTATGTGACTATTTTTCAAATGTGTTGAATATTCATCTAAAATTATATAATATTTACACATAAAAACATTAGGTTACTAAGGATTTTATCACATAATAGTTTTATTCAAACGTTTTTATTAGGACTGTAAAACATTAATGAAAACCCTTGAAATATGTCTCTATATAGGATGAAATCCTAAAATATTTGAAATTACCATCGATAACCTATTTATATATAATTTATAGTATATTGATAAGAAGGTTTCATGATATAGACATCATATTAATTATAATAAATGATTATATGGTAACTTGTTATAATTATTATAGAATGATGCTAAACATTGATTTATGGTTATATTCATTTTCTAGAACACAATGAAATTGTGTTAATTATAATTGTGTTGGACAACATAATGATTTCCCCCTAATAATCCAAATGTTTTGGGAGATATAATAAATAATATCATTTCCATGTTCAGACACCTTCTAAATATATGAATCTTGATAAACTTCTAAAAACCCTATACATGGATCCCGATTATGTTGATTCCATCATGAGGTAATGACCACTATATGTTTTTGTTCTTCTAATCAACTAGATTATGAAGAATTAATTAGTACCACTTAAAATATATGTTTTTCTAGTGGTCGGTGAATTAAAAGTTCATTTTTTCTACCTATCTCTTGGAAGGGGAATAAGATCAATGGGGGAATCAGTTCAAGTATACGAAGAATTATGAATAAATTGACTCCACTGAATGTAATGAATTTAAGAGTGTATTCTTCAAAAATAATAATCCTCATATACTTCATATGGAAAAAGAGAATGAATACATTGGGATAAATAAGAAGGATAAAGAATACATTTCAACATACAAGGGAAATTTTATAATACATATGTGGTACTCCTCTGGTTTTATCAGGTAACCTAAATGTAAGTTTCATAGATTATTTAGTGGATTAAAACTCAGTCTCCAAATGAAAATAACAACTAGAGACATTAGTAGCTATGAAGAAATCATTTGATGTGCTATCAAGGTGGAAATGGAAATTATTTATTCCTATAATTCTATTGGTTTTGATATGAAATTTATGGAAACATCTCATTGATGCTCAAATGAAAAAAATATTGGCATGAAATTCCATCTATATACATGCCATAAATTTGGGAAGAAACATCAACAAAATTTCTTTAATGGGACTAGTAGGTTCATTAAAATTTTAAGGGATGTCCATAATTCCCATGAATTTCTAATTGGGTTGAATAGAAAAACAAATGAAATGGAGTAGGTGAAGATACTAGGTAATTATACATGCAAACTCTAAGGATTAATATTCACGGAATATGTGAATAATTTAAACTGGTGAATGTATCTAATGTTTTTTCATTATCTGTAAACACGATATTAAGAAAAAAGTTAATGGAAGAACTCATGTGATCATGACTGTAGATATGGGTTATGAGAATGACATGGTGAATGGTACACTTATCAACCACTATAGAAAAAATAATATCTTATTTGAATATGGTTATACCCACTCTTTTAAATCAATGAAATTTGAAATGGGTTTCAAATTACCATCTCAATTATTAGATATTGAGTTAGTAGTGAAAACTCATAATGGTAATATGGACACATATCATGCTTATATTTCTTTCCATGTTAATTCTTATAGGAATGTGCTTCCTGTAAATATTTTTATTCTCCCATTAATTGAATATGATGTGATTATATGCATAGTTTGGGGTTCTTTATAATGATCCCATATCTATTTCGAAAGAAGGAATGGAAAATTTTATATTCCAAATGTACCTTATCTCTCCTACCAGTGAAATTATTTGTATGAACATATGATGGAAATAAAATCCATTATATGGTAATTAATTCTGATTAAAAATGTTTATTAATATCATATGGATGGGGAGAAAATTAGAATCAATGATATGACTCTTATTAACCAATTTTTTGATTTATTTCTTGATGAATTTCTCTATCATCCACAAAATCATGTAGTTTAGATCTTAATAACACCCATACAAGGTTATTTACCTATTTCAAAGAATCCATATATAATGGAACAAATTGAGTTTTATTATATAAAGAATAAACATTAATCAAATATTGATAAGGGATTCATTAATCCATGTGTGTCATCGTGGGGTGCACCTGTTCTGTTTATTATGAAGCAAGATAGATCCATGTGACTTTACATTGATTATTTTTAACTAAAAATGACCATTGTCAAGAAAGGGTGTCATATACCATTTATTCATGACCGGTTTGATCAAATATGTAGAGAAAAATACTTTCCCAATGTTTAAAACATTATATATATCATCAAAAAATTATCATGAAGGGCAATATAATGAAGGCAACATTTCAAACAATATTAAGAAACTATGAATATATAATGATTCCATTTGGTTTTACTAATAAAACTGATATATTGATGGATTTAATGAATAAAATGTTTATATATTTTGATGATTATGTTGTGTATGACTTTATAGATGGAATTTATAAATATTTAAAGAACAAGGGAGAATATAAAGATAATTTGGAAGTTGTTATGATGTCCTTATAGACGAAAAATAATTATGAAAACTTAACAGGTGTAAATTTTGGAAATGAAAAGTTTTATTCTTCATTAATGTAAAATGATTTGGTGGTATTTTAAATTATCCTTCAATGTAAAAAGTTATTGATCATTTCTTGAGACCCTCCACTATGACTTATTATATTGGCAGGATATTATCTATAGTTGGTGGATAATTTCTCTATAATATCTAATCATCTCACCAGGCTAACATGAAATGGAACTATTATCCTTTGTAAAGATGACTGTAATGAAAATATAAAGTTACTACAGAGATATTAATCAATTCAACTATAATTACTATACCCTAAAGTAGATATGAGTTATTAATCTGAAGTGATATATCAATTTTTGGACATAGATGTGTTTTAATGAAAAATGTTATGGAATTTACATAGGAATCATAGTTGTTGTAATTTTATGGGAGAAATTACCTAAATCATGATTTAGAGTTAGTGTAGGAAACATTTTCATTAAGTATATTGAGGAATTATATTTATTAGGAAAATGGTCCATATATATTGCATAAATGATTGTAATTAATTTTCACAGTTAAAGAGGTGAATATTCTCTAGGGAATATAGTTGTAGTTGATTAAATATTATGACCTCTTGATAAACTACCATCCTAGGAATGCAAAAAAGTGCTGATTATTTGATTAAAAAATGTCATGATATTTAATATCTGATTATGATAATAGAATATTTTATATATCTATATTTTCAAATGAAATATAATAAAATTTTGATTAAAGGGGAGAAATAATACATTCCACATATGTTTTTTAACTATCTATCCATGTGATGATCAAATTGGAGATAATGGAAGATGTATCATTAAAGAAGAATTTGATAAATTCTTCTGAGTTCATGTATTATTGTGAGGGAATGATAATGTTTAAGAACCATTATGGTGTACTAATACAATCATAATTAAGGAAGGACTGATTAGATTATGGTCATTGATCATATATCCTAATGCATAGAGGATGTAAAAATTTGTATAGATATATGAAATCGTTTTTCTTGTGGGATAATATGAAGAGAGATATTATATATTATCTATCTTATTGAATTATTTTTTAGAAAGTTATGGTCAAGAGAAATAAATTTATGGAAATTTTATGACCATTACCAATACCATAATCGAAATGGAAAATATCACGGTTGATTTCATCATCAGCCTCCTAAAACATCTTAATGGCATAATCCAATTGGGAAAATTATTGATCGCTATATAAAGTTAACATAATTCAATTAACTCAATGATGATTTATCTCTCAATCATATTTCACTCTAATACATTAAGGATGTAGCGATATTGCATGGATTACAACCATTTATTGTATCTTATCGAGATATGAAGATTACTTCAATATTCCGGTTAAGTATTTGGCACGATCTAGAAAAAGTGTTTTGTTTCATCACCTCTATTTCATCATAAAAAATATGGACTATTTGAGAGGAAAATACAACATCATGAATACAAGATGAATTATTTCTTTATGGAATTAAATGGGGGTTTGGATCAACACAGTCCTTTGGATGAATTTTCATACAATAATAGCCTTTAACTGAGAATTAATATATCTTATTTTGAATCCCTATAGAAAAGGATGTGAATAAATCCAATGTTTTTCGATGTAGATAGGAAAATGAATTTATTTTGACCCGAGTTAATTGATGATATGGTGAGAAGGTTAGATCCAGTCAACAAATCATTTCGGATGCTAAAATTTGACTAGGAATAGATGTTGGAAATTATTGGGGAGATCTTTCATTTGGTTCATATATATTAGATCCATCATAATTCTTGATCCTATAGGGATGATAGATTTCAGTTTTCTGCTTCCCCTAAATCTCCCTAAAGTTCATGATGTGTTCAATGTATCTCTAATATGGATGTAAATATATGATCTTTCAAACATGTTGAATATAATTGTTATATGAAAGGAACAAAATATAAATTTTGATAAAAAATAGTGGATATTATAGATTATATATATAAATTAGTACAAAATAATCCCCTCACGTGGTCAATGTTATTGTGGAAAAGAAAAAATATTGAGAACTCAAATTGGGAAACCTAGGATGTGACCAGGCATATGTATCGTGATTTTTTTATCTAAGTGATGAATTTTGATGAATAAATTCATTTTAATGGGGGAAAATGTAACTCCAAGAATTTTTTTAATATTTTATCTATAAATAATTTTTTTCACTGATAGCATGTGTTACATGAAACACTGTGTTTAAACGAGCCACAATATACTGTTAAAAGTTTACTATATAATAGTTTTCCACAAGATGATGGATTAGTGTGTATGAATACGAAAAAATAAAGTATGAAAACCTTATGGATTAAAAAAGAATAAAATTAATGAATTAGTTATAAGTTAATTATAAATGAAAATAAAAATCAATTGAAAATAAAAGAGTTTTTTTATAAAATAGATTTTATACACACAATGTACCTTTATCATAATAAATTAAATTATTCACAATTAGAGAATCACATTAATGAAATTAATATATTATAAAATCCATAAAATATTGTAACATTCCCTTATAATTATGATATGATGGGGATAATAATAAACCCATTTCTATTCTTAAAAATGTGTTTTTCTAAAAAGAGGTTTCCATCATGTTTTTCAAAATTATTATTAAAATTAATTTCTCAAAGATACATGTATTTAATTTGATAATATTTATTCCATATTTTGAATCCAAAATTTATGTTTGGTAAAAATATCCCTTTTATTAAAATACTTTATTTATAGTGATCTTTGTTACATTTATCACCATGATATATGGTAAATTTTTTAAATCCAGGTTACAAATAATTTATAAGGACATTAATTTTAATAATTACTATTATTAGATGAAGGTTAATTATTCCTTACCACCAGAGACATGAAATTTATTGATTTAATTAAAAAATGTCAATAAAAATAAACATCATAATATATAAAGCAATAAATAATATAAAATAACACTCTCTTACATTTAAAAATATATATTATGTGTTCATATATTGATAAAAAATGTTATGAATGAATCAAAAGGTATAATTTTATCATAATTAAATAATACTCATTATATAAATTTATTTATAAACTGTATAAATTTATTAGTCGTAATAAATTATTATTTAACTATAATAATGTATTTATTCAATAAATTGTAATAAAAAAAATTCTAAAAATATTAAAAGTAAAATTATTTTACAGAATTATTATCTTCCAAAAAAATTAAATATTAATATGAAAATTATTATTGTGTGAAAGGATTATATTTCAATTAAAAATTTTTATTTATGTATTTTGATTCAAATAAAACGAATACAATAAAATTTAAAGTGATGATATTTTATCAATATTATATTATAACAAATTATTTAAAAACCATAATTTTTTGAATGTGGACAAGGAGGGTAATATTTGGTTCAAAATTTCATCCATTGGTCATGTATGAGACAATTATGACATTATATGTAAAATTATAACCCTTTAAGGGTGAAAAATATGTTTTCACAATTAAGGTTAGAAGAGGTTTACTGAAGGGTTTAAAAATTATAGGGTCTAGATACCTCATAATCATATCAATTTTTTATAAATGATGTAATTTCAAACCCATCTTGCATTATCTTCACTTCCTTAACAATTTAAAAAAAAATTTTGGTGATAGACTTTATTATATTTTAATTATTTATGAAATACCAATAGTTTCTATATCATAAATTATATATGGGAACCCCTACATTATCTTCTTCACACCACATTTTTTATGATCCTCCCATTCCACCAAAAGAGTGCCCATCCTTATTCAGAAATTAGAGAGGGTGGATTGTGGATGCATGAGTCACGCCTCTTGTAGGCCCATGGTTGGTAACTAGCACTAAGGGTATATCATACATACAAATGGGAGGTATTACTATCATACAGAAACATTAAGTGGGAGATAATATAGATACAAAAAACTAAACCTACTAATAAAGACAAAAGATATCCCATGAACATACATTCCATTTCAAATATTAATAAATTTACATAAAGGAAAACTACAAGGACTAATAGGATAAACCTAGCGGTAAATATAATTCACAAACACCTCTACAATACTAATAGATAATATTATCTTGTCTGATATCCATCATGATTATGCATAACTAAAATAATTTTTATATATACGTTGGGTTAGCATAGTAGTATACTCAGTAGGATCCTCCACAATGTCTCTCAGGAAATAAGAAATGAAAGTATTCTAATGCCCATTGAACAACAAGTGATACTGATTAATCACCTCAATAGGTATACTATGTCTCCAACCTCAACATCTCCATCTCTCTCCATGTATCACATATAATTAATATCATAATTTTCAGGAATAAAAGAATAAGGGTACCTTGCTGCCACATCCCCATAAGTTTTCTACATGGCCCGAACATCGCACGTTCGAATCTAGTTCTCTATAAAAGTAAACTAGCTTATAGACACATGAGATATGTATCCTATCATGAACTTTATGCATCACATAATATTATCATCACCTATCACATAATTATATGGTAACCAGGTAGTTTTCCTGATGTACCCAAACCTATATGACATGTATCAAACATCAGGGATTATAGCTCCTACGATAAAATCCCATACACAATGTATGAAACGAGAAAGTATCACATCTTTTAACCATCGTAATTATATAAACTATTTGATTACTATAATAAGAGATAAATCTATATGAAATAACCAATATATATTATATCCCACTACAAAACATAAATCGGAGAACTAAAACCCATGAATACAAGAACATAATTATGATGGTTAAAAGATGAATTTTATGTTTTAAAAAGTGATTTTCAATAAAATGATAATTTTTCAAGAAAAATTCATAGTGACTTTTCATTAAAAATCATTATCCTTCTAATAGGACATCATTTAAGGTTACTTATTCTTTATATGGGTTATTAACCAAGGATAAAATTCTTATTATTTCTAAAAATGGATTATTTTTATGATGATGCATTTTATATCAAACTCATTTCTCTGAAAAAGGTTATAACATGATATATTTCTTATGAAACCCTCTTATCCTTATTATTTATTTTAAGAGGGAAAGATGAAAGGATTACCAAAATATTTTGTTTTCCACATGTTATAATTTGTTGAAATGTGTATAAAACTCATCTTCTTCCATAAGTAATTATATGATGAATTATTTATGATCATTTAAAACACATGCATGTGATTTTCATTAAATAAATTGTGGGACCTATATCTCCTTATAATTAAATGGGTAATTATTTATATCTTATAAGATATACAAGATGGGAATTAAGAGAGAAATTGTTTTAATAAAGGACTCAACTATTTATGATGGTCTTATGAGTGAAACATGACTATTATGATGGTTTGTGGGTGAACTCATTCCACCATGATACCCTTTCTGATGATGCATGATTAATATGGAACTAATTTTATATGACTATGTGTATGTAAGAAATCGAATTCTTATAATGATGTTATGCCCTCATGGAGAAAGTTCATTGATTCTCTTATAATTCATGTCTTATTAATAACCTATATTTTTTCCATGAATCGATATCGTGAACTTTTATATGAAGGGTAGGGTTTTAAAATTTCATTCTCATGCTTACATATCATTAGTATTTTGTATTTATTATGTATCTCCCATTTTTACACTTATTAGGATTCAGATATCACCATTTCTTATGAATCAATTCTCTTTCAGATAAAGATATTTGTTAAATATGATATGTCCAAGAGGGGTTCTAGTTACAACGAACTCACTTATAAATGATGTACATTACCTGTGAAATAGTTCTTTGAATTTACATGTTTCTAAAGTCACAATACCAATATGATCCTCTAGTTTGTGTGTCTATGTAATATAAAACATGTTCATCCAAAATGATGCAATATATATGAATGTTAATACCAGGGCTCTATATTTTCTATCATATTACATGTTTAGATAACCTTTGGAATGTAGGATGATACAAAATTAGTGATATACCTAATGAAATGACTAAGGATAAGTTTAAGGATAAATCAATGTATATGAAAATTCCCTGGTCATTTGGTAAAGGATTCAGAAAGTGGTTTCCATGATATTAGATCCCAGTCTATATACAACACATGTATGTGGCCCGAGAATAGATATAACTATGTGGAATAATAATAAAATAGGTGCATTCATCTAGAACTAATGGTAAACTAGTACATGAAATCAGGTCTTTCTTCGAACCTAGGTTGACACTCACTGGGGACATGATTTATAAATAGAAAAAATCATTATAAAAAATCAATAATGAATTGAATAATGGATTTGGATTAACTAGATTAATCATAGGGTGTTCTATAAGTTTCATAATATAGATATCAAATATGTAAATTTGTTTTGATAGTGTGGATCCCCACTATGAATTTTTTTTTCTTAAACTATGATTTTTCATTTTATTCATTGGAAAGAACCTAAAGTAACCATGTTAATATTGAATGTGGTAGAAAATTAATTGATTTTCCTCTTATGATTCAAAATTTTAGGGGAGATGGAATGAAAAATCTCATTTATTTTCTCACAAAAATTTCAAAATCCATAAATCATAAGGTACATCTAAAAGAACAAAGGAGGTAACAACATTATATTGTCTCCTTCACAAGTGAATGTCCACCTTCCATCTATTGTTCTTCTGATCAAGTAGCTACTGAACAATGGATAAACCCCAATGAAAAGAAATTTTATATTATCCAGTGTCCAATACATGAAAATGTTTTTTTCAATATCTAATGTTTATATGGTTATGTGGTTCAATAATGGACTCTAATCAAGAAAACGATGTAACCAAATGAAATTGACTCCATGAATTAGGATAGTTTCAACACCATATTTCAAAAGTATAACATTCCACATATAATTTGTAAAAATATGTATAAAGAGTTCCTTGATCTAATGAAAATTGATGATAGATATGTTGGTAATATGATGAAAACTTTACAATACATGTGAGGTATACATCTAGTATTATCATCTAACCTAAAAGTAAGGTTGAAAAATTCTCCAATGGCATAGATAGAAGTCACTGGAAGGAATTACCCGTAATAGGCGTTGGTATCTATGAAGATATAGTTCTATGTGCAATCATGGTGGAAATGTATGCTAGAGTTACATATCAATGTCATGTTTTTGATTACAAGATAAAAATCGAAATCAATGGAAAATCTTAAAACCATGGATAGAAGAAGATAATATTTTCTTTATGATCAATGTGTCATAAGAAACATAGGGGAAATTTTCTTAAGGGGAGTATTAAATGTTTTAAGTGATGATGGGACGTTTATTGAGTAATTTATTGGAAATTGGTGGGAAGAAGTGAGCTAAAGATGTGATTGGAGAAAACATTTCCCAGAATGAACCACCCCCACTATTGTGTTTAAAATATAAATAGTATGGGAACTATGATAACCCATTCCCAAATACGAGGTTTAATAGAAATAATCAATTTCATTAACCTCTCATGTCGAGAGGCATGGTGAAATATCATGAAATCACTATTTTGAATGATGTTTGTGACAATTACATGGTGAAAGGTAGAATTACCATTCTCTATAGGACTACTAATGTCATAATAGACTCTAGATTTACCATTACTTTAATATGTGAATAATTTTATAATTGTAGTTAGATTCCACCCAAATAATTATATTTATAATTAGCAATGAAAACCACTAATGGTATGATAATCACATCTCATATATGTGATTCGTATCTAATTGATGTTTTTGGGAATGTACTAACTATAGATATTGTAATTCTTACTATTGTTGAACTTGATGTTAACAGTGTTATGGATTGGATTTACCTATACAAATCCCACATTAATTATCAAGGAAATGAAGTGAAATTTGTTATTCTGAACCAACCTGTGATTATATCTCAATGCGAGGATTTTTACGAACATTTGATGGAGATAAAATAAATATTATGGGTATTAATTTCCATTAAAAATTTGTTTTTATAGAAAATATTTTCAAAGAAACATGAAATCGATGATATGCCTACTGTTCAGGAATCTCTTGATGTATTTCAGAAAGAGTTTCCTAATCTAACATTGAAGTGTAAAGTAGAGTTTTCAACCAAACCCATAACTGATGCGAAAATAATTTCATATATTTAATATTGAATGGACTCTATTGGGATATATTTATTGAAGATATATATCATTGAGATCCTTTTCATGGGGTTCATTTAGCCAAGTGTTTCACCTTGGGGTGAAAAATTTTATTTTTTCAAAAGAATGATGGATCTATGAAACTGTATATTAATTATCACGATACCAGGAAAATATTTATAAAAATGTATCCTCTTCCCCATGTTGATGCACTATTTGAACAATTGTGTAGATATCAATAAATTTACAATATTGACCTTTATTGTAGATTTTATCAATAAAGGTTAAATAAATAGTATATACACAATAAAAATTTCTCAAAAGGTATAGTTACTACAAATATATATTGATTCCATTAATATACTATTAGAAAATCTATCATCATGGATCTAATTAATTGAGTGTTTAAAAATTAACTTGATCTGTTTGTTGTAGTGTTAACAGACAATATTATTATCTATTTAAATTGGATGGAAGAGCATAAAAATCAAATGATAATTGTACTAAATATCCTTAATAAAGTGAAACTATATTCCATTTCTAGAATGTTGGAATTAATTTTGTAAAATGACTCATTCATGGGTCATATATTCCCAATAAAGGGTATATCAGTAGATCTATAAAAGACAGAGGCTATTGAATGTGGGCCCAAACCAACCTTGGTGAATTAGATCCATATTTTTCTGGGATTAGATTAATATTGTTGATGGTTAAATGGAATCTCACATTAATTTTTAATATACTCACCATGCTAACTTATAAGTGACTACTTTTTCTCTAGATTAATGAAATTTAGTAATATTTAAAAGAACTAAAGAGAATATTAGTTACTGTAAATGTTCCTACTTTACCCTTTTTTAGAGAATGGTTAGTAGTGTGTATAGATTCATCCCAGAAGGGATTGTGATGTGTTATCATGCCAAATTAAATGGTTATAGATTATTAATCATGAAAATTGATTATTCATGATTAAAATTACCCAGTTCATTATTTGGAGTTATCTTCAATAATTTTTTCATTAATGTAATTGACACATTTTCTTGATTGGGAAAATGTTGATCTTTATACCAATAAAAAACGTTTATTAAATATATTCTCATTGATGGAGGTGAGTATGTACTAGAGAAAATGGTTAGATATAATTAATGATTATGACTACTCAATAGATTACAACTATGGGAAAGTTAACAAGGTGGATGATGCATTGAATTGAAAGGATCAAGCTAAAACAACCATGATGAAAAAAAAGATCCAAAATTTATAGATTTTAAAATGATGGATCTGGAAATTCTGATAGGTGGAGGGAAATATTATCTTGATCAATTGAATGTTTAACTATCTATCCAGGTGAATATTAATGAGTTGTAGATGGAATATGTAGAGATGGAAAAGATGGTTAGAAATTTTTATTACATAAACCCTGACCTTAATTGAATGATAAGGTTTGGGAATCATTTATATTTTCCACCCATATAAGATTTGATGATGAAGTAGTTATAGGAAACCCATTGTTTATCATTATCTTTTCATCATGGATGTAAAATGATATATATATATATATATATATATATATATATATTAAAAAGAATATTTTTGGTTGGATTGTTTGAAGAGTTAAATCTAATTGTTTTTGTCTCCGTTTTTGGTATGTTAGTATTTTTAAGATAAGAGAAAAAATTTTAAGTGTATGTTATGTACATTACACAAAATTTAAAAGAAATTAGAAAACATCACCATGGATTTATTCATTGGACCCCCCTTATGTCTAGAGTGAATAATGTTATATGTGTTCTATTTAACCACCTTACTAAGTCAGAACACTTAATATTTATCATAGAATACTTCCCATAGTATAATATATCCAGGATATACATTATGGAAGTTGTATTTTTCATTGAGTACTACATTTCAATGTGTCTGATCGGGATTCGAGGATTACCTTAATGTTCTGGAAAAGTCTTCTGTATGCTTTTGATATATAGTGGATTTTTATCACTACGTGTTATCCTTAGATGGATGGTAAATATGATGGAACAATTTAAAACCAAGAGGATATTTGTAGATATTTCTATTTTGACATCAATGTTATTTATGATCAAAACCATACAGTAGTTTTATTTTAATGCAATAATAGATTTCACCCTAGAATTCTGATGACTCTTTATGATACCTATATAGAAATCAATGTAGATATCTAATGTGGAGTAATTAAATAGAGCTATTGGGACCTAATAAAGCTAAATATATGTTAGATATTGTTAGATACGTTGAAGTACACATCAAGGCAGCTTAGAGTCATTAGAGGAGTTATGCAGACAATCACCAATATGACCTAGAATTAAAAGTTAGTGATATGGTGTTTCAATGGTTTCACCACGGAACACCATTTTAATATTTGGGAAGAATGGGACACTATGAGCGAGTAATATTAACCCCTTTAAATTCATGATCATATTTTGTTTTTATCTTATCATGTAGAACATGCACCAAATGACTCTCTAGTTATGATGCCTTCTTTGTATCTCTCCCAAGGATGTACATACCCGATCCTTCACATGTACTGAGCTTAGAGTTATTACCATTGAAGAATGATATTTATCATAAGAAATAATTTATGGAGGTTTTGTATCATACTTAAAATGTTCCAAATAGAAGTACCAATCACCAATTCAATGTTTCATGGTGAAACCACTAGTTTAAGGAGGCTTTATAGGAACCTGGGGAAATGATAAGGCATAAGAATCCTTAGCTTTTTATACAAGGGTGATGAATTTCAAGGTAGAAATTAATTATAATGGGTTTATAATGGAAAAATCATAGTTTGTAAGAATTTTTATTTCTTAAAAAGTTTAATTTCATTGATACCTTTTATTACATGAAAGACTGAGTTATGTGGCATTACACGTAACATGGGTTTTAGCCTGCATTACACACATGGAAAAGTTCTAACAAAACCATGATATATTATCAATATTATTTAAATGTGGAAATTATTACGTAACCATTAAACAAATATATATGAATAAAATTAACTAATTTTTAAATATCTTGTGTGATGGATTTATGTAGAGAAAACATATTGATAAACAAGTACTTACTTTTTCATGAATAGTGTCTCTATATTTCAAAAATACTATTTTATAAAAAAAATATTTATTTTGCTAAAAAACAATAAAATTAATATTTGGAGCTTTTAAAAAAAGTATTTGATGAAATATATTTTTATAAATCCGAATATCAACAATATCTTATGGTGAATTATTTTTAATTTTATGAAAAGGTTAATTTTTTGACGAATAATGAAAAATATTGATTTTTAGTTGAAATATTCCTTTTCATTTAAATTATTTATAATATTAAAATATATTTTAAATATCATTTACATATAAAAGAGTTCAGTTATTTATTTATTAATATAATTTTTAGTACTATAATCATTTTCATGTTTAATTTTTATAGATAGACCTTATAACCTTTTGAACGTTTTTCTCTTTGGAAAAAATTATTTTTTAGCGCGTATGTGGGCTTAATTTTAAATTAAAAATTTCCAATTAAAGGAATTTAATTTAGGAAAATATATTGAATTTTTTGAATCACCATATTTAAAATTTTTTACTAAGTCCAACTATATTTTTGACCAAAATTAATAGTTAAAATATAAAAAAATAATTACTCCAATTATGTTTAAAATGGGTTTAATGGGGGATAAAAAAATAGATATGGGTTAAAATGAACCAAAATGTTTTCTAAAATCTAATGGATATCTATATTTAAAACATCTCATTTATTTATCTATAAAATATTCTATTTTCGAGCATTGTGGAATGGGGAAAGCATGGGTACATATTTTTCTATTCAAAATATTACAACTGTGCCACTCACCTCAATTATAAAATTCCACCCAATACCCTCTCTTATTCAACCAACCAAAACACTTTTTTATTGTACTAACTCCTAAAATTACATCTAATATTCCCTTTATAATGAATAAATACATTTCCTCGTGAAGAATGAAAACATTATAAGGCTTATGGAGCGCACCTAAGTAGGGTACTCAAGGAAGAGGTAAAGTTCTTTATTGGGAGGTTTTATTTATTTTAATTCTCCAAATAGATAATATATTATCAATAAATTTTTATATAATAAACTAATTATAATATAAATACTTATATTTTTTTATGTTATAGTTATGATCTACACCCATCTCTTCTTCCATCAAAAAAGTTACGAAATGATCATTTGTGTGTATAGAGTACTATCACATAACGAAACTATATCATTCATTTTTATATTAACACCCTTTATGACTTTTTATAATTATGGATAAAATATTCATATATGATATTAATGAAATTTTAATACCTCTGGAATTATTATATCACACATTCCTTCACAAATTCCATTCTATCAGAATATGACAACACCGCTCTTATGTACAGGGGATTATCACCTCACGAAGTGATGTAATTCATTCATGATTCACATGGATGGTATTAAGGATGTGTTTAGAAAAAGTATTTGATATATATGACATAAAAATTTATTATTTAATGGTATTATTTTATTTACCTTTTCTATTTCATTCCTTCGAGTTAATGGAAGCATCGTTCATGAGTACTTACGTCCTACCGTCTTAATGAAAGTTATAAATAATTTTCTATCTATAAATTTTATGAATTTGTATAAATAAATATAGAAATAATTTATATGATATTTATATTATGTTTATTATTTTGGTAGTAAATGAACCATGATAAATATAAAAGATCAAAAATTACAAATTGAAACATACATGAAAAAAATAAACTATTTCCAGAAAATAAACTTTAACAGGGAATTTATAACAAAATGGTAATAAAAGATCATAAGTATGTAATATATGGTATGATATATATATTTATTGTTCTATAATGGATTTATGGTAATTATATATTTATTATACAGGAGGTTATAATGTGTATGATATATTTAGAGACTTAAGGTAAGGGATGTCTTGTCTCTCTTGTATATCTGGATTACATATATGAATTCACCACTAATTTCAAATATGTAATGTATATACTTCCCCATTGATATATTATTTCAAGAATATACTTATTTTCAGGATATTCTAAGATTCATTTAATCTTATTCTTTAATGGGTCTTAAGATTAAAAGTTACAACTGTGGGATGTGTTTTATGATACAAACTCATCATTTGTGGGGATTGTCTATGTTTAACAATACGACGTTGAAATATTAGGATATATATCTTTTGAAACTCGTATATTTAATTGTCCCCTATTTTTTGGATGAGAATAAATTTTCCCTTTATTTTTATCTCTTTATGTACTTAATAGTTAAGTGGAAAGTTTTTTAAAAAAAATCTTTATTTCTCTCATTAGACTAAGGATCTGTTTATTCCAAAGCCACATTTTCTAGGCAAAATGTTTAGCAAATGTATTATAAATTACTCAAATGATTTATTAAAAAATACCCTTTATTTTTTTAATAGAATATTGATTCCATTAACCAAATAATTCATGATTTTTATTGAAAATGTGAATGGAATCATTTATTTAACATGTATAACATGAGTGAAATTTCAATAAATTATGAACAACTTTTGGTTTTATGATTACATTATATGTTTTCAAGATTATTCTAAATAAAAATTATTTTCAAGATGTTTTTTGAATTTTCAATTTTAAAATTAGATTTATAGTGAATGGTTTTCTTCCTAAAGAAATGTTTCAAGTAATTTTTATTTAAAAATAATTCTCCATTTAAGATGACATCCTTTGAATTTACTCATGATTTACTTGGAATATGATTCAAGGATACCATTCCTATTATATATCTAAATGTTTTATGTTTATGATGAAGTGTGGTTTTTAAAATCTATTTCACTTCCATTGGTAATACGATGATAGAACTGTAATTAAACACACTTATTTTAATGGGTTATGATATGGTGAAACAATGAAATGATTTTTAAACCAAGATCCATTCAATGGGTTATTATATGATTATTTTTTTATGAATCCCACTTCATTTGATGGGTTATGATATGATTACTGTTTTATGGTCTTGTGTCACACATACGTATGATTTGTATTATGTGATGGGTTGGACACATATCTTCATCCAATGAATTTGGGTAAATATTTATATCTAATGAGATAGAAAAAATAGAAATGAGGAGTAAACCATGATAATTAATGGATGTTATCCTCTATAATTGTACTTGGAGTGATCATTAAATACAATGTTGGTTTTGAAGTGAACCCATTCTACTTTTATAGCCTCAGAGTTCATCCTTGGATAATATGGAAATTATTTTATATGCTTTCATGTTTTAAAAAATCTCTCTTTCTTATGCCAATGTTGTGCTCTAATGGATCACATTCTTTGATTCTGTTATATTTCATTTCATTTTAACTTATAATATATACTCTATGAGTCAATATTATGATCATTTTTTTTGAATTGTATGATTTTAAAAATTTATTCTAATGTTCATATACACTTATGTTCTTCTAATTATTACATATCTCTTAATTTTACCCTTAACGAGCATCTGAGAACACCATTTTTTATATTTCATTCCACTAGGATATGTATATATGTTTTATTTATGATATCTCTAATAAGTGTTATAGTTTTTTTTTGAACATAGATGTAGATGATTTAGTTTAAATATGAAACTATTATTTTTGTTTCCATGTTTACAGAGGCATTATACATTTATGATAATCATGCATTTGTTTTTATAAAGTAATAAATGTTCAAAAAAGTGATGTAATATATATATATATATTAAGGATAATATTGGTTCACTATACATATAACCATGTATCCCACCTTCTTAAGAGACAATGGATATCACAACCTTAGTCCTCACCACACATATTTCATCAGCCATCCTAGGATCAACCATCCTTGGATCACATCACATTGCATGAATAACATCCATAGGACACAAAACACAATAAGAGAATAGTCAATAGAACAAATATGACACTAAAAACAATGAATTAAAGCTTCACAATAAAATAGTCTCACTCAATCACAAACAAAAGGTATGCAACCATTATAAACACACATGAAAAATTGACCCTAATGATTTTCAATTATATAATGAACTGGTTTTAAATTAATCTTCAATTAACCTATTCATTATTCACAGGTACCAATATGGGAAACCTAAGGATTCATATATATTAAGCTATTATAATTAATAAACTCGATCTAAATAAAAACCTATTAATTCAAACTCTGAGAATAAAAAATATTAATAAAATTGAATTTTTAATCATTTAATAATTTAAAATAATTCCTTATTAAATTTATTTAGTTAAGACATCTAAATAATTGAAGAAAATATTTAAAAAAAAATTCATTTTGCATCATTTTTTTACATTCAAAATAATTGAAACACCACATGATCTAAAATGACTCTTCAAAAATTACATAGCCAAAAAAATATTATTTTCATTATGTTCATTACCTATTACATCAATATTAAAATTATAAATTTATATTAACACTATGGTAAAAAATAATATTATAGATATTACACAATCAAAAAAATAATGATGAATACCATTATCATAATCAAAGATCAGCAACTGATGATCACGTTATTCATAAAACAATTTCAGTTATTATAGATTAATATTTATTAGGTAAATTACCAGACCATTCAATGGGATAAATCGAAGTTAATTTATTACTGGACAAAAATAATAGAGATTCAATGAATCCCAAACCTTAAAACTTATAACGTTCATCATGTGAGACTAGGTCAAAATAAAGGAAATTTCATCATCTTTTTCATAAGAAACTAACCCCATCCATGAAATTAGTGCCAAAAAATACAAAACATTACCATGAAAAGAACATTATAATGATGGAGAGAATCTTACATAATATGAAAATATGAAATGGCAGGAAAAATATTGAATGGAGAGAAACCATAGGAAAAGGGTGATAGAATGTAACTATAATTACGGATGCTCAAACATTGAATACTAGGTAAATACCTATCAAAATGGGTTCAATGATTATTAAAACCACTCTGACCCACTAAGGTATTGAGTTGAATTTGTGGGATAAAACTTAGTTCAAATAGGGGTCATGGTATTTATTTGAAGATATAATTTTAGAAGAACACTAAATATTCCCAAGGACAATTACACCGACCTCCTTGAAATAGGCCATTCTACACCACAACCTAATTGGATAACCCAAATCACCCTTAGACAAATATTATTCTAAGAGCCATTTCAATATAATATTAAACTGGATCTGGTGTCTATGGAACATCATTAATCTACCACACCGAAACTACCTGTCAATTGGGAAGGTACTACAATGGAGCTGGTATCCCACAACACAACCAACCCCATTTTATCAATAGACTCCAAATACTCTATCATCTCCCCTACACATTTCATGGATCCATCATGACAGAGACCCATTCCATACTGTGCAACTTACCCCACAATAAAACATATAGAACATTTTTTGGAGTATAAATCTTCTTTTCCTCTAATCACCCTCCAAAAGTCATAGAACATTCCCTTAGAACCTCCAATGATAAAACCCATAAAGGTAAGTAATACATATATCCATGATCATTAAACAAATACCTCCCAAAATATCCTCATCCTAGAGAATTGAAAACCAAAATTAGTAATAAAAAATGAAAAGGGGTTGTTTGAACAATCAACCCCAAAGATACCACAGAATTATTTCTCCATCATTAGATCTCAACCAACTCATGGGAGGAATATATTAAGAACCATGAAATTGAAACAGGAATCCATAAAAATAATATTAAGGGATATATATTTGAATTGATAAAATATTCCCTTAATATATAAAGAGAGGAAACCATTTCATAAATCATACTATTTCAAAAAACAAAATTGATCATTATAAAAATATAGGAGAAAACAAGAAACTAATTATTCAAATAATTGGGTATCTATGACTCATGGTCATAGGAAGTTTGTAAGGACACGACCTTAAATATAACATAATCTTGAATTAAATGAATGATTCACATTGAGGATCTTTTTAGGATTAGAGTATAAGAGAATTAGGACATAACTATTACATTACATCTCAAAATTTACAAGGTAGACACATCTACTAAGTTTCCATTCTTTTTATAAAATAAAAACTCTTGAAAAAATAGTATTGTCTAGTCCCATGTTTTAGACATCATGAATTTTCCATGATCCTATCCTTGTCCCTATTCATCTTTATGTCCTATGAAAAACATTTAAAAACTTATGATGAGCATGAAATGATTAGTAAGGGTTATAAAACAATGAAATAAAATGTTAGTTCATCAATACATACATAACATAAGCTCTTTAACATACCTCATGGAATCATAAGATTTACATAGTAAACACAAATCATAAAGGTAACTTGTAGCATCCATAACATACATATTTTGTATCTTTCACAGCTACGTAGGGATTTACATTTGGAATACACATTATAGAATATTCCCCAAATCTATTAGGAGAAACAATCATGATTACCTCTGTCATGTTACCCAATGCATTGGAGAGCTATATCGGGCTCACCCACCCTAGGTTTATTACAGAGCCACCTATATTTGTAAACAATGCCAATGAACCATAATGTAGTCATAACACATAAAAAAAGCATAAAGGAAAGATAAAATGTCCACATAACTACCACAATTTTTAATTTCAAGATATTGTCATAATCAATTCTTTATCAAACCATTTCCAAAAACTATTTAAAACATTTAATTAAGAGATTTTTTAATCAAAGTGTCGCAAACCACTTTGAAAGTTTCAAATGAATAATCATTTAAAAACATTAATGTACATAAAAATAAATCCAAAAAACCATTTTGTAATCATGTCCATTAATGAGAAGTATATATAATAATAAATCTTTAAAACATTTAAAACGATATTTTAGTTAAATCGTTTTTAACAAAGAGAGAGATGCTTGAATGCAAATAATTGAGAAATAACATTTAATCAGAACTTTATAATATCATTAAAATAAAGAGATTTATGATATAATATTCCAACGGACATTATATACACAATGTAAGAGTGAATTGGTTCATAACAACAATGAAGTACCAATAGAATGTAAATTGAGACGAAATCCCTTATAAAAAATGTATCATTCGATTGAGGATAAATAAATTACATAATAATGTGTGAAAAATATAAATACACTTAATATGATTGGATAATAAGTGTAAATAAATCAAAGGACATTCACTCATTTTTTTCATGACAAAACCAATGACTTTTATGTTTAACTCAATGAATGAAAATTGAGTTAAAATTACTCTTATAAAGTTTTTATCCATGACTTGAGAATTTATCAACGATATGATTATCTGTAACCAAAGTATATCCACACAAATGGGAGTGAAAATTAAAACATAAATAAATAAAAATTGATTCCACACATAATCATAGCATGACATAATTAAGAATTATAAGATTAACCCTAGGAATGAAAATTTGGTTAAAATGATCCCTTACCAAATTGGTAACATACGAAACATACAGCACTTGAAAGAAAGGTCATACAATGAATAGGTAAATACCCTTAAATTAATGTTTATTAAAAAAATAATACAATAATGGGTATTTTATACTCCACACAAAAGGAAATAGTGGAAAATATAGCATGAATCTCATGGAAAAAATGTGAGATGAAAACCCCTTACCACATTGTAATCAATCGAGTCATAAGACCAAAAGTTAATAACCACCAAATAAATCATATAATACCATTAATTTAAATAGATCCATTATAATATATATCAAATGACAGTACAAAATACACCACATGAAATAAATATGTGGTTAACAATGAAAATAAAATAGAATTAAAAAGTGAGATAAGAAACCCCTTACCTCGTGTCTAACTTGACCC
The DNA here is from genome assembly GCA_963277665.1 of Viscum album. Taxonomy (NCBI): domain Eukaryota; kingdom Viridiplantae; phylum Streptophyta; class Magnoliopsida; order Santalales; family Viscaceae; genus Viscum; species Viscum album. The sequence continues at coordinate 915,568,424 of OY728162.1, read as the reverse complement.
GTTCATTCTTTGATCTCCATTAAATCCGGTAACTCCCTTTGGTTTGAAACAAAATGGTTTCATGAAGAGCCATCTACCTAATTTATGGCTTCTAGGAGGAAGTGAGGGATCTTGAGAGCTTATTTGGGCAAAGGCTAGACAATCCAAGGGGCCTGAGAGATGTGATTATTGGGTTAGAGGTGAGGGCTTTCTATAAGGGTTTGGGGGGGAGGAGGGGCACTTTAGGAAAGTGTGAAAATATTATTTTATAATATAATGGTTTTCAGTTTCAAAAGGTCAAAAATGTATTAAAGTCAACGATAATATGACTCATGGATGAAATAAAATCATCCAATAAGAATTGGATAGGTTTTGGATATTATTTGAATCATTATAATCATATTTATTTAAATCATTTATTAATAAGGTAAACACCGCATCATTATTGTGTAATAAATAATTTAATTTATTTGATGTCTAAAAATTATAAAAAAACCATATTATAGGAATTATTTTTAGCTTTCTAATGAATATTTATAGTCAATTATATCAATTATATTACCCCACATTAAAATTCTTTTATAAAAACAATACCTGTTTATTATATTTTTATTTTTACATTAAATAAAAAGTAATTAATTTCATTATCTTACCCATGTGGCTTTCAAATGGAAAAAGTGTCACCAAAGGATTGTCTTTTCTAGCCATTACTTATAAAATATGGGTTTGGAAAGTGTTAATGTAATTATATATTATTATAATATTGTTTTCACCTTTAATTACTCTATTTACCGTTAACCACGGTAAATAAAAGTCAACAGTTACTATTCACCAAAAAATATTTTCATCTTATTGAACACCATATTAATTTATAATAACAACCATGTATGCCTGATTTTGAAATTAAATTCATAGAAGTGGTAAAATATCATTTAAATGAAAAATTAATATTTTTAACTACTGCTCAGTGTTTTCACAATTCATCTAAAATTGAAATTTTTTATAGAAATACCAAAAATTAATCCTAAGATATATTTGATATTACAAATATAAAAATGATGTATATTTTACCAAATTAAATTCATAGAAGTTTCTTTAATTAATTTAAAATTAATTCCCATTGTCAAAACAAAAAGAATGTTTTTAAGAAATAATAACTATCAAAATATTGAAAATTGTTTATGTATAATTTCATAGTAAAATTACATACAATGAATAACATTGTATTAAATTGTAAAAATATAATCTAATTACACCATAAAACCAATTAAAAATATAATCTAACAATATAAATAAATTATATTAAAAGGAAGTTTTGATTTAAAATATAGTATTTTCACTATTCATTACAAAAATTATCTGAAAAATACCAAAAATTTACCCAAAGTAATTTTTGATGTCCCGATTCTAAAGAATAATTTTATTTTGTCAAATAGAACATATAAAAGTGATCAAAACTATATTCAATGATGGTTCTTCATTAAATGGAAGTAAATCGACCATTTAAAGAATATTAGAGTATTTATGCTTAAAATTAGATTAATTCACCTTTTAAGCTTCTAAAATTTATTAGATATATGTAACAACATTTAACAAACATGTATAATAATATTGTAGTTAGTTCTTTTCATTCCCACCATTACAAAGACTAAGCGTTAACTACCATTTAAATTTGTAATATTGTATTATTATTATTTTAGTATGACTTAGCCTTATAATCAGTGTAAGAATTCAAAGAAACCCATTGTTGCATATCAGGTACGCCATCAAACATAGAAACCCATTTAAAGTAAAATTAATATTTAATTCAAAAATATTAATAATTATGAAAATTTATTATTCTTTATTTAATAGGAATGTTACATCCTTCCCCCTTTTGGAAATTGCTTCCTCGCAATTTTAAAATTGGGATTAGAAACTTCATTGAATGTCCCACATCAGAAAAGAGTCAATAAAAATATCACTTTAAAAGAAATAAAGATAAATTAAAAGGTCACTCAAGATATCCCACAATAGGATTACATGTAGAAAACATGGATATAGAAGAGAAACAAACCATTAAGGTTTGATGTAATGTTGTATAAAACATAATTATGTGAAAGTTAACCACCAGAAAATCACAAACATTCGATGGGTTAAATTGTATTTGATTCCCTAGTAGGAAAAGTTAAGAGAAAATGTTTTTGTTTTACGTTACATTTCATAATGCTGAAGAATTTATTTAGTATCATGAGTAAAAACATAAGGAAACATTCTTACCTTTCATGCAGACTCTCATCCTTTACTAGATTTCTACCACAAACTCATATTTTCTCTAATCTATGAGTATTAATGATGACTTTTTCACATTAAAAGCACTATAATCAACTTCTATAGAATCACATAATCCACAAAAGATGAACTATATTTTTCCCATGTCTTTAAACATTAAACAAAACCAGAATGGTTCGTACAAGATCATATAATCCCCAAAAAGTATAATCTTTTACAAAAAGAAAAACTACTCTTAATCTATAAATTTTTTCAAACAATACCCAATATTCATCAAAGACCATTCAATAAACAACTGTCCATAAAATTCATCAAAGTAATCCAAACTAATATTGAAACCCAAATCTCAGAAGGATTTAATCACATAATCTTATAAGATAAATCAGAAAATTTATCCCCAAACTATATCAGTTAATCTTAATGTTTCATACTAAAAAGTATTAACGTAATCACATATTTTCCATGATAGGTTAATCATTTCCATAAATAAACAAAATCATAATATGTCTACAATAAAAACATATATTCTTCGAAAATAAAATCTCATCCATTACTCCACAAATGAAATCCCATAGTATTTAATTTCCCTTAAGCATATAATGTTTCCAAAAGAGAAAACATCTTCTAAAACAACCTTTATCACTTAATAAACAAATCATTTTCCTATATTAAGGATATCCATTTGATAAAATATAAGTTCCCAAAATCAACATATTCACGATCCATAAAATCTTTTAACTTAAAATAATATGTCATACTAACTAGGGACTTCATGTAGGATAGTGGTAGGCGATGCACCCTTGTTTCCCTTAGATTGTGTGATTGATTCATGTGTCCTTTCCAGATACGACGGGCTATCACCAATTTTAAAAATTTTCCATTTTATAAAATTCAAAATAATCCTAACATATTTTATCCTCAAATGTTTTCTTATACCTTTTATTTTCATCCCAATACATTAAGACCTCAACATCTTATATATTGTCCAATTTTCACGTCCATATGAAAAAATAAAACTATTCCCTATTGAAAGAACATCATACCTTGATCATGGTTTCAAATGGTTTCATCATCATCTTTTTCATGTAGGTAGAAGGTCCATGCATTGAAACAATAATTTAGAGATTCTAAAAAATCATTTTCTTCATTCATCCAAACACACCTTGTACATCTTCGTTCATATGGGTTTTCGTAGAAAAACAGTTTCAGAAAAAAATTGTGTATGACATATAATTTAAAAACATCTCATAAAACATGATTTAATTGAATATGACTTGATAATTTTTACCTTTCTTGAAAATATGAGAATATTGAGAAAATATGATTTGATTTAATAAAACCCATGATCCATGATGATATTGAGGTATAGTGGAGGAGTTTGATATCTCAAACAACTGCTTGTATGTGCGTTGTATGCAAGAAAACGTTTCACAATCATCTGAACATGACTTTGCAATTATTATTGCAAGCATGTCATCAGGAATAGGTAGGAATATAGTTTTAGATCCTCGTTATTCAATTTCTAAATGACTTTCCTTGATCTGAAAAATTTATAAAACAAATATTTAACTAAAATAATATGCATAAGAACAAACCATGAGTTTAACAGAAACTCATAATCCCTACATTTTTCTAAACCAACCTTTTGATACCAAATGTAAGGACCCATCCTTAATCATTACCTAATATTTAATTAAAATAATAATTCACATTGAGGATCTTTTCACGTTTATAGTTTTATAGAATTAGGCCATAACTATTACATTGCATCTCAAAAATTACAAGGTAGTCACTTCTACTCAGTTTCAATTTTTTTCATAAAATAAAAACTCTTGAAGAAAAGAGTTAGGTATAGTCCCATGCTTTTTATAGAATGATGTTTCCTTGATCTCATACTTGTCCCTACTCATCATTAAGTCCTATGAAGAACATTTCAAAACATGGGATGAGCATAAAAAGCTCAGTAAGGGTTATAAAAAAAAGAAAACATTACTTCTTTAATACATACATAACATATTCTCTTTAACATACCTCATGGAATCATAAGATTTACATAGTAAACACAAATCATAAAGGTATCTTGTGGAATCCAAAACATACTTACATTGTAGCTTTCACAGCTACATAGGGAGTTACATATGGAATTCCCATCAATGGATATTCCCTTAATCTCTTCGGAGAAACATTCATGTTTACCTTGGCCACGTTACCCAATGCATTGGAGAGATATCTCGGGCTCACCAACCCTAGGATTATTACGGAACCACCTATATTCGTAAAAAATTCCAAAAAACCATAATGTAGTCATAACACAAAAAACAAGCATAAATGAAAGATAAAATTTCCACATTGCTATCACAAAATTTGATTTGTGGATATTGACATAATCAATTCATTATAAAACCATTTTCGAAAACCATTTAAAACATTTAATTAATAAATTGTTGAATCAAAGTGTCGCATACCACATAAAAACTTTTAAATTAATTATCATTTAAAAACATTTTAGAAACATAGAAAATAATTAGAAATATTTAAAATAATAAATATTTAAATCATTTAAAATGATATTTTAGTGAAAGAGTTTTTATCAAAGAGAGAGACAATTGAATACAAATAATTGAGGAATAAAATTTATTCAGAACATTATAATATTAAGAAGATAAAAGGATTAATGGTGTAATATGAAAATTTCCAATATATACACAATATAAGAGTGAATGGGTGTATAAAAACAATGATGTATCAAAGTAATGTAAGTTGAGAATGAATCTGTTATAAAAAATTTATCCTTAGATTAAGATTAAATGAATTACATAGTTATGTGTGGAAAATATAAATAAACTTAATATGATTTAATATTAAGTGTAAATGTATCAGAGGAAATTCACGCATGTTATTTTCAAAACAAAAAAAATGACTTGGATGTTTAACTCAATTAATGGAAATTGAGTTAAAACTACTTTTATCAACTTCATATCAATGACTTGAGAATTTTTCAATGGAGTGATTATGGGTAACAAAAGTATATCACCACAAAAGGGAGTGGAAATTACAAAATATATAAATAAATTGTGATTCCACACATAAACATAGAATGACATAATTAAGAATTATAATATTAACCCAAGGAATAGAAATTGGGTTAAAAAATTCAGTTACCGATTTGGTAATGTACAAATCATACACCACATGAAAGAAGGATCATACAATGATTATGTAAATAACCTTAAATTAAAGTATATTACACAAATAATACAATCATGGGAAGTAAATACACCTCACAAAATGAAATAGTGTTGAATAATATCATGAATATCATGGAAATAAAAAGTGAGATGAAAACCCCATACCACATTGTAATCTATTGAGTCATAAGACCAAATATTAATAACCACCAAATGAATCATATAATACTAGGAATATAAATAGAATCCTGATAATATATATTAAATGGAAGTAAAAAATACACCACATGTAATAAATAAGTGGTGAACAATGGAAATCTCACAAAATTAAAAGTGAGATAAGAAACCCCTTACCTCATGTCTGACATGACCCGTTCATTCTTTGATCTCTATTAAATCTAGAAACGACCATTGGTTTCAATCAAATGGGATTCCTGAGGTGCCGTATTTCTAAGGTAATTCTTTTAGGGGGAAGATAGGTATCTTGAGATCTTATTTGGACATAGGATGGACGAGCCAATGGGCTTGAGAGTGGTGAGTAATGGGTTTGAGGTGAGATCTTTTTATAAGGGGGAGGAGGGGAGCTTTATGAAAGTGTGAAAATATTATTTTATTATATAATGTTTTTCAGTTTCCAAAGATCCAAAACATATTAAAGTCTAAGATAATATGACTTATTGTCAAAATAAAAACATCCAATGTGAATTGGATAGGTTTTTGATATTATGGTAATCTTTATAATCATATTTATTTAAATCATTTATTAATGAGGTAAACACTGCATCATTATTGTGTCATAAATAATTCAATTTATTTGACGTCTAAAAATTATAAAAAATATGATAATGTAGGATATATTTTTATATTTTTAATGAATATTTATTGTCAAATATATCAATTATATAAATCCACATTTTACTTTTTTTAGAAAAACAATACATGGTTATGATTTTTTTACACTAGGGAAAAAGTTATTAAAATCATTTTCTTACCCAAGTGGCGTTCAAAGGAAAAAAGTATCACCCAAGTATTGCCTTGGTTGGAAATTAATAATCAAATAAGGTTCGGACAAGTGTTAAGGTAGTTATATATTATTATAATATTGTTCTTACCTTAAATTACCCTATTTACCATTAACTGCGATAAATAAAAGTCCAAAGTTACTATTCACCAAAAAAAATATTTTTATCTTATTGAACGATATTTTACTGAATAATAACAACCCTGTATGTAATATTTTCAAAATTCTATTCACATAAGTGGTAAAATGTCATTTAAATGAAAAATTCATCTTTTTAACTACTACTTACTGTTTTTACTATTCATCAAAAATTGAAGTTTTTCAAAAAAAATCAAACATTCACCTTAAGATATATTTGATATTCTAAATTCTAATACGACGTCTATTTTAACAAATTCAATACATTGATATTACATTAATTGATTTAAAATTAATTCCCGCTGTCAAAACAGAAAGCGTGTTTTTAAGAAGAAATAATTATCAAAAAATTGAAACTTCTTTATGTCCAATTTCAAAGTGAAATTACATCCAATGACCAACATTGGATTAAATGGTTAAAATATAATCTAATTACACCTTAAAACCAATTAAAAAAATAAACTGTCCACGTAAAGGAATTAGATTAAAATGCAGTTTTGAATTAAAATATAGTATTTTCACTATTCATTTAAAAAAGAAGTTTATCAGAAAAATACCAAATATTTATCCAAAGTAAATTTTTGTGTCCAGATTCTAAATAATAATTTTATTTTGTCAAATAAAACATTTAAAAGTGACCAAAACTTTATTTAAAGAGGGTATTCCATTAAAAGGCGGTAAATCTACCTTTTAAAGAATATGAGAGTATTTATGCTTAAAATTAAATTAATTCACATTTTAAGCCTCTAACATTTATTGGAGAAATATAAAAACTTTTAACAAACAAGTATAATAATATTATAGTTCATTATATTCAATCCTTACATTACAATGGCTAGGCGTTAACTACCATTTAAATTAATAATATTATATTATTATTATTTTTAGTATGACCCAACCTGGTATACAACGTAAGATTTCAAAGAAACCCATTGTTGTGTATCAGGTACACCATCGAACATAGAAACCCCTTTAAAGAAAAAATTAATATTTAATTCAAAATTTTAATAATTATGAAAATCTATTATTTTTTATTTACTTGGGATGTTACAGAGTCTTTTTCCAAGGAACCCTATATCCTTACGACAAAAACCGAAGGAAATAACACACCAACACAACACCTTCCCCCGGTGTTCCATGATATCTATAGGATACTCCTTGAATGTCTCATCATAATCAACATTATCCTCACCCAATCAATGATTTGAGTGTCCTCATGAATGTAAGGAATAATCTAGAGCATGTTGAAGAAATCATACTTCCAAATCATCTACTTAGGAAGTGATATTTGATATTCCATGTCTATTACATCAGAGAACAACTCAATAGTAAAAAAACGTAGTAGAGAGATTACCCCAAAAACTAAAAATTCACTACCCAAAATTAAAAGGAACCTTTATGAACACATGATCTCCAATTTAAAACTCCAAAGGACTCATCCTATAATCAATATAGTATTTATGAAGATCGTATGATTCATTCATCAAGTCATGAATCACCTAAACATTTTTTTTGTGTTCTTATCTAGTTCTATACTGACTATTTCAGCCTCTCCAACCCCATACTAATATAATAATGAGTGAAATGGTTGGCCATAAATTGCATCAAATGGTTCAATTTAAATTTTTTAGTGAAAAATATTATTCTTTGAATACTCAAAAAATGGAAGGTTTAACATGCACAAATGACTAGAATACATGACACATGAACAAAATTTCCCTTTAATAGTCTAGATGGTCCAACCTATCTGAACATATTTATATGTATGAAAATTATATATAAGTAATAAATAATTGAGAAAATCCCAGTGGTGATACCCTCAATCCTAGGATGTAAAATAAGGATCTATATTAGAGATGATCATCCTAGGGACCCTATAGAGTCTCACAACCTCCTCTAGATAATACATCATAAACACCTCTACTAAGACTAACTCATTGATATCTATAAAATGGGTTTATTTCATCAATTTACCCACTATGACTCAAGATTATTTTTCACAAAAAACCTCACAATGAACTCATATTCCACATGAAAACAATGAAAATATCATTTCATAATATCCAAATACTTCGCATGCATCTGATGACTTCCTAAACATAGGTATATCATTTCTAAAAAACTATCACTTTTAATCAAATAAAATATATCCACAATATATGGAATAAGATAGTGGTTCTTCTCTATCACCTAGTATAAGAGACAATAATTTATTCAAATACACAATCTACTATCAAAATTATTCATGAACAATAGTGGCACACCTCAATGTGGCACACTTGTAAGAATAGAACCTTCCTATAATATATCATAGATAAGTGTACACAAACACCACAACTAAGAAGGAACCATCCTATATAGAATCATCAAGATCATAGAAACACACTGTTGTATTCTAATTTCAAATTCAATATATCTCTGAGGGCATAATGCAACAAACTCAACAGGAAATCCATATGGGTGCCCTATTACAACCCTTAGAAACAAAACAGGATAAGAATATGATAAACATATCATATGGCTAGACATAAAATATGACATTTTCAAAAAAATTCCATTGACCCATCCGTGGGACTCTCTCATCAATGAATAATGCTTTGTATCAATCATCATCATAAAAGAAAACGTATCTATTAAAGTAATCAACATTTTCATTCACCAAATACATCAAATCCATGAGGATAATGTAATATGAATATATCTATAAACATTGGAATTATCTCAAAGGGTGATTATTCTCCACCATTTGCTCATCGTTTCTACATACTTCCTAAATGTAAGTTTAACCTCTTAATGTAATTGTCAATGCTAAGGGTATTGGATGCCTCTCCACCTCAACTCCAAAATATTTGAAATGGGATGATTATATGAATTATTTTTCAAATATAAAATCAATTAAATAATGAAAACATAGATTAAACATGAAAAGGGTACCTCAAACAATATCTTCCTCTCCACGCTTGAAACACTATAGCATAAAGTTGAACTCAACCATCTTCATGAACCGTATGACCCTTTTTACGACCATCTAAATGGACATCAATGAACTTTAATGGAGTTTACCATCCTAGGGTTTCCCTCTCATCTCTCTATCTCCTATCCGATGATCACATGATGAAACACCCTACTATTACAGCTTCGGTAGAAACATTCTTAATAGAAGAACCTGATTACCAACATAGAGAATTTATTAAAATATAATATTGTTCTTAAATTGTCACATAATATAACCTCAACCTACACAATTAAAACACACTTATTATCCAATGCAATACACTAGGGAGCCTACAACAATGGATAAATGAGGTTTTAATGGTTTTAATGTACCCCCGATGGACAAAATTTTTTTTGTCTAAGAAACAGGGAACCCTAAAGGATAACATTGAATCATGAGTAATCTTGAAGGGTCCCCTATCATAATGAACTGGTTTGTGTCAAAATATTATCAATAACCTATATCATCCTAATCAAGATGATATATGTTAGCAACATAAATGGGGTGTCCTAGTGATAGATCTCAATATGCAAAGACTCCTTGAAATGCATTGATCACACCTCATCATCCATAAATTGATCAAATTAATATTGTAGTGGGTTCCTAAACTTGATCCTAAAATATCACATGAAAAACATCAACATAAAATGGTAGGAATATCATAGATACAATACACCTTCATTACATAATAATGAAACTCTACTCAGAACTGGTCTTAAAATAACTCTCATGATTCTAACAACTCCTCAGGATCATGGGGGAATAACATAAACCACTTCTTCACAAATATACATTGTGTCATCGTAGCCCATGAAACATAGTTCCCCATCCGAGGAAGTATCAAAATAAAATCTATTTCCACTACCCCTAAACAGTAATCTATGAATGAGAAGGAAATTAATCCCTAAAAATTCTGTAGACTCTACCGCTGAAACTCTTAGTGAGTCTTCTACCAAGTTTTATTGTCGAGCTCTAATCTATGGTGATCTACTAGCACAACCTCCTATACATCTTCTATGAAAAACTGTTGAGGATTTAAACAGATAGATATAAGTAAAAATATAAAAATATGTTGGACTCTTAAACCGAGAATATGAAATAAAAAACATTAATTTATTATTCAATTTTATTTTAGTAAGGTTTAACTTATCCCTAGTGATACACATTTAAATCCCTAGAATTATTAATAATGATGTATTATCATTTAAATGGAATCTACTATACAATAAGTATTTATTCTTTTAGCAGCCTCATTTTATTTAATGGTCTATAAATAATATCAATGGGGGGCCTAAATACCCTTATCTCAGAGTGTCACATGTGTTTACATTGTTTTATAAAATTTTATGACAACATTTCCCTACGAACCCTTATAGTCACACCTGATCTTAACTCAAAAAACCATACTATAGATCATCCTAATCCTTCCATAATACTATTTTAAGACCCACCCACAACATAATGAGTACCCTATTATTATGTCAATAAGATATTGAGAATGGTGACCACAAGAGTCCCACCTCTAGTTGGCCCAGAGATGGAAACTAACACTGAGGGTAAGTCTAAAATGAAAATGGGAGGAATTTCCCTCAAGGATCAACACCTATAATAGAGATATTATATCGAGAAATCAATCATCCCCTTGTAATTATGATATAATGGGTCCCATGTACATAAATGTAACATATTACAATACAAAAAAATAAATAAGAGAATCTACATTTACCAAAAAAACAATCCCAGCAATGAGTATAAAGCCCAAAGATCCCTTGAAAAACCAAGAGATAACAATATATATACTTAGCTATAACAAGATATTTATGAAATGGAAAAATGATTATATACACATTGGGTGAGTATAAAATTTCACCACGTAGGATTATTCTTTGAATCTATAATACAAATGATAATGAAACCATACTAAATCCTAGAGAACAATAAGTGAAACTAACTCATTACCTTGAATGGTATACTATGTTCCCAACCAAACCATGTCGATCACTATCTATCTATATCTAAATATATATCATATAAGGAAGATCAAATTCGATAATAAAAAACCATGAGTGTTACCCTACCACTTTATTCTCATTGTTTTTCCTATTATTCCCAATATTGCACATCTTAAACCATCTCTCTCCAAAAATGGATCATCCCACAAACACTACTGCTATATATACCAACTTGTACATTTTTCATCAAATGATCTTATCATCCCGTATAAAATACCCAAACATTATGAAAGTGGTTTTCTAGTTCCAATATATCCCTTAAGATTTGTGTTATATTTTTGGTATTAAACCACAATCCATCACAACACACATACTGAGTAAGGAACCACTATCCCTCTTATGCTATAACTATCATACATATAAATAAAATTTGTATACTATATATAGAGTTAAATGGATGTTATATAAAAAATTACATTATAGGACACTATAAACATATAATGTAACTAAAAACCATGAATACTAGCACATAATACTACCAAGATAAGTGAATGGTTCCAGATGGGGTAATCACCCATCCATTATCCCACCAAGATATTGGAAAAAACACCATCCTAGATTCCACTGCATGATATTACCCATTATTGAACTGGGTGGGTAGTTTATAAAATCCCAAAACATACATGATACAATATAGGTCACAACAACACTATAGTTATAACATAGGATAAAAATTAACTCCAGATAATGTCTCTCAGACTCTCAGATACAACTATTAAGAAATTGATATCCCAAAATCACCCAAGGTAACGACATTCTAATATTATATCACATCACAAGGATCACATATAGATCCCATAGATATAGGAAAAAATAACATCATAGTCAATACATATATTTAGGACCTACAAATAAGGAATTCAATATTAACATACAAATGACCCAACACAACACCAAATTCAAGGAATTGATTCTTTAAATACCAATAGGAAATCTCATCATGAATGATTTTTCATTATAAAAATTACCATTTTTTACTACATAATGAATTAAAAAATTTATTATTTATAGGTTCCAATTATGATCATGTTTTGGTATATTCTATATCATTATATTACAATTATTAGGCATTCCCTATTTCTCAAAACCTATTTTATCGTACGAAATTAATTACAATTTTCAACTGACAGGAATTTTTATTCATTATATTATTTAAAATAAATATATATTAAAATTATTTATTCAATCAATCAACAAATTTTGGAATATAATTTAATAATTAAAATTAATTTAAATTACATTTGATTACTATCAATTTATCAAAAATATTATATTATTAAACATATTCCTTCATTAAATCCTTATTCAAAAACTATTTATTTACCTATTTACATTCATTACCAATTTAATAAATTTGAATATTCTAACACATGAATTAAAAGTTGATAAAAAATCATTTTATTGGTATCACACTATCATGGAAATCAGGAGGAAAAATGTAATTGCACTGGAAGATCAACCACACAATATTTCTATAACCATAAATTAATTAAATTTAGTCATTTTTAAATAATTATTAGGATAATTACACAACCCTTAAAAGGGATAATTATGTATAATTTATTGTTTAATATAAATTAAATAGGATAAATTAATCTACTTCCTCAATAGAATCAAAATTCTTCATGTAAGAACATATCTACATCACATATGTCTCAACAACTCACTCGCATGGAAATACTTTCCTCCAAGGTGGTTATTACAAAAATTTGAAAAACATATATCCTTGAAAACAAAATTCAGAATATAGATAAAATACACGATAACATGTAAATAAGAAACTAAAGGAAATGATATCAAACCTAGAGAAACAATAAGAGAAAGGAGACAGAGAATAACTCATATTAATGTGGATCGTTCATGAAATGCTAGGATCAATCCCTAAATAATGGGGATTCAATGATCCTAAACACCCACCCCCGGGGGATTAGAGTTAATGTGAAATGAGTCGGAGAAAAATGGGTTAAAATAATGATTTATTTATTTATATATAGAGAGACGTTTATAATACCACACTACAACCCCTAGGGCCACACTGATGTCGTTTATTGATATTTGAAAATCTACCATACACTCTAAGGGACCAATCCTTATCCCCATAGTAAAAGGTTAATCTATGAACCATGGTATTATCCAGTAAAATTGGATCATATTGCTATAAGTTAACCATAATCTACTACATGTTAGCCACATGACCACTAAAAAGGACTTATGCTGCAGAAAAAAAATCCTAACATTGGATCAACCTCTATTTTGGAAGTAGCCTCAAAATCGTCAATGATCTCCCCAAGCCATATCTAGGATCCACTATACAAAAAAATTCTCTTATGGAATATATTTCACATTCATTCCACATATATTCCATTTTTAATGGTAATCTCATATTCCTATAAACACCCTCCAAACATATTGGATCATTCTCCACCCACCTATGACACCCAAAACACACAATGGAAAGGTTAACCAGATCTGAGAACATAAAATAATGAACCATCTATCTTAACAAAAAGATATGAAATTATTCTATTAATTTCCCTAATAACATTCTATAGGTGACAGAGTCCCCAAAATTATAACTCTAGTGTCATTAAAAGGATATGGAAAGGAGATCTTTCAGTGAATAGGTTATCACATTAAACCATGACATTATTTTTAATTAATATTTTAACCCTTATACATTAGTTATATTATTAATTAAATAATATTATCATTATATTCAATATACTAATTTTTTTAGTATTAATAATGAACCATTATACACCCTCTTTCCCATCAAACATGAAGTGAAGTTGTTTCTCAAGTTTACATACAACTGAACATTTCCACGTAACAATATAATTCATTTCCCATTACAATATTTATGGATGAATAGGATGACGATTAAAAAATTATATGTTATAATTATAACATAATTATAATTTTGGTATTATAATATCAGTTGAACCATATTGTCTTCAAAACAATTGGAAAATGATGACATTGGTCGTACGTACAGATGGACTACCACCTCTATGAAGCGATGCAATTTATTTTCCATATCCAATTTAAATAGATTGTAATAAAGATGAATATGATGAATATATATGATATTTATGATATAAAAATTATTATATGAATGTTAATTGCTATATAACCTTCATTTGATTAATTTTTTGAAATGTCAAAATTGCATTCATGAGTGCATATGGCATACCATAACCATGAATGGAGATAATCAATTTTCCAGATCTATCATGTATGAATGATTCTAAATTTATATATAATGAATATATATTATATTATAAGTATTAAAAATTTTAAATATTGAAGTAAAATAAATTTAAATTAATCATACAATAATACAGAGTGCCTTCGAAGAAGGTGGATCTCAAGGTAATGGATAAACATCTCTCTTTTGTTTCTACGATATACATTCCATATTAAAAAATTACGTATTTATGTGTTGAATATAATTACAATGAATTTATATTATGATTTTTAATATGATTTTAAATTATATTTACATATGAATCTATGGTTCATTCTTTCATGGAGATTACAATTCAAATGTCACCAATGAGGTACAAAATTAATGTCATAGTCTCATATTTTATTGTGATTATTTGTGATTAAGTTTATAAGGATAACATTTTATGATCTACAACTCAATAAACATTTAAATGTTATTATACTCATAATATATGTCGAAAAAAAAATCATTTCATCTTCCCATACCTTAACAAATAATGAGACAAAAAATATGTTTCAAATGAAAAATAAATTTATTTCTCTCATCAGTTGAAGTACAGATTTATTCCATATCCATGTTTTATAAAAAAAACTTTTAAGGTTGGATTTTACTATTTTAAAATGTTTTTTTAATTTCATTTTTAATGATGTTTGAAGTTTTAATATTATATTTTAAATGGAATCATCATGACATTTTATGAATGTGGTACTTTTGACTATTTACTTCCCATGTAAAAAGAATAATTATTTTAACTTGTACAACATGAAGAAAAATTCTCACCTTCATGACATCTCAATGATTAGAAACTTCATTTACATGTTTCCAATATTAATTTCAAATGAATTTTTTTCCATAATATTTGGAATGTTTTTATATTTTGAAGAAATGATTTCAAAATGAAATGAGTATTTTCTGGATGAATATTCAATTGACTAGTTTAATAGGAATTTTCATCCATGATTAAATGCATTGATGTTAATTAGTTTATACTAGGGATTTGATCAAATGATATCATCTTTAATCCTTCTAAATATGTTTTATGACTATAATTATTAGATGTTTATAAAACCCATTAATTTTCATTATTTATTTCATGTTCAATTGGTGAAATTTTTAGGAATTTATTTTATTCATATGGTTTATGATGTAATGTTACGATGAATGTTGTTATTATCTAGTGAAACACATATGTATGGTTTTCATTATATGAATTTTTGTCTTATAATTATACAGTCCTCCAAAAAAATGGGAAATTTTGTTACTTATTATGAGAAATATATTGAGAACTCTTCAATTATCTTGATCCATTATAGAAATCATGATGATGTCCTTGATCACTTATATGAAAAAGTTGATGTGCGTGATCCATTATGGGAACATGTCAATGTGGTGAATCCACTATGGTAAATATGTTTCGTGTCCTAATATGTTATAATTTTATTGTCTTTTTATTTAACCATAACATAGTTAATGGATTTTATATCTTTTATAGTGCCACACTTTTATAACATAAAATTATTGTTAATGATTGATTTATAATGATTTATCACTCTTATGAATAATTTATTTTTAATGATAATGTTTTAAATAGTTAAACATGTTTATGAAAATTGAAATATTAGTTATGATCTTTTTAATCACAGTTATAATCTCATACCTCTATTATTATTTTATGATTTCATATGATCATCTATTTATACCTCTCGAGTTGACCCATACTAAGCCTTTGAGATCACTATTTGATATTTTTTCTTTCCCATGGTTATAATGAAATGTTTATGTATATTAAGTATATGATGATTAAAATGCGGGAAGATATTTATACTAGTTTTTGAATATTATTAATGATAAAAGAAGATTGTGTATCTCACCTCTAAAGACAAAAAACCAATAAAGTCCATAGGTTTGTATTTGACAAATGTATTGAATACTCATAAAAAATATGTAATATTTATGTATGAAAAACTAGGATTTCTATATCTAGTCAACGTGCTTCACCTCTTCCCTTTATTCTTTTCCTGTAAGTTAGAAATATAATATTTTGGTAGGGGATACATATTCATTCCCAAATTTAATTTATTTCTTTGATAATAATGCTTAATGATTTGGGTGATAACTGAATTAACCTAATATAGATAGGATCGTAGAATTTTTAAGAAGAAAGAAGTTGTTTTGGATTTTGATAAATTTTTGTTTTACATATGATGATGCCTTATTTTTTTCTAGGATAGTGTGACATTTTTTGTGTGTGGATAATATTGTTCATAGAATTATTTTTTTATAAAAAATTGATAAAAAATTTAATTATAGGATAATTGTAAGGATGTGGTTAAAGAATGAGGCTTGTAATTTGAAATCTAATCCTATAAGTGTTATATAGAAGTTAAAATTAATCATGTATTCATATTTAGGTTTTTTACAAGTTTTGTGTACCAAATATATTATAAGTTGTTTATTTTTTTAAAACCTATACATAAACAAACATTTTACACAATATTATAATTAAAATGGATTTTTACCATAGATTAATTATTTTCAGTTCTTCAATCCCATTATAGTTTCTGAATGAATGTATGCCTCATTTTTAGGGATTTATAGTCATTACCTATGTTTGGGTGATACTATTGAATATTTGTGAGATAGTTGAAATTTGTTTTCCATTTTATTATTTCATTATAACCATTTGTTTTTAGTTTTCTTTATTGATCAATGGGTGGGGATCCTTGGGTAGTTTGAATAGCAATTGTTTTGATGGTCAGGATCATTGGATGATCTATAGGATTGGATGATAGACTATGGTGATGGTTAATTCATGTGATAATAGGAAATTTGGTGTCGACCACAATGTTTTGGGACACTGAGGATGGTGAGATGCGTTTGAATTTGGGAATTCTCTTCAATGATATTATTTTCATAAGGAATGTTTTTTGAATCTTAATTGTTGGATTCCCACTTCTTATCATATTCAAGATATTTATACCACATGAACAATGTTTGTGTATTTTCATAGGTGGAATCTTATTGTTATAGGTTAAATTATGAATATAAAATGGATGTTTAATGAACCCATATGATGGGGTATCATTGATGGAAGTAATAATAAAAATTTAATATCATATTAATGGTTATTACACACTTAAGAGTATATGGATGATAAATAGTAGTTCCCTTTTAACATGGATTATGAAGACTAAAATTTTAATCTTATTATCTTATGATTAATTTTGAATTATCTAATAATAGATGATATAGTGACATTGTCATTTTTATGTATAATCTTTTTCAATGACAACCAGAGGTCCTCTATGATGATAATGATATATGAGTACAAGGTTTGGTTTTCCATTATTGCTGATTTTGTGTGATATTATTTACATTCTATATGTTTTCATATGAAATTTAACCCATTTTGGTTGGAAAAGTGAAACCCAAATATTTTGGTGGTGTATTCTATGACATCTAGAATGGTGAGGGAACATATGGTTGATATCTCTCTCACCCTTTCTGTCTATTTAAATGTAGTTTTATTCATGTGTATCGATAGTTAAATTGAAATAAAGTTTAGGGTGAATTCCATATAGGGATATGATTTATCGTGGTTTATTATACTTTTATGTACAGATTATAATAGATAGAGTTATAATGCATAAATGTATCTAGGTGTGGTGGATCTGGCTTTCCATGGGAATATATTCATGGGTTATAATGGATATAGGAATTTTGCATTTTATTATAATCTATTGGATTATTGTAATAAACATGGTTGAAGAAGGGATTATGTTGATTATTAAATACATTATTGGAATGAAATAAACAAGTGTTGTTTTGCATTTGTATTACAAGTACAGGTAGGAACATGGTTTATCACACATCATTGATAACATAACTATGTAGCAGACGAGCACAAGTTGAGTTCCATTGGTGAATTTGGGAGAAAAAAAATTAGAGAAGTAGATATAGGGTACCTTATTATATATATATATGTATATCTATGTATTTGACATAGTGTATTGTACTTTCTTGAGTTATATGGTTGTAAAGAGATGTTGAGGATAAGAAACTAGTACAATCAGGTTTGGTGATGAGTTAGTTTCATTTTTTCATTAATACAGATTTAGAATGTTTCATTCACATTGTCATTAAAGGATTTTGGTGGATCTTGTTGAGTATAGTTTTTATGCTCACCTAGTGTGAATAAACTATTCTTTAGGTTAGTGGGGATAGGTTGGTGATTAAGCTAGATATTACTATGATGGTGGTGTCATTGAGAATCACTCAGGTGCTACTAGAGTAAGTTGACATTACCTAATCATAATTTTGGTAATTTAATTTTTTTTGTCGTTATATTTGATAATACAAGCATAAATGAATCTTTTGGTTTTTTAATTGATTTTGTTTTATGTTTATCCTTCAAATATATTTATCGTTGATAAATTTAGAGTGTAATTTCTTCCATGAATTTAATTGATATATCAACTATGGTTTTCTCTAAAACACGACCTATTGGAGTTGGTCTCAAGGTTTAAATATTTATATTCCATTATTTTTGATCCATGTTGGGTATATTTGGAGAGTTGGGTTCAAGGAATAGTGGTATCAATGGTGGTAGTTGAGAGATAAATGGATTTTTTAGAGTTTCACAAGTGATGTTTCATAGGTTTGTAGGGAAACAGTATATACAAGGCTCAGTACGTACTACAATGAAGGGAGATAATTAACGACATGGTATAGTATTCTCACTTGTAAACTATAAAATGATATAAATGTTAACTATGAATTATAATAAAATTTATTTCTCTAGTATGATAGAGACCTTGGTGGGGAACATTTATCCTAATGTTCTACACCCATGTTTGATTTATGAGATGGTGTAAAAATAAGATAAAATTAAATAAGATACATAATCACCCCTAATATTTTCAATATTCCCATGTTTAAGAGTGGTGTCATTTTTTCTTTTATTGATATGGAATGAAATCAACATCCCTATATAGTTCATTTAGTATATGTTCGACAAGATATTCTGGAATATCATCGTATAGCGGAGGATGATGATAATGACTATTTGAGGAGAACTGTAACGACCCAAACATTCATTAATGAAAATACCTCTTGATATAATTAAATCTCTTATTATGGTTATATAAAATGTGAACATAATTGGTTTTATGTTTCTGGATTTTAAAATACCATTAATAATTGTTACTATTGCTAATATATTTGTTGAACAGTGATCACATGATTAGTTTAAATATAGGGCTTTAACAAATACAATTTTTTTAGACAATGGAAGTGATTTCCTCATATAGTAGACATGCCCTGTAAGAAGCCCATTTGTCAGAGCTTAAAAAGGATGTGGTGTCATTGGTCTTTACACATTACCAAGCCCAATTCGAGCTTGAACACGTTAAGCTTGAGCAGAATCGACTACAGGAGAAGTAGAAGTTAATAGAGATTACCACCTGAGAAAAGTTATCTTTTCCACCCCAAGAGTCTGTCACCATCGCACACATTTTCCTTTGGTCTTATGCGTGTGTTATAAGGGGTTATGTAAAAAGACCCTAGAAGTATGACTGTGTAGATTATTTATGTATAAATAATGTCCATTCATTTTATTAATGTTACTTTGTAAATAGTTTTTAAATCACAAATAATATTTTTAGTTAATATTCAACTAAGAAATCTATTTTGATGAATTAATAGATTTTTGAGTTAAATAATTTTTTTATTAAAATATTTTTAATAAATTAATTTTTTTTAAATATAATTGATCAGTCAATTTTTATGAATACAATTGTAATTTCTGTTAAGGTTTGAATGTTATTTTTGTCAAAACCCATGTATTTTTTATAAATATCAGTTTTTATTTTAAAATTAAAAAATTTCATATTTATAAAATTATTTAGATAAAATTAATATTATTTTTTGGAATAAGGACGTTGGAATTATCCAATGGTTAATTTTTCAAAATTTTCTAAGATAGTGGAATTTTTGGATAAAAATTAAATAGCAGTTAAATATATAATGTGTTTTATGTCATCATAATGACCCAATAGTGATGTAATAAAATACTAAACATTATGATCAGAAAATATATGTTTTAACATTAAAATAATGTGATTTTATAATTGTTTGACTTATTTTACAAAGTATTAGTGGACCCTCCAAGGATTATAAAACATTTTTTCTTTTTAAATTGTTTTCCTTAACAGTGTGACTGACCTCAACATTAGAAACCCTATTAATTTAAAAAGATCGGACATTGGCATCATAAAATAGTGGTTTCCACTCCCCTTTGGAAAAAACCAGGGGCAACAACCATGGGCTGGTTTTTTGTTTTTATTAGTTTAATGTGTGGTGTTCCAAACCTAAATAATAAATAATTCCCTCTCTTTTCCTATATAATATCACCCAAGCTCCCACATCCTATTCCCTCAAATCGTTTTATGTTCATCCAACCTCTTTACTTTTCTATTTATAATCCTTCCAAGTCACCCCAATCTCCCAATAAATGTCTCTCAAGATTCTCCCACGCCTTTGGAAGAACACTTCCATGTAAGGGATTTCTTCCATTCTCATTTTTTGTCCGATTTTCATTATGTTGTTATGCCCATTTTATTAAATTAAAAATGCTGGGGAATTATTTCTCACCTCCCCCATAATTCCCTATTTATGTTTTTATGACGGGATACCCATTTCACTATCATTAATGCCTTTCATGTACACCCGTCACCATGCTGAAATTCCGTGAGGGATTTATCTCTCCACATTTACATCCAAGTAATTATTTTGTATTATTAATCTAAATTCATTTATGTTTTTTGGTACATGTATATATATGACACCCTTACCATCCATTTTATGTAAATATGATTAGACACACCTTTCTCTCTTAGGAACCATTTTTTATGAGTTCTTATTTCATGCCATTATGCTGACGAAATTGCATATGATTTGCAATGCAAAAGTCATTGTGTAGTGAATACCAACCCATTTATCTATCACGGGAATTCACATTTATTCACATTTACTTATTGTTTATAAAGTTTCATGTATGTATTCAAAATCCCTTTATTTTTTAATAAATAATGATGATTGATTCCACATTTCATGTTCCATGTGGAACACTTATGCATGAAAGGAAATATTTAAGAAGGGTGTGCCCTGATAGTGCTCTAATGCATTGGATAAAGTATTCTATCTTGATACATCATGTGAAATGAGTGTATACCCATTCTAATTCAAGTGAAATGAGGTTTTACTAGTGCTTCATGTGCAATGAGGGTTAACTCATGCTCTATGTGCAATGAGCCTTGGATCATGCTAATTCAATGTTAAGTGTTGTTGCCAAATTTCCATGTTACGACTATCATGATTTATCATGCCTTTATGTTCATGTTTCTCTTGTTCTCCATTGATATGAATTTTTTATAACATGTATTGTAATCTTCAGGTTATTCTTTATTTATTCCATTACTGGGCTTTATTGCTCACCCGTTTCTTATGATTTTCCTCAGTTTATTCCATGCAATGCTATGTACGAGGGAATGTTGTGGTCATGTAAAGGATTTTCTCCATAAGATGTTGTGTTATATGATTTATGTTTTTATGTAATGTTACTAATCCCCAAATACACTAACCCTATTGATATTATATGTTGTATCAAGTGATAGTTTTATGTCATAAATCATGTTTAAGTATGAAATAAATAGTCGGGTTGTAATAATAACACTCTTAGAGTTCCATCATTTTGTTATGTAGGGGTATGATGGGGTTATTACAGACTATGGGATATAGGATTGGCTAGAGGATATAGAGAAAAAATTCAGTTACATGTATTCATATTAAAGGAATATGGTTTATTCAGTTGTGATGATATTGTGTGGTTCACCTTGGAAATTTTGTCTTTTATTCCCTGAGGATCAGGGGGAGTAACTTGAACTCTATTTAATTTTATGGGATCATTTTTTGGATATATTCTGATCATTGACCTTTATTCAAGATTTTGTTTTGGAGATAATGACCATTAAATAGGGGTGTGATGGTATACAAGAGTTTTGTTTCTACTAAATGAATATTCTATTATATAATTTGGTAATTTTTCTAGTTATTTAGGCTAGGGGAATGTACAAAAAATTTTATTTTATTCAATAGAACCTATTCCTTATCAGTATATTCATATTTATGTCATATAGAAAGGTACATGCAATGGTAAATTTCATTAAAAGGGTGTAGGATATGATCATAAAATAAAGTAATGAGAGTCAAGTGGACTTATCACATAGAATATGTATTATTAGAAGTAATTTTTTCTTATTCAGAATATGATTCAATTATTATGGAGTTCAAGTCATTCCTCATTAACAATCTTTAATATGTCCATATATTCTTGGGACATTTCCAGTAGTTCATGCATGATTTTGTTTTCTTTTGGTATCATTGGCCATAAGAAGTGATATTTTTTGAACATTATCTTTATTCAGGGTATAACTAGTGTCCCATGTCATGCATTGGGTTTGTAGGAGTTTTATCCAATAAATAATTACCAGTAAAATGTTCCATAATTAATGGATCTACGTGGGGATTTGGTAGTAAGAATATACCCTCATGATAACAATTATCATAAGGTCCATTGGGTTGAGTGTGGCTGTGATGGTGGATTAAAAAAGGGCCACAGATGTTATGGAGTTGGATTTAAATAGATGTGTGTTTTTGTGTTTCGTATGTTTGGAAAGTGTCGAGTCATTGGAGGTTTTATTTTCATCTTTTCTACTTGGTTTTAGGACTTGTGTGATTAAGTAGATATTCATACTTTATTATTTCAGTCTTTAGTCCATGTTTTGGGACCTGAGTTAGAGTAGTTTGAAGTTACCTTGGAATTTAATATCTTACATGGAGTTTTACATAGACTAATTGATTTTTGAAGAGACAATGAATTGGTTATATGGAAGAATCAATAATAGAATAATTTTGTATTAATGTGGATAAAACTTTATGACATCATCCAATAAATGTATTGTAAGTATTTGTTGTAAGATATCATGGATTTATTCATCTGGTAAATCATATTGTATGAATTTTATTGACACTAATTTATGTTCATTGGAAAGTGAGACCCCTGATTGGGATAGTGGTGAGTTAATCCCACATCCTCTTTATCAGATGATTTCATTCAGATTTTAGATAAGGTTCAACCAATGATGTCACCCCAAAATGATGATGAGTTCCCTTATTATTTTCCAAAAGAGGTTGTGGAACAATGCCATAAGGGAGATAATTAGCATGGTATAGAGATGAAACTATGATTTTTCGAATATCAATGTCCTCATATCTTCTGGCCTCATATTTGTTCTAGGAGTTGCAAATCCAGGTTCAAGAACACTTTCTGATAGGTTAATGTTTCCTCATGCATCTCTGTGGGGGTAACTAGTTATATATGTGAATAAAGAATATAATAGTTTGTATTTGTGTGTTGATTATACCTATATGGATTCTGTAAAAATGAATATCATATAACCCTTACATGGATTGATTATTCATTCAATTAGTTGAAGTGATCATGTTGGTTATCAAGGATCAACTAACTATCTGAATTTAATTACTTTTCCATAAAGGATGAGGATATAAAAAATACTATATTTTGATGTAATTATAATCCTTAAAAGTATATCAAAATGAATATAGTGCAAAAAATGTACCATTTATGTCTTTGGGGTTATTAAATAATGTGATTCTTCAGCTTTCATGCATGTTCATGGTGGCCATTAATGACAACATCCATGTGTTTTTAGTGTCATTATAGGATCACATGTAGAATATTTAAGTTATATTATAGTTTAATTTTTTCCAATATTCATGATTTTTTTGGAGATTGAGTAATAGGATCATGAGGTTAGTCTCATTTGGAATTTTATATCTTAGTATGGTTTAGACATTGATCATTTATAAATTAAGTATGTGGCATGATAGGTTTCCCCTAAGAATGGTTTATTTTTGTGGTGTTTTTATAGTCTAACTTGATATTTTTGGAGGTATTTTCTTGAAATTTTCATGATTCTGATTCATATGAAAATGTTTACTAGATTGTACAAGGCATTCAAAAAGGTTTGATTGTGCTACACTTGTTACATGTATTTGATGAAGAATATGTTCAATGATTTATTTCTTCATCTACTGAAGGAGTGTGTTGTGTTCTATGTTTTTTTTCATGATGTGTTATAGGGTAGTTATCATTTATATGGGTTGGAACATTGGACCTTATAAAATTACTTATGGGAGGAGATTCCCACATCACATAGTCAATAAAATTTTGTAACAAGTGTAGCACAATCAAGTACTTGTAACAAGTGTAGTACAATGTTTTGGACATAGTCAATAATTTAAATAAAAAAACATATAACACAAAATATATCATTGAACATATTCTTCATCAAATTTTGTTTAGGGTGGAAAACATAGAGGTTTATTCCCACAACACCTAGAGGTTTTATTCCCACAACACATAGTCAATACAACATTGTTAAGGGTGCCTTGTGTATGAATTCATGACGTGGTGATGCATATGGTTCTTAAGACAAAGGGAGTATAATAGAACCGATATTTTCATTAATCATTGAAATGGGAGGAGTTGATGGTGGAGGTTTTATTTAAATTATGGAATTATTACATTCCTTATGCTGGAAGTAGAGGTATACCAACTAAGGGATTTAAAGTAGATATTTGACATGATAATTTTTTTTTAAAGATGATCATAATGACTTGTCCAAGGTTGAAAAAGATCAGATTCTATTCACTGGAAATCATTTGGTTCTTCAACGATGCTTGATGTTATTCCCTGTGACTTCCACTATTTTCTATTACAAGTATATCCATGTTTGAAAAATACTTACCATGATATGAGGGACGAATTTTTGTGGAATGGTTTGAGGTGCTCAATAAGATACTTTTTATCACAGATTATTGTATTTTTGAAGGTTATGTATGAGGACTCGGTTCATAATTATTTACTCTAGAATATTTTACCCCACTGGTAGTGGAATCCTTTTTAATATACATCTTCACAATTCTACCCCAATCTCAATGAGGTTGTGACTATATATGGGTGATTCTAGATGATTTTATGAATTCATCTCAAATTTTCATGATCATATATTTTATCAAGGAATATGAAGTGTAAAGTAAATACCTAGAATTAGTAGTGATGATTTATGGGGTTCTAATGATAAACATCTCAAATCATCATCCCTGGTTTATCTATATGGTGTGGAGATATCTACCACATTGTTTTATATTATTTAGTAATTAGAACTAATTTCCATTAACCTATCAATGTTTTGATAGAGTATAACTATGATAAATATAGAAGACCTGATTCATGCTTGTATTATAGATTTTATAGGTACATGATATAGACACAAACCTGTAATGGATTTTTTATCTACAATATGTTATCACTCAACTATTTTTATAACACTTTTCAAATTCATTTATGGATGATCGTTCTGATCTATGGTGTCTGGTTTGCAATCCGATAGTCAACTATAAATGGATATTATTTATTATAATGTACGATAGGGATATATCTACTGATCCATGTGGAAATAATGGTGAAATCAGATCTTCATAAGTACTATGTTGATCATAAGAGGAGGAATGTATAGTTCACAATTTGAAATTCTGTTTTTTAAGGTGCCTCTACATAATTGGAAATGAATGTTTAGTCAAGGTAGTAATATTTTTCTAGGTACTTGTGCCTTTCTAGGTGATGGATTGGGTTGGATTTTCAAGTATTGGCATATCAATATTCATGATTTATATAAGAAGGTTCTCTATGGGCATGAAATCCCTTTGGTTTAGGTCCTTTAGTGACATGGGGATATTAAGAGATTACATCGGGGTAGGATTCAGAGATGTATTCTAAATATAATGACTTTTTAATATTTTTATATAAGTTTTGGGATAATTTATAATACATTGTCTTTTTTAAGAGATATATTCTTTATGTAGGGGTGTTCTTGTTTTGTAAATCCCCTTCCAAGGTATCTCCCCACTGAGATTATATTTGAAGTTGTTTGATGGTGATTCCAGATTATATAATATGTTCCTCTAGTCGGATGAATATATTCATAGTGTATTGAGATCCTCTATTGGAATCCCATGTGATGGTTATTCAATTTTTTTTTTATTTTTTTGGGTTTTTTTAAATTCTCATGGGTAAGAATTATTTGGGAGTTGTCTCATGAAAGGGATTTGTTTTTATTTATTCATTCAGTTTGATGGGTGTTCAATGATATCCAAAAGTATAATTTATGATATGAGGAGTGGTTGGGGAAAAATATTAGATAACTTGTTTTTCAAAAACATGGAGACTTTTGTTGTGGTATAATGGTTAGATTAATAGATGTAGTTATGTGTTATGTCATGGAGTCATGTTGGGGGATTAGGATTTTGTGTATAGTACTAGCTATAATGTTGTTCCTAGGTAAGTGGACATTATTACGGTAATTCTTATTTTTTTATCAGTATCGAATGGGAGGGGTGTTGTGGTATGGATCTCTAAATAGGTGAATTTTGGGTTTCCTTCCTATTTTGGTGTTTCTATACTAAAATCCTAAGTTACAACATGGACATCACCTTTAGTACTATGATTCTATGATGTGATGTTACCAATACATCATGGTTCTTATCTGACATTATCTGATATAATACATTGTTGGCATTTTGTTTCTCAAACATGGCATTGACCTGTTGTACAATGCCATGATCTCTTGCTTTAGGTCATTATTTTTGTTCAATGACATACCATGATGAACTAATGAAGTGTGTTCCCCCATGGAAGTATAATTTCCTATTTTCCTATAAATTACCAAACACCCTTAAGCCACATCATTCTTTAACCATCGATATCAATTCATGGGAAATTATGATGTGGTTCGGGAGGATTTTCATCCCCTATTTTGAGTCATTTAACCCTTGCCTTGGGAGATCAGTAAAAATTGATTTAGGATGAGTTTACTTCTACTAATCCCTCTATTTCCATCCCATTCATTATATAGAGAGGCTTTATTTAGGGTAATGGGCGGTTTTATTGTTTAATTGGTAATAGAATTATGTGGGGTGGTTTTTCCAGATATTAATCCTTTCATTTTCATGATTCTTTTTCATGAGAATCTCCAATTTTATTATTTTCCTTGTGCAAAAAATTAGAAATTTATGATCGAGGTAGGGATTTTATTTCCTTTAACTTATTTAATGATTTTTTTGGATTATCATTCATTAATATATTACCTGATGGTGGAATTATCATTATTTTGTTATTAAAATAGAGTTTAATTGAAGAATTATTTTGTAGTTTGGGTTAGTTATAGATTTTGGGATTTTTCCTATTGATGCCGCATGTTTTGTTAAGATAGTTTGATATCGTTATTCTTATTTTATATTGATATTAACAAGGTATTCTTACTGAAAATTTGGTAAAATATTTCAATTAGGGATAATATGAGTGATGGTTTTAAAGAAATACGCAAGTAATTTTATCTCTTGTCATCATTTTTATGGACGATGAATATAATGTTAAAAGAATGTTTATGTTCCCACAATAATTTTATAGATTAAAAGATATAGGTCTCTTATTGCTTAAAACAATCAATAAAAAACTAGTTAATTCTAGAGGTTAATTAAATTGGGGTTTTTTTACAACTATTAATGATTTGGGGTTGTGTGATCCCATTTTAGTATTTTAAGGCTTGTATGTCTTTCTTTTATTAACTTATCACCTTTTACAATGTGTTGACAATACTTTTCAATAGTTTGTGAACTCTTGGAAATTTTTGTTCCTTGATGTGATTTCTTTATAACTATTTAGGGTTATATTTACATGATGATAACAAGGTTAAGAGATAGTGGTTGTTTGAATAATTGTTATTTTGATGATTGAGATCATTGGATGTCAAATCGGTTGAGTGCCAATGATATAGTGCTAGTTGAAACTGGTGATAGTGGGTAGTCGATGTTGTGTGCATTGGTGCTCGAAACTAAAAAATTGATATTATTTCAAAGAAGGGATTTCTCTTTAATTATTTTGATTATTGATCCTTATAGACTAGACTATATGCCGAAGGTCAATTGTTGGTTTCCCAATACATGGCATGGTTGGGGAATCTGCACAACATGTTCATTTTTTATAGTGTAGAATAAGATGTGTATTTGAGTGGATGGATAAATTATGATCATAAATGACTAATTAACCATGAACTGTGTTGGGGTTATGTTGATAGTGGTAATGTGAAATGATGAACTTAATAATAATGGTGATGAAATACATGTGGGTAGAGTCTAGAGAAATTTTAGTTCTTTTATCACATTGATTAAAAGAAATTAAACATTAGTCTTATTATTAATTAAGTAATTTTTAATTAATTAATAACGAGATCTCTAAAGGATTTATTCTTGATTATATATAATGTATAACATTAGCCACTATTGTTCATAAGTGATGATATTGGTAGATAATTATAAGGAATGGTTTCTCAATTAGAGTGGTCTGTGCATGATAATATCAATATTCTATTTGATTTTATTTTCTTCCCACCAATATCTCTATCAAAACCAACACATAAATATTTTGGAGTTTGTGTTCTATAACATCTAAGTTAGTGAGAATACCTATTTCTAACTTCTCCCTATTCGATTATTTTCTTTTAAATATTTGTATGAGTTAGTGTATCATAAATTATAATGGCCAATGGTTTAGATTAAATTAATATAAGGGCTTTGATGGACCACTATTTAATATGCATTTATGAGGGGATTTTAATGGATTCAAGGATAACCTATAATAATTATTGGATGTGGTGGATCAAGTATCCTAAGGGTGTACGTGAATGAATTATGATGTCTTGAGGAATAAAAAAAATTCAATGGCTGTAGTGGATTCTATTTATACACTTAGTTAGAGATGGATTGATGTTGATTATGAGATGAATTTTTTGACTAATGCTAACATGATATGTTGTGATCTATATGAGATATAGATAGGAATGGTTGACGAAAAACTCACATCATAGATAATTTAATTATAGAGTGTATGATGATGAGATGTGTGGAAATAGGTATGATAGAGAAACAATTTGAGGCTAGGAAGCATGATACATTTATATATACAAATATGCGTGTCTGTGTGTGTGTGCCATTTGAATACAAAATCATTTACACAGAATTGTTATTTTGTGTGTGATCCATGCTAAGGATAAGAACCTAGTATTACCTTGTAAGTATATGAGTCATTTATATTTGTTTATTCTGTAGTATTTAATATGATTGTTTCACATCGGAATGAGAAGTATGAGAGAGGATCCTACTGAGTAAAAATATTATGCCCATCCTAAATGTATGAAATGATGTTGGATAATATGAACTCTTTAGGGATAATATTGGGATTTTATATCTTGGTGGATTCATTGAGTATCTAAAAGGTGTTCCTAGAGTTCTTTATCACTGCCTAGTCTTACATTTTAAATTTGTATTTTTTCTATCACTTGATGTATGAAATTACATGTATAATGGTTTATTTGGTTTTGTAAATGGTTTTATGTGATATTTATTCCTTATTATGTCTTACCATGTAAAAATTATAAATTGAAATGTCTACAAAGTGTGTGATTGACCACCCTCAGAGCTAGTCACCAGCCCAAGGCCTAATAATGGTGCACCCCAAGAATAATTTATAATTTTCCTTGATATCAAACCCAGGTGGGGAACCTTTATATATAGGAGTCATGATATAAATCTTCATTCTTATGCCATGGGGTCATTTGTTCACATAAAAAACGATTCCTTTATAATTTTTTCAAAATTAACAGGGAACACATAAGTGTTTTTCTCATTTTTTACTATGTGACACTCATTTTTGAAATAAAAATAACATTTTAGGGAAATCAGCAGACCTTCAAATATATTTTCTTTTCATAAATATTACCTTATTAATAAGTTCAACCATAGGCTTCTCATAACATTTCTAATCATCATAATATTATCACAGTAATCGCCTTATCAATTAAATACATAAAAAATTTATCTCAAACACAATCATATCTAATAATATCAATTTTAGTATTCTCTGATTTCCATCTAATAATTGTATTCAATGATACCCATATTTCATTAACGGTTTATATTGAAGGATAATACACACTTCCATATAGAATAATTATGTGTATACACAACCTATATGATTCACCATTGAATCATAGAAGACTTTTATTAACATAATGGACATGAAAATCCTTTCCCAATCTTACCCAAAATTTTAGAATCCAATATGAAACATATGAGTACATATCTCCATTAAATTGAAGAAGATATCCTAAATATTGATAATATAGATAATATTTATTAATTTGGGGACAAAATATCACATCCATAACATCAATATACCATAAAAAAATGAAACTCCAAATATTCTCTATTATTACATATAAGATGATAAACAATCAATTTAGAAAACTTTATGCATAACTCTATCATTATATAATATGAAAATTAATAGAAAATTCATTGATAAATGAAATATTCATGATCATTTTTAGATACAAAAAATACTTCCATAATAGTAACCCATCTTTTCATAGTGTATGAGAACCTTTAGACCCAATATTATATTACAATTTGTTTTTTAAAACATAAATTTTCACATGTGAATATGTGGTTTGATGACCAATATAGAAATAAAAGTGAAATAAATATAAAAAATAGTAAATAATATTATTAAATCATATAATAATTATAATGTGAAATAACTCATTGGTGATTCTAGTTTATGTATGGAATATGATATTTTTATTAATTTTAAAATGTAATAATAATGGTGGATATAATTACATTATTTTCAAAAGAGAAAAAAATGGCAAAAATTGAAATTTTTATATATATGTTTTGAGAGTAAAATATTATTATATATGTCTAAATAATTATCAGTTCGTAAAAATACATGTTCTTCTTATAAAAAATGATTGTCCTCGTGAATTTTTTTTACGATAAATAAAAATTGTGTTTTCTTAAGAATATGAATTCTGAAAAAATATATAAAATATAAAATATTATATTTATTAGTAAATTATGGATAATTTTGAATTTTAATTTCAAAATGGATTTCAAGTGAACTTTATTTATAATATGATCAAGAATTTGATCCAAAATATATAACATTGGATTTCCCAAATTGATCAAAATGATAATCCATTGATTCTAAATAAAAAAAGAGCAATAAATAATATATTAAAAATAAAATATGTTTTATTATGGATAGAGTAATGAGAATTACACATCCTTTTCATGTTTCCAGAACCTATTATCATCTGTTATTTTAATTTAAACAATTGTAACTACATGGTGCACTCATAATAAATTTTTTTCTTCATCCAATAATTTTTTTGGGAAGAAGTTAGATGATGCGTAACAGATCCAAAATTTTCATCACAAGGACTTCCCTATTTAATGATATATTATATAACCCTATAGAGACTATGAAAATTATTACACAATAGAAATCATAGTAGATCAATTATTGTACATATTATTTTTTGTAAGTATACATCATGTATATATTTAGAACTGAGGAATCAAACCATTCATGCTTGTGAATTTGTTTTACATTCTCATGACCAATCGTGTTAATAATATCCACTCAAAACATTTATTATTCATATTTAATATTGGGGATATGTTTATCTTAGATTATATATATGTATATATATATATATATAAACATATAATGATTTCGAAAGTTACATTTCAATTAGTGGGGTAAATGTACTCTTGGAAGGTCCTTTCAGTCTACTGAATGATAATTTTGAATGTAATGAGTCGATCATTCATTTCCTCATTTGTTTCTCATTCGATAATAAAATAACATAGATCATATATTTTTTCATTAATTTTTAAATAATTTTCACATAATATAATTTTTTTAGTATATTATCATTTTCATCATGTATCATTATAATATCCAAAAAATGTTTTATAACTATTCTAAATGCATGATCGACCATGTGGACATCAAGATCATCAGGGAAAACATTAATTTTCATCATGTATCATTATAATATCAAAATTAGAAATGAATGAAATTAATGTATAAAATTAATGTTTTGATGGATTGTATGTGGTCAAATTATTAACCAAAACAAAAATGTATTCATTAGATACATTGTGTTTAGTACTGGTGAGCCTGTATAGATTTATATATACATGTCACACAATGTTTTTCTTTTGTTTAAATATTTAAATGGATTTTTATTTTTGAAAATTAATGGTGTAATTTCACTAATATACCGAACAAATAAGAAGTGAACTATTTATTTATGATCTATTATACTTGATATATACATGTCACAAAATGTTTTTCTTTAGTTTCCCCATTTCCTTTCTTATTTTTACTAAAAATATCACTGTCCAATACTCAAAAATGTTTTGTAACCATATAAATTTTTCCCACTTTCACAACTTCAGGTTGTTTCTGACCACCATAATTTTTTTCACATTATAATAATTTCACTTTTTTTATACCATAAATATATTGTTCCACAAAATTTGTAGAATAATAATTTAGAGAATAAATTATCCAAAATTTTAGTTTGTATTTAATTTATATTACATAAATACATTAGTCAACACAATATATAATGGGTAACCCATTGTATATATAAAAACAATTCAATTATATTTCACTAGTTTGTTGATATATTTTTTCATTTATGATTAATGGGATATGTACCTTAAATTAAGTAACAAAATAACCTTCTCATTGTCCAATCTAATATAAAATACAACATCAATATTTTTAACATCAAAAAATTATTGTGATGTACCAATGAAAGCGTAATTCTCGAGTAAATTATTTTTTTACCTGCTTATTTTATAGACTACAATAAAACTATTGAAAATGTTGTTTATGTAGTATTCAAGGTATAATGTACATGGACCACATATGATTCCATTATCAATGTGTAAATCCCTAAAATTCATACTGATTAATAAAGGACATGTATTCTACATAGGTTTTTGTTTAGCCTTGTTTTGGTATAGGATTATGGGATTTGCCAAGAAACATGCGTTTAATGGGCTGTTTTGAAAGGTTTACTACAAAAATAATATGCACCATGTCATAACGTATATGGATTTT
Organism: Viscum album; assembly: GCA_963277665.1. Taxonomy (NCBI): domain Eukaryota; kingdom Viridiplantae; phylum Streptophyta; class Magnoliopsida; order Santalales; family Viscaceae; genus Viscum; species Viscum album. Next base: position 915,534,411 of record OY728162.1, on the reverse strand, counting down.
CGATAGCGTGAGGGCACACACTGTAGAGGAACTCGCTAGACTACTTGGGTGCTGTTGTTTTGATACCATGTCGTATATAGAATGACTGCACCATAATGGGTGGACATCCATCTATGATTGCACAGTAAACTAGTCTCTAGAGGGATATATATGTAGTGGCTACCACATAGTTCCTCATACCACATCCATATCAATTTCAAACCACTTTTCAAAACATTAGTATTTAGAATAAAAACACCATTAATAGTGATATTGCAGTATTCATTTAGGGATTTGTTATGAAAGCGTTATGAGGAGATGTTACACATGGGGAGTGTTTTTAAAAAAGGATAAAAATTACATCTTCTCTACCTATATCTACATAGATCCAGTATAACTAAAGGTATTCATAGATAAAATTCATGATTTTGGTCCTACAAATTAATCTATAGTGGTGCATGCCTAAACATTATTTTATGCCACATCACCTCCTTCTACACCATGGAGGTCAAACTCCAGTACTTCCCTACATTAATGCCCCCTGGTTTTCACCATGTATAACATATCAAGTGCACTGCTGAATTGTGGTGGTCCTCCCTATGTCACAATGATCCATTCCTTCACACCCTTGCATCACAACTGTAGTCCCTACACTAGGGTGTTAGTGTCTATAACACCTCCACACCAAGTGTCTTCCTGGAATCATAGTGACCCACAATTTTACAAAACAAAATCCTTCTCCATTTTTATACAATCCACTTTGAGACTATTTTACAACAATTTACCCTGAGTATGTTTTGTTCACCCCCATTAGTCGTCCTTCCTATATTCCCTACTCAACAACCCCTGTATCATATATAATTAGACTAGTTCATGGAAATCATGATGGGTGATTGTGTGTGATTTTGTTTGTGAGAATGGTTTTTTTCCAACACCATTGAAAACCCTTGATTTGGATGTTAAACACATGTGAAAAGAGTTTATTTACCTTTTAAGGATCAGGTATACACATGTCCCCATTTTGATTATTTTTTGTTCTAAATAGGATTCCATTATTGTTTGTAATGGCATGTGGGTGTATGTTTTGTTATCTACTATGATATATTATTTTCATGAGTAATATTAGTGAATATTATTTCCATGTCTCATTGTGATCACATGAATTTATATGTGCTTCTCTATAATCATGATGATATATTATTTATGATTTTTTGCTCTCCATATCGGTATGATATCATGCCTATGTGGCTGTGAATGGTAATTAATACAGGGGGGCATCATCAAAATTATACCTTTGTGGGAGAGTTCGTTGAGTTTCACTTACAGTGTCATGTGACATGATCATAGTGTGGAGGTATGAGGTGGATATGATTTTTAGTTTTTCATGCACTCAAGGTTGGATTGATTTTCCAAGTGCTACTCACTTTAAACTAAGATGGCTTTTTCATCTACTTGATATTCTTGATTTTGTGGATTTCAGGCCTCATGCTCTTCCTAATGGATTGGCAACTTCAGGTTTATATTCACATGAACACATGGGGATGTCATATCTGGGATATTTTTTAATAAATATTTGTTCCTTTATCTTCAGAAATGGATCTCAAGCAAGTAGGACTGGTGGGTTGTGGTGGCTTTCCTAACGTATGACCGATCTATTTTGGAGTGGTTGTTTATTCACTTTATGAATTTATTATTTTTCTAGAATTAAAATTTTATATGTGAGATAAATAAGTTATAGATGAATTGGTGGAATCCTTATGAGTCTTGTACCCACTTCATACTTAGGGATTTTTATGTGATTTCAGATTTCATTAGAGACATGTTAAAGGGAATGGTGTGACACAAAAAAATTATAATTTATAACTTTGTATTCGATAGCATGCCTGGAATACATCACTAAATGCATAAGGGAATACAATATCTCAAGAATATACCAAATATTTACTATTTTAAATAAATTCAGTACATGATATAGCTTTTAATGAATGCAACAATGATTTATCATGTATTAAACACAAGAAAAACCTTCCTCGATAGCTTGTGCTAAACCGAATACTGATTTATACCAAATAACAATTGTTTATTAAAACATTATTATATAATATGATATGATATATCCTAGAAATTATGTTTTTTACTTATTAATAGTATTAAATTACTTAAAAAGGTTTATGGTTTATATGTATATATTAGATGAATTCGTTGGTAACCAACTAATGAGAAGGAAAAATAATAACCAATTAGATATAAAAAGAAATATTTATATTTATATGATTCCAAAAAGATTTTTTCTTAATTAACATAGTTAATTTCAATTTGTGATTTATTTTAATTAAATATTTAATTTATATATTCAATAAAATATTTTTTATATTCATTTATTATGTTTGATATGCATAAGATAAGAACAAATCATATTTTAAACATGAAAACCAATATTTTTATAAAGGAAATTTTAATGCCCTTTAATGGAGAACCCATTTTGAATATGAATTTTGAAAATTTAATTGATTTAATATGTAAAAATTAAATTCTTATTTTAAATAGAAAAAAGAAAAAAAATTATAATTATTTTTTTGATATTTTTTAGTAATAAATCATTTATTAATGAATAGTAAAAAATACAACATTTTAGTACAAAACTGTTTTCTCATATAATTTATTTATAAGAATATATTATTTTTTATATTGGTTTAAAAGTATAATTATATAATATTTTTATAAATTAATCCAATTTAATTTATTAGAATACATTTCACATTGAAATTTACTATAAAAAAATAGATATCTTTTGTATTTTTTAATTTAAAAAACTCGCGTTGTTGTCCCGATTTTGGGATGAATTTTAAATAAGTTTCAGTGACATATATGACTTGAATTTGGAAAATTTGATTCCATATTTTTAATTATAATAATTTATAATTTATAATAAGGTAATATTCGTTTTTTTTCCAAGAACATTTAGTGAAAGTAATTAAAATTAAATACAATTATTAAAAAAACATTAAGATTAATAAAAATCTAAACCTCTATCTTAGGGGACCAAATGACCTAACCACTTGTCCATAATCCATTTTATATAATTATATCATCCATAAAAATACAACTATTGGGGTTATTTGGTTTAGAAACTTTTCTTAGGTAAGAACATGTGTACACCTTACTTTTCTCAAAAAATTCCAAGAGAGTCCTTTTCCTTCCCTATAAAAGGCCACCACCTATCCCCAACCCTCACACCTCTAGAGACACATAGGATAGGAATGTATATTCTCATATAGATTCCAAAAATCACTCCCCTAGACCATAAATCCTTAATTAGGATAGGATGCCTACTAGGGAATCACTTTCGTATAAACTAAAAGAGGTTAGCCAATTAAAAGGTAACATCTTCTCTGATGATTTTTAGATTGATTTTGATTATATGATCACTATAATCTTATTATTATATGAGTTTTTTTGAACACTAGTATCCTAAATATATTAGGATGTTTTATGTAATGTTTTCGACCTACTCTTACACCCACCTCTATCTAATTGGTAATAAACATATTGTTTCGATGTATGATGAACATTTTCCTCATGAAACAATAATTGTTCGATTTTCATTTACCACATATAATGATTGAAATTATGTTGGAAAACATGTTTATATTTGATATTTATAATTTATTTATGATTATTTAATTTTTATCTATAACATACCTTTTTTCTTTCCATCTTGTGTAAATATGTTAATTCTGTTTGAGGAAATGTGGACAACCAACCCCTCAAAGAGATATGACTCATTCTTACCATACATGGAACATATAAAGACCGGCTTTAATAATACATTGTAAATAATATAACATATATATTATTATGTAATTATAATATACATATGTATATTTTTTTCATTCTTTTAATAAAATAATGAAATGGAGGAAGCGTTCATGCGTACGTTTGACCTACCATCTCCATGAACACTGCACTTCATTTATAATCTAAATATATAATAGACTACTATAAATAAATATATATTGATTATTTATGATAATTAATACATGGATTAAATTATGTATATGATGAACTAGGATATAATTAATGATAAAAACCAATAACATGTTAAAACTTACTTGAGAAAAGATGGAAATTAACACCCAAAATATTGAAATTAATGAATGTGTGTTCACAAAAAGGTAATAAATTATTATAAAGAAATAATATATGATATTAAAAACTAGATTATGGTTCTTTTTAAATATATAAATATATTTTAAACCACTATACATGAGGACAAATACTACACACAAATGGAGTGTTAATTTATAGGACTTCATCTCAATTTATATTCCTTTATGACTTATTTGTTGTTATTAACTGATTTTATTTTATACGGTGTATATAATTCATTTTTAATGTTATATCATGATTAACCTTATTATAATGATATTATAATTTTCATTTAATATCATTTATTTTTATAGATTATAATTCAAAATTTTCAAATTGGTGTGGGATGCTTTGAAATGTTTTAAGATTATTTACCTAAAAAATGCTTTTAATTATTATCTTTTTAAAAATCATTTACTTTTGTTATTGTTAAAATAATAATGAAATAATCACTATATTGTAATATTTTTAAATTGTAAATTTAATTGAATATCCATATTCTCATACAATTTATATTAGTATTTCCAAAACAATATACCATTTTATATATGGTGTCTACTTTGATAGTTATTTGATTATTTTGGGGAAATATTGATAAATCAATATTCTTTATTTAATGAAAATATTTGATAAGTAATATTATTTATTGGTAATATTAAATATAAGGATGTATTTAGAGTGTTAATGATGGTAGAAACCTATAATTTATATATCACCTCGATGCATCATCAGGTTCTCATGAGACAAATATGTCAGCCAAATTAAATGGCTTTCTATTCATAGTTTTAAATAGTCTCTTGAATGGTCATGAAAGTATATGTTTCCATGAACCTTAAACATGATGTACATTAATAATTAATTTCCTTTATTTTTTTCAATTATTATTCATCTTGAGATTTTTCATCGACATATCAATGGATATATACATTTTTATTCAATGATTAAATGGAATGTGTTTTAGTTTCTAACATTTCCGCATTGATTTTTCATTATCTGATTATTTTAATGGAATGTGTTTTCAGTTATTTAGATTTATAGGTTAATTTATTCTCAATTATTCATTATTTCTTCTTCTTTACTTTTCTTGCATGATAATTTGATCTCGCCCTAATGATGTCTCATTTCACAAGGATCTAAAGAAGAAATCTTTGATTATGCCTACAAGGATATAGTTTATTTAATTTTTTTATTTATCATGTTTGTAATTTATATTTCCCAATGTATTATTATTATCATGTAGTCAATATGGATTTCAAATACAGCTAAACTAATCGGTTCATTGGTATTTTATTCCTTGTAATCAAGATAAAGTAATAAAATAATCCACCAGCTCTGGACTTCTGGGGACAAGGAGTTACAATTGGTGTGAAAGAGAGTTTTGCACTGACCTTGGAAACTATATTTAGAAAATATAGATGACGAAGAACAAACATAGTATATTAATTGAAGAGAAATGTTGAATAAAACCATAGAATATTTGTGAGGTAGTGATTATGTGTGTATTCCTAAAATAAATATCCCTATCTGGATACTTAAACTGGGCATGGAACTAGCATAGATGAACCTAGAAGTAATAACTCTAACAAGGTGCAACAAGATTGACTCAGGTTAACCTAGTGCACGATAAAGGGTCTTACTGCGCACTTGGTTTGACATGATCAGTGGATACGCTTAGGAAAGTCCGCATTTGCTTTACACACCACTATAAATGATTTTAAATTAAAGATTACCCCAATGTAACCATATTATATGTTTGTAAGATTAATTATGAATATGTTTATGTTATGTTATATACCGAATTAGGAGTTATATAATGTTTACAACATTATGAGATAATATAGGGTATTCCATTGTTTATAAATGACATCATGGAGGAATAATGGTATCAGTACTCAAGGAAAATGTAGAGATTTACCTACTAAGGAAAAAATATAGCTGGTATTGGATCTGAGCATATAATGGATATATTATGACTTTATTTCCAGGTGAAGAAAAACAACCTTTCACAAATGGAGAAACCTATTCCATAGAGAGAATCTCTAAGGCTGGACCGCTTTATGTTGAAAAAGACCCCACAGTTTAGGGGGACTACTAATCCATATAGAGATGATAAATGGATTAAATCCATGGAGAATATATTTATTACAATGGAATGTAGTGAAAAGAAAATGTTGCACTTGTGGAATATTATCTCCTAGGTGATTGTAACTAGTGGTGGTCTCTAGTCCATAATATAAGGGAGGAAGAAGAAATTGAACTAATAGAATGGGGAACTTTTAAGGATATATTCTTTGATAAATATGTTCATCATGATCAAAAAATTGAGATGTAGAGGAAGTTTCATGGATTAATGAAATAAATTAGAAGATAGTGTTATAGATTATGAATCTACCTTTTCAAGGTTATCTATGCATGCTATAGATTATATACACATCATGGAGTGAAATATAGACCAATTATTAGAAGGAAATAAGACATGTATATTAATGGTACCAGTGTCCTATTATGTTTCTTTATATGATAAAATATTTTTATGTGCTATCAAGACAGATAAGATTTTCCGAATCCTATGGATTTAATGGAAACCAAGAAGTGAAAAGGTATTCACAACATTTGAAAAGGGGAATGAATAAAATAACATGAATGAAAATAAGGATTTTATAACATGTCATAACTATAGAATGAATCACCTAGGTAATTTATTAATGGATTGAGAGTTTTTTATAAGTATGGAGAAAATGGTCACCATGAAAAATAATGAAAAATAAATAAGGAAAATACTTCTCTTTAATGTTACAACTAGATGGAGATGGGGAACTTTCCAAAAAATCCCCAAGAGTCAAGATAATATACCACTGAATAAGCTAAGGGATCATGGTCAAGAATATGTTATTGAAACAACTAAAGTGGAATGATTATTTTCATCAGTATTTTCAACAATGAAATATAATGTATAAATATTTCATTTTCGTCACATGATTTATGTAATATCTATGGATTTTACTTTAATAGATTTTAAATTAATATTTCCGATCATATATATAATGGTATTATGAAAAGATAATCATTAGAAATTCAATCTTTTAAGAACACACATGATTGAGGGAATGAAACCCCATAATATGTTCCTTATGTAAAGATAATGGTGAAGAAATAATTGATTTGGAAAACTGTTGAATAAATCAGAATTGATTAATGAATTGTCGAAAATTGTTCTATTCCATCGTGGATAGAGTTTACAACACATTTTTATCTATAATGTATATTCAATAACATGTGTCTTACTTAAACAATATGTATGAATTCATGTTTCGAATAAGTTCATATAGTGAATTTACTTATTACTATATTTTAATAAGATACCTGAAGAAGTTATTATCATGTTTTGAATGTGAAAATTTAGAGCTACTTCAAACTGATTAATGTATAATGATAAGTTCAATTTTGGAAATTCAGTGACTCTCCTTCTGAAGTGACTGGATCAAAAACTAATGTAAAATTTAACTATATATAAAATGTTTTTAGATGACCAATAGATGATATTTTAGTGGTCAATATATTACTTCACCATATGTTGCATCATGTTCCAAGATATTAACAATATGTTTTTCAAGGAATAATAAAAGGAAATGATTTTTTATACAGAAATGTAAATTTAGTTATATTATCATAGAGTTATGTAAATCCTTATGTTTAAGAAAAATGGTTTTGAAATAAAAATTATGTCCTATTATCCTAATTTCTGACGATACTAATGATCTATATTCACACATATTTTTTTATGGATTTGTGTTAAAACAATTCATCTGAACTTATTATCTAGCACTCTAAATCAGAACATGATTGTTGGAGGTTTTCTTCTATATCCATGTTTCTATTTCCCACATATGTTCTCCTATTTTGGAAAATTGTTATGTGATTGTTGTACATTACTTTCTATCTTATTAATAATATGTGATATTAACTCTTTTTAATATGTGGGTATTTTGAAAATACATTATTTTGAATCCCTAGATTATTTAATTCTATATTATATAGTGAGGATGTAATTTAATTAAGGTGGGGAAAATGTAACACCCTGAAATTCAAATGTAGATATATGTATTCGACAACGTGCATGACATGCATCACCAAGCTGATAAGGGAATATAATAACCCTAGACTCTAATATATATTTACTATTTTAAATATATTAAATAAATGATATATCTTGTATGGAACTCAACACGGATTCAGCTTGTGTATCATGCAAGGGTGACCTTCCTCGATAGATTGTGTTACACGCAAAACTGAGTTTCACAAAATAACAAAGAATATTAAAACCTTTTTATTTAATATAATATTATATATACTAGATATTATGTTATTGGTTATGAATATAATTAAGTAAATTATTAATATTTATGGATTATATAAATATAAAATGAATTCATTGGTTACCAACTAATGGGAAACGAAAATAAGAACCAATTGGATTCAAAAAGAAATATTATTATTTTTATGCTTCCAAAGTAGTTTATTCATAAAAAGAATAATTAGTTAAAATTACTGAATTATTTTAATGAAACATATGTGTTATATATTTAACAAAATATTTTTGATATTCACACATTGTGTTTTATATGCATAAGATAAAAACAAACCCTACGGTACTCATAAAAACCTATATTGTTATAAATGAAATTTTTCTGCATTTTAATGAAGAACCAATTTTAAATATGAATTTTTACACTTTAGTTAATTTAAAATTTTAAAATAAACTTCAAATATAATATGAAATATATGAATTGGGTTATTCTTATTTTTTTTATATTTTTTTGAAACATATCATTTTTATTGATAGTTAAAAATACTGCATGTTAGTTCAAAACTGGTTCTTCATATGATTTATTTATAAGATTAAACTTTGTTTAATATTAGTTTTATTGTTTAATTATATAACATATTTTTTAGTTAATCTAATTAAGTTTATTATAATCAATGTCACTATGAAAATGACTATCAAAATATAGCAAAATTTTGGATGTGTTTGCTTTAAAAACATGTGTTATCATGCCGCTTAAAAGATGAATTTTATATTAATTTATACCAATTATGTTATTAGAATATGGAATAATGTAATACATATTTAGAATCATAATAATTTATAATTTATAATAATATAAAATTAGTTTTTTATAAAAACAATTATTGAATGAAATTATAATTAATTACAATTATTGAGGCAAAAGTAAGCTTAATAATGGACTAAACCATTAACTTAAGTGCCCAAATGACCTAGAAACTTGTCCAAAACCCATTTTATGAACATATATCATCCAAATACCTTACATTATTTATTTTATTATTATTATTATTTTTTGGTAAGAACATGTGTATAGTTAACTTGTTTCCAAAAATTATAATGTGAATATTTTTCCTTCCTTATAGAAGGCCACCATCTGTCTACATTCCTCAGATATCTCAAATCACTTATGTTCACCCATGATATTATCAAATAGTTTCTAAATATCACTACCCTATAACTTGAATCCCCTATTTTGGGTAGGAATCCTTCCACAGAATCCTTTTGGTATAAACCAAAAGAAGTTACTCAATTAAGAGGTAACGTCTTCTCTCAATTTTTTTAGTTTTATTTCAATTCTATACTACCTATAATATTCTAATTATGTGATTTAATAGAAAATAATTATCATAACTAGAATATGATGTGTATTTTTAAAGGTTTGGACCTAAACATACACACACCTTCATCTAATGGGTAACAAACGTACTGTTTCTTTGTATGGCGAACTACTGCATCAAAAAACATTGATTGTTCATTTTTCCTTTACCACCTATCATAGTGGCCATTATGATGGAAAATATATAATTATAATTATAATTATATATTTTATTTATGTTTTCATTATTCTTCTGTGATTTTTATTTCAAATATACCATTATGATTTACATATTGTATAAATAAAATAATTTCATTTGAAGATGTGTGGACTACCTCCCCCTCAAAGCAATATAACTCATTCATACCATACATGGAATGAATAAAGTATGGGTTTAACAAACATATGTAAAATATATAACCTTGATATGAATTTGAAATTAAAATATACATATTTTCATTTATTTTTCATTCTATTAACACAACAATGAAATTGATGCAGCATTCATGCGTACGTACGACTGGTCATCTCCATGAACAGTGCACATCATTTATAATCTTTCAATATAATGGGATACTATAAAATCATATGTAATGATTATATAACATAATTAATCCTTGTTTTACATTTTTTTATTATGAAACCATGTTCTAATTAATTATAATAATAAATTACAAGTTAAAACTAACTCGAGCAAACAAGGCAAGTAACACCAGAAATAGTGAAATTAAAGATAGAGTGTTAAAAAAAGGTAATAAATTATTATCAAGAACTAATATATGATATGAAAGTAATTCTTATGGTTATGGAATAAGTTATTAATATATTTTAAACAACTATACATGATTATAAATAAAAAAAAATAAAATGAATGTTAAGGCATGACATCTTATCTCAATTTAAATTCCCTTGAGACTTATTTGTTGTTATACATCCAGTATCTTTTATATGGTGTTTATAATTCCTTATTAATGTTATATAATGATTAAAATTATTGTAAAGATATTGTATGTTTCATTTATTGTCTTAACTTTATATATATTATTATTCAAATGTTTTAAATTAGTATGTGATTCTTGGGAATGTTTAACGATTATTCTCTAAAAGAATGTAGTTAATTATTATCTTTGTGATATCACTTCCTTTGGTGATTATTAACCTTATCTTGAAAAAAGGACTATTTTTTAATCATTTTAAATTTTAAATTTACTTTAATATCCATATTATCATACAATATATATTATTATTTCCCAAATCTTATACCATTTTATATATGGTGTCTACGTTGACAGTTATTTGATTATTTTGGGGAAATATTGATACATATGTATTCTTTATTCAATACAGATATTTAATAAGGAATATTATTTATTTTTATTATTAAATAACAGTAATCATTTATAATGGAAATGAAAAGTGGATCCCAGGAATTATATGGAACATTGATTCATCAATAGGTTCTCATGAGATAAATAAGTTGGCCAAATTAAACGGGATTAAATCAGTAGTTTTAAACCATCTTGTGAAAGGTCTTCATGGTATATGTATTTATGTTCCTTAGATATAATTTCCATTACAAAATTATTCCCCTCATTTAGTTTTAGTCAATATTCATCCATGATATTTTGTCTTGACATATCTATGGATACATTTCATTTCAGTTTATTAATTAAATTGAATCTGTATCAGTTTTTTACCCTGACATTTTGATTTTCCTTATCTAGTTATTTTAATGGAATTTTTTATCAGTTATTTCCCATTTTATGTTAATTTTTTCTCGTTGTTTCATAATTTTTTCCACTTTACATAACCTTTATTAGCATTTGATCTCCATCTTATTATGATTTTGTTCTCTAGAAATTGAAGAAGAAATCATTGATTGAGATTTTAAGGATACAATTTATTTAATTTTATTGTGTATCATGTTTAAAAAATTTATTTCCCAATATTATTTGGGTATCATATATATAATATTTATTTTAAATACTTATAAAATCATTGAACGTTTGGGTTTTAATTCCTTTTAATCTTGCCTATGTAATAAAATAATGCATCAGCTCTAGGATTTTGGTGTAAGGGCGTCACAAAATAGATCAATGATGGCTAGATGAATGAAGGAGGATAGAGCTAGAAGTGGATTGAAATGGATGACGGTTGACCCCACAACTATTTTGTTCAATTTATTTACTTTTATTACTATGTATAGGATTTCCACATTGGAAGATGTTGTTTCTATTTGAAATTTATTAAATTTATTTTGATCCACTTTTTACTATGATGTTATAATACTTAAATTATTTATATTATTGATCCTTTGATAGGATATATATGGTATAGTCTCCCCATTAACCAACTCATACCCTCCCTACTAGTTTAGATCCTCTTGGTATTCTGATGTGTGCATGTGGTCACATAACACTCATCGTACACTCGATGTTTCAGGTTCATTAGTTACAAGGACTTATGAAAACAACATTAATCACTAATCCATTATTCTATATTCCTTAATTTAGATCAGTTTAGATAGTAGATATGACATTTGTAACTCGAGTAGTGGAAATTTGAAAGTTTTTAGGTAGCAATACATAGTGGACCTATGAGTTCATATAAAATGGGAAGTTATTATTTTCTATTTCTATTTAATAAATTAAACATTTGTGATTCAGAATATGTTGATATGTGTTTTTTTAATTTGGTTATGTTTGTGCCTCATGAATGGGCAGATATTTTCACATTCCATATATATACATGTTGTTTTATTTTATAGTTGTTCTAAAATATTGCTCCTTAATTTGTGCTATATGTTCATGATAATTTTCTTTTGTGTTATATAAATGTTTTCATGCTGTGGGATATATCATTATTGGGATTTACTAGTTGAACTGAAAATTTGATTATGTTATTATGTATACATGATGACCATGAATAACTTAAAAGGATAGAGACTTGGATTATTACTTGGAGGGGTGAGCCTTGTGTTGAGTGTAGAATCCTAGAAACCCATTCTTGTCATATCATATACTATATACGATATTTATATATTCAAAATTTTAATTTTTTTTCATAGAATATTCCACCTTGAATATGATTGGTGGGATTTCTAGTCTGGAAATCTTCTTCCGAGACCGTTCTAGCACCTACCTATATGTTGTAGTTAGTTGTTCCTTAATATATGGTGTTGAAATATATGGTAGACTTGATATGTATTTCAGCTCTAATATATCCCAACCATTTAGGTCACTGATGGAATATTGGATATCAATGATATGATAAAATACATAGAATGAATCTTCAAACATGATGATATATCATTATGTACGAATGTGAAATTGGAAGAATTCATTTGGTAGGGACATGATAGAGTTGGTGGGGAAATATATGTCACATTTTTCGATGAATGAGAGTCTTATGGGATTCCGTGAAGGACATTTTTTTAGATATTTATTCCCCAACACACTAAAGATAAACTGAGAAGAGTATTTCATGGAGTTTTAATAGGGATTCATGAAAATATCATCGTTCTGGTTGTTTTTTACTATAATCCTTTGTTTCCCACCACATCGAGTTGGTAATGAGGAATATAAGTTTAGGATGATCCAAATAGTAAATAAAACAAAACACAAACAATAATTATGGATTTTTTTAATATCTTCATTAAAATAGGTTTTGAGGAAGTCTATTCCCACTATGAATATTATAGAGGATATACATACATCTAGTATTTTCTTAAAATTTTCTAATCAGAAGGGCGGATCTCCAAATGCAAAATAGAGTACTTATTTTGATGGAAATAAGAGGAATACCATAGACATGTAATGGAAAAATGTCATGGAAGTGAAAAAAAAATTAGTTTCTTTAACAACAACCATAGGAGACCCATAGTGTTTGACCAGTGGAATGTTCAAAAATTATAGTATTTAATTTACATCACCTTAGAGTTAGTGCCTCTACTGTGGAAGGACACAAAACCTTAAAAAACATTACACCATAATTTCATATTGATTATGAATATATCCATGAGAAGGGAACTGGAAGTCAAGATGGGGTTATCAGATGTGATTGTAGACTAGACATACACCTTAGTGGACTAGTTTTAGAGTATTTATGTTATATGTATATGTTGTAGATTAGATTCTAGTATATAGTGGATACACACCATAAATAGTTTTATATTTTCTCTTGTTCACATCAATTCCATCTACAAATTTTTCTGATACATGTTTATCCTGATATTTTATATCATCACAATTAGTTGTTGTACTTTGCATATATGTTATTTTTTCATATATTTTAGCTTCACTTAGAACACCTTTTGGCCCAAATATGGATTGTCTTCAGTGATTCATGGACTTCCCTTTATATTTTTCTCGTTATAAAAATCAATGGGATTTCAAGATACTAGAGATGATTAACTTCATTGTGATTATCAATATCAATTGAATGGATACCTTTTGAGTTCACATATTATTCTATTGAAGGAATGTTTAATTTATTATACTAATGGTGGATAAGTTTCTAATACCTCAGGACTATAAAATGGGTGTAGGAGGAGTTCGACCATACCTAAGTCATTTTTGGATGATAATAACAGAATTAATAGGATGTTTCTTTAGGAGAATTAGTGGCAACAACTACATTTGTTCCACAAGTGGTGTATATAAGTATTGAAATCTTTACGGTCATCTTCTCAAGCACCCTTCCTCATAGAAGAGTTTACTTTAGTTAGATATTGTTCTAGTTATAACCCATTTCATTATCCTTGTATCATATATAACCTACTAAGATGAGATAACTAATGGTTTAGCTAGATGACAGGGATTGGGAATGAATTATCATGCCATGAAATTCATAATGGGGTGAAACTGAATTGTTATCAAAGTATTTGGATAATGTTCATTGACTTTAAATCGATTATCATATGTTAAAAGAGTTTATGGTGAAGAATTGAGATACTTTTCCTAGGATCAATTACTTTTTTTATTTTCTTTGTGGATCCCAATGGTTTTATAATATTTATCATCAATCTAGGTATAAATAGTTGTGAGTTATATAGGAAGACAGTATGAAGTTGTTGTTTTGGATAAGTAATGAATTTTATGATTATTTTGGGTTATTCTTGAGGCTAAAGAACATGAAGGAAATTTTCATGGCCCTCATGAACATGATCATACACCCATAAATGGAATCATTCATTATATTATTTATCAATGATATCCTTATCTACTCCCTGATAGTGGAGAGAATTGCTAGGCACCTATTGACCATCTTTAGTATGCTTCAAAAAAATTACAATACGTTATCGAAGTGTGACTTCTATAATTAGGGGGTGACTAATACAGGTATATCCGTTGAACCATATAAACTGAAGGTATCCATATTCTGGAAACAGCCACAAATTTTGTTTGAGATCTAGAGATTTATAGGCTTAGTATGATATTATCAATGGTTTATCATAGATATTTCATGACTATCATCACCCTTTAATGTTACTTCAAATAATCGTGGGACGTTTCAATGGTTGGAATAGTGGGAAGTTTCATTCATTGAGTTTAAGAGAATGTTGATGACATGTCCATCTCTAACACTCCATGATCTTGGGATTTGTTATTTGTTGTATCGTGATGCATTATGGATTTTTCTAGGTGAGTTAGTGATACAGAGAGAGTATGTTGTACCCTATGCATATCATCAGTTACAACCCCATCTGTATATCTACCCACACATGACATGGTTCCTGTAGCTATGGTCCAAGATCGTAATTATTGGAGACGATATATATTTGGAGTGATATTTCTTTCTCTAATAAAAAGATCTTTCTTTATATATTTACACTGACAGAAATAAAATTGATATAAAATAATTTTTTTGATTATCTGAAGTCATTAAAAATGAATATTTCTTATGGACCAAAGTATGTTAACATTGTTACATATTCCCATTGCTTTAAAATATATGATAAGAAAGAACTCTTTGAGTGGCTATCTGAGGGGAATTGGTGCTTGATAAAATTGTTGGTTGACTAGAGGATAAAATCCTTAGATGAACATGGTTTCAATAAATTATCTCTATAATTGATTAAATAGTCTCTTGTGAAAAAGGTTAATACTGGACAAGAGTCAAACCCCAAATGTGCGGTTATGAGGTATCTTGAGGTGAACTACAACCTCGGTGGCCCTAAAATGATGATGTGACCATAGTAAATGGGGGATTAGTTCTATCTATTTTTCTAAGGGAGGAGATAACGAGGTATTAAAATACCATTATACGTATATTACTTTATGGAGAAATAAATATATACTACGACTTTAAGAAACAGTTCAAGTTTCCAGGGACAATGAGATACATTATTATTCTTTTTTCTTAATTCATTATGTATATTTGGGTGAGGGTTAAGCACCAAAATCCTAGTTATTTGATATAGACACTTCCTACACCTATGTAGAAGTAGGAAGATGGTATAAAGAAATTTTTTATATGTTGTAGTGGACCCTACGGGTTTATAAATTATTCTACGTAATTGTTGACTAGATAATGATGGCTTATTACTTCTAACCAATCAGAGAGTCACAATCAATATAGGAGTAGGGGATGTTCACTGAGAGTGAGATCATACACTTTCACAGAGTTCCCATGACGTTTTTTCAATAAAGATGAAAATTTTATATCAAAATTATTGTAGGGAGTATAGAAATTCATATAAAATTAGATGATTTTGAGCACAACATACAATCTTCAAAAAGATAGACACTAATAACATACTATACATAGATTGAATGATATTCTTAAAACATGCTTCCAAAAATTTGGGGGAGTGGGTGATGATTTATAACACCAAGATATTTTATGAGATAGATTAATTTTAATTTCATTTATATATTGTGTTTTAGGCTACACCAAGATTATCTTGAGCTATACGTAACACCATATTACCTTGCAATATACACTACACTATTTTAGGCATGTGTTACACACAATTTTAATTTCGTTTGACTGAATTCATTTCACGGATCATTGATTATATATTTTTTATGTATAAGAGAAATTTTTATGGATTATTCTTTACAAAACACCAATGTAATCTTTCACTACACGTAATAATGAATTGGCTTGTGTTACAGGCAAGAGAGACCTTCCTTGATAGGTTGTGTTGTACGTAATACCGAGTTTCACTAAAACATGATATATTATTAAAATATTATTATTCAATGTGATATAAACTATCCATTATGAATAGTAATAACCACATTTTTAATATTATATAACATTAAAAGTCATCTTATATATTTTCTATAACATGATATAATAACAAAATCAAATTTTTGGGATAAAAGAGGTACCTTAAAAATGATATTTTGCCACCTTTTGATGGCACAACCCTTTTAAATATATTTTTTAAAGAATTTTATATATTTTATTTGACAAAATGCACTTTTTATTTTGAATCGGGACACAAAAATTATCTTATGGTGAATTTAGGTATTTTTTTGAAAAAATTCACATTGTAATGAATAGAGAAAAATACTGCATTTTCATTCATAACCACCTTTTCATATAATTTATTTATATAGATATATTATAATTTTAGATGGTTCTAAAGTTTATTTTGATGATTTTTTATGATTTAATCCATTTTTGGTCATTTAAGTAATTTACCATTGAAATTGGACATAAACACATGTTAATATTTAGATGGTTATTACTTCTTAAAAACCTGTTTTTTTGTTCTAACAAAGGGAATTAATTTTAAATTATTTACTAAAACTTATGTGTTTTGAATTTGTGAAAATGGATTCCATATTTCTAATCAAAAGAATCAAATTGTAAAAATTGTTACCTTTTACTTTTGTACATTATGATTAGTAACTTAAGTAATTATTTTATTTTTCATGGTTAAAGAGTAACTATGTTAAATAAGGGTATAATATAATATTATAATATTATTAAAAAACACTAAAAATGTCCTAATCCTATTGGATGAGATAATTATGACCATGTAATACCTTGGGAAGATTTTGGGACCCCATGGAACCACTTTCATGTGAAAATGACATTTTATAAGAACTAATTTAATTTAAAGAGAAATATGACATAATCTTGTATCTTTTTAATATAAAAATTTAATATGGGGTTAGACATAAGATAAATTATACTATAAATTTAGATTGGAAATATAAAAATATTTCCCACATCATGTTATTTTATTTATAAGTTTTAGACAAAAAATAAATAAATTTATTTATGACTCAATGATGATGTAGTGATTACCTTATTAATATGTGATTTAAATAAACGAGATTATAAATATTAAAATAAATTTATTTTGAAAGTTTTTATGCCATACTCGAATTTTATGGATAATTTTGACTTCTTATATTTTAATTAATGATGTTTTTTTAAAGGAATCAATTTTTTATGGAGTTTTAAAAGGTCATGATATGAATAGTACAAAAATTGACAAAAATGAGATTTTAAAAAAAATACATTTTTATAAAATGATATAATAGTCCTAAAAATATTATATTCATCCAAATGACATATATAATGTTTGAAATTCCATTAGGGAACCACTTGTGGTTATATTGTAATTTTATAGTAACTATATTATCCATATTGTATAAATATACAAGAAGACATGGTTAGAGTTAAATTAGTTAACTAATGGTTAATGCAAAAATATAAGGTTAAATTTGAAACCTAAAGTATCATAATCCTTTTGGATGAAGGGATTTAGAAATATCATCTTCATATATTCTAATTAAATTATTTTCCAACCTTTTAAAACAGAAAATAATTTAATAATAAAATAATATTTCAATACCTTCCTAAAGTTCCCCCTCCTCTCTTATAAAAGGAATCCCCTCCCAAAATTCCCCACACCACCTATCATCTTATATATCAACCAAACCTTACCTAATTCTCCAATAAAAATTATTACTTAGATTCTAGAGGTCCCAGTTTTCCCAAAATATGATCCCTAATGTCCATAAGAAGAGATCCAAAGGAGGTCCAACGAAGAAGAGGTTATTGCTTTAACAATTCAATTCAATTTTTTTTCTTCTTAGACGTCTTATTTCCATTACTATTCCATACTAAAGTAATAAATACATTATATTTTACATTATGAGATTTTATTATAGTCTTGGGAAAACCTTATACCTCATTTTATCCATTCTACGAATGACAATATCACCATGCGTCGTACGTACAACTTACCGTCTCCACACTATAGTGTAAATTGTTATTCAAAAATACTTTTTAGGATGGGTATAATGATGCGTATAATGGATTTAAATAATGAATATAACATGATAAATTACTAATATAATTAATATACCTTCCAATTACATACCATTTAACCATCAAGAGAATGACATCGCCGCTCGTGCGTACGTACGACCTACCATCTCCACGACATAGTGAGATTTGTTCTCAACGTTAACAGTTAACAAATGAAATTGATATGATGAGTGAAAATAATAATTATTAATTTAATTTCATGAATAAAATAAATCCCATGAAAAACAAACATTAATTACAAAGATAAACAGTAATGGGAAAACGAGGCAGTTAACCCCCGAAATAATTGTTATATTGAAATAATATTAACATAATGATATAATAAGATCATATATGATGTCATAAATATTAGTATGGTTTTTTTAAAAGCTAATAATATGTATAAACCCACTATAAATAGGTTTTTACACATATTAAGGATATCAGACCTAGGGTGAGGGATAATTTCGCAATCTCATTTTTATCTAAAATTGATTATACGTAAGTATTTACTAGGGGTATATTTATCATCAATGTCTATGTTTTATAAAAATGTTTTCAAAAAATGTTTAATATTTTATATTTACGTTTAAATACATTTTTACCCATTTTTAACTTTTACTACATGGTTTTGAAGGAATCTTTCTTTCGTTTAACAAATGAGTTACTTTTTGAGCTTTCCGACCAATATGTGAGGATATTGTTTTTTTATCTTATATGGCTTGAATGAATTTTTATGGTTTCATGAATCCTTATTCCCATGAATATTACACAAAATATTTTTAAGGATTATTTTAAACTAAATTCATTTCTTTGAAAATTGTGTGGCATTTTGAGAAAAGAAAACATTTTTGAAGAGAAAAGTAGATTTTCCACAGGAATTAAGTTCAAGTGTTTTGTAAAAATTATTTTCCAACTAATATGGTTCTCTTTAATCAAGGTTATGTTTATATAAATATTATTCCTATTGTTTTATTATGATAACTATGGAATAATATTTTATATGGATTATATTTTAATAGAATGATTTTTAAGAAACCCATTTTATTTCATGGGTTATGCTATTATGAATGATTTATGTTTTTGTGGAACAAGTAATAATGATTCCACTATGAAATGGTTGGGACTTATATCTCCATCCAATTCATTAGTAAAATATTTATATCTCATGGGATATATATGAATAGAATGAAAAGTAATTCCAATTTAGTAATAAATGGATAGAACGACATGTAAACTCGGTCCAGTAATTAACTTTGTCCACTATGATGGTCTTGGCAGCAATGTCTTGGGTACTATGGAAATCATACTATGTTCTTATTAGTTTTCCACAATTTCATGTTTTATGGAAATTTTATTTTATAATTTTTAATGTTTTATTACAATCAATGCCTTATGTACTACCATGATTTATTTGGTGACTCAAGATTCTGATGTGTAAACTTTATTTTCATGTTTTTTCATTCTTATGATTATGGTTGGTTTTACGTTCTCTATTTTACCCTCAATGAGTATTTGAGCCCACTCATTTTATGTTTTATTTTCCCCAAGATAAAAAGAATGTTTTTATGTAGTAAACAAAATTGGAATATATTTATGGGAGATGTTGAAGATCTTTTACAATGTTAAAAGATTATGTTCTAGGTTTCCAAAGACACTAAACTAATACAGTCTTTGGGCGTCTTTTGTGTCTTATATTAAATATTCATAAAAATTAATTTAATTTCTCTTTACGTCAATCTTGTATCGTTAGAGTTGGTATTAGAGTGAAGGTTTAGTTAACCTTTAGAAAATAGAATGCGAAATCATTAGTGAGATTCCTCGAGATATTTCTACGGAATGTCTAGGGATTTTTCTATGGTTAAGTATAAGTATAGTATATGGTAAAATAATTATGATAACTATGATGAATAACCTATGATTAAACCTAAGATGTTATATATTTAAAGTACTTCCCCTTGATTATGTTGTTTTCTTAGTATAATTTTTCCACTGACACTATTATTTTTGGGTTTTAGATGAGGCTTGGAACCCAAATGAACCTTGTTAATGATGAATGCACTGAAAAATTCAATGATTGTCCTCATGAACAACCAAATGTTATTGTAAATGGAATTAAAAATCTTCTTTATATACTTTTACAAGCTATGAATCCTTATGCACTTTCAAATGAGCAAAGAAGGGATCAAAATTATATTGAGTCCTTCATGAGGAAACGTCCACCATCTTTCAGGGGTTCTTCTGATGCACATCTTTTGCTGAAAATGGATAAGTATATTTGAAAAGATAATTTACATCCCTCGTTATTTGGAACATGAAAAATTTATTTTGGATGTTTATCGTTTAGAAGTTGAAGTAGACCAGTGGTGGACTCTGATTAAGAAAACAAGGCAGTAAGAAGAAATTGAATCCATGGAATGGAATGAGTTCAAGAACATATTTTTCAATAAATACTTACCTAGTATTCTTCAAGAAAATATAGAAAATGGGTTCCTTGAGATAAAACAAAAGGATGATGAATTGTTGGTATATACGAGGTGAATTTTACAAGACATGAAAGGTATACTTCTGTCTTTATTATCCAAAATGAAAGTAAAGTTGATTAATTATTCAGTTGATTAAAACCAAGACTTCTAAGGGAATTACCTATAAGAGAATTTAGTAGTTATGAGGAGATTATGAATTGTTCTATCAAGATAGAATTGGATGTTGGTGTTATATATCCATATCCTAGTTTTTTAAAAGACACGAAAGTTGTAGTTCAAGGGAAAATCTCAAAACCATGGTGAAGGGAAGATGAATGTTTCCATACGCTCATATCGTGGAATGAAGAATGGTGGAGATTTTATGAAAGGGACTTGGGAATGTTTCAAGTGTGGAAAATAAGGTCATCAAGTAGGTGACTGCTGATGTAATGGGAAATGGTTTGCTAATGATGCTAATAATTAAAAGACTACAGAGAATGGACCACCAACACTTTAATGCTAAAAGTTATAGAAAATGGGGCATTATCTTAACCAATTCCCAAGTACAAGGGTTAATGATGATGATCGACATAAACAAACTCCTAAAGCCAATGACAATGGAAAATCACATGAAATCACTATTGGCTATATTGAATATGAAAATGATGTGGTGGAATGATTAAGTGTTTTGGTAATAGGATTCCAAAATAGTGTTGAGGAATTTAATTTATTATATAATGGAATATATGGAATATCTATGTATTAGTCTATTTGTTTTTTCCATAATTATATGGTACAAGTAACCTTGAAATGTGGTTGTAATGTTTTTGGAAATCACATGATATGCACATAATGAAGGGATAATGATATAATGAAATGTTTTATAGTATTAATGAGCTCATGACTGATATAAGGACAAAGTGATATCATGATTTGAGTGTATAAATGTTTTTATATATTTTTTTGTTTATAAATAGTTAATTTTGATTGAACACATGGTTTCATTATGTTTTTACTGTAATTCATGTTATTATCATGTCTCAAGAGAATTCATGATTAAGGTATTTACATGTTTGGAATGTGACAACAAAGAACATATAAATGAGATATGAGAGATAAATGTAATATCGATTTAGTTCACCTCTTTCTAAAGTTTTTTTTTCAGTTTCTGGAAGAATTGTAATATTATTCATTTATGGATAGTATAATTTATATTCCAATTGATATTTGTTAGATTAATGTATTATCTCACTATAAGTGTACTTATGGATATTTTATAACCTATTATATCCTTTTTTTGAGACAGATAGATTGACCTATCATTTAATAAATGACCTTCTAACACATCATGAATGAAAAATTCAACATCATTTCTTTAAATAAGATATGAAGTGGAAATTTTTCGGGAACGACCAATGATGAGATTGTACTGAAATGAAGTAAGTATTTATCCTCATGAAAAAATTAATTAACTTGAGGAAAAGGATCTTAAAACAAAAAATGTTATTCTGGTACCATATTATATGATGAATCAAATGGTCCATTAAATCAAAAAATATTTATAGATTTATGGTAGTTAACATTCTCCAAACCATATTTTCTATCACTTTCTCATATCCTTATGGTTATATTTCACTTCCATATCCATGTTTTTGCTTCCCACCTATGTTCTCATATGTGGATACCTAATGATGAGTTACTCTGGGTAACTCTTTCCTCTTTAAAATGATGTTGTTGTATCCCTTTTTACTATGCGGGTTTCCATGAAAGAAACCTTCATGTAGTAAACCATTTATAACCCCAACGAATTTCGAGGGATAAAATCATTTTAATGGGGGGATAATGAAAATCCCTGATATTTTATGAGATAGATTCCTTTTAATTTATTAGATGTCTTGTCACGACCCGTCCCCGGGGGCCCGTGTCATGGCTAACCCAAGCCTACCTTCCATAGGCTAGGGGTTGGCGACTAGCACCAAAGGCATAAATTAGTAAGATGGGAAGACATTGCCTTTATAACTAGAAACACACACAACAATGTACACAGCTGGATACCAAACAATAAGTAAAATTGTATAACAAGATAGTGCTAAAAAGTAAAGGGGCTGGAAATACAAGCCGAAATGATAGTACAAGTACAACTGAAAAGGACAAAAATAGCTGAAAGGTGAGAAACAGCTCTTGGATCATCCACCACGGATCCTACCTGAAGGGTAGATATAGATAGCCTCCTCACCCCTCCATTTTTGTCTGTCTCCTCCGGGTACCGACTCATCGTGAGGTCCACCTCCGGGTACCGTCCAGTCTTGCTACTCCAATCCTCAGTCAGTGCTGTCTTTCGTCTACAACCAAAACAATGAGGTGTGGGCATATCCCATTTAGGGGTGAGTATAACGATACTCATTAGGGACCCCGAGACCTGCAAGGTCTCAAAAAAAAATCCAACAAGGATAAACCACAATGTATGAAATCAATAGATAACCCCACTTAGGTATATACCCATACATATACCTATGTTACAATGTAATCTATCACAATCATGATGTAAACACAAAAGTCATTGACTCTGCTCCAACGAGGATTTTATTCTAGGGGTAGTATAAAGTTACATTCCCAGTCACACAGTTGAAACCTAGGCTGTTGGATTACTCCTCCTCTATCGATTACAGTGGGCATGCCGCGTCACACAAGGGCGCTTCCCACTATCCTTGTACTACTGAGGTACTCCTCCTATCGAGTATCGTGGGTCTACTGCATCTCATAGAAGTGCTCCCCACTGTGGGTCTATTGCGTCACACCGAGGCGCTCCCCCTGGTAGCCTATTGGTACTCATCCTATCAAGTATCGTGGGTCTGCCGCACTCACACAGAGGAGCTTCCCACCGTGGGTCTGCCATGACACCAAGGCGCTCCCCCACTGGGTTAGTCGAATCACTCCGAGTCGACTCGGTCAGCAGTAGTCAACTATCAGCCAGCTACTAGGTCTCCGCACTATGCTCGATCATCTAAGGGAGAATCCACTAAACGAGCTACAGGTCGATAATCCAACTGTCACGAAGTCCCACGTAGAAGTATCTCAAAGGTCTACCACATCACAGGGGTCTCAACGCAAGAGACGACACATCAATGAGACGTCTAGTCTATGAGTTATTAGCCTTTTAGTCCTAGGGGCCCAGTTGGATTCATGTACGATCCAACCTGACCACATCTCAACGTTACACCGAACTCTAGTGGGGTATACACAAAGGGACATATACGTTCCAAGATTATCATCACTGCTGACAGTTCTTCAAACGATCGTCTGGTGCCAAATTATGGCCAATAAGTAAAGGCCGGTAGTGGGCCCGGGTCCGGTTCGACCCGGTCGGACCAACACGGCATGTCTTAGTCTGGGTCGACCCGGTCTTGGTCGCCCCGGTCAAACCTATTGGCTCTGGCCCATCCCATTGGGTGGGCTAGCCTATTAGGTTCGACCTGGTCTGTTGGGCCCGACCCAGTGGACTGCGGGGGCGATTCGGCCCAGAGGTCACCGCGTAGGGGGCTCGGTCCGGAGGCCGGGGCCGGTTCGGCCAGCACCACACGAGGCGCGGCTCAGGTGACTCAGCCCAGAAGGTAGATCCATTTCATCCAGTAAAACCATGGGGGAGGTCGCGGGCCTGCTCGGGAGGCTGGGAGGTCGGGCACTACGTAGAAGGTTTCGGGCAGGCTGGCGGGACGCCGCGGGCAGGCCGGGCAGGGCGCCTGGCAGGCCCCAGGCAGGCCGGCGGGGTGCGTGGGAGGCCACGGGAAGGCTGGGCCAGGTGCACGGTAGGCCACGAGCAGGCCGTAAGGGCGCGTGGGAGGCTAAAAGTAGGACGGGTACGGTGCGCAGGAGGCCGCGAGCAGGGATGATGCAGTTCGGAGGGGTTCAGTTGGGGCACGCGGAAGGCCGGTGCGGGTTGCGGAGGTCGCGGGAAGCACTTTCATTGTCGTCGCCACCTTCGTTGTCTCATCTCCTCATCGCCAGGATGAAGAAACATCACAAGGGAACGACAGAGGGATTCAGGCCATGTTAGTTTGGCCCGCACCCTCCGCGTTTAGGGGTGATAACATTTGGTTCAACAAAGAGGAAGAAATTTGAACATCAATTATTCTTTCAATCCCCCGCAACAATTCCTTTCATTCAAAGAAGAGTAAAAGGAAATAAGAAATACACAAAACCAACCCCATACCGTTGATCATCAGGTGTCGTTCATTGACGGAGTCATGGAAATTAGATGAAGATAATTGTCGTTCATCCCATCCACCACACGCTTCCAATCCTGAGCTGTGTCGGCTCATGGAAGTCGCTCCACGTTGGTAGGTGTCCAGTGAAGAAGTTGAAGAAAAAGGATCTTCGACGGCATTCTTCGTTGGAAGAACACATTCTTCGTTCTTTTTTGGGATAATTATAATCCTCCCAAGATCTCCACATTACCAACATCCCCCCAAATGCCAAGTGAAAATAATATGAGATTGAGTTGTCTAATATTTTGTTGGCACAGAAATTCAAAAAGAATAATTAAACTAAAAGGCTCCCCCTAATTAATTCACGAGAGTTGGGACGAATTAATTATGGGAGATTGGCACAAAATTAAATAAAGGGAAGTTGAAGAGGCTCCCCTATATTAATTGGAGCTTGAGGGTTTCTCCACATTAATGGGGAGTTTCAAGGGGTTAAAAGCCCGGGTGGTCCCCACCACATTAATCCTCTCATGGGATGTGGAGTTCGGGTGGGCCCCACCACCATAACATCTCATGGGAGGTTAAGGTGAAATGGTCCCACCTCCAACCTCTATGAAGAGGTTTTAACCACCACACAAAAAATGGCACCTCAAATAAAATAATGTGATGCACACTTTATTTTATTATTTTCTCTGAAAACCAAAAATCTATCTTTTAAAATCGACCCACTACAGTCGAAGTGAATGTCTCCTTAAGTGAATACCGGTCCTGCAAGTTCAACAGTGCCCTCATATTTCAATTCCGATCACCGGTTCAAAAGATATAAAATCCCACTCGTACATTTACTAAACGTACCCGAAAAAAACTTCAGAAATTGATTCCTGGCACACCTGGCCTCAGAATCATGTGTAGTTAGTATTTACGGACTCGTAAAATTTACATGTGTTTAAGAAAAACATTTACAAGGAAATTATGCGTCTTTACATTCTCCCCACCTCAGGTTTTTATGTCCCGATAAGCTACAACTCAATCTAAGGAAAAAATGGAGGTACTGAGTGCGCATCTCAGCCTCCCGCTCCCATGTGCTCTCCTAGAGGTTCCCGTGCTGCCAACGTACGTACACCAAAGGTATCAACCGTCCACAAAGGACCCACTCCTGTCGATCCTCAATCTCCACTAGAACCTCTGTAAAAGTCACCAGATTGTCGACGTCCAACTCCCTATGGTCGATGATGTGAGAAGGGTCGTGCACATATCTCCTCATCTGGGATACATGGAAGATGTCGTGCACCCGGTGAAGCTGAGGTGGAAGATCCAGGTTGTAAGACACCTCGCCTACTCTACTGAGGACAAGGAAAGGTCCGATGAAATGCGTTGATAACTTGTTGCCTCAACCAAATCTCCTTAAATCTCGTCGGGGTGAGACCCGTAGGAAGACGTGGTCGCCATCCTGGAACTCCATAGGTCTCAGTATCCTTTCTGCATATGACTTCTTCCTACTCTGTGTAGTCTTCAACCGATCTTGGATGATCTGAACCTTCTCTGAGGTAGCCTGTACCATCTCTGGTCCCACTGGTGCTGACTCCCCTAGGTCTGCCCATCACAGTGGTGATCTGCAAGGTCGACTATAAAAGGCCTTAAAAGGATCCATCCCAACGATTTAGTGATGGATGTTGTTGTATGAAAACTCCAACAAAGGTAAGTGATCCTCCCAACTACGGCTGAAGTCGAGGACAAAAGCATGTAGCATGTCTTCGAGGCCCTGAATGGTCCGCTCGATCTGACCATCTGCCTGAGGATGGAAGGCGGTTCTCAGAAGAATCTATGTCCCGAAAGCCTCATGAAACCCCTTCCATAGCTGGGAAATAAAGCATGTTTCATGATTGGAGACAATAGATGAATGTAATCCATTTATCCGCACAATCTCTTGCACATAGAGGCATCCCAACCTCTCTACTAAACCCTTCTCTCTTATTGGTTGGAAGTGGTCTGACTTGGTGAGTTGGTCAATGATCACCCAAATCAAGTCATGACCCATGGATGTACGTGGAGGACCCATCATGAAGTCCATATATATCCCATCCCACTTCCACTCTGGGACCTCTAAAGGCTGAACCAAGCTTGCAGGTACCTGGTGCTCCACCTTCACATGCTAACAAGTGAGGCATCGAGAGACAAACTCTGCTACTGCCTTCTACATACCTGTCCACTAGTGCTGTCGTCTATGGTCCTGGTAAATCTTTGCCACTCCTAGATGTAACTCTAGAGGGGATTTTTGGAACTACCTTAACACTTCCTCCTAAAGTGACACTAACACCATAGTACGTCCTATGAAGTGGATTACATACTCCCTACCTTCTGAAAATCTATCAGATGCCTGCCCTGTGGATATCTGAGCACATCGTGTCTCGTAGTTAGTTTCTCCACACTGTGCCTCCTTGGCTCGCTGAAAAAGTGGTGGAGTTACTATAAGAGAATTAAGGAAATTTTATCCGTCTTTATCAATAAAGAATATCTATAAAGTATCCAGTTGCTCTATCACCTCTCATAGCTGTCGTATACCAGACCTCATGTTGTGTGCATCTGCTACAACGTTCACCTTCTTAGGAGTATAGAAGATCACTAAGTCATAGTCCCGGAGGAAATCAAGCCAATGTCGTTGTCTCAGGTTCAGGTCCTTCTAATAGAAGATGTACTTGAGACTCTTGTGGTCATAATAGACTGTGAAAAACTCCCCCGTCAGATAGTTTCGCCACATTTTCAAGGAGAAGACCACTACTGATAACTCCAAGTCTAGGGTAGTGTAGTTCTGGTCATGTTGTCTCATCTGAAGAGAACCATAAGAGATCATTGCACACTCATACATCAGGACACACCTGAGTCTGGTCCCTGATGTGTCGTAGTAGACTAAGTACCCTACGCCCTCCTTTGGAATCCTCAAGATGGGGGGCACTAGTCAGCTTCTTCCTCGACTATTGAATTCTCTGTTGGAATATCTCCAAACACACAAAGGTTTTCCGCTTCTTTTTCATGGATGATAGTGGTGATGAAACTCTGGAAATGTCTAGTATGAACCTCCGGTAATATCCAGCCAAACCCAGGAAACTCCACACCTCCGTCACACTCCTGGGTGGCTCCCAAGCAAGTACCGCCTCAATATTCACTGGTTCTACTGCAACTCCAGCCTCTGAAATGGCATGTCCAAAAAATTTAACCTCTCGGATCTAGAATAGGAACTTCGAGAGCTTAACATAAAGCTGGTGCTCTCGGTGTGTTTCCAGTAATACCCACAAATGGTAGGCATGATCCTTCTCAATAGTCGAGTACATCAAAATGTAATCGATGAAGACTACAACAAAGAGATCGAGGTATGGCTGGAAGATCCTGGTCATGAGTCCCATGAACACTGATGGAGTGTTGGTTATGCCAAAATGAATAACAAAGAACTCGTAATGGTCATACTAACTCCTGAAGGCCATCTTCTGCACATCCTCATCTTGAACTCTGAGCAGGTGATAGCCTGACCAGAGGTCAAT
Source organism: Viscum album (assembly GCA_963277665.1). Lineage (NCBI taxonomy): Eukaryota > Viridiplantae > Streptophyta > Magnoliopsida > Santalales > Viscaceae > Viscum > Viscum album. The sequence goes on along the minus strand of OY728162.1, from coordinate 915,505,141 downwards.
CTTCAAGAACCACCATGCTCCATTCAGATGATCAAAGAGGTCATCAATCCTCAGGAGTGGATAGTTGTTCTTCATGGTCACCTGGTTCAGGCGATGGTAATTGACACAATGTCTCAAGATTCCATCCGCTTTCTTGGTGAACAGAATCGAGGCTGCCTAGGGAGAAACACTAGGCCGGATCAATCCGTTCCACTGTAAGTCCTCTAGCAGTACCAGTAGCTCGCAAAGCTCAGCGGGAGCCATCCGATACGCTGCTATAAATATCAGTGTCGTCTTGGGATAAAGATCAATGTATAAGTCCACCTCTCCATGACATGTTAGTCCTAGAACATCATTAGGGAAAACATACACGTACAGGTCCACCACTACAGGATATCTCGGACTCTCCACATCAACTTCTCTAAGGGTAAGGCTGGCCAACTGATTAGTGATCGATTGAAACCTCCTCCGAGTAAGTATGCCTTGTGCTGTAAAGGCTCCCTTCTTTCCGGTGAAGGTGAACCTGGTCCCATCCGTGTGGACACACCACACTTTTCACCTAATACAGTCAATCTAAGCATGGACTATAGATAACCAGTCTATAACCAAGATGACGTCGTAAGGCCTTGACGCCGCTACTAGGATATCCCAGCTGATGCTCTCGCCTCCTAGAGTAAGCTCACACTACTGGCACCAGTGCATGATCATCAAGTTTTCTCTCATAGGAGTCTCTAGCCATAAGGATCGAGCCAACGGCTCCATCGTAATCTCCGAGCTCCGAAAAAGGGTAGTGGAAATGAAAGATTGACTGGCACCTATGTCTACAAGAACTACAGCTATGGTGGATTTGACAAAGATTGTACCTCGAATAATCTCTAGAGTGTCAAGATCATAGGCTTCAGCTTCTTGGAGATCAGCTCTCCTCTGTCCACCCACTCCCTGCGGTTTGGTTGGAACTCCTAGTGGTGGTTGTGGTAGCACCTCGAAACGTCGTCCACCGCCAGCTGCATGGCCAGCTCCTCTGCCACATCTTCCTTCTCCCTGTACACCGCCTCGATTGAAACTCTTCTTATGCCTGGTAGGTACCTCAACAGTCTGGCTATCATCTGAACAACAGTTCGGATAGTCACAAGCCATGTGACACTGCCCGCCACATGTGTAACATTGTCTGCTCCTGGCATGTATGTCACTACCCCGGGTACCCCGCACAACTGATCCTAAGTCAGGCAGTCGTCCACCCATGGGTCTGGTCCTCTTGGTCCTCTGCTTCATCTGTCTAGTGCCATATGTAGAAGACTCCACTGTATGTCGACTAGTGGTGGGTCTCATTGCCGGAGACTACTCAGTAAGGAAACTCTCCACAAGGAGGGCTCTCTCTCGCACCCCCACCTACGTCGGGATGCCGAGTGAGATCATTGAATCCTTGATTTCTCGCTTGAGCCCATAATCGAATGTCCGGGACCAAAAGAATGGGTCCCGCACCATATCTATGGAGTAGTGCGAGAGGTCAGTGAACCTCACTGAGTAATGAGCTACCGTCATGATACCCTACAGTAGATGTAGTGGCTCCTGTATCCACACCGCACAATGGGTGGATGGGACAAAATCCCCCTAAAACATGCCCTCGAAGTCTGTCCATAGTAGCTTCATCGTGTCATGAACCTAGAGCATTAGGCTCCACCATATACCTGCTGCTTCCTGAAAGAGACTTGCGGAAAGTATCACCATAATGTCTACTGTTGTCCCTACCAGTTTGAAGACTCTCCCCATAGCCTCCAGTCAATCCTCAATCACCTGTGGGTCTGTCTCTCCCCTGAACCTAGGAGGCCTCTGGCACTGGAACTCATGCAATGCGCTCGAGCGACATGCATCATCTTCTGCTGGGGATGGTGGAATCGATCTTCCAATGGGTAGTGGTACCGATGGTGCCTCCTCTTGAAGAGGGCCCTACACTAAGGCCTCATCGCTCAGTGGGCTACCTATGAATACAACTCTCAGGGCTCTAGCAGGTCGTTCTCGGGGAGGCATCCTGAATGAAACAGATGTGACATGGTCAAAAGATTATACCTGGTGAGCTGACCAGGTTAATTTGACTTAATGTTTTTTTTAAAACACACACTCAATCAATGTTTTCATGCACTGAGTCAAAAATCATAAGTTAGGGTCATAGTGTATGGATACGTCGGCCGCCGCACCAACACTGAACCCCATGAACTAAAAACCATACTCAGTACCCTTAACACTATTACTTCACAGAAAATAATGATCGGAGTCCTATGTTCTTTAGTAGAACTAAATCCTCTTATACTAATCTGTCACGACCCGTCCCTCGGGGAATGTGCTATGACTACCCCAAGACTGCCTTCCATAGGCCAGGGGTTGGCGACTAGCAATAAAAGCGTAAATCCATAAGCTGGGAATGCATTGCCTTTATAACTGGAATCACACACAACTGAGTACACAACAAGATACAAAACACTATGTAAAACTGTATAAAAAGAGAGTGCTGAAAAGTAAAGGGGCTAAAAATACAAGCCCAACTAAAAGTTCAAGTACAAATGAAAAGGAAAAATAGATAATAGGTGAAAAGCTGCTCCTGGATCATCCACCACAGATCCTACCTAAAGGGTAGGTACATATAGCCTCATTAGCACTCCACTTCTATCAGTATCCTTTGGGTACGGACTTGTCGTGAGGTCCACCTCCAGGTACCGTCCAGGGGTGAGTATAACGATACTCAGTAGGGACCCTGAGACCCACAAAGTCTCCCAAAAATACAACAAGGATAAACCACATGGTATGAAATCAACGGATAACCCCACATAGGTATATTCCCATACATATACCTAAGTTACCAAGTAATCCATCACAATCATGAGGTAAACACAAAAGTTACTGACTCAACTCAAACTAGGATATTATTCTAGGGGTAGTATCAAGTAACATTCCCAGTCACACTGTCGAAACCTCGGCTGCTGGAGTACTCCTCCTCTATCAAGTACAGTGGGCATGTCGTATCAGACAGAGTCGCTTCACACTATCCTTGGACTGCTGAGGTACTTCTCTTATAGAGTATTGTGGGTCTGCTGCATCACAGAGAGGCACTCCCCAATCTGGGTCTGTTGCGTCACACAGAGGCGCTCCCCCTTGTTGCCTACTGAGGTAATCCTCTTGTTGAGTACCGTGGGTCTGACGTGCTCACACAGAGGCGCTTCCCACCATGGGTTTTCCACGACACCACGGCGCTCCCCACTATGCTAGTCGAATCACTCCAAGTCAAATCGGTTAGTAGTCGTCAGGTCTCAGCCAGATAATAGGTCTCTGCACTATTCTTGCTTGTCTCTGAGAGAATTTTCTCCACAAGCGACAGTTCAATACTCCAACTGTCACAAATTCCCATATAAAAGTATCTCAAAGGTCTGCCACATCATAGGGGTCTCAACGCAACAGACGACACCTCAATCAGACGTCTGGGCTGTGAGTTATTTGCCTTTTAGTCTCAGGGATCCGGTTGGATTCATGTATGATCTACCCTAACTGTATCTCAACATTACCCCGAACTCCAGTGGGGTATAGTCAAAGGGACGACTATGATCCAAGATTAACAGCGCCACTGACAGGTCGTCAAATGGTTGAATGCTGCCAAAAATATGTCCAAAAGAATGTAAAGGCTGGTAGTGGGCTCAGGTCCGGTCTGACCTGGTCGGACTGACTAAGACCATATTATTCTTGGCTGACCCGGTCTAGGTCGACCCAGTCAGACCTATTGGGTCATGCTCGGCCCATTAGGTGGACCAGCCTTTTAGGTTCGGCCGAGTCCGCTGGGCCCGACCGAGCGGACTACGAGGGCATTTTGGCTCGGAGGTCGCCACATAGGCGGCTCGGTCTAGTGGCTAGGGACGGTTCAGCCAACACCGCGCAGGGTGCAGCTCGGGCGACTCAGCCTAGTAGGCCGAGCCAGTTCTTCCGTAGATTCCATGGGGGACGCCGTGGGCCAGCTCGGGAGGTCGGGAGGTAAACGGGTAGCCGGGCAGGGCACGACCGGGCGCAGGGAAGCCGGGTAGGGCGTGCAGGAGGCCGCGGATAGGCCGAACAGGGCACGGTAGGCCGCGAGCAGGTAAGCAGGGCACGCGGAAGGCTGTGGTAAGGAACATCCGGGAGCCCGGCGGGCCTCGGTTAGGCCGACCGTGTGTGCAAGAGGCCACAGGCAGGATGGGCAGGGCGCGCAGGAGGCCGCGGGTAGGCCAGGCAGGGCACGCTGGAGGCCGCGGGTAGGATCTTCGCGGTTCGGCGGGGTTCGGTCGGAGATCGCAGAAGGCCGGTGCGGGTTGCAGAGACCACGAGAAGCACAACCTTTGTCGTCGCCACCTTCGTCGTCTCGTCGCCTCATCGCCATGTCGAAGAAACATCACAAGGGATCTGTAGAGGGAGTCGGGCCATGTTAGTTTGGATCGCACCATCCTCGTTTAGGGGTGATAACATTTTGTTCAATAAAGAGGAAGAAATTTGAACTTCAATTATTCTTACAATCCTCGGAAACAATTCCATTCATTAAATGAAGAGAAGAAGGAAAGAATAAATACATAAAACAACCCCTACCATTGATCGTCGGGTGTCATTCCTTGATGGAGTTACGAAATGTAGACGAAGAGAATCGTCATTGATCGCGTCTGCCACACACTTCCAATCCTGAGTTACGTTAGCTCGTGGAAGTCGCTCCACATCGGTAGGTGTCTGAGGAATAAGTCGAAAAGGATCTTCACCGGTGTTCTTTGTTGGAAGAACGCGTTCTTAGTTCTTCTTTGGGAGAATTCTAATCCTCCCAAGCTATCCTCTTTCCCAACATCAACCCAAATTCCAAGTGAAAATAATATTAGATTGATTTGTCTAATATTTCATTGGCACATAAATTCAAAAAGAAGAATTAAATTAAAAGGCTCCCCATAATTAATTCACAAGAGTTTTCATGAATTAATTAGGGGATATTGGCACAAAATTAAATAAAGGGAAGTTGAAGAGGCTCCCCAATATTAATTAGAGCTTGAATGTTTCTCCACAATAATGGGGAGTTTCAAGGGGTTAAAATACCGGGTAGTCTTCACCACATTAATCCTTTCATGGGAGGTTGATTTCAGGTGGTCCCACCTCCAACCTCAATGAGGAGGTTTTAGCCACCACACACCATATAGCGGCTCAAATAAAATAAAGTTATGCACACTTTATTTTATTATTTTCCATGAAAACCCAAAATATATCTTTTAAACTCGACCCACTATCATCGAAGTGAAAGTCTCCTTAATGGAATACGGGCAGTGCGAGTTCAACAGTTCCCTCAGATTTCACTTCCAATCACCGGTTCATAACATATAAATTTCTTCTCATATGTTTTCTGAACGTAGCCGAAAAAAACTTTAGGAATTTATTTTGGCCACAATGGGCCTCAGAATCATGTGTCGTCAGTTTTCACAGACTCGTAAAATTCCCATGTATTTAATAAAAAACAATTCCATGGAAATTCCAGGTCTTTACATGTCTTCTGTTGTATGCTACACCAAGATTATATTGCGCTATATTCAACACCGTATTAGCTTGTTGTATACGCTACACTATTCTTGGATTGTGTTAGAAACATTTTCAATTTCTTTTGATAGAATTAATTTCTCGCAATATTGAGTGTAGATTTTGTTTTATTTATAAAAGAACTAAGTTTTTATTATGTTATAATAAACACCAAATGAATATTTCACTGCATGCAACACTGACTTTTCTTGTGTTACATGAAATATTGACTATCCTCGATAGCTTGCATTGTATGTAATACCGACTTTCACTAAAAAAATGATATATTATTAAAATATTATTATGTAAGGGGATATAAAATAGCATGTATGAATAATATTAACCAAATTTTTTATTTTATATAACATTAAAATTAATCTTATATATTCTCTATAACATTATATAAGGACAAAATCATTTTTTTCAGATAAAAGAATCACTTTTTAGAAAAAAAATTATGATATTTTACCACCTTGTGAGAGAGAAACAATTTTAAATCTATTTTTTAACAATATTAAATATTATATTTAAAAAAATAAACTTCTTAATTGGAAGGGGGACATGAAAACTTTCTTATGTGTATTTTTTTCTGATATAATTCTTATTTAAATAAATAGTGAAAAATAATGCAATTTAATTCAAAACAGCCTTTTCATATAATCTATTTATATAGTTTTATTATCTTTTAAATTGGTTTTAATGTGAAATTGGATTTTTTTTAACATTTAATCCATTTTTGGTAATTAGATGTAATTCCCCATTGATATTGAAAATAAACACATGTCAATCTTTTGATGGTTATTATTTCTTAGAAACCCGCTTTTTTGTTTTGAGAATTGGATTTAATTTTAAATTAATTTCAGAAAATTATATGTTATAAATTTGGAAAAATATATTCCATATTTGGAATCAAAATGTTCAGATTTTTTATATAGGTACCCTTTATGTTTTGACATTATCAGTAGTAACTTCAGTAATTATTTTATTTTCACGTGGTTAAAGGTTAAATCTTACAAATAATGGTAGAAAATAATAAAATAATAATATTAAGCTACCCTAACACATGTCCTAGTCATATTGGATGGGATATTTCCGACCATGGGCATCCATGGGACGATTTTTGGATCCCCTGGAACGACATGGTTGTGAAAATGACATTTTATAATAATTAATATAAAGAAAAGTGGAATAAAAATTAAACATGTATCATCTTCATAAAACAATTATAATATGGTGTTATCATTCGATTAATTCGTCTATAAATAATAATTTTAAAGATAAAACAATTGATTATATCATGGAATTTGTTTTATAATTTTTAGACACCATATAAATAAATTTATTTATGACACAATGATGATGTAGTCATTACCTTATTAATGAATGATTTAAATAAATGGGATTATAAATATTAAAATAAATTTATTTTGAAACTTTTAATGCCATCAATGAATTTTATGGATATGAATGAATTTTTATATTTGTATTAATGAATTTATTTTGAATAAATCAATGTTTTATAGATTTTAAAATAGTCAAGATATGAATAATATAAAAATTGACATAAATGGGTTTTTAAAAAAACTACTATTTTATTCAATCAGATAATAGTCCTCATAATATAAGATTCAGAAAAATGACTTATATAATATTGATAAGGTCATTAATGAACCACTTTAGGTTTTATTTTCATTTTATAGTTACTATGTTAATGATATAGTATGAATATACAAGATGACATGGTAAGAGTTAAATTAGATAAATAATGGTTAATGAAAAAAATAAGGTAAAACAAGAGACCTGAACTATTCTAAAACCAATTGGTTGAGAGGATTTAGATTGATAATCATCTTATGTTCTATTTAAATGATTTTTGTAACTTTTTAAATAGAAAATAATTTTATAATAAAATATTATTTCAATACCTTCTTAAAGTTATCCTCATCTCTTATAAAAAGACATCTCCTGCCACATTTACTCACACCACCTTGAGAATTCTAGCTAGACCAAACCTACCCAATTATCCTCTCAAAATTCTTATTTATCTTCAAGAGGTCTTTTTATTCTAAAATGTCCATCCCTATTTTACCTATGAAATGATTCAAAGGAAGTCCAACGAAGAAGAGGTAATTGGATTACCAATTCAATTCAACTTCTTTTCTTCTTCTAGTTGCTGTTTATATGTTGATTAAATAATAAATTAATAACTAAAGAATATTCTACATTCTGATATGTTATTATAATTATGGGACAACATTATACATTCTATTACCCATCATACTAATAACAATATCACCATGTGTGCATACGTACGGTTTACCGTCTCCACATTGTAGTGTAATTTGTTATTCAAAAATACTTTATTAGGATGGGTATAATGATTATTATAATTGATTTAAATATTGAATATAACATGATAAATTATTGTGTATAAATAATATACAATCCAATTATATAGAATTTATCCATCAATAGAATGATATCATCACTCATGTGTACGTACGACCTACCGTCTCCACGACGCAATGAGATTTGTTCTCCATGTTAAAAATTAAGGAATAACTATTAAATTTATATGATGAGTGAAAATAATATTTATGAACATAATGTTATGAATAAAATACATCTTATTCATAACAAACATGACTTACATGACCACACAACATTGGGAAAATAAAGTAGTTAACACCTAAAATAATGATATTGTTGAAATATCATTAACAAAATGATATAATAGGTTCATATATGATTTCATAAATATGATAAAGGTTCTATTACATGTTAACAATATGTTCAAAACCACTATAATTGTGTTTTTTACAAATAAAAAGGATATCATACCTAAAGTAAGGGATAATCTTACAATCTCATTTTTATCTGAGATTCTTTATACATAAGTATTTACTAGGTGTATATTTATCATCCATGTCTATGTTTTATAAAACTGTTTTAATAAAATTTTCACTATTATTATATGTATATTTAAATTCATATTTACACATATTTTAATTTTATTACATGGTTTGGAAGGAATGTTTATTTCGTTTACCAAAAGAATTTCTTTTTTAGTTTTATGACAAATGTACAAGGATAATGTTGTGTAACTAATATGGAATGAATGAATTGTTATCGTTTCATGAAACAATATTTACATGAAGATTTATATATAATATTTTCATGTTTCTTTTAAAATAAATTATTTTCTTTAAAAATTTCATGGATTGTTGAGAAAATAAAACATTTTTTAAGAAGAAAGGATGTTTTTCTCAGGAATTAAGTTCATGTGTTTTATCAAAATTATTTTCTATCTAAGATGTTGCTCATTAAATGGGGTTTTATTCATATCTATATTATTAAAATGGGTTTGTTGTGTTAATGATGGGAATGATATTTTTTATGGATAATGTTATGATATAATGATGATGAAGAAAAACATTTTATTTGATAGTTTATGCTATGATAAATGATTTATGTTTTTGTGGCAGATGTAAGAATGATTTCACTATAAGATGGGTCAAACATATATCTCCCTCTAATGCAATGGGTAATTATTTATATATCATGAGATAAATATGAATATAACTGAATGTAAATTAAGTTCAGTAATATATGGCTGGAATGGTAAGTAAACCTGGTTCCATAATGGAATTTGCCTACAATGATGATTTTGGCAGCAATGCCTTGGTTACTATTGAAATAATATTATGTGCCTATTAGTTTTCCCCAAGAACATTAATTATTACAATGCTATTATATCATGGTTAATATTCATTTATGATCTATTCCATATATACATCCATGATTTATTTCATGAATCAAGATTTTTATTTTTACAATTTATGTTTATGTTTTTGCATTCTTTTGTTTATGCTTTGTTTTATGTTCTCCGTGTTTACCATTATTGAGAATTTCAGCACACCATTTTTATGTTTTAATTTCCCTAGGATATAACTAAATGTTTTAGGTTGGAGAAAAATGTTTAAGATCTTTATGGGAGATTTTTAAGATCATTCAAAAAGATAGAATATTATATTCCATATTTCAAAAGGCTCTAAATGAATACAGTATTTGGGAAACTTCTATGACTTGTATTAAGTATTCTAGAAAAGTAATGTAATGTCCATGTAATTCAATATTGGTTCGTTATATGATTACCTATATTTTCATGAATTTTCATACATCAACTATTACATGCATCGATTTAAAATGATCCTTTTGAGGATCATGATGATGCGCCATGTCACTCACCGCTCGGTTTGAATGAGGTGGGTGAGGTAGCGGTTTTTTGCTCCTATACGATTTAAGACACCTCTTAGTGGGCATAACTATGTTATGATAGGTTGATAAAAACATAGATCAGATAGATATATTATGAATACTGAAAAATGATATATTTTTAGTTCACTATAGTTGATAAAGATTTCTATAAAGTGAACCCTTAGTTAGGGAACACACATATGCTGAAGTAGGGAATGATACCACCTTATTTTTTTGGATACGTTGAGATAATTGAGTGGATAAGGGATGTGATATACCACATAGAACACCCTTATAACAAATTATTAATGTAATATTTGATATGTCAGATATATCTTTTTAGGTACAAGATCAAACCTACACATGCTATTGATTGGGAGGATATGGAGATAGAGTTCTACACATAGTTTGAGAATCATTTAATGATGATGGTAGATCTATGTAAAACTGTGTATTGAAGAAAAATTGTACCACATGTCTTCCTTTGGTGGAATCACATATATCTCCAACATGAGATTTTGGAGTGAGAGGATATATTTTTAGCTTAGTGTTCTGAGCTGTTTAAATAATACTGTTAGGGATACTTCTCAAGGATGAAATGTATTTAGAGGGGGAGAATTATAAAACAATAAAATTTATGCTCTATAATAAAATCCTTTTTTCCTCTTACTTTTGATTTTATCATTATCAGTGGATAGTATTAGAAGATTAGGATAGAAAAAATGGGTTTAAGGGGTGTTTTAACATGTTTTCTTACCAAAAATAGGTATCATGTAATGTAATATGTGTCTAAGAGATTGTGTGAAATAACACACTACAGAGGAGTTCATTACATAGATTAGGTGGTATATATTTGAGACCACTCCATCATTGGAATTATTGTTCTATAATGGGGGACCTTCATTTCATATTGCAGGGTAACCTATGTTATGGAGGAATGGATCACTGGAGGCCATGAGGCAGTTCCATAGAACACATCCCAGAGGAGACACCACATCATCTACAATCCTATGGTATGGTGTTTAGTCTTTAGGGGATCTACACCATTAAAATAGTTCTGAAAATATTCATTTTGGGAGATTTTATGAAGTATTTATTAGGGGAAGTTAATCATATAGAAATTTTCTCCGAAAATAATCAAATAATATCACCTCCACCATCATCGATAGAGATCTAGGAGAACCAACGGCTAAATTGATGACTTCCATGACCATGTACCTCATTATAATTCCATAACATTGCATTACCCATCCTACTTCAATTAAAATACACCTTCTTATGAACCATGAAGCTCGAACTACAGTGTTTTCCAAAACCATAACACTATTTTAAATAATTTGTTGGGATTATATAGCTCACTTATGCACCTTGTTTGTCAACCTTGTTACATGGTGTTACCTTTAATAATTACCCCTAATCACAACTACAATATGCATATAGTTGTGTTCTTATCAATCATAACTCAAATCCATTTTTTATGCATTTCACCATTTCATAACCCCAATATTCCAAAAACAAATCCTCATCCCATTTTTCACAAAACCTGTGTACATCCTTTGAAAAAGGTCAAGCATTAATATGTTTTGTTTAACACCTCAATATTTATTCATCCTTACCATTATATAGAACCCATAATATATTTATTTTCCAATTATAAGAGATCCTATGGGTGATTATGTATTGGTTGGTGTACAAGTGTGGTCCAGTTGTCAACACGTTCCAGGGAACTTGACATTGAAGCCAAAACAATTGCAGTCAGATGATCCATAATGTCATGGGCTCATGTATACACTTTTTCACATTATGATTTTTTTGATTTCAAATTTTGATATCATAAAACATTGTGATTGTATGTGGGGGTGTGTGTAACCGGTGTTATCTTCTCTGAAATGTTCTTTCCATGACATATATTTTTATAGATTTTTTTCATGTTTCATTTTGATCAAGTGATGTTATGGGTTTTACTATAAACTCATGAGGACATACAATGTATTATTATGTGTTCACACTCTATGTATGTGCATATTCCTTTTATGTTGTATGTGGTAATTGGGATAGGTTTACATTGAAAAAATATTATCCATTTATGGGGTAGTTTATAGAGTTTATCTTTTGAAAATATGAGTCTTGATCACAGGTTGGAGGTATGAGGTATCATTGATTTCATGTTCTTTATGCACTTGAGGTAGCCATGAATTTCAAAGGGGTACTCACTTAGAGGAAGCCTGGTCGATAGAGTACATGATAATGTAGAATTTGAGGACACTAGTTGACATAGTCTTCTTGATTCATATATATTGTTGGGTTTCATTTACACACGACACTATGATGACACAGTTCAAGGGTTGTTTTGGATTCTATTGATTAATTCATTTTTTATCTATCTAGAAGTTGAATAAGGTATGAATGGGGGTTTTTGAAAGCATGGCTAGGATACAAGATCTTATTTTTAGATTTTATGTTTATAAACATAATGAATTTATTATTATTGTAGCATGAAGATGTTATATATGAGAATAATAGGATATGTATGCATTGGAGGTGTCCTATATAGAGTTTTACTCACACAATACATGGAAATTTCAATTCTCTTGTAGATTTGATGAGAGATATGGAGAAGGGAGAGGTCCTTATGGGGGTAGCTACGCAATAGTGCATATAGGTAGAAGTAGACCAGGGTGAGACTAGTGGTCCCCAAAATTCAATTTTAATTTATCTAATTTTATTAAACTCAGGTTGTTTTAAACACTGGAGAGTGATTTTTTTATATGAAATGTATTCCATTTATTTAGGTCAACATGTTTACTAAAATGAATTATTAATTTATTTTTTGATATTAAAATCCTATAGAATGATCTAGATGGTATAGTCTACCCATTTTTTGGACTTAGACTTCCAATGATAGTCAGTAGCATCTTGTATATGGGGAGGTGTGCATGAGAAAAAGTAACACACAACTCAAAACTAATGGATAGGTTTGGTGTGTTACACAAGGATTCATCATTATAACATTTTTTTTTAAATTCAGTTTTATAAATTCCAATTCATAATATTAAATTGAAATCCTCCCATCAACCCATTTATTATAATAACAGGCTCTTGGAATGTTGAATAATCTAAATATTACATATATAATGAGATAAATGTATGAAATGTTTGATATAATTGGATTTTGGTCAATCAAACCAGTCACAAGAATCACTTCCTCCATACGAGTAATTCCACTAATTTTCACTGTTCAATATTAATCTTGTCGATTTAAAAAGAACAAAAAACAATTAGTATAATAAACCGTATAATATAATACATGTACACATAGTGATTTATAAATGAACAAAAGTCATTATAAAAAACAATATTTCTTTTCAGATAACTCATATAAATCATGTTGAAACAATCCAAAAAACTATTAATTATGTGCTCTTAATATCTAGTTATCAAACCATGATGAATTAAAATACCAATTAGTATCATTATTAGTATTGACATATGGTGAAATCTATTAACTATTATTTAAAACATTAAGGTTAGTGAAATTATACTCAATAATGGTAATTGTGATATCAAATGTTATAGATATTACTTTACTAAAACGGGGCCCATCATGATTATATTTTTAAAGACCAATGTTATCCACATCAGACAGGTAGTTATGAAAATATTCAATGACATCAAAAAAATATCATTAATTTATAAATTTATTAGATATAATTTGAATTTTGATATATCATTTAAATATATTTATATAATATTCCTGAGATGTAATAAACACACACTTTCCAACGAGCTACCAAAAATATATTCATTAAATTCAGGATTTGATACACAAAGAATTTTACTAGACCTACACTCCAAGGTCTAGTCATGAAAACATTATCATAAAGACTTGTTTTGATATAATCTAAATTCCCTTAATATAATCATCCATAATTAGAGAAGTATTAAAAAAATTGTTTAGGTTACATATTATTGACCAAATTTGTTTATAGTTTTAGATAATTTGGAAAATCCATTAAAATTACAAAAAAATATCATTCCCATATAATAAATTATTTTGATACTGAAATGTAAAATACATTGCTTATAATAGTTCATCTATATCTCAAATAAAATTTATCACTCAAAATACCCTACCAGACATATAATATGACACATTTTTCTTTAGTAACATTGGTAATAGAATAATAAAGGGGATGAGCTCAAATTCTCAGTATGGGTAAACATAACTGATATAAATCAGTGATCATAATATAGAATAAAATAATAATATGAGTTTTAAGAACATATTAAATGTAATGTTATATAATATTAACGAGTCATTCCCAATACTACAAAGAACGTATTTCATGAATAATTACATAAATATTTTGGTATTCCAAAGTTGATATTATAGAATTATAGTGTAAAAAATGTTGAATCATATTAAAACAATAAATTATAAGTAAAACTGATGCCTCAGTGCACAAAACAATTATCACAGTGGGAAAATTTCTAGTGTGGATTTATTTTACTACCTAATACATGAAATATTATCACATATAATATTACCTAGTGTATTAGAGGTCTGTTTAACTCAAGGGCCTCCTATCAAATCATAATGTGTACAAGGGTACATGTTACACATATAAAAACATTAATAATTCCATAAAATCATAATTTACACGAGTAAGGAAAAATTTTCATTAAGATTATATTCTATAGAGTGAATAAAAGTTGATTTTATCAATATATTATATCAATAGTGAATTTGATGAATCATATAAGGATTTTGACACTAATTTTAATCAATTTTGTTTAATATGGGATACGTAATACTTTCAGTTGGAATCATAATGGGAGAGATTCCGAATTAGGTATTTTGACACAGCTTGTTGAATTTATAAATTAAAAAATAACATAAGATTATAAATTTTTGCATACATAAAACATAACTCCAATGGAGACATATAACAAATAGTATTGAACTAAAATTGAAAAGTTATTTTGAAATGAAATATCCTAAACTAGTTTAATAATAGTTGAACAAACTATCATATAATTCACATAACAAATCAACTTTAATGGGATGAAAATAAGAAATTGAAAAGATTTATTTTTAATGAAGTCAAAAAATTTAATCCTTGAAAATAAATTTAGTTATAAATAAGAAATTTTGGGTTGAATAAAAAAATTTACATATATTCAATGAAATCTGTTATCTTATTCATATAAAATAATAACCGTTAGTTTTTTTAAAAAACAAATAAATAAGGGAAAAATAAATTACATTTGAAGACCATTAAAGTATTATTCAAATATTTTATTATTAAATAAGGTCTATAAAATATCCTAACTATTAAAATTTAGAAATGTGATATTTAAAAAAAATTGTAATCAACGTCAAAAATGATATGTTAGGGAAATATTATAATGATTTATTTGAAATATTTTTCTATTATTTAATATATAAAAATAAATTTAATTATTAAAATCATGGAATCATAATGATTAGTATTAAATAAAGAATATAACAAATTTTCACATCATGGATAATGATAACCTACCATAAAGAGGAGATAAGGTTAGCTCCACCTACAAACATCCATCGGGAAGACTTTTACAGAAAAAGAAAATGAAAAACTACGAAGACATATAAAATTTATAAATGTACAATATAAAAGATAATATATGTGGTTTAAGATAAAAAAATACAATTTCTTCAATACTGAGTTCAATTTTATTTTTGAAATAAAATACTTATAAAAATGATACAGTATGAACTACAAATTATTTGGAAGGAAATGGATAACATAAACAATAAGGTTAAAATTCAAAAACATAGATCTGATTCATATGATAGAAAATACGAGATTAAATGAAAATTATTTAAATGAAAGGAAACATGAAAATGAAAACTAATAATGAATGTAACACGTGATGTAAGAATATATCAAGGAATGGAATATTTGTTAGAAATTGAAATATAGATAAAAAGTGGACATACAACCCAAATGAATAAGATTTTTTAATTCACAATATAATATTATAGAACATTTACTATTGAAAAAAATAAATCAATGAGTTTATATTGTGTTAAAAATACCCTTACTGGTTTTATAATATAAGAATCAAAGGAATATAGAAGGTGGTAATGAAATATACACTTATATTACATGGGAAATGGTGATTTAATATACACGAAGTAAAATGAATATAATTAGATCATATCAAAGATGAATGGGATCATAATTTGAAATATGTTTCATAGAATGTAAATTTTAACATTTATTCATTAACATTCATTCTTTATTTGATACCCATATATTTTAATGTAAGTCTATGTTTGATAGCATACAATATTTGAAACATTGAGATTTAATTATAGTGATGTATTATTACTTAAATATGACCAATACATCATACCCATTAAATTAGAAGATATTATTAGAAGTAACTAAATTATAATATATATATATAATTGTAAAACAAAATAAAAAATTATTGAATAATTCTTAGAAAACAAGTACTCAATTTTTGGTGAAGTCATTTGATTCTTCCAAAATGAATATTCTTCAAAAGAAAATTTTGTTTTAGTGATTGAATATTTTTAAAAATTTATAAATCATTGATATATTATATTTGACAAAAAATATATAATTATTAATTTCATAATATATAAAATAGTATGGTGTCAATTTTTGGGATTTTTCTAAAAATAATGGTTTTTCTTAGAATAGTACAATATATCGATTTTATTGAAAAAAACCTATATTATAAAGTATTTTCAATGTCCCATTTTTTATATTGGATTTGTAATATAATTATTTTCTTATATATAAAGCACATATAATTAATTTTATTTTTTTAAAATTATTTCTAATTTTGAAATAAAAAAATTATATTTTAAAATTAATTTTTGGATAAATATATTCATCTCGTTTTTAGGGATTATATTAAACGTAGTTTCATACATCTATTGGATCTAAATTTTATAAAATTTATTTCCTATTTTTTATCAAAATTCTTAAATCAGGTAAATATGACAACTTTATGTTTTTCATAATGAATGATAACCATGGTAAAAATGTTGTCACCATGGTAAGGGTAAAACATGTAGAATAAGTAATAACCATGAATTTTGGCATAAAAATTACCCACACAATTGAATATATTTAATTATATGAGTTTAAAAAAAACTGTTTCATAAATTTTATGATATTTTTTGCTGGTGCCATTTTTCTTTGATTAGGACTATTTAATTATTTTATGTAAATGACAAATTCCAAAAAATATATTTATTGTTTTAATATCTATAATATTTTCAAATAAAGATAAAAATAAGTTAATAATGGATATGAAAGGTTATTTTTTAGATGAATAAATTTTATTTATTGTGGATGTTTTAACACTGATATAATTACCTTAAAATGTTACGAAATGCCGACATGATGCTTGTTCAACCATTAGAAAAATAAGGTAAATGATTTTAAGACCACGTAATGTGATATTTTGTCTATAATTTTTGATTTATAAAAAAATTTAATGATAAATATAACTCATCAGTGGAATTTTGAATTTTAATATTATAATTACGTTATTAGTTTTATATATTTAACATTCAAATTATTAAAATAGTATTTATAATGAATTTAATGGTATTTTATGATAAATATGAATTTTTCAAATGAATTAAAATTAAATAATAACTTATAATTACCCATGTAATTGAAATATGGCATATAAATTCAATAATTATCCACTAATGGGTCACATTTCCTCCTATGAAAACATTCATGACTCCTAATGTGTAGAAATATTATAGTCAATGTAATCGTTAAATAGGGTTAAAAAGTAATGGGTAAAATAAGATATAACAGTTAAAAAATCACCTAAAGATAGTTAAATTTTTATGTATGAGAATATGTAAAAATACTTTTATTAAATTCGGTTCCAAGTAAAATTTATGATTAATTAAAATTAATTTAGTTCTTTTGGTAATTACAAGGGTTCTCCTCCTAACTCATATAATAATAAAACACATCTATTTTTTTCATCACAGTTCATGAGCCACATATCATCGGAAAACTTACTAAAAATATTTTAAAATTACTTGGATATAGTTTATAGGTGTATTTTTTCATGACATTCCATTTTAAAGGTCCTTAAAAAGATAGATAATGAATATTATTTAATGTGGATGTAATCGTCATCCTGAGAATTTTAATTTTACATATTCCCACCTTAAATTCTATCATATCCATCCAACATAATAAAATAACTATACCCAAAATAGATGTATTATTATGTAAATATCACTATTTTATTCAAATCCTTTTCCCTGAAATGGGTAATGAGACCATCTTTTAGGGGTACTTGATGACATCCTCCTTGTGAACTGATGTATTTCATTTGACATCATATCCTTTCATGGATGGTTATTATGATAGATTTAATGATAATTTATGATAGTATGGAATTAATTAATAACATATAACTATAATATGTCATATATATTTACACCATTCTAATTTTCACAAATGGAATCATCACATATGCATACATACAGACTATTGTCTCTGTGTAAAGATCAACATGATTCTTCATAAAAACAACCTCTCATGGACAGTTATTTTGAATTATTTAACTATTTTAATTTATGTTCATAACATGATATTTGTTATAGAATGATAATTTTCTATTTCGTTTATTTATTTTCCATCCAATAAAATATAAAAACATTGCTAGTGTGTACATACAGACTACCACATGATGAAATGAATTATTTTGTTTTTTCAATACCAATTTTCATGAGATGCTCTAAAATTTTATATTATGTATAAAATTATATTTTTAATTGATTATTATTATATATGTGATGTAAATGTAACCCATTTTAGAATGATCAACCTACCATAGTCATTTCTGAATTATCAACCAAACATATTCAAAACACATGATGTTCGACACAACTAATTATATATGTAAATATGTCATTAAAATAAATAAGATAAAATATTTAATGATAGGTGAATAATCTGAAGGAAGACTTTTAAAGAAGTAAATAATTAATAATTTTTATTTATATATTTCTTTAATGACATATATATATACTTTTTGTACTCAAGGTGATGGGTTTCATAAGTTAATCTCCCTTTACGGGTTATACTTTACACTATTGAATATATTATAGCATGTGTTTTTGTGAAGTTTACTATGAAAATAATATTTTTATTTATTTGTTTTCTTATAGTTTTTACAATTATCAAACATAATAACCTCAATGATTAATTCTCACCTCTCTGATATGATCCTTACATGTGTCATTTGTCTCAATATTGTTTCATTGAGACATGTACTATATTATGTACTTATATGAATTTATAAGGTGTATATAATTAAGGTTTATACATAATATCATGAATGAATTTTTTATTATCATATTTAATGTTACTTTAATATTATATATTTCTGATATAATGATTCATAAGTAATTATAATTTCATATAATTTCACGGTCAAAGTTCAATTATTTTAAACATAACTCATTCTATGTACATTATTTTTCATATAGTTTACTTACTTTCTACTGAATTATTGTTTAAATATTATCTCATTTATTTCTTGGGAAATAAAATAAAATTTAAAATTATTTCCTTCAGTCGAATTTGATTTGAATGATACCAAAATGTAAAAGGTTTTATGTTACTTAACATTTATAGTATTTTTTAGATTCAACGTTTCTTTGGGGGGAAATTGTAAGATAATAATTTTATAAACCAGATATCTATTCTTATACTCTATTTACTTCATAGTTTTTATTTTTTTAATTAAATTTTTCATATCTTCGATTCAAATAGAGATCAAAGAAACATTTTTATGGAAAATCCAAGTAAATTTATCAATCTAGTAGAGAATAGTTTCCCTTCTATATCCAAGATCCTTAATATAATTTCTAGAATGTTATTTTATATGAAAAAATGATTTTCTAAATTCATTTTCAACTATATTTTAATTTATCTAAAATGGTTTCAAATGAATCATTTGATTTTTTTCTTAAGCAAGTACTTTTGGATTTTACTAAAATAGAGAAAGGGATATTTGTTTTGTAATTTACCAAATACATGGAATTTCCCTCCAAATGAAAATGTTCATTTATTTTAATATTATAATATAAGTTTCATTTTTTATTTTAGGGGAAAAATTATACTATTAGTCAATAATGTTTATAAAATATTATCCAAATAAATGGAAATTTAATAACATTTTACATTGAAATGCTTAAAATGTTATTTTAAAGGTAATTTTTGTAAGTAAAAAACTTACATTATTATATTAATAATCTGTAATATGGTTATCCTTTAGTGAATTAATCCTTATTATTTATCTTATAGGCTTATAATATAAACTTTTTCTAGTGAATGACATAATCATGAAAAGTAGGAATGCGGATTAATTTCTAGTATAAGTTCATGATTCTATATTTTTTTCATTCTATGATAACACGATATATGTATGGAAGATTTATATCTTCTTTTTTCAAAATTAAATATGGATTGTTAAATTATAGTCCTCTAATTCATCATTTAATGTGATAGAGTCATCTCTTTTATGGTTCTCAATAAAGATAACATATTAAAATTTTTTGAGTTACTCTTGAGACATGAATAAGATCACATAATATTTACATAACATATGTGAAGAAAAATCTATCTATTTTATTTTAATCCTAATATAATTCTAAAAATATCCTTTTTGGGTTATTCTTGGATGAAATTTTGAATATCCTTAATACTATTATAGTTACTATGTGGATATGATCATCTTTTTTAATCATTATCTTAAGAATTTTTTTCACACGACTCGTGATTTTTGGCTTATATGACTCATACCATCTGTAAATTAATTTTTATTGGATTAAATACTTATAATCCTTGTTTTAATGAATATGAAATCTCATATATTATAGTCATGATTGTTTTTTTCATCTTACCCTTTTTCTTATTATATATGCACTAATGACTTTCAATTGTTAATGCCAATGTTTACCTATACATTTGATCTGACCAATATTATGTTTTAAAATTACATATGTCAAAAATAATGATGAAAATAAATTATATTTATAAACTTTTCATTTGTTATTATTTATATTAGATATGTCTAAGACATAATGTGAAATATGAAAATTTATCTATAGTTGGATAGAAAATATCATAAAGACATGGGTATCACAATATTAGAGTTTGTAACAATTATTTAAAACACTAAACCAAAATGGTCCTTGGTTTTTTATGTGATCCATTATTAAAATTTTATGTTGTACATTTTGGATAAAAAATTTGGGTTACATTATTTCGTATAAAATTTGGGAATGCAAATATAATGTTTTTTTCACGAGATATGGGAGTGTTCCATTTCATATATTATACTTGGTATCAAATTTCGTGTTATATAAAATTAGATATTATGATATTATCATTTGAGGTTAACTTAAGTATTCTGAAAACTATCAAAGGTTTATATGTTTGAGGTTGATCATAACTTCAAAATAATAGACCCTGATTTTGAGGTTTTATGTGATGGGATATAAAGGTGATTAAGGATATTTTCATAGATATATTTTTTGGAATAACTATATTTAAGTATTAGTTGTTATGTTAAGGATTTAGTTCATAGATATATTACTTTTTTTTAATGTAATATAAATGTTATGTGAGAAATGTTGAGGTTAAAACATTCATTATAGTATTAATTCAAGAGTTTAATTGGAACATAGATTTCTTTCATCATGTAATGATTTAAATTGAACCACTTGTGATATTTTGGAAAATTTAGAGTGATGTGTATTATTTATTCATATGAATGTTATTTTTTATTTTTTCAAATATCTTACCATGATCTAAAAAATTATAGATTTATCAGTTTCTAGAAATATTTGATTTTAATAATTGTATACATCTTATGATAAGTGAAAATTTTATTCTTCATTCATATGAAAGATTCCACATATATAATTTTTTCCTTTATACTAAGAAATGAGATAGAGAGAAAAATTTATAAAAAATGATAAAGGTATGAAATTTTTCTTATGGATTTGAATAAATTCAAATAATTATATTTTAGAATATTGTTATCCTGGATAATAACAGATGCATTCAAAAATAAAAAATAAAATATTTTTATAATTATTTATGTGGATATAATAATATTATTTCTCAATTATTAATTCATGATTTCTGGTCAACAACTTTTTCATGTTCTTATTCACTTTCACTTCGTATTTTTTTTGACATCATGTTTCTACTATAATGGTCATTCCCACCAATGTAACGTTTAGGTTATAACCATCGTGTTAAAATAATGATATTTAATTATATATCATTGTTTTCCTAAACATGGTGTTGTGTGCAACGTAATATTTAGAAGAGATTATATTTAAATACAGAAATACAGAAAAATCATGGGGTGTTACCTGTGGAGGATAACCAAACTAACTCTGAATGATATTATTGGAACTACCATGAAATGTAAGTTATGAAAAAAGAGAGATGATGAGACAAAGAAAAAAATGGAGGTGTTTCTTTTTCATAAACATTTACCAAACCTACTAAAGTAAAATAACCTAACAAGGTTTTTAAATATTTAAAGATAAAGGATGTTTTTGTTTATTCTGATTCTTGTACATTAGAACATCATGAGAATGAGTTGGAAAATCCAGTAAGATATATAAAAAATATTTTGGGAAAGAATTATTTCAAATATAGATACAAAAGGCAATCATAATAATAACAGTGTCAACATGGATTCTAAGGTTAATTCTTAAGAATGTAAGAAAACTAGACATAATCAAGAAAAACTATTCTATGTCTAAGATAAAAGAGAATAATTATTTAAATTTACAGAGAAAATCCAAAAAAAATATTAATACACTAAAAGAAACAATGTTATAAAAACTTCTAAAAAATAGAGTGTTTGTGCTAGATATAGTTCTTCAAAAAAATATTTAGATAATGAAATTTCATGATAGAGGAATATTGAACTATATTATGAAAAACCATTATTAATAAATGATTTATGGAAAAGGTACAAACCATTGAATCCCTTAAAAAATTTGAAATAAAAATTATACTAATGATAATGAGAAAAATTGGGAATCATGGGATGAAGAATCATCCTCATAAAATTATGATAATACTTTACCTAGTTATGAAGAGGTTTCTTGGTTTTCTGAACAGCTAGAAAAGTAAAATTGAAAAATATTTATGAAACATGATAATTATTATGAAAAACATTGAATGGTCGAATCAAGAACAACTGTTTTAACTAATGAAATATCATATATTTCATAGGATCTTGATGAAACAGATTTTTAAAAACATATTACTTAAAAATAACTTGAAAAGAGTATTATTGAGAAAAATAGTTTAGAAAGTGAATTTCTATAACTTAGATCTAATAATATTTGACATGAGGACTATTATTTTTTTGTGAATCTAAATTCTGAAATATATAGCTTAAAAATATTTTTTCTATGTTTAGCACTAGTAAGGAAGAATTTATTAACATGTTCAAGAAACAAATACCTCATGGAAATAATTATGGACTATATTTTACTCATAATAAAAATATTCTTAGTAAAAAAATATTTTCTTCAAAAAACTGCTAAATTTTACATAATGGGTCAAAGTTGTTAACATTGGAAAAACAAATGATATTTAAATAGAACTCAATCACTAGGTTCTCACAAGGAATATATTTATATGGAAAGGACCATTCATCAATACAATAATACTAGAAAAATGTGGTTGCCTAAAATACTATTTCATCATAATACAATACCCAAGAAGGATTGGGTTCAGAAAAACAAATTTAGTTATTTTCAGGAAAATAGAGATAGTTCCAATAATAAAAATATTTGTTACCTGGATATTGGTTAATATAGATACATGAATAGAAAAAAAATATTTATTTAGGAATATTATAAATTTACATATGGGAAATGTAACTTTTATAGATAATACTTAATGATAAACCATTTGAATAGGTAACATTTTTATTCTTGGAAAAGTGTAAATTTCAAAATAATTTTTTTATTGAAGGAAATGATATCAAATTTAAAAGTATATTGAAATTATGTGATGAATGTTACCTTGTTATATTTAGAAATGAAAAATGATCAAATTATATTTCTAATGATGAATTTATTCGTTCAACCAATTAGCATGAGAGTGATTATACAATAAAATTAGAAAACCTTAGGATCCATGAAATACCTTGATTTAGTGTAATAGATGATCAATCGTGGTTATTGAATAAAACTTTAGGAATTTTTAAACTTATAATCTTAGATAAATTTACTAATAAAGGACTTCTTAAGGATCTACTATAGCATAAGATTTTTCATCATAATATTTAGATCCCTGTAAAAATAGTAATCAAAATAATTCTGTTTTAAATCTATTAATTACTTCTTGATTATGATGCAATATTTGTTAGTGGAAATGGACTTATTTGGTCCAAACAAACTAGAATTTTTGTTGGAAGGTACTTTGTATATGTCTTAATTGATTATTACACTAGATACACATCATTTCATTTTCTTATAAGAAAATTTGAAGCATTTAGTTATTTTGAAACATTTGTAGCTAGAGTTAAGAAAGATAAAATTATATCCTTGATAAATATTCATAGTGATCATGTTAAAGAGCTTTTAAATTATTATTTTGAAACATTTTTTAAAATGTTAATGCACAAAAATTTTAATCACCTACATCTCCACAATAAAATAATGTATTTGAAAGAAGAAATATGGTTCTTCAAGATATTACAATAACCATGTTGATTCAATATATAGTTGCCAAACAAATTGGGTTCCATTAATTAGTACATATTATAATACTATAAATAATGTGTTAGTATGTAGTTTGTTTAATAAAAAATCTTATGAGTTGCAAACATGAAGAAAACTAAACACATCCTACATAAATATTTTTGGATTCAAAGCTCTCCTCAGGAATACTAAATATAATTTTCAAAAAAAAAATCCAAAATATTGTGAAGGAATACATTTAGGTAATTCATATACTAGTAAGGATTATAGAGTCTTTAATAAAAATACAAGTCCTAATGATGAATTTTTGCATGGAATGTTTAATGAAATTGGGTCTTTTTTTTCCAAACAACCACAACCCACATCGTTCAAGGTTGTTCATAAAACTGATTTAAACCATATTTATAATGTTATACTCAAAATTAAATAACTCAATACAATGTTTTCGAAGTTATTACTAAATATTATTTTCAACTTATTGGTGAAGAACATACTTTTTAATATCCAAAAGATAGTTGTTTCTTAAGAATCAACATAGTGATAATATCATTAGTGATGTGGACCAACTACCTAGGACTACATGTTCAATGAGAAATGAAATTTAACAACTATATTTACTACATCAATTAGAAACTAAGAATCTTGATGAGGTTTTAGGTGACGAAAATTAGATAAAAACCATACAAGATGAGATCAATGATTTTTAATGAAAAAAAGTCTGGATATTAGGTGAAAGACCTAAGGAAGCATCGTTAATTAGAGAAAAATATGGTTTTAATAATATATTTGAGGAAAACAAAATAATAATTATAAATAAACCTACAATTTTTATTACTGGATTTAATAAATAAGAGGGAACAGACAACGAAGAAAATAATGTTCCAGTTGAAAGACATGAAGCAACTAGAATACTTCTATCTTTTGTATAATTTTTTAATTTCAAAAAAAAATAAAATTTATTTGAAGTGTTACTTTACATAATATGTATGTTCAGGAGTAATTTAATGCTGAACAACCACTAGTTATGAAAAAAACTAATAGCATGAAATTGTTTACAATCATACTAGTGAATTTTATGGACAAAATAAAGCACATAGATCTTGGAATGAATAGTTAACTGGACATTTGTTACAAATCATTTTCTGTTAAGGTATTCATGGATCCAACATGATTTATAAAAAATTTTAATAAAATAATTTTGACTGTACGAGTCTCGGTTGATGAGATTCTAATTAAATCAACTAATATATCATTAATATATTCATTTAAGAATGTTACGAAATTTAAGTTTTAAATGTGTATAATGGTTGAGGTAATATATTTTCTTGGTTTTCTAATATAAAAAAACCCAAAAGGTAATTTTATATAACAACATAAGTATATAAATTTTTTAAATAAGATATATGTGTATGAAAACACTATGATAATTAGTACTCATATTTGTAGCTCAAATATTTTAGATCTTGATGAGGCCAAGTAACCATTTGATTAGAAATATTTTAAGGGCATAATTTTAACCTTACATTACTTAAATATAGTTATATAGATATAATATTTTTCGTATGATTATGTTAAATATATCAATCTAATCCAAATTAATCCCATCATAAAGTAGTAAAACAATGTTTTCATTATCTTAAGTGAAATATTGATTTTGTATTTTTCAATTCCTATGGAAATGATTTGAAATTAATTTATTTTATCAAATTATACCTTTGGGGGATATATAATAGGAAGAAAAATTAATTTTAGAACTTTTTTTATAGGAGAATATTTACATTATTTTTCATGTAAGAATCAAAACTCAGTAAAGATTTTCACTTTGAAGCTGAATATGTGGAAGATAGAAGTTGTGCTCATTTTTTGAGGATTGAACACACACTCAATTAATATGGAATGTGTTTTTACTAAAACTCATATACTGTGTGATAAAACATGCTTCATTGCACTAAGAAAAATCTATTATACTACTAATGTTCTAAAAAGATAGATATTATAAATCACTTCATTCTGAATCACACACTAAAATGAGATATAATTTTCAATTCATCGGAATGCAAGAAAAACATGCTTATCTTTTTACCAAACTCCTTAGTTATGAATGATTTCAATTCAATATAAAGAATATAAAAATGACCAGTGTTAAGATATTATTTATATCTTCTTCTTGTTTAAAAATATCCTTACATTAATGAACTCCTTTTCATATAGGGAGTAATTTTGTTTTTTATTTTTCAAAAAAATTAATTTTCATGAACATTCTGTTTTAAAAAAACTTTTCTCAACTATTATTTTCATGTTTTCTAGTATTGAATATTTTTAATTAAAAATTTATTAAAAACATTATTCAGAAATAAGTATTGTTCTAAAAAAATAAGTTATACACTAACCATTTTATAGACTCATAAAGTGTTACAAACTCTTGCAGACAGTATTTTTGTTATATAATATACTAGTATGTATTAATTACAGAAACTAAGAAAACGTATTTACTTATACTAGTGAAACATTTCTGATATAAAAGGAACTCTACTTATAGTTTTTTCAATTTTACATTACTTTTGTTTATACGTGTTGTTAATTATATTTTATTTTTATTTAAATAATTTTTTATGATTTCAAACTAAGATGTTTTCTAATTTGAATATTATATAATATGATGAACAGTTTTTAGAAAACATTTAGAGGTCAAAAGAAAATTAAAATATCATCAATTTAATATCAGATGTCAGATTAGATAATGTGTGAATTTGAGATGGTGAAAAAGTATTAGTATATGAACTATCTCAGTCCACACCTATATAAAGGTAGTACACCCCATGCCCCACATCGGTTATCTATTTTTTTCTACTGAATGTCATCAAACCTTAATTTCCTCTGTCTATTTTTATGGGAATTCATATGATTTCCAACACAGTTCCTATTACGATGTCCACTAAGGAGGATTATAAAGAAAATGAATGTTTTTAAAAAAATACTTTTGGAGAGATCAACATTATGATAAGTCAGATTATATTCCCAAAAGGGTTATTTAATTTAAACGATTAGAAAATGTGTGTGTAAAAAAAATAGATAATTATTTTAATCTATTTTACCCATAAATCATTAGAAAAATTTATTCCATGTTTGATTTTATTTCAAAATAAGATAAGGATAAAGCAACATTCAATTTTCTAATATGAAAAATAATAATTATCAAAAACAATTAGTGGATTTAGTCGGTTTTCCTATAGGAGGTGATTCATATCTAACATCACACAAATTACT
Organism: Viscum album; assembly: GCA_963277665.1. Taxonomy (NCBI): domain Eukaryota; kingdom Viridiplantae; phylum Streptophyta; class Magnoliopsida; order Santalales; family Viscaceae; genus Viscum; species Viscum album. The sequence goes on along the minus strand of OY728162.1, from coordinate 915,477,270 downwards.
ATATAAGCATTGATATTTAAAAAATAAAAGTTAAAAGATTATTTGTCCCCATGTTATTATAAAGTTAGGAAAGTATCAAATATTTCACCAGAAACAAGGGTTGTAGAGTTGTGGAATAAAAGGTATATAATACCATTGATGGATTGTAGGGACACTTGTAAGGTTTTTTATATATATGTTTTTGAATTCTTGATAAATATGTGGAAAATTAAGCTATATAAATATGTCTTTATTATGGTTGAAAAAATAAAGAGTGGTTTGATAAAGTCAAAGATTGTTTTGTTTCCCTCTTTTGTTAATAAGTTTCCTTTGAAGGTTATACAACTTTTTAAATCATATAACAAACCCTTCCAAATGAGATAATGGTTTTACAACCTTGGTGAATATTCTATTTCTTTAATTAAGTATGATTTTGATACTATGCTAAAAAAATTTGTTAATAATAATGATGGAATTATGTCTGAAACCCTACCTTCCATGAATGAAATGGATGTTAGGAAGAATGAAAAGGATAAAAATTCACCCCATTAAAAGAATAAAATGAAAGAAATGAATATTTATCATGTCGAATTAAATTAATTATTGGATAAGAAGAAGCAAAATAAACATGAAGATGCTGAATTTGGGCTTGACATGGGTGTAGTATTAGCTTTAAAAATTAATATTAATGATGAACTAAAAAACAGAAGAAAAAAGAGGTTTGAGGAGGCATTATTTTTTTAATATATTCTAAATTTTGTTGAGATATAATAAAAAAATACAATTCTACCTATTTTCATACTGGTCAGTGTATCCCTGGTGTCGGGTTCGAATTTGCTGAAACATCTGTTGTACCTTCAGTGGTTCCTTATATTAGTGATGGGGTAAAAGGAAAATAAATTGGGATAATTAATTGCATATACACCTAAAAAATTATCAATTTCTAAAATTTTTAAATAAGGAGTACTATGAATTGGCAGATAGTATGTTCAAGAGTTAGAAGAATAATAATACTAAGTGAAAGAAGAAGAAAAAGAAGAAAACAAAATAGAAGTGGAAGAAGAAGAAGTGGAGGAGGAAGATGAGGAATAATAGTAATATAATGATGATTAAAGGTTACATATTGATGAAGGAAAAAAAGAAAATAAAGCTTCAAACCCATTAGAATATTCATCTACATTACCTTCATAGTTAGATAATAATGCTTACATAGAAGGGTGTAACGAATAAAAATCATCATCAAAAAGGAAGAAAATTATTCATCATAAGTTATGTAAAGGGAATAATCAAATAAAAAATAAAAATATCAACTATCACATAAAAAATTCTCAAAAAAAGATAAATATGATCATATTGTGAATTTTATAGATGTTGAAAATGAAAAAAAGTTTCAAATAAAGTAAAAGAAAAATATGAGGAATCAAAACCTAATATCGAATCAACTAAACATAATACATTAAAAGAATAACTAAGATCGTCCGACTTAGAGGATACTATTTCTCATAAATGATTTTACTTTATTTTCCAAATTAATATATGGTTAAGTTAAACCATTCCATATGTTACAATTCTATAGAAATTTGTTTCGGGGGGGGGGGTATTCTAGAATGGTTAAGATGTTTTGGGGGAAGAGTATGAAGAAGTATTGGGAGAAAGTTTATTTTCTTAGATGAGGATATATTATCCAATGTGGGAGAATTATAATTACATTTCATCAGATTTTTAAGGTATTACATAATCAGGGGGAGTAAAAAATAATGTATCTCATTAGAGTTCTTAAAACTATCATAGGGTTTTATGTTTTTGAGGTTATTGTTTATTTATGTGTTGGGTTTTTTCCTTTCTAAAATGAGGGATTTTGTTCATTTAGAAGTATAACTTCTTTCTTTTCCATTTCATTATTTTTGGAAATTACAAAAAACTTCTTAAAACTATGTTTTATAACAATTTAATATCTCGTGAGTTTTAGTATTATCTTATAGAAATCATTATTTTTTTCCAAACATAAAAATAATTCCCTAGAGAAAATTGTAAACCTGTTTTTATTCATTTCGGTCCACTACACTGAATATGAATCTACTACATCAAATTTACTAGTGGTTTGATTAGTAGTTAGACTTATGTAGTATTTACAAATAATATGAACACTGACCTAAACATAGTTTTGATTAGTATTACTAACCCTTATGGTTAATTATATTGAAAATCAATAAGGTATCCAAACAAAATATCCATAGAATATAAATGGTTTGATCAAATTATATTTATCGTAAGGAATAAAAAATATCATTGTAATGGTGCTAAACAAAATGATGTTAGATATTTAGTTATTTCCAGGCTATCGAGGGAAAGTTGTCTGAGGTTATTGAAAATAAATCATAAATACGACAGTCTGATATATACATATAAATGGGTGGTTTTTTGAAGAGTTTTTAGCTGATCACATTAATATCTCAGGTCTTATAAATATTACATAGTGTAAATGTCTCATTGAAAAGACTATGTAATACTTTTGAGATTTAAAGCTAAAAGGAATCCCTATAAGGATTTTAATTCCTTTAAGACAATTTTTTCTTTTGTAATAACTTCTTCAGTGATAGTAAATATATAGGGATTCATTGAATTGGAAAACAGGGAGTTTGATCTATTTTATTGAGGGCTTATGGGGATTGGAATAATGATGTTGATTATCATATCAAGGACTATTAAGGATATATATATTGAGATTTTTCTGATCATCGTATCGAGGGATTTCCTTGTTAGAAAGGGAATCAATTTACTGGAGGTATAAAACTATAGATACCGTTATTCAGGATTTCTGACTACCTTAGTTTTTAAGTTTAATGGACTTATTTATTTTAAAATTGCTTATCAGCCATTCTTACTTTTATAAGATATGTATTTATTGTGTGTATAAGATTTATTTTTTTCTATGTGAATTATATCATAATGTCATTTTCCATACTTATCTTTTATGCTAAACCTTTTTCTAAAGCGCCTATGATACTGATAAAACAAAAAATGATATAATTTACCAAATTTTTTCAATTATAATACAATGATATTTAGAAAATACTTGAGTCTGATCACTTTACATAATCAGTATTTTGTATCATGTTTAGTTTAAACATTTTATACTATATTTCACCACCCTCTTGTATTCTATTGTAAGCTATTTTGACCCATTATAGATCATAATCATGTGGAGGATTTCTTCATTGATTATATTCTTCCAACAATATGAGTCTACTCCCCACAATATGAGGCTATGTATTAGTTTCATCAAATTAAACACCCTAAATAGCCTCACAAGTATCATATTCATGAGTATAAAACTCTCCATTCACCTCACCTTCATGATTTCTAGCACAAAGGTATATAGAATCCCATTTTGTGATCATTATAGCATCCAAATAATCCTTACACACACAGTAATATTGAGATATACCCTCCTCATTAGAATAAAACCTCCCTTCATCGTGATTTCAATTTACCAATGCTGCAATAGCCAAATTTCCCTTGTCCCATATCCTATATAAATTAGTATAATTCCCTTTTTAAGAATATGAGGAATGATTAATTTTAATGAGTATTTGGATCCATAAAATATTTTATTAATGATATTATGGTCATATAAATTATTAAATATATATGGATTGTACTACAATGCTATTTTTGAAAGGATTTTAAAAAAATATGTCTAATGGTATTATGAAAATTGATTCTGTGGAAATTAAAACTACTTGGAAAACAAATGACTAAGGGAATAGTAAATCATAATATATACATGATTTTGAGATAATGGTGTTGGGATAATATATATAATGGATATGTATAAATAAAATTGGATAGTGATGACTACTGTGGAACATATTAATATTTTTTTATAAATTGGATTATTATATCATTAATGAAGTTTACAAAATAATTGGATTTAAGAAATATAATAAATAATGTGTGTTTTACATATGGAATGAGGAAGTATTCATGTTTTCAATAAGGTTGCTTAAAAATTCAGGTTATTACCATGTTTAAGATATTAAATGACAAAGGTATTGACATGTTTTGAATATGGAGATTAAGAGAGACATCATGTTATTTGATGGATTAACGGTAAGAGAATTAGGAAAATTTAGTGAAATTATTTGAAAACTTATAGAACACGATCATTTGGATTTGTCATAAGGGTAACCAGTTATGGAATGGCTTATATTGAACATTGGATTAAGTTTTAGAGACTACTTTATTACTTCACCATGTGATGATTTATGCATATTGGAGAACGTTTTAAAACCAAATTGATTTTGGAAAATAGATTCTATAGATGGAAATAATTTTCACTCATTTTTTTGTCCTATGATATGATAACAATGAATTTTAGTTCGTTAGGAATAAAAATGATTATTTTTTGGATATTAATTTTATAGAGTAAGGGATCAATTATAAATTTATCAAAGTATGAAAACTGGATGAAAATTTTCTTATTAATTAGAAAAGTATCAAGTAAATATATTTTCTTATATTAATAAATAATCTAAGAGACCCTCAACAATTATAAAAGGATATTGGAAAAAATATTAGTTATTATATTCATACCTGATGAATCAGATAAGCTTTTAAATTATCATAGATTTATGGTTTTAATCCCATTAACCTTCCATTGATCATGAGAGTTGTTGTGATCAATGGCCACAATCACTCTCAGTAATTATTTACCATTTTATTATGCCCATAACTTCACTATCTGACAACAATATTATATATAGAAAACTAATTATGTGATATTCTATATGAAGTTTTTACTCACATTACTCAATTATTAAGTGGAAATTTTATTAACCCTTTCATGATATATGATTTTCAACATTGGTATTTACAAAGGTATGACCATAGATTACTATGTACATGGTTAAACTTCAAGGAAATTATTTATTTATGATTGTGGGAATATAATACCCTAAAATTATAAAAGGATGTAATTTTATTAAACAGTATATCTTTAAAAAAAAATTTAGTTTTTCTTACATTACATGTACCACTATGTTTATCATCCCTTATTGGAAACAAAATGTAACTTCCAAAGCTTGTGTTACATGCAAGGGAGAGTTTTACCGATAAACATTATATTATTAATATTACTATTTAATATGATAATTCTCTCATAGAAATTGGAATGGTAGGAAATAATAGGATTAACTAACTTATGAAAATATATTGGTTACATACGTTTATTAAAAAATATTAATTATAAATAAAATAAGACCCATTAAATAGAAAAAGAGATGTTTTAAAAAAATAATATTTTTTAAAATATGTTTTAATCATGATTCATTCACACAATGTAAAATTAATTTTAAAATCAGAATACCAAAATTATATTAGAGTGAATTTTTTGAATTTTTATGAGTTGTAAATTATTTTGATGAATAATTAAAAATACAGAATTTTAGTTGAAAAGTGACTTTTTAAGTAAATTATTTATAATTTTAAATTACATTTTGAAATATTTTTAAACTAAATTCTACTTTTCATAATTTTAATATGAATAATTATTGTTTATAGGAAAAAGAGTTATTTTTTAATTATTACTTTGAATGATAAATTATAATTTTTTATCATGATAATTTATTTTATTTTTTTGGAGATGAAATTGTTACATAAAATAGTTATAAAATGTCAATACAATGATTATTTAGTTAAATATTAACTACAATAAATGGTACTAAAAATGATAAATGTTATTTATATTTATTGAATTATTGAGTTACATTAATTTTCTATATGAATATAACATGTTAAATATGTTTGAATATAATATATTCAATTTAAATTAATTTTTTAAAAATATTAAATTAAATTCAAATTAATAATGTTAAAATTGACATTAATGTTATTTTAAGATAAATTATATCTTATTATATAATATATAATTACAAAAAACAATATTGTTTTGAAGTAGTTTTTAAAAAAAATATTTCATTCATGGAAAAGTTGTTGTTTTATAATGATAATAGTAACCCCTAAGTATTAGTGATTTTTTATGGTGGTTAATGTTAAATCAGTATTTTGTCACGTTACATGTGCTTGTGTTAAAATTAATTACCAACACACACCAAATTTATTCTTTTTTAAATTAGATATTAAATATATAATTATTCAATCTAAATTATCTATTACATATCATTTTAATTTAAGTTTAATATATAAATTACCTTTTTCATGAATACCAATTATCATAGTGAAAACCCCAAATTGTAAAACAAATTAGGAAACATAGATGTTAAGGAACAAAATATGTATAAAAATGTGTCTTATTGAGTGGTGGATGTGTGTCTTGACCATATAATCCCTATAATAACTTAATTATCATGTTGGGATCCAATTTAGGTAATCATGACTTCCCAATATTTAATATGTTTGAGTTTTTACCAGAATAACCCTCATCCTCAAATATAAAAAGGGAACTCACTCTCCCCCGTTCTTCAAACCATAAAACTCTTTTTTTCAAAAATTCCATAAATAAATCACTTCCCATCTTAGCTCAAATTATACTAGAATCCTTGTATTGAATAAATACATCCTAGGAATTATTTAGTGAAATATAATGAAGTAATGTTCTTTAACATGCATCATTATTTTACTACTTTCTCCACCACCTTTATTTTTTATTATACTTTGATTATATAATAAACCCAATATTTCAAATATAATGAGATGTTTTTATAATAATGTAATTAAATAAATCCACATCTAATTCAATAAAATGGGTTATTAACCCACCTTTCTTCTGTACAACGGACTACAACCTCGTGAATCGATGTCGTTCGTTTTTTCATTTCCACATCACAATGATGTGTATGATGATAGATCTAAAGTATATATATATGTAATTTATATAACATTTATACATTTTCATTAAGTATATCCTATATATATATACATTCTATTCTGTTGGAGATATGATAAGGTTTCTTGTATGTATAATGGACTACAATCGCACGAAACGGTGTGATTCATCACGCAATGATTCTTCACATTGAATGTGATAAAAGATAATATTAATAATTATATGTTATATACATGAAATAGTTATGATATTAATGGCCAATTTTTCTTTTTGGATATATAATATTAATCTTTTTCTTTATTTCTTTTTCACTCACATAAATATTATAACATCATTCATATTTTTATAGACTGCCGCCTTCATGAAGTGATGAGAATCCTTTCATCACCACACCACATGGATGAAATTTATAAGTATAAAATATTATATTAATAATATTATGATCATATTGAAAATTTAAAATATTACGTACCTATTTTCAAAAATTATTGTGGAAAAATGAAAATGTAACTCATTCGTATGTACGGCCTCTAATCTTCATCATCGTAACATACATTATTTTTTTAACCATCATTCATGATTGGTTTTAAGGTATTATTCCTATATAAATATTAAATTTATTTCACGATTATTATGATAGAGATGATGAAACTATATAATATGTGAAATAACCAAAACATTAATGATAAATCACACATAAGAAAATATTAAAATTAACATATGAAACAATTAGAACAATGATTGCTTATTAATCCATGGGATATAAGATGTTATAAAAGGAAAATATATAAATATATAATATTTTTTTATTTATAAATTAATAAAATGATAAAAACAATTATATATGAGGATAAATAATGTTCAATAAAATGAAAGCCTAAGGTAAGTGGTTTCTTATCAATTTACATTATATCAAGGATTAATTTTTATTTTTCACCAAATCACTTTCATGTGGTGTATAAACTAACCATTTAACATTTATTGTCATGATAAATTTATTATTCATGGTATTGTATGTTTAAATTTGAATAATTTCATCCATGGGGGTTTGAATTAAAAATTAATAAGTGGTAAAAGTTATTCAGTAATCTATCTTACTTTCGAGACTATTAACTTTATCTAAAAACAATCACATTCTTTTAATAAATTTTCATTGGAAATTAAATTTATCTGAAATATCTAGATTCATATGTGGGGAAAATGATTATTTCCAAAACTATCTAGAATTATAACACTCATGGATTTTTCAATGTTATTAAATTAATTATAAACAATTGATAATTATGTTTCCATTACAGAATACATATATTTGAATAGGATAATATTTAATAAACTAAATTTATTATTTGAAACAAGTCGAATACTTTTTTACATGTAGTACATGGGTTCAGGACTGGTTAATAAAATCCCTTTTAAGCATTGGTAGATTCATGATAATGAATCAATTGGCTAAACCCTCCTTATTTGTAACTAGTATGTTTTAAACTATCTTATGAAAGGTTTTGATAGTCATATTTTCTAAAACATCTTGTGAATGGTCTTGATAGTAAAGATATTTTGTTCCAGGGTAACATGATGTCTAATAATTATGCACTTCCATCCATAGAATTAATTTGTTGTTATCTATGATATTTTCTCTATAATATTATCTTTGGATTCATTTCAATATGTTTATTGTTATTTAACTTGAAATACATATTATTCACTATATTTTCATGATAATTATGTTTTTTAAATGGAATTTGTTCATAGTTATTTACCTTTCAATATTGATTATGATTTTTTATTCATAATAACTTTTGTTTTACATAACTCTTACTGTGCATTTGAGATCACCATTTTTTATTTCCCTATAATTACATAATGGATTCTTTAGATGATATGTAGATATATGATATAGTGAATAATTTTATTATCAAAATAGAATTATGTTTTACTTTTTTTCATTCAATTATAATCAATGACTCGAGTATGTATCTATATTATGAAGACAACTAAACTATTTGGTTATTCAGGATGTGATTCAATGTATCCATTCTAATGTAATAAAGAAGGAACGATCTTTGGGATATTGGTTCCACATCACTAAAATTTATCTTATGATACATTTTATTTAAAGAACCATTTCACATTCAATATTCTGATATATTTTTATTATAATGATATCAAGGTGTTAATGGAATTATGTTACAATATAATTTCTTTTCATGATTTTTTATGATTATGGTTAATTTAGAGGAAACTTCATGATCATAATTTCTTAAAACACATCTAAATTATTCTTCTATATTTTACAATTCATTCATGATTTCCATTCATTTTTTTCACTTTGATACGGAGGGATATAAAAATAACAATTTTAAGGAATAACCAAAAGAATATTTTTTATATGGAAATTTCAATATTATATATCCATGATCTTTAAATTTATTTCATCAGTCCCACTTTATATAAATAATTATTATCTAAATTCATTTTGAACTGTATTTTACTAAATTTTTAAAATTGTTTAAAAGGAATATTTTCTACATCTTCTATAAAGACTTGTATTTGGTTTTATCAAAATTGTGAATGAGGTCATTTTTTTATAACTCACCATACAAATGGATTTTCCCACCATCATAAATATTGGTGTAAAAACCTGGAATTTTATAATATACTCTAGTTTTTAATAAATTTTATATTTTTTATAAATTGGGATAGATACATCCCCAAGCCTTAATAAACATTAATATAATATACCATTATAAAAATTCCATTAAACTAGTGTGGATGAATATGAATAACCAATTGAAGAAATGTATATGGTTAAAAAATTATAATATAAATTCACCCCCTATTAATTTACTATAAATAAAATTAAAATCATTATTTTTAATTAAATTTGTTTCTTCGGAAGAACTGTTTTTATATGTGCAATGATTTTTTTTAATAAAAATTTAAATTAGTCAATATTTGTGGATTATTTTATAAAATTTACATATTTTGTAATTAATAACTTTTTATTGTTCACCTAATATGTTTAATAACTGTGAGATAATAATTAATCCTGTTTTATTATTAAAACAAGTATTTTTCTTAAAATAAGAGTCATGCAATTTTGTAAACTTATTGTAAAATTATGTTTTTTATATTATTATGAAATATATTTGAATAAATTATAGTATTTTTAGAAGTAGAATTTTCAAAATATCCTAGAGTGTATTTTTTACATGTTTCTAAAAGAAATTGTTTTATGCATAATGATAAATTCTAATTTTTATTGAATAATTCAAATTGTTTAAAAAATTTACAATGATCCATATTTATATAAATATTTTAATAGTAAAATTAGTTCAGTTATATTATTGTAAATATAATTTACTCAATTGAAATATATTTGTTTGGGTTTTGATATAAATTGTTTTTATACTGGAGAAAACATTTTCTTTATGAAATCTTAATTTAGTCATTTTTGTAGGTTTAATTTTAAATTAAACACTGTCACATATGTAAAGAAAATTTCAGATAATTTATTATATTTTCCGCAAAAACATATTTTTAAAAAAGATGGGTTCTGGTAAAAAGACCATAACTTAGGGGTTTATTCAAAGAGAAATAGTCAAAAACAAGTTATAACAAATGGAAAGTGGGTAATTTTCTAGAATCCTTAATAAAAGAAGGAAGCAACTCAGGCGGGAGTTCATTCCTCCAGGTAATCTCATGAGAAACTCCCAGGTTGTCAAGTCCTTCAGTGATCATATTCGCCTCCCAATAGGTATGGGTGGCAATGAAATTGAGGTCGGTGAGCGCAGCTAGGAAGTCCATCCATCTGGGAGTGAGAGACCATGCAAGATGTACATCACCCTTCCAGATGGCTTGCACAATAGTTGTGGAGTCGCTTTCAATCCAGATATTCTTCCAGTTGAAGAGATTTACATAGGAGATGGCATGAATGGTAGCAATCATTTCTGCCTCTAGCGCAGAAGCATTTCCACAGCTTCCAAAGAAACATCCAAGGATCCGATCTTGATGGTCTCTGAAAATTCCACCGCTTCCAGCAAGTCCAGGATTTCATTTTGAGGCTCCGTCCACATTTACATTAATCCATCCAGGAGGGGTGCCTGCCAGAAAACTTCAATAGTGTAGCGTGGTTTCAGAAAAATACCTTTTGACACTAATTCGGTAAATGGATTCAAAATCTATGACAGAATTGTCACAGCATGCTGTTTGGATCGTAGCTGCTTCCTTTATAGCCAGCATAATATTCATTTTAACTGTATTGATATAAAAAGTGTTATTGTTGAAAAAAGAATCATTTCTACCATACCATATTATGTGCAGAAGTTCCGCAACAGCAGTAAGAAAGAGATTCTTAATTTGGGAAGATCTTTGGAATTCCACCGCTCTTTTCACCAGAGAGAAAATAAAAGAATCTAAATGCCATCTGCATCCAAAAAGGTCAAAGATGTAATGCCAAAGGGAAATTGCAGTATCACAGGAAAAGAAGAGATGATTTAGGTCCTCACGATGCTGATTGCATAATCTACAGTTAGAGCAAAGATTAAAACAATAAGATTGCAAGCAGACATCAGTTGGAATTTTTTTATGCGCAATCCGCCACATAAGAGTGAGACGAGAACGCTCAATCAGGGATTTATTGAAATTGGATAGCCAATTAAAATTTTCATCCCCGTAAGGGAAGTGAAAGTGATAAAAAAATTGAGTCTAAAAGACCATTATGAGCATGTTCCCAAACGAGGAGATCCTCATTGGGGGTGAAATAGTAATTTTCCACAATTACCTTGATAGGATTCAGAAGTTGAAGTTCAGGGGAGTTGAGAATCTCTTTAATAGAAAAATCATATTTAATATTAGGAAATATGGTCAAATTAATTTTTATTCATAATTAATAGAATAATAATAAAAATATGTGAGCACAATTACGCTTAGAATAGGTTTAGTGTGGGTTACACTAAAATGATAAGATTATAAATGATCTAAAAATGTTAAAAACCAATTGGTTGGTTGGATATAAACCATAGTCCTATAAACTATTAAAATTTTCACCATTGGAGGCATTTTCCAAATAAATTTACTTGAAGTTATTTTAAATCTTTCAAAAATTAAAAATGTGCTACTCACCTCACTTAAAAAAGGAACCCCTAATCCTCTCCTATTTACACTTAGGTATCCAGTGGTTTTATCAAATAAATCCCCAAATACATATATTTAGTCCATACTCATGATATAATGTCCTCGTTTTGATAAAATTCTATTATAGAATGGAATTATGTATAAATATAAAGTGTTTTTTCGGAAGAATAGCTCTAGTTCTCTACCATGGGTTTTTATTTTATTTCTAATCCATCCAAGATAAATTATCATTAAACGATGATGATATATTATCACGGATATATACTATATAACATTAATTTATTTTTTTATTTTTAAAACCTATATACACCTTCAAATTCCATCAAATAGGAAATGTGATTGTTGAACATTTATACGGTGGGTTACTGCCTCATAAATTGATATAATACGTTTTCAATAACCACCTCCATGGGAGGATATATTGATGAATTTATTATATTTATATATATATGTGAATATTTTTAATAATTTATACTTATGTAATTATAGTATCACATTTATTTTCTTACCCAAAATCTACTAAGGTCGCATGTGTGTACTTGTGGTATACCACATCCACAGAATGAGGAGATTCATTTTTCATTTTAATTTAAAATGGATAGTAATTAGGATAAATTTCATGATTATATACTATATATATAACATATCTGATGTTTATATAACGGTGAATTACAACTTTCCTTTATTTTGTTCAATCCATTAAAAAATGGAAACAATGTTGATGCATACGTACAACCTACCATATCAATGAATTATGTAATTATTTTTTCCTTCTACAAAATTTATGGATTACAATAAATAAATATATAATTAATCTATATTATTTTTATTTAATTTTTATCTGTATTGAGATGATGGAACCCAGATCTATTTAAATGGAAAGAACCCCTCAACAAACATATACGAACAAAATCTGTTATTTCCAAGAACACTAATTTGTATCAATGTTTAATTAGTAAATAGTGGAATAAATTATTATAATATTATCATATATGAAAGGTTATATATTATTGTGGTTATAATATAGTTTTATAATAAATCCATAATTAATTTAATTGTTTTCTAGGAACATAAAAAGGATTTCAAAACTGAGGTGCAGGTCTATTTCACAATCTCATTGTTATTGGGGATTGTATGTGTTTAAGTCTACAATATGGGAATTAACTGAACTTTCTTTAATAAACCCAATTAATATATGGAAAAGTGTACTGAGTCATCAATGGTAATTTTTATATGTCTTTAATTATGCATTTCATCATTGTGAAAGTAGTTACTAATTTCTATGTGATTGTTTGATTTGCAATGAATTATATGATTATCGTTCAAGATCAAGTGTTTATTAAAAAGAAATTATTAGAAACAAATTTATTATTTACCTATTAATAAATACTTATTAGATTACACTATATAAATAACCTTACTATGTATCTATTCTCACCACTTTTCTTACGTTTTGTTTTCCAAGAATGCGAGGAAGTGTGTTATTATTGATAAGTAGGGATATAATAAAGAAAGAAATGTTGTTCTCAATGAATATAATATAATATTTTATTTAATTGTAATATAAAATTCAATTATGTGTCTTTATTTCAAATAATACTAATCTATTTGGCCATTTGGGATGTGGTTCTATAGCGTCCATCGTTGGATGCCCCTCAACAAGTGGCCCGAGATAGTAGTCCACAAGACCTCAAGAGTGCCTCATCGAAATCTAGAGGAGGCCGAGTAGAAACTAGGTATTTGGGTAAGTATATGGGGGAGACTATTCATGTGGATATAAAAACACATAGGTTTCCACATTTTCTTATTGTATTTTTAATGATTTATTTAATTAACTTTACACTTTTAACTAAATATTCACACTTTTTTTATAATTAAATTTATTAATTATTAAATTTATTAATAATTAATTGTGTATTTTTATTCATTGAAATAGTTAATTTAGCCTTACTATTTTCTCTAGACTAATAATTCATCATTTAGTTTTTGTTGTTTTAATCTTCTTGACTTTTTAAAAATATGACTTTTATATTAATTAATCCATTATTCATAGAAGGAAAATATGAAACTCAAATAGATTTAATTCATTTCAGAACCCAACTCTATTACAAAATCCACAACTAGTTTTTCCCAGATCCGAAACATAGATCCACGTTCTCAAACCCCTAAATCGTATCTGCCGCCTTGTTCTTCAACCGAGTCCCAAACCCTCTCAGTAAAGCCTGTTGTTTGCCACTCTTGCAACACCGATTCAGAAGCAAGAGCTTCGTCGACTGAATGGGGTTTCACCCTCACAAAAGTCCACCGCCAGAGGTGACACCCCTTTCATTGGAGAATGTGGATCTATGTTTCAGATCTCGAAAAAACTGGTTGGAGGCGCCATGAAGGAGACCCAGGCCTTACTGAGAGGGTTTGGGACACCCCTTTTATTGGAGGCTCCATGAAGGAGACCTAGTTGCGCCGTAGATGGAGGGGTTGAAGCTGCTGGAGGGGATGCTACGGATCGGCTTCCTGAGGAAGTAGTTTGAACCAGGCGAAACACCCCTGGTAGGAGCGCCAAAATGAGGTGGGCGGGGATGAAGATTTTAATTTAAAATTTAAAATAATAAAACAAAAAATAACCATATTAATTATTAATAAATATTATATAATAATAAAATTATAGAACTAAATATTTAAATAAAGATATATTTAAAATTAAAACAATATTAATAACTTTCATCTGATAATTAAAATAAATAAATTAAAATAAACAATTAAATAAATATAGTACTTGTAATTTTATTTTTTTAATAATTATAAATATAAAAATAAAATTTATAAAATTGAATAATTAATTCAATTAATAACCTTATTAAAAGATGTTATAGTATTAATTTAATAATTAAATAATTATAAATGTAATAGTTTATCTAATTGAAAATTAAAAAAACATAATAAATAAATTAATAATTTTTCAAATAATATTAAATATATTAAATAAATATAAAATAATAACTTATAACAACATATATAATGTTTATAAAAATAAATTAATCAAATAGTCAAATAATAAATAATAAAATGAATTATTTTTATAAATAACATTAAATTAGAAAAAATTTAATCAACATAACAATTTAAACAATAAATTAAAAAACTAACTACTCTAATCTTCATAATGGATTACAAAATTAACTACATAGGTCAATTAAAATTTTTTATTTCGTAAATTGAATAATTTCATACTCTATTTTTCTATGAATGTTCATAGAAGACTGAAAACCCATGCAGATACAATCCACCAACTCACGGGGAGTTAGTTACAATGGAAAATGTTGGAATCACCTGTTTTAATAATATAAAATATGATTAGATATGTTCTGATAATCTCAAATCATGCATATCTATGTAATAATTATTTTTCATGACTATGCCTTCATGTTCTAGAGTTAGTATGGATGTCAAAATAATCATATAATATCTTTGAATATATTACTCAATTCTTATTTATGTTTAACAGTGATGAAGTATGATATTAATTCAATCTGGAACTAATATGCATAGAACCGTTACTTTGTAAGAATTTATGTTCATAAGTCACTAATAGTTATAATTCTGGCTGATATTTATTGGCTCACTGATACAAGTTCACTGTTAGGGAATTCCACTGATAGACTAAGTCTACTGATAGAAAAGGTCACTGATATACTAGTTCATAGATACAAGTCCACTGATACAATCTACCGATAGAATGTACCTACCGATAGAGGAAGCTTCTGATAGAGAGAGCTACCGCTACTGATGATAATAGCTACTGATAGTGAGGAAGAGATACCGACAGAAGTTCACCGTTACAAAGAGCTACCGACAAATAGAGCTACTCCTACAAGAGCTACCGTTACAAGTCTACCGATAGAGAACTACTGATGGAAGATGACTGTTAAACAGTCACTATTACTCAAACTCCATACTTTTTTAATATTATTAAAATAAGGACAACGGTCATATTTTCTTAATTCAATGCAACTACTATTAATTAATTTGGGTTGTTTGAATATCAGGGAACCGTACCTCATGCCTGTAAAATGTAATCATTCATATTTTCGGAGCTCAAGGAATAAAAGGAATATCAAGCTACTAGAGAATGGATAGAAATGTACATAAGGAAGAACAAAAGACATATACGAGACATATACAAGAAGATACACACGTACACGTAGAGAAGACCACTCGAAGAACTCGAAGAACACACATGCCCATCAAGAACAGAAGTTCAAAGAGGTGGTTCAAGTGCTACAAGGAATACTCTCACATTCAAGCTGAACACCTGTACTGGAAATGACGGAATAGAACCACGACACTTTGTTTTCCAGACAACATCCATAGAAGGACTCAAAGCTTCATCATCTTCAATCCAAAAGAGTCCAGAGTGGCATTTACATCACATAACAACATTATAAACTCATCTCCATATTATTGTGATGTTGTGATCATTTTTTATATCATTAAGAGCAGTGTGTACTTCTATATATTTGGACACACACTGAATTCCACGCTAAACTGGAGGATACTGAAATCCTCACACCAAACTCTTTTTACCTTTGTGTATGCCACATAGAACTATGGTATAGGTCTGATGACCTGGACAGCCTGTGTGGTGTTGTTGTTTCTTTCCCACGTAGAATTGTGGTAGAGGTCTGAGGACCTGGACAGTATGAGTACTATTGTAAACCCGGATCCAAGGTGTGGATCAATGTTATATTTAAACTGTTTGAGAGGACTAACTCTCAGCCTGAGACTGAACCACTTGATGAAAACTGTTGTGCATCTTATTTCAGTTTAAACTTTTTTTTACTTTCTTCTGCTAATTACTTTGAAATTCAAATCTCTTTTATTATAACTCTGATAGTTGAACTAGCAAGTGTTGGTAATTATTTTTAACCAGTAAGATAGTTTCAGAAGCTGACTTAATCTTCATATTACGTTAACTGAGAAATAATCAATCTTTGAGAAACAAATTGAACACTTATAATCTATTTAAATTCAATGTAGTTTAACTTGTTTTTTAAATTTGTGGTTTTTAAAAGAAATCTTTTAATCAGAAATTTAAATAGGAACTCAATTCACCCCCCTCTTGAGTATCCTCTGGGACAACATTTGGTATCAGAGGGAGTAGATATATGTTTTCCAAATCACTCTATTTGTAAAACATTTTCAATTGTGATTTTAGTTTTATATTAAGGATATCAAAATTTCTGTTTATTCTAATTTTTTTATCTTTATATATCCTTTTAAAACATAGTTGATATAAATAACAGATTAGAAGTTACATCTACCAACAGGACACCCTCCTTTATTGGTTTCAATTATGCCCAATGGAATATAAAAATGAAAATACATTTAGAAATTATGATATTTGACATCTGGACTGCTATAGAGACTCAATATAAGATTCCAGAAACAGTTAGAACTACTTGGGATGAACCTATGAAAGCTGCATACAATAAAAATTGTAAAGAAATGAATGCCCTGTATTGTTCTTTAGGATATGAATAATTGAATCGAATATATTCTTGTAAGACTACTTATGAAATTTGGGATACTATTGTTGTTTCCCATGAGGGATCAACCAATGTTTAGGAAATGAGACTATATAAATACACTATTATGTTTGATTATTTTAAAATTAAATCTGATGAAACTATTTCTGATATGTATCTCATGTTTAATGAGATAGTTAATACAATGAGAACACTGGGAAAATCTATTCCAACAAAAGAGAAAATCATGAGGATACTGATATGCCTACCAGACAGATGGAGAGGAACCTCTGTCTCTATACGAGAATCATGTGACATTGGCAAGCTACCTGTCAAGGAGCTGATTGGAAAGTTTATGATGAATGCAGAAGAGATAAAATTGAATAAATAGAAATATATTGAACCCAATAAGAAGTCATTGGAATTCAAGTCCACTGCTTCAAAGAGCAAGGACAATGATAAGGTTAAGATAACTTAAGAAAGCTCAACTAGTGAAAATTCTGACTCATACAATGATGAAGAGATGAGTCAAATAGCCAGGAGATTCAATAAATTCTATAAAAAGGAGAAATTCTTTGGAAAATATGATTATAAGGGTAAGTATGATCGATGAGTAAATTGGAAGAATGACTGGAGGAAAACTGATAAAGATGATGGAATAGTTTTCAATGAGTGCAAATGAAAAGGGCTTGTCAAAGATGACTGTCCAAAACTGAAATTTAAGAAAACGTATGACTATAAGGATAATAAATACAATAAATCCATGAAATCTACATGGAGTGCTTCTGATGATAGCTCAATTAGATTTGAATCTTCTAATTCTGAAGAATAGAATCATGCCAACACGTGTTTCATGACTGAAACATCTAAGGTAACACTTAATTCCACTATGCATAATGATTATTATTCTTGGAATGAAAGTGATAAAAATAGTGATGATAATATGCCTAAATTTGAATTATTTGAATACAGTAATATGTTAGAAGATACTAGTAATGAACTGATATATAAGTACAAATCATTTAAGAAGCAGTATGCCTTGACTATTATTGTTAGTTCTGATCTTAGTATAGAAAATGAAAACAATACTCAACTCTTGAAGGAAAATAATGAACTAAAATTGTCTAATGAGAAACTTAGAAAATAATTATAGAAGTTTACAGATGGAAAAACCACCCTCACCCAAATTCTTGGAAAAAAAGTTCCACAAAATTATACTACTGGTATAGGTTACCATCCTGGACAGAGAAATATTGTTAAAAACAAATATATTTCAAAATCTGGACAGTATGCTGCTAGTTAAAATTCTGGGAATTCTTATGCTTCATCTAGATATTCAAATTCTTATATACAAAACAAAGTTTATTTATAAAAATATTTTTATTCTGTTAATTATAGGGAACTGATTAGACAAATATGGGTGCCTAAATTTTACTTGTTAACCTTTCTAGACCCAGGAAAATTAGGGTATGAAAATTATCTTCTGTCTAAATATGTTTTGTAGGAAACTTGCTTGAAAATTTCCTGTAAGAATATACGGTACTTGAACAGTTTATGTTCAAGGCTTATCACAAGTGACTACTCATTCTTTAAGAGATTAATCATAGTTGATGGAGGACATGTCACCTTTGGGGATAACTCAAAAGGAAAAATCACAAGCTTAGGCCAGATTGGTAACTCTGATTCACTTTTAATTTCTAAAGTACTATTTGTTGATGGATTAAAATATAATCTATTAATAATTTCTATGTTGTGTGATTATGGATTCAATGTAAAATTTTAAAATAATTCATGTAATGTTTATAATTCTAAAAATCATTTGGTATTTACTTTATTAAGAAATGAAAATGTATATGCTCTAGATTTTAATTCTTTAGATAAACAAAATGTTACTTCTTTAAATTCTTTTCATAAAGAATCCAAGCTATGAAATAGAATATTAGGACACTTAAATGTTCATTCACTCAGAAAACTGACTAGGAAAGGTTAGTTAGAGACCTTCCCAAACTAGAACTCCCAACAGATAAAGTTCGTAATCCTTGTCAAAATGGAAGACAACATAAATTTTCATTCAAATTAAAGAAATAAGTTTCAACATCTCAACCTCTCGATTGGGTTCACATGGATTTTTTGGACCATATATAGTTTCTATCTTAAATAGGAAGCACTATGTATATGTCCCTGTAGATGACTTTTCTAGATATACTTGGGTATACTTTCTAGATCACAAAAGTGAAGCTTGTTCTTATTTCATTAAATACTCCATGTCTGTAGAAACCTAAGTGGACTTAAGATTAATCCCCAGAGAAGTGACCATGGTCGTGAGTATGAAAATTATGAGTTTAAAACTTATTGCTCATATAATGTCTATTTTCACAATTTCTCTGCCCCCATAACACCTCAATAGAATGGTTTAGTAGAAAGAATAACTAGAACACTTAACGAAATTTCAAGAACTATAATTAATGATTATGATCTACCTGTTTACTTTTGGACTGAAGCTATCAACACAGCTTGTTATATTATAAATAGAGTCTTGATTAGACTAATTCTCAAAAGGATCCCTTATGAGCTATGGAATAATTGGAAACCTAAGTTTAATTACTTTAGTGTTTTTTGTTTCAATGTATTCATCCTCAATACTAAAGATAAGCTCGATAAGTTTTCATCCAAAAGTGATGAAGGAATCTTTCTAGGTTATTCTATATCTAGATTATCATATAGAGTATTTAATAAGAGGACCAAATGTGTGGAAGAATCTGTACACATCAAATTTGATGAAACTGATCCACATGAACCTAAGAACCCTCATTAAAATCATAAAGAAGATATGTCAGTTATGAACCTTAATGAAAAAAATAGTGAACCTGTTTGTAAGACAACCATTTCTATAAATTTTCCAGAACATGTTTTTATTGAACCTGAACTTGTAAATGACTATGATATTTTTGTCCCTACCTTTACTAGACCAACTAAAACCCTTAAAACCCATCCTTTAGATGCTATAATAGGAGATTTAGATAGAGTAACTCAAAATAGGGATTCTATATGAAATCATGTTGAACACAAATCTTTTCTTTTATAGTTAGAACATAAAAATATCAATGATTCCATCAATGATGAATTTTTTGTGATGTCTATGCAAGAAGAATTAAATCAATTTGAAAGAAAACATGTCCGGGAATTTGTAGACAGACCTAATGACACATTGACCACAAACACTAAATGGGTTTTTAGGAATAAAGTTCATGAGTCTGAAAATATAATTAGAAACAAATCTAGGTTAGTTGTACAATGATGTAGTCAAGAAAAAGGAATAGACTATGAGGAAACCTTTGCACATGTAGCTAGGTTAGAAGCGATTAGGTTTCTACTTACTTATACTGGTCATCTGAATTTTAAGTTATATCAATTGGATGTTAAAAGTTATTTTCTAAATGGTTTTATAAATGAATATGTTTTTATTGAAAAACTACCTGGATTTACAAATCCTCATTTCCCAAATTGAGTTTTTAAACTTTCTAATGTTTAGTATGGTCTAAAACAAGCTCCAAGAGCTTGGTATGATAGACTTAGTAATTTTCTTATTTCAAAAGGTTTTATTAAAGGGATTTCTGATCAAACTCTTTTTATCAAAAGGATTTTCAAAGGTGTTTTGATTGTACAGATCTATGTTGATGATATTATTTTCGGTTCTTCAAAAAATTATTTTTGTATTTTTTTTTCAAAGAGTATGCAAATTAAATTTGAAATGAGTTTAATGGGAGAACTCAAATATTTTCTTGGATTTCAAGTCATTCAAAATTAAAATGGTATTATTTTTAATCAAAATAAATATACAAAGGATCTTTTAAAACGTTTTGGTTTAGATAGTAATAAGGAATGTGATACACCTATGAGTACCACTTGTAAATTGGATGCAGATGAAATTAGGAAACTAGTGGATCCAACAAATTATAGAGGTATGATTGGGAGTTTAATTTATCTTAGTGCTAGTTGATTAGATATTATGATTAGTGTGTGTTTGTTTGCAAGATTTCAAGAAAATCCAAAAGAGTCACACTTGCTTGCTGTTAAATGGATTTTCAAATATCATAAATATACAACTAATTTAGGAGTAGTTTATCCAAAAGGACAATCATTATATTTAATAAGTTATTCAGATGATGACTTTACTGGTTGTAGGTTTGATAGGAAGAGCACTTCTGGAACATGTCATATTAAAGGTAATTCCATATTATCATGGTGTAGTAAAAAAATAATTTTGTTGCATTGTCTACTGTTGAAGCAGAGTACATAGCTTATAGTAGTTGTTGTGCAAATATTTTTAGGCTGAAACACACTCTATTGGACTATGGATATCTATTTAAACATGTATCTATAAACTGTGATAACACTAGTGCAATCAACATTTACAAGAATCCTGTGTCTCAATCTAGGACTAAGCACATTGATGTAAGACATCACTTTTTGAGAGATCATTATAAAAATGGTGATATTACTCTTGAATTCATTGGCACCATACATCAGTTGGATAATATATTTACCAAACCGTTAAATTCAGTGAGGTTTAATTACATCAAACATGAATTAGGAATGATAATTTTTTTCCTAACAATATAAGGATACCTCACTATTATACCTCACTGGTATGGACCTCACGATTATACCTCACTGGTATGGACCACACCGTTATAGCTCACTGGTATGGACCTCACCATTATACTACATTGTTATGGATCTCACTGTTAGAACCACACTATTAGTGGACCTCACCATTAGGAATCCTCACCGGTATATTTTACCGCTAGTTTGCGCTATTTTAAACTTCGTGTTTTTTATCCGCCGGAATCTGTATCATTTTTATTATATTTATTATGTTTCATTTTTTTATTTCATGATTCTTAAATGACAAAACATTAGTCTTAACCTCATTTCAATCCACATCAAACCCTTTACCTTCAAACGATAGCTCTCAAACCTTCATTTTCTATCGAACCCTAAGCCTCACAATTCATAGAATGGAAAGAGTAAAGAGACTAGGAGTCAATGAAGAGGGTTATGAGCCAAATTCCAAGAGACTCAATGGAGAGTCCAGTGGTGGATGTAAATTAATGAAACCTATAAAACATCATCTCATAAAAAGGGAAATAGTAGTCAGAGAAAGAGCTATGCGCGGTATGGTTGTTGACCAGCAAGTCATTATTTATAAATGTGATTGAAGAGAATGAATGGGTTGAGTTCTTCTCAATCAAAAATGGACCGTATTATCCTATGTTTGTTAAATATTTCTATGAGATTCTAAAATTTGAAAAACTGGATAATGAGAATCATGTCTTCTCATTTGTTAATGGAAAGGAAGTTTCATTCTCCTCAGTGGAATGGGTCGATTGTCTGAGGGTACCCCATGATGGTATCTTCATTTTTTATTCAACGTCTGTACCCACTGCTAGTGATGTATTTGAGTATGATGCTTCCTTAGTTGAACTCACTAGAAATGGTACATCAAGAAAAGTTGTTGCTGCAAAAATGGATGGTGTGAAAAGATTGTTGTTTATGTTTGTCCAGCATGTTTTAAGTCCAAGAAGAGTAGACTTTGAAAATCTAAGGTTTCAAGATATTTATTTTATATATATTCTAATACATGGATTAAAAGTAAATATGTGTAGGCTGATAATTGTAAAAATAGAAGTTATGACTAGGTCAAAATAAACAAAAATGCCTTGTTCTTTTTGAAGTTGATATCTTTAATGCTTAAAGTATAGGGAATAGATGGGTCTCAAGATGAGACTGTAGTTGTGATGGACAACTACTATATCACCAAAACTGTTTGAAAATACATAAATATCAACTGGAACCCATGAAGAATAAAATGGTTCAGTGATGATGAGAAAGTTTACGATAAATTTAACCCTATTGAGCATCCAAATCAGCCAAGAGATAGGAGAGATCCAGGTCTAGGACCTGATGAAGAGGATCCTCAATACAGTGATGATGATTCTAAGGAGCATACCTCTTTAAAATACAGTTGGGATCCTGATTTTCCTCCTAGCCCTGATACAGAAAAGGTATCATATAGAAAATCCAGTCCACCTGTGACCCTACATAGAAAGGAAGCAGTTCTGGGAGAAAGTGTTGAAGAAATATTTATGGTTGATGATTTCAATTTAAAATTTAAAATAATAAAACAAAAGGTAACAATAATAATAAATAACAATAATAATTATTAATTAATATAATATAATAATATAATAATAAAATTGTAGAACTAATTATTTTAATAAAGTTATATTTAAAACTAATACAATATTAATAACTTTCATCTAATAATGAAAATAAATTTATTAAAATAAATAATTAAATTAAAATAGTATTTTTAATTTTACTTTTTGAATAATTATAAATATATAAATAAAATTTATAAAATAAAATAATTAATTATATTAATAATCTTATTAAAAGATATTATATTGTTAATTAAATGATTAAATAATTATAAATCTAATAGTTTATCCAATTAAAAATAAAAAAATATAAATAAATTAATAATTTTTCTAATAATATTAAATATATTAAATAAATAAAAAATAATAACTTATAACAACATATATAATGTTAATAAAAATAAATTAATCAAATAGTCAAATAATAAATAGTAAAATGACTTATTTTTATAAGTAACATTAAATTAGGAAAAATTTTCTCAACATTTTAATTCATACAATAAATTTAAAAACTAACTACTCTAATCTTCATAATGGATTACATAATTAACTACATATGTGGATTAAAATTTTTATGTTGTAAATTGAATAATTTCATTCTCTATTTTATTATGCAAGTTCATAAGAGACTAAAAACTCATCCAGATACATTCCACTAACTCACCGGGAGTTAGATACAATGGAAAATGATGGACTCACCTGTTTTGATAATCTCAAATATGATTAGATATGTTTTTATAATCCCAAATCATGCTTATCTATATAAAATTACGTTTCATTACTATGATTTCATGATCTAGAGTTAGTATGTATGTCGAAATAATCATATAATATCATGGAATATATTAATAAATGGTTATTTATGTTTAACAATGATGAAGTATGATATTAATTCAATCTGGAACTAATATGCTTAGAAAAGTTACTTTGTAAGCATTTAGGTTCTTAATTCACTCATAGCTTTAATTCTAACTGATACAGACTAGGTCACTGATACAAGTTCACTGTTAGACAAGTCCACTGATAGACTAAGCCTTCTGATAGACAAGGTCATTGATATACAAGTTCGACGATACAAGTCCACTGATACAAGCTACCAATAGAATGTAGCTACCGATAGAGGAAGCTACTGATAGAGAGAGATACCGCTACCGATGATAACAGCTACTGATAGAATGGAAGAGAGACTGATAGAAGTTCACCATTAAAAAAAGCTACCGACAGATGGAGCTACTAATAATTGAGCTACTTCTACAAGAGCTGCCATTAGAAGTCTACCAACAGAGAGCTGCTGATGGAAGATGACTATTAACCAGTCACTATTACTCAAACTCTATACTTTTTCAATATTATTAATATTATTCCAGTGATAATATTTGATTAATTCGATGCAACTGCAATTAATTAATGTGGGGTGTTGGCATGTCAGGGAACCGTACCTCGTACCTGTAAAAGGTAATCATTCCCATTGCCAAAAATCAAGGAATAAAAGGAATATCGAGCTATTAGAGAATTGAGTGATATATACATAAGGAAGAACAAAAGACATATACGAGACATATAAAAGAAGATACACACGTACCCACAGAGAACAACAATCAAAGAACTCAAAGAAAACTCATACCCAGGAAGAAAATAAGTTAAAAGAGGAAGTTTAAGTGCTACACAGAATACTCTCCCATTCAAGATGAACACCAGTACTGGAAGTGAAGGAATAGAACCACGACACTCTGTTTTCCAAAAAAAACGTCCAGAGAAGGACTCAGAGCTTCATATTCTTCAATCCAAGGGAGTCCAGAACTACATTGACATCACACAAGAGCATAATAAAATCATCTCCATATTATTGCTCTGCTGTGATAATTTTTTTATTTCATTATGAGCAATGTGTGCTTTTGTCTATTTGGACAGACACTGAATTCTAAGATAAACTGGAGGATCCTGAAATCCTCACACCAAAATGTTTATACCTTTGTGTATCCCATGTATCATTGTGGTAGAGGTCTTAGGACCTGGATATCCTATGTGTTGTTGTTGTTGTTTTCCTACGTAGAACTTTGGAAGAGGTCTGAGGACCTGGACCGTCTGAGTATTGTTGTAAACCCCGATCCAGGGTGTGGATCAAAGTTATATTTAAACTTTTTGAGAGGACTAAGTCTCATCTTGAGACTGAACCACTTGGTTAAAACTATTTTGCATCTTATTTCAATTTAAACTTTTGCTTTTACTTTCCGCTGCTAATTACTTTGAAATTAAAATATGTTTTAAAGTAACATTGATAGTTGAACTAGAAATTGTTTTTAATTATTGTTAGCGAGTAAGTTAGTTTCAAAAGCTAACTTAATCTTAAGATTAAGTTAACTGAGAAATAATCAATCTTTGAGATACTAATTAAACACTTATTATCTTTATAAATTCACAACAGTTTAACTTGTTTGTTAAATTGGGGGTTTTTAAAAGAAATATTTTAATAATAAATTTTTAATAGGAACTCAATTCACCACCTCTCAACTATCCTCTTGGACAACATTTGGTATCAGAGGGCGTAGATAAACATTTTTAAACACACTCTATTTGTGAAAAGTTATCAACTGTGATTTTAGTTATATCTTACAGATCTCAAAATTTCTGTTAATTCTTTTTTTTAATATTTATATATCATTTTGAAACTTAGTTATTATGGATAATTTATTAGAAGGTGTAGCAACCAATAGGAAACCCTTATTTAATGGTGGTAATTATGCCCAATGGAATATAAAAATGAAAATCCATTTAGAAAGTATGAGATTTTACATCTGGACTGCTATAGAGACTCAGTATAAGATTCCAGAAACTGTACGAACTACTTGGGATGAACCAATGAACGCTGCTTACAATAATAATTGTAAAGAAATGAATTCCATGTATTGTGATTTAGGATATTAAGAATTTAATCTAATATTTTCTTGTAAGACTGCTTATGATATTTGGGATACTTTGGGTGTTTCCAATGAGAAAAAACCCAATGTGATGGAAATGAGACTAAATAAATACACGATTAAGTATGATAAATTTAAAATGAAATATGATGAATCTATTTATGATATGTATTTCAGGTTTAATGAGATAGTTTATACAATGAGATCACTAGGAAAAGTTGTTCCAGCAAAAGAGAAAATCATGAGGATACTAAGATGCCTACTAGACAAATTGAGATGAACCTTTGTCTCTATACGAGAATCATGTGACATTGGAAAGTTACCTGTCAAGGAGATGATTGGAAAATTGATGATGTATGAAGAATATATAAAAGTGAATAAAGAGGAATATATTGAACCCAACAAGAAGATAGTGTCATTAAAGTACACTACTTCAAAGAGAAAGTACAAAGTTAAGGATCAACTAACTGAAGAAAGATCAATTAGTGAAAATTAATACTCAGAAAGTGATGAAGAGATGACTCAGATAGCCCAGAGATTCATGAAATTCTATATAAAGAAGAAATTCTTTAGAAAATATGATTATATGAGTGAGTTTGATCGATGAGGAAATTGGAAGAAAGACTGGAGGAAACTGATAAATATGATGGAATAGTTTGCTATGAGTGCAAAAGAAACGGGCATGTCAAAGCTGACTGTCCAAAATAGAAATTCAAGAAAAATTTTGACTATAAAGATAAGAAATACAAGAAATCCATGAAGGCTACATGGAGTGCTTCTGAAGACAGCTCAAGTGGATTTTAAGCTTCTGGTTCTGAAGGAAAGAATCACGCCAACATGTGTTTCATGACTGAAACATCGAAGGTAACCCTTAATTCCACTATGCAAATGATTATTATTCTGGGAATGAAAGTGATTCAAATAATGATGATAATATGTCTAAAGATTAATTATTTGAAGACATTAATATGTTAGAAGATACTTGTAATGAGTTGAAAGATAAATACAAATCATTAAAGAAGAAGTATTCCTTGACTAGTATTGTTAGTTCTGATCATAGTATAGAAAAGGAAAATAATACTCAACTCTTGATGGAAAATACTGATCTCAAATTGTCTAATGAGAAACCTAGAAACGAATTAGAGAAGTTTACAAATGGAAAAACCACTCTCACTCAAATTCATGGAAAAAAATTTGCACAAAAGTATACTACTGGAATAGGTTACCAGCCTGGACAGAGAAAGATTGTTAAAAATAAATTTATTTCAAAACCTGGATAGTATGCTGCTAGTTCAAATTATGGAAATTCTTTTGCTTCATTTAGATATTAAAATTCTTATAGACCAAACAAAGTTTATTAATCAAAATATTTTGAATCTTTTTATTGTAATAAACCCATTAGAAAAATATGGGTTCTTAAATTTTACTTACTAACCTTTCTAGACCCAAGATAATTTGGGTACCAAAATTATCTTTTGTCTAAATCTGCTTTGTAGGAACATTGCATGAAAATTTCTTATATGAAGATATGGTACTTGGACAGTGGATGTTCAAGGCATATGATAGGATACTACTCATGATTTAAGACCATGATCGTAGTTTATGGAGGAAATTTCAATTTTGGGGATAACTCAAAAGGAAAAATCACCGGATTAGGCCAGATTGGTAACACTGATTCAATTTTAATTTCTAAAGTACTATTTGATGATTGATTAAAATACAATCTGTTAAGTATTTCTCAGTTGAGTGATTCAGGATTCAATGTAAAATTTGAAAATGATTCATGTAATGTTTATAATTCTAAAAATGTTTTGGTATTTACTACTTTATGAAATGAAAATGTATATGCTATAGATTAGAATAAATTAGCTAATCAAAATATTACATGTTTCAACGCTTTTCATAAATAATCTTGACTATGGAACAGAATATTGGGACACTTCAATGTTTATTAACTCAGGAAAATAACGTGGAAAGGTTTAGTTAGAGACCTTCCCAAACTAGAATTCCCAATAGGTAAAGTTCATAATCCTTGTCAAAATTGAAAACAACATAAATTTTAATTCAAATTAAATAAATAAGTTTCAACTTCTCAACATCTCGAGTTGGTTCGCAAGGATTTTTTCGGACCATATAGAGTTTCTATCTTAAATGGGAAGAACTATTTCTATGTCCTTGTAGATTAATTTTCTAGATATACTTGTGTGTTATTTATATATCACAAAAGTGAACCTTATTATTATTTCATTAAATACTCAAAGCCTATAGAAAACCTAAGTGGACTTAAGATTAACACCCTGAGAAGTGACCATGGTCATGAGTTTTAAAATGATGAGTTTGAAACTTATTGCTCACATAATGGATATAGTCACAATTTCTCTGCCACCCAAAACACCTCAACAGAATGGTGTAATAGAAATAAGAAATAGTACAATTCAAGAAATTGTAAGAACTATGCTTAATGAATATGATCTACCTATTTACTTTTGGGTTTATGCTATTAATACAGCTTGTAATATTATAAATAGAGTCTTGATTAGACTAATTCTCAAAGGGACCCCTTATGAGCTATGGAATAATTGGAAGCCTAATGTTAATTAATTTATAGTTTTTGGATTCAAAGTATTCATCCTCAATACTAAAGATAATCTTGATAAGTTTTCATCCAAAAGAGATGAAGGAATATTTCTAGGATATTCTATATCTAGAAAAGCTTATAGATTATTTAATAAGAGGGTCAAATGTGATGAATAATCTGTACACATAAAATTTGATGAAACTGATCCACATGAGCCTAAGACCCCTCTTTAAAATATTTAAGAATATTTGTTAATTCTGAACCATAATAAAAAAAACAGTGAACCCATTGTTAATACAAATAGTTCTGGAAATTTTCCAGAACCTGTTTCTGTTGAACCCGAACCTGTAAATGAACCTGAAATTTCTAGCCCTACCATTACTAGACCAACTAGGAACCTTAAAACCCATCCTTTAGATGTTTTAGTAGGATATTTGGATAGAGGAACTCATACTAAGGCTTCAATAAGAAATAGGGTTGAACATCAAGCTTTTAATTCATACCTAGAACCTAAAAAATATCAATGATGCCATGAATGATGAGTTTTGGGTGATGTCTATGCAAAAAGAATTAAATCAATTTTAAAGAAACAATGTCTAGGAATTACTAGATAAACCTAATAAAACTTTGACCATAGGCACTAAATGGGTTTTTAGGAATAAAGTTAATGAGTCTGGAAATATTGTTAGAAACAAATCTAGGTTAGTTTCACAAGGATATAGTCAAGATAAAAGAAAAGACTGTGAGGAATCCTTGGAACCTGTAGCTAGGCTAGAAGGTATTAGGATTCTACTTTCTTATGTTGCTCATCTGAATTTCAAGTTATATCAAATGGATGTTAAAAGTGATTTTCCAAATGGTTTTATAAATGAATACGTTTTTGTTGAACAACCACCTAGATTAACTAATCCTCATTTTCCAAATCTAGTTTTTAAACTTTCTAAAGATCTGTATGGTTTAAAAAAAGCTCCACGAGCTTGGAATGATAGACTTAGTCATTTTATTATTTCAAAATGTTTTATTAAAGGTATTGCTGATCCAACTCTTTTTACCAAAATGATTTCCAATGATGTTTTCATAGCACAAATATCTTTTGATGATATTATTTTCAGATATTATAAAAATGATTTCTGTATTGAATTTTCAATGAGTATGCAATGTGAATTTGAAATGAGTTTAATGGGAGAACTCAAATATTTTCTTGGATTTTATGTCTTTAAAAATGAAAATGGTATTATTTTAAATCAAAGTAAATATAAAAAGGATCGTTTAAAAGGTTTTGGTTTGGATAGTAATAAGAAAAGTAATACACCTATGAGTACCACTTGTAAATTGTATGAAGATGAATCTGGGAAACCAGTGGATCAATCCAATTATACATGTTTGATTGGGAGTTTACTTTATCTTACTACTAGTCGATCAGATATTATATTTAGTGTGTGTATGTGTTCAAGATTTCAAGCTAATCCAAAAGTGTCACACCTTCTTGCTGTTAAAATGATTTTCATATATCTTAAATATACTAATAATTTTGGATTATTTTATCCAAAAGGATAATAATTAAATTTCTTAAGTTATTCAGATGCTGAATTTTCTAGTTGCAAGTTAGATAGGAAGACCAGTTCTGGAAGATTTCATATTCTAGGTAAGTCCTTAGTATCATGGTGTATTAAAAAGTAGATTTTTTTGCATTGTATACTGTTGAAGTAGAGTACATAGATTTTGGTAGTTGTTGTGCACAAATTTCGTGGATGAAACACACTCTATTAGACTATGGATATCATGTTATACATGTATCTATAAACTGTGATAACACCAGTGCAATCAAAATTTCCAAGAATCCTGTGCCTCACTCTAGGACTAAGCATATTAATGTAAGACATCACTTTTTGAGAGATCACTATAAAAAAGGTGATATAACACTTGAATTCATTGGCACTGAACATCAGTTGGATGATATATTTACCAAGCCTTTAAATTCAGAGAGCTTAAATTACATCAAACATGAATTAGGAATGATAATTTTTTTCCTAACAGTTTAAGGTTACCTCACTGGTATAGACCTCACCGTTATACCTCACTGGTATGGACCTCACCGTTATACCTCACTGGTATGGACCTAACCATTATACCTCAATGGTATAGACCTCACCCTTATATCTCACTGGTATGGACCTCACCGTTAGAACCTCACTATTAGTGGACCTCACCGTCATGAATCCTCACTGGCATATGTTACCACTATTTTGTGTTGTTAACATCTTGTTTTTAGCAGCCATAATCATTATCATTTGTATTATATTTTAATGTTTCATTTATTCATTTCTAGATTCCTAAATGATAAAACATTATTCTTAACCACATTTTGATCCACCTCTAAACCTTTACCTTCAAACCTAATCTCCCAAACCTTCGTTTCTCTCGAACCCTAAGCCTCATGATTCGCAGAATGGAAAGAGTGAAGAGACCAATAGTCAGTGAAGAGGGTGATGAGTTGAATTCCAAGAGACTCAAAGGAGAGTCTAGTGGTGGCAGTGAAGTAAAGAAACCTATAAACCTACATCTCATAAAAAGGGAAATAGTAGTTGAGAAAGAGCTATGTGCGGAATGGTTGATGACCAGTAAGTCATTAATTTTAAGAGTACATGAAGTGAAGGAATGGGTTGAGTGATTCTCAAACAAAAATGGCCCGTATTATCCTATGTTGGTTAAAGCATTCTATGTGTTTCTAAAATTTGAAAGACTGGATAATGAGAATTGGGTCTTCTCATTTGTTAATTTAAAGGAATATTCATTTTCCTCAGTGGAATGGGATGATTGTCTGAGGGTACCCCATGAAGGTATCATAAATTTTTATTCAATGTATGTACCCCCTACTAGTGATGTATTTATGTATGAATCTTCCTTATTTGAACTCACTGGAAATGGTACATCAAGAAATTTGTTGCTACAGAAATGTATGGTGAGAGCATATTAATGTTTATGTTTGTCCAGTATGTTTTAAGTCCAAGAAGAAGAGACTTTGCAAATCTAAGGTTTCAAGAAATTTTTTTCTATATCTGATAAGACATGGAGGAAAATTAAATCTATTTATGATGATAACGGTACAATTAGAAGATATGACTAGGGTAAAATAAAAAAATGGCTTGTTCTTTGCCAAGTTGATATGATTAATGTAAAGGGAATAGCTAGTTCTCAATATGAGACTGTAGTTGTGAACAAAAACTACTGTATCACCAAAAATATTTGAAAATACATGAAGATTAACTGGAACTCATGGAGAAGAAAATGGGTCAGTGATGATGAGAAAGTTTATGATAAATTTAACCCTGTTGATCATCCAAATTGGCCAAGAGATAGGAGAGATCCAGGTCTAAGACCTCATGAGGAGGAACCTCAATACAGTGATGATGAAGCTAAGGAGGATACCTCTATAGAAGACGGAGGGGATCCTGGTTTTCCTCCAAGACCTGCTGCTGAAAAGGTATCATATGGAAAAGAAAGTCCACCTGTGACCCTACCTAGAAAGGAAGCAGTTCTGAGAGAAAGTGTTAAAGAAATTTTTGTGGATGAGGTAGACCTTCCTAGATCAAGTTGTGAAGAGACTGCTCCAGATTCTAGTAGTAGTGATGATGATGAAGAAGAAGTATCTGAAAATGGAAGTACCTATTTAAGTCTCATTCCTCTGATTGAGAGCTCTTTTATGCCTGTTGAGGAGGTTATTGAAGTGGAAATAACGATACCTATTTTGTTGTGAAAGAAGTGATGGATGAAGTAAGAGAATGTCAAGATCAACTTAAAAGTTTATCAAAGGTTGTTGACTCTCTACAGAAATTTTTTGCTTCATTTGATACTTTCATGAGGTCTAATATCAAGTAGTTACTGACGTAAAATACATTCGAATTGTAGTAAAACACAGTGTGGATGTGTTTGACGATTTTATGAAGACCACAAAAATGCATTTTAGTACTGAGAATTTTGTTGCGAAAAAATTGATAAGTAATTTGACTCAGTCTTTCAAAGAAACAATAACTTTTACTGTAGCACCTCTTGGTTCATCCAAAGTATCAGTTGATGTGGAACAATTTAGATCTATGCTAAAAGAAGAACTTGGTCGAGTTAGTGCCAGTATCTCATCTGATTCTCAGGTTATTACTACCACAAGGGATATCAGGAAAATCATCCAAGATTATATGAGAGATGATACTGCAGCCCGTAAGGTAATCAAAGATAAAATTGATTATTATTTTCAGAGAGTATACACCAAGAATCAGGTAACCAATCATTTAAAGATGTTGTTAGAGAATCTGAATTTCCCCCAATCACTCAAACCATCAAAGAACAAGTTAGTAAGCTCAGGGAGTTGACCCCTGCTTTGGAAATTTTTATGAAGAACAAGGATGATTTCATCACTTCCATGGAAAGAGGGGGAGGTATCATTATGGATTTCAGGAATCTCTTAATGCCATTCCTACATGTGTATATTACACCTATCATAGTGCCTCATGCCTTACCTTCCACTGGTTCTACTGGTTCCATACCTCAAATGTCTCTTGCTCAGGAAATCAGAAGCCTAACACCTATGATCACACAGAGGAGTACTCATTACAGACTTGGAAGTGTTTCAGTAGTTGAACCACCTTTGATAATTACTGGAGTACCCAAGCCTGCATCTGAACATCCAGGAGGTTGATTGAATGTGGCAAGATATTTTGATCAGAATATTTGTACTTCTTGTATTTCGTATGTACTATCTCATGTAACTTTTTCATGTGAAATGAAAATGCCTATTTTATCTGTTCTTCTTTTATGCTCTAAACCATTGTTTTTCTCTTTTTTATAATCACAAATGGGGAGAAAAAATATAATATGTGGAGAACATAAATTTTTTTTAGAAATTACACTGAGGGGGAGAATATTATAATATGTGTATTTAAGGAAAATAAATTTTCTAATTCCTTTTACTCTTATGTTTTTTCATATTTTAACTCTAATATATTTGAGAGTTATGATCTGACCACACAGAGAAATTCCATTAGATGTCTTTTACTCTGATTCATTAAATTTTATTCTAGATTACAATACAATAATTTGTGATTATCAAAAAGGGGAAGATGGTCAGAGTCACCTATTTTGATAATCTAGAAAATTATTAGATATGTTCTAATAATCCCAAATCATGCTTATCTATATAATAATTATGTTTCATAAATATGCCTTCATGTTATAGAGTTAGAATAGATGTAAAAATAATCATATAACATCATGGAATATATTAATCAATGCTTATTTTTGTTTAACAATGATGAAGTAAGATATTAATTCAATCTGGAACTAATATGCATAGAACAGTTACTTTGTAACAATTTAAGTCCGTAAGTTACTGATAGTTATAATTCTGACTGATACTGACTAAATCACTGATACAAGTTCACTATTAGACAAGTCCACTGATAGACTATTTCTACTGATAGGCAAGGTCACTAATATACAAGTTCACCGATACAAGTAAACTGATACAAGCTACCGATAGAATGAAGATACCGATAGAGGAATCTACTGATAGAGAGAGATACCGCAACCGATGATAACAACTACTGATAGTGAGGAAGAACTACCGACAGAAGTTCACCATTATAAAGAGCTACCGACAGATGGAGCTATTGATACATGAGCTACTACAACAAGAGCTACTGTTACAAGTCTACTGACAGAGAGCTACTAATGGAATATGAATATTAACCAGTCACAGTTACTCAAACATTATACTTTGTCAATATTATTAATATAATTTTAATGTTCATATTTGTTTAATTAAATGCAACTGCTATTAATTAATGTGGTTTGTTGGCATGTCAGGGAACCGTACCTCATGCCTGTAAAAGGTAATCATTACCATTTCCAGATATCAAGGAATAAAAAGAATATCGAGCTACAGAAGAATAGAGATATATATACATAAGAAATAAGAAAAGACATATACAAGACATATACAAGAAGATACACACTTACATGCAGAGAATAATACTCGAAGAACACTCATTCACATCAAGAATATATGTTCAAAGAGGAGTTTCAAGTCCTACAAGGAATACTCCCACATTCAAGTTGAACACCTGTACTGGAAGTGAAGGAATAGAACCATGACACTCTGTTTTCCAGAGAACATTCATAGAATGAATCAAAGCTTTATCTGATTCAATCCAAAGGAGTACAAATATGCATTAACATCCCACAAGAGCATTCTAAGCTCATCTACATGTTATTGGTCGGCTGTTATCATTTTTCATTACATTACGAGCAGTGAGTTCTTCTATCTATTTGAACAGACAATTACTCTTAAGATGAGCTAGAGGATACTGAAATTCTCACACCAAACTCTTTATACATTTGTGTATCCCACGTAGAACTGTGGTTGAGGTCTGAGGGCCTGGACATCCTATGTGATGTTGTTGTTTCTTTCCCACGTAGAACTGTGGTAGAGGTCTGAGGGCCTGGAAAATCTGAGTACTACTGTAAACCCTGATACAGGGTGTAGATAAAATTTATATATAAGCTGTTTGATAGTACTATGTCTCAGCTTGAGACTAAACCTCTTCGTTAAAACTATTTTTATCATATTTCAGATTAAACTTTTGTTTTTTACTTTCCACTGCTAATTACTTTGTAATTCAAATCAGTTTCAATGTCACTCTGATAGTTGAACTAGCAAGTGTTTGTAACTATTGTTATCCAGTAAGTTAGTTTCCAAATCTTACATAATCTTTAGATTAAGTTAACTAAGAAATAATCAATCTTTTAGAAACTAATTGAACACTTATAATCATTATAAATTCACTATAGTTTAACTTGTTTGTTAAATTGGGGGTTTATAATAGAAATATTTTAATCATAAATTTTTAATAGGATCTCCATTCATCCCCTCTCTTGAGTATCCTCGGGGACAACCTAAAAGATAGTAAAATGTGTGTGGCACTAAAAAGACCACGTGTCTGGTGTAGTAGTGAAAAACCAATCTAACTCGGTGGGAGACATTCGGTAACATGCAGAAAATGTCAGAGACTTTAAAAAGTAGAGAAACATCAAGGATTCATGGAGGATTTTATATCAGTCATAACTTACAATCATTCACTTAGAAGAAGAGTCGAGCAAATTCTTGGAGAGTGACTTCTTATAGTTCTCGAGGATTAGGTCATGACCAGTGCAACACTATTGTATGTCATTGGGGATTTCTCTCTCTCCTATTTTTCTTCTCAATACTATATATTGTAATTGAATAATTTAATTTTCATCAATGAACATGATAGTTAGATAAATACATTGAGTTCAAGGGGAATTTCCAGTCCTACTGGTTATCTTTAATCTTCATTTTCACCTTTTCATTTTATTGTATTTAGAATTGTTTGGCGAGATCAATTATAAATTCTTTCAATCGCATCATGCCACTCACATTAATTTTTTAAATAAAGGATACATCTGTGAGTTTGATTAGTTGATGAAATTTCTAAAATTTTTAATTAAAAAATTAAACTTCTTAATTTAAAGTGAGTTTTTTCTATTTAACTTTTCAAATATAAATCATGAAGTTGAACCTTTCATGGAGTGGTGAAATCCTAAATTATTCAATCTGAGTGACTTATCTTCTATCAAGGGAAATAAGGCAGTGTTTGTAGTGGTTATGTTTCCAATAATTCATGTGAATTAGAAATATTTTAAACTAGTATAAGAGAGAAATCCTCAGTAAATTGTATAGATTGTTCACTTCTTAGTATATCTTGTTCTATTATTCACTGTGGGGTCATAGAGTTTTTAAAAATATTTCTTCTCACTAAAACTGATAAAAATTTACAAATAAAATTAAAAAATTTAAAAAATTCATATCCCACTACTAAAAATAGTGGGATACATAAAAAAAGAAATATGGTACACTAAATTCTCAGTGGGTTCGATCCTACATAATGCTATAGATTTTAGTTATTAGGGGTTATAAATTTTAAACATTGACTCAATTAAAATGATAGTTGGTCTAGTATATGGTTTCATTTCTAGGGAGGTCTTTTTTTGACCATTGTTCAAAAAAAATTAAATAAATTTCAAATAAATTAAAACTTCATAAAAATTTAAAAAGTGAAAACTGTTAAAAAAATTCAGTTCTATCAATTTATACATGTTACTATGTTGTTAACATTACTGTTAATTAAATTAGTATTTAATTTTGTACATAGTTAGTTCTAATTCTTGTGGTTTTGAATTTATTTATGTTGGAATTATTTTGTTTCTGTAAATTGCATGATCACCAGTTCTACTACTAAAAGAATTGAGCCTTTGAACAATGAAATAGACAAACACATAATTTATCTTATGAAGAAAGAAAATTGTAATGAAGAATCTAGAAGATAGTTTTCCTACAATTAATAACTTCCAAAGCAATCATGACCTCCTATAGTAAGTAGAATGTCCTAGGATGAGAGACTTCCAACTCCCTCAAGTGTTAAGTAATACTTCTTTAATTATATTTACACTTATAGTCCAAAATTATGAACTGAAAGTGTCCCA
Organism: Viscum album; assembly: GCA_963277665.1. Taxonomy (NCBI): domain Eukaryota; kingdom Viridiplantae; phylum Streptophyta; class Magnoliopsida; order Santalales; family Viscaceae; genus Viscum; species Viscum album. The sequence goes on along the minus strand of OY728162.1, from coordinate 915,439,510 downwards.
CATTTTATTGTTGCCTTCATTAAATAGACTCTATAATGAGTCCTCTCTTGATTTCATTATGGATTTCTATATCAATGTAAAATAGTTACCTCATATAAGACTCACAGAAAATGAGCTGAGAATGAGAGTATTTCGCTCATTCCATAAATGGTATGCTATGAAGTAGTTTTTGAGCCTAGATGAGAACATTTTTTAGAACCTGGAAAAATTTTACAACTCATTTATAATGAATTTTTTCCCCAAATATTGAATTGATAACTTATAAATTATATCAATAGATTTTACCAAGAATAATGACAAGCCTTTCATGAGGCATAAGATAGATTTAGGGACCTGCTTAAGTATTTTTCCCATCATCAAATCCCATCCCACCCTCTCATGGATATGTTATATGAAGGGTTGTACTCATCTAGTTATAACTTAGATGATCATGTTATTGGGGGAAACTATAATGATAATAATGATAAAGAAATAAGAAAACTATTCAACAATCTTTCTTTAAACTCTCAACATAAAAATTCTAGAAGAAAAAAGAGTTAATAGAAATCATAACACTGGTTAATGAAATAATACTCAAGATCAACTAAATGGATCACTGAAAAACATCAATCTTTAATAAACCAAAATTATAGACAAATTCTTAATAAAGATGGTGATAATAATGAAAACCAATCACTTAGAGAACAATTTTCTCAATGTTGGATGATTGGGAACACTTCAAACTTCTATCCCACCATTGAAATGATGGCCCAACATGATAACTCAAACATTGTAAAATATGGTCCTATGACGCCTCCCCAAGAAGACCTATTTTCTAACAATTATAACTAAGGATATAGGAACAATCCAAATTTTCCCTAGAAATAATAAAGCCTCATCAAGAAATCCACTTCCCCGAATTACCAAAACCCACATGGAAATTGTTTTTAAAACCAATGATGTGGTGAGTCTCTTAATGCTCAAAGAAACTATGTTGGACATATATCTTCTAAACTGGATCAAATTTTAAATAGAATGGACTCTCAAGAATAATGATTTAATCCCAAAATGAATAATCATCAAACCCAATATAAAACTAATAAAATTCAAAATGATGAAAGAATTCAGAATATGGAACCAAAACTGGGCCAACATACTAGATATTTTACTTATAGTGATAATGGAATAATTCTTAGCACAACTAAACTTAACCCTCAAAATAATTTCACGGATTCTATCAGTAGAAGTTGGCTAAAAACTCAAATTTTAGCTGAAAAGGTATTTTAAAATAGAAAAATAGAAAAACTGTTTGAATATGAAAATAAAAATATTCTTTGTACCCAATCTATAAATCTACAGAAAAGACATGAAAATGTGGAAAATCTGATTTTCCACCTAAAAATTAATATGAATTGTATTTATATAGATAAAAATAAAATAGTAAAAGAGAAAATTGCTGACGAAATGAGGGATATTCCTACTGTCCTTATAATTATGTCCCACCCATCTCTTTCAATGAAAAGATGAAACCCCAAAGAAACACTAAGGCTAAACATCATGATTCCCGTGGACTTTTTACCCAGCTTCAAGTGAACATTACCTCCATTCAAGCAATAATAAAAATCCCCTAATATATAAAACCTCTCAAAAATATTGTTTCTAATAAAAAGGCTGTTGAAGATTTTGGTTCCTACAAACTCATTGAAGAGTGTAGTTTTGTACTCCAAAAAAAGATCCCTCCCAAACTCAAAGGCCCTGGAATATTTTTCATACCCTATAACCCATGAAATTATAGTAAAATCAACTGCCTGTGTGGACTAGGTTCTAGTATTAGTCTTCTCCCATACTCACTGTCTCAACATCTGAGGTTGGGTGATCTTCAACCCATCACAGTCATCCTATTATTGGCTGACAATTCTTTTACTCATCCCATGGAGGGGGTCGATGACCTACTAGTAGGAGTGGGAAAGCGGTTTCTACCTAATGACTTCTTAGTCATAGATATGGAGTATGAGAAAGAGGTCCCCATCATTCATGGTATTCCCTTTTTGGTCAATGGTGGTGTTGTAATTGATGTATCTAAGGGTCAACTTATCTTCAAAATTTGAGAACCGTAAATAGAATTCAATGTATTTAAAAGTGTTTAAGGACAAGCATTCCATGAAAATTTTTCAAAAATAGAGTCCCTATAAGATGAAGATTCATTAAAAAATGAAGAATAAGATAATAAATTCTTTTTAGAAGAAAAAAATTTGGAAAATGAAAATCATGTTTTGTATGTTTCACAATGTGAAGAATCTGATCTAACACACAATTTTGAAAATGTTCCGGAATTGGAAAACTTTCCAGCATCTTCTTCTGCTTGCGATGTTTCATGTGTTTCTCAACATAGGAACTTCTTGAGTGAATTTTATGGTGATATTTTTATCAGCATTTTTTTTGAAAATTTTTATGTAGTAGAAGGAGAACTATTATGAAAAAATTATGATTATTCATTTCATAATATGTTAAATTAAAATTAGGAAAATGTGGATAGTGAGCTCTCCATCTTGGACTATAGTGCTGTTAATTCAAAATCCAAATTGGAAATTGAAAATAATTCATCATTTGAAACACCCTATATGAGTTATATTAACGATCTTGGTCCTCTTAGGCCCAAGATTGTTCCCCCAAGTAAAAGACTACCCATTATTGAAATAAAACCACTACCTGCTCATTTGAAATATTCATTTTGGGTTGAAAATTCCACTTTTCTTGTAATCATTTTTACTTATCTTAAAGATAGTCAAGAATAAAGATTGTTAAATGTTCTTTAAAAAATTAAGTCTACTGTAGGATGGACCATAGATGATATTAAAGGTATTATTTATTCTTTTTCCAATGCATAAAATACATATGGAGTTTGACCATAAGCTTCTGATAGAATGTAAAATAAGATTGAATCTCAAAATAAAAGTGGTTTTGAGAGAAGAATTAATCAAAATACTATACATTTATATAATTTATAGTATCTCTAATAATACTTGGGTCAGCCCAGTCTACACGGTCCCTAATAAAGGAGGCTTTACAATTTTAAAAAATAAAAATATTGAAGAAAGTCAAGTTAGAGAAGCCATCAAATGGAGAGTCATTATAAATTAGAAGAATCTTAGTTCTCCCACTAGGAATGACCATTTTCCAATTCCCTTGATGAAATTCTTTAGTATATTTCTGGGAATGAATTTTGTCTATTTTCTAGATAGATATTCTTTTTACAACCTGATTCTTATTGCTTCGGAAGATCAGGATAAGACTAACATTACAAGCCCCTTTAGGACATTTTCCTAATTGAGAATGTCCTTTGGGTTTTGTGGATCCCCTGATATCATTCAAATGGGTTTTATTTATATCATTTCGTATATCATTGATTAAATCATAGAAATTTTCATGGATTATTTCTCCATTATGGGTAGTAATTTTGATACATTCTTAAGAAATATAGATTTTGTTTTGGAGGGATGCATAGAGACCAACCCTGTTCTTAAATAGAAAAAATTTCAATTTATGTCCACTTAATGTATTGTGTTAGGAAATAATGTTTCTAAGAGAGGTTTGGAGGATGAAACTGCAAAAATAAAAGTTATTCAATAACTACCACCTCCTGAAAACCATTATGGTTTTAGAAGATTTTTAGGGAATGCCTGTTTCTTCTAGAGGTTCATACATGAGTTCTCAAAAATAACAATTCCCTTTTGTTCCCTTCATTCTAATGATACCCAATTCCATTTTTTCAAAAACTATCCTTATTCATTTATTCATCTTAATGAAAAACTCACTATATCACCTATCATCACTGCAGTTAATTGGAAACTCCATTTTGAGTTAATGTGTGATTCTAGTGATATGGATGTTGGATTTGTCCTAGAAAAGATGAGGGATAAGAAGTTACATGTGGTATATTATGTTAGTATACTACTATATGAGGATCAAACAAACAAGTCTGCTTCTGAAAATGCATTTTTAGATGTGATTTTTTCTATTGATATGTTTAGGCAGTATCTTCTAGGCCATTAATTAATCATTTTGACTAACCATTATTCCTTGAAGTACAAGATGTCTATGAAAAAACCAACCCATTATCATTAGTTAGTTTCTGTTTTTATCGTAATTTTATGTAGATATTAGGTATAATAAGGGAGATAAATGTTTAATTTCATACCTTTTATCTGGGCTTCTTCATACCTAATGTAAAGATCCAATGGTGATAAAATCTTCCTTCTCTGATGAAAAAAATTCTTACTGTGTCAATCAGGTAGTCTTTATGGTTTTCATAATTTTCCAATTTCATGGCAGCAAGTTTCATGCATAAATACATTTCAAATAACAAAAGAAATAAATTCATTTCAGAACATAACTATTATGTTTGTGATGAACTTTTTTGTTTATGATATGTGATTTTGGTATTAATAGAAGGTGTGTGACAGAGGAAGATATATTTCCCATTTTATAGAGTTTTTACTCCTCACCTTGGGGAGGTCACCATAGTGGTGAGAGTAAAGCTCAGAAGATCCATCAATCTGGTTTTTATTGGAACACATTATTCAGTGATTATAGGATTTGTTTTTGCTATGATTGGTTCCAAAGGATAGTAAATGTTGGTAAAAAATAGGAATTACCCCAAAAAAGTATTTTAGAAGTATAAATTAATGATCCCTAGGGTTTTGATTTCATGGGTCAATTTCCATCATCTCATGGGAATGAATATATTATTGTTTTTAAAGATTATATTTCTATGTGGGTTGAGGTAGTAGCACTACCCAACAATCTTGCCAACAATGTCATTAATTTTTTTTAAAAAGATCATATTTTCATGATTTGGAGTACCAAACAACTTCATAACTAATAATGGAATCACTTGAAATACTACTATTTTAAGGATTTGCTGAAAAAATATAGATGCACTGATAAAACTAGTACTGCTTACCGTCTATATTCTAGTGGATAATTTGAGATTTCTACCAGGGAGTTGAAAAATATTCTGGAGAATAATGTCTCCCAATCTAGGAAAGACTGGTCTTTTATGTTGTATGATGATTTTTGGCCCTATAGTATATGTTTTAAGACCCTCATAGGAATGAATATAAATAGGATATTATTTGGGAAATGTTGTCATTTTCTTTAGGAGTTTCAACACAAATGATATTGGGTATTTAAATCCTTAAGTTTTTATTTTAAGAGTGTTGGTGAAAGAATATTCCTATACATGAGTGAGTTATATTAAATTAGTAGATTCTTATGATAATTCAAGGATAAAAATGAGAGGTCTATGATATTTCATGATTTTATTATTCAAAACATTTAATTTGAATATCGAAATCAGGTCCTCCTATATAAGTGGACACTCAAATTCTTTAATAGAAAAATTAAATCCAAGTTTTATAGCCCCTTTTTAGTTGTCATAGTTTCAATGAATGGAGCTATTGAGATTATAGGTGAGGAGAAAAAAACCCTTTATATTTTATTGGCAGAGAGTTAAGATAGATTTCAAGGGAAATCCAAAGGTCTTGGATTCCTTCACATTTATTGATAACTAATACAGAGTAATATCTAAAAGAAGACTTTAAAATTTGTGACACATGAGATCTATATTTTTAAAAAAGGATGTTACTATCATTATCATAGAATATTGGAATTATCATGATGGAGAATTAAAGAAAAACATTAATTTAGGGATGTAATTTACTCTAAATTTTGCATTCATTTTTCTTCTCCATTTAAAAATTTAAAAAGTTATCTGATAAGTCACTGATAGTACACTTTGTAACAACACAAATCCAGAGCCCCTCTACTGGTGCCCCATTCTCGGTTTGCCACATGACCTCAAGCGCGTTTCCCCAAACACAAGAGGCTGCCGACTAGCAGCGAGGGCCTTGGTGAGCCAGTGGGAAACTATGCCCTCATTCGGTAATGTATATAGCGGAATAATAACCAGAAATAATATAGGAAACAATAAACAGCATATAACAATTGAACTGAACAACAGACGCAAAGTATAAAATAATAATGATGTAACATGGTACATATGTCTATGGAAAGCAGTAAACAAACCAACGTGCTGAAATAAAACTGAAGAAAAAATTGAAAAAGAAAACAAAGTAAACTCCTCAGCATAGGGAGCCACAGCTTGGTCCCATGCTATCCAACTCTAGTGTAATCATGAACCTGAAGTAGAAGGGCGCTTTCCCTTATCTATACCTGCAACAACATAGTCTTCTTGGGCCCAAAGCATGCCCCAAACAGGGTGTGAGATACAATCCCATTATGCAATAACCCAAGGATTTGTGCCTAACTGTCAATGAAAACAAGGAAAGTAAAAGTGAAGGAAGAAGTAAACAGAAAAGCACACAGCAGCTACAATCCATAGTTCTAGCATATAAAGTGCACAAGTAAAAAACCAACAAAAAGTAAAAAACAGGTAACCCTCTTGGTAGCTCTCATAACCTAACCCCTATGGTTCATCCTAGTAGCACTAGAAACCCTCTAGAAGGCACACATAGTCTCACCCCTCTGGTTCAGATAAGAGTAGACTTTTTGAGAAATCACTCACCGTCAATTCCCCCTATATTTGTGTATCGTGCTATAGGATCCCTGGGGAAGCACTCAACGTCACATTCCCAATGTGGCCCATGTCGACGAACTATAGACTCTCTGAGGAAGCACTCATCGTCAATTCCCCCTGTGGTCTCACATTGTATTAAAAGACACTCTGGAGAAGCCCTTATGTCCATTCTTGCTATGGTCTACTACAATAGGTTCTCACAGTCCTGTGTGTAAATAAAACATGCTCAGCGTGCGTGCATCGTCCAAGTAAACCTCAAGAACTACTTGGCTATCAATCTAAGACTCAACAGCATAACAAGAAACAATTCCACTATCCTACAACTAGGCATGGAAACTGGAAAATTCCAACAGGAAGAAAAAGCATAGTAAACATCCAGAGTATATTAAAAACTACCATAAACACATGAAAAACATATACTCTAGCAATCAAGTGAAGCAGGCAATACAACAAGGGATAAACCGGAACACGCAATACCCTATTCAAGGGTGTTGGTAGAATTTGCACAAAATACTCATTTACTTTCTACATAAAGGCACAAACCACCTACCTCGATCCTAAGAGATCGATATACTTGAACCACAGCGACTGATTCTCCTCAGAACGACATAGATATAAGAAAACGCACAAAACTATCAACCCAAGATAACTTGAAAATGAGGAGGAACCATTGAACAAGGATAAAGCAGAAGAGAGAGCTTACCAAGGCTATCCTAACTCAATTGACGACGGTTGGAATGGAGATCGGAAGGAGGCATGGGGGCTCGGGGAAGATTCAGTCATACAGGTATCTCTCGGATGAAGAGGACCTAGAAGAAGATGCTTATGTGTGTCAGGCGTGACCCCGGTCCATTTAATTAATAAAAGAAAAGTTAACATCGTGTACTTTTAGAGTACACGGTGTGTACTATGGTTTTCCATACTCCGCAAAAATGGGCCTCCACGTCACCCCTACACACCGTGTGTGCGGCCCGGACACGGCCAGTACACGGATTCGAGCAGGAAAAGAGTACATGACATGTAATCAAAAAGTACACAGCGTGTACTTTAAAAGTTTCCAGAAACATTATTTTTCTCAAAAACTCCAAAAAAGGGAAAGGCGTACCTGAATTAAATATCTAGGTTCTTACAAACTTCCCCCCTTAAAAAAATTTGTCCCTGAATTTCCCTTGCGAGGCGTAGAAGAAGAAACCCCGAACAGCTCTGACCACTGCGATCGTACATCGGCCTCCCCCTCCCAGGTCTCATCATGTACTCTCCCATGCTTCCATAGTACCCATACAAGAGGGATAGACCAGACTTGGAGAACCTTCGTACTGCAATCGATAATCTGGATGGGATGCTCCTCAAACGATGCATCCTCTTCGAGCTCAACCTCCTCGAGCTGAAAGACACGAGATGGGTCCGAAAAGCATCATTGGAGGTGAGAGACGTGGAAGAAGTCATGCATGGCCAGGTACCTTTGGGGTAGCTGCAACCAATAGGCGACCGGCCCAACTCTCTCCAAAACCTCAAACGGCCCGACATACCGCATCGAAAGCTTACCCTGCCTTTGAATCCTTTTGTGTCCCAACCTCAGTGCGACACGTAAGAAAACCTAGTCCCCGACCTTGAACTCCTGAGGTCGTCTCTACTGATCAGAATAAGACTTCCGTCGAAACTGTGTTGTAGCCATCCTCTTCCGAATCAACTATATCTTCTATGAGGTCTCCTGAATAAGACAAGGTCCCAGCAAAGCTGCCTCTCCTGCCTCCAGCTAACTTAAGGGTGATTGGCATGGAATATTGTACAAAGCCTCGTAAGGTGCCATCTAAATATTCTCCTGAATGTTGTTGTTGTTGGAGAACTCAACTAGAGCTATATGCTTCTCCCAAGAACCACAAAAGTCTATAATTCAAGCTCTGAGCATATCCTCTAGCACCTCGATCATACGCTCAGACTAGCCACCTATCTGGGGATGGTATCATGTACTCAAAAGTACCTGTGTACCCAAGGCCTTCTAAATCCGCTGCCAGAACTAAGACATAAAGCACGCATCCCTGTTTGAAACAATGGATTGTCAAACTCCATGCAGACGTACAATCTCTCTAATGTGAAGTCGTCCTAGATCATCGACACTGAAGGTTTCCTTGATCGGAAAGAAGTGAGAAACCTTCATGAGCCTGTCGATTACAACCCAAACAACATCGTTCCCTCGAGGTGACCTCGGCAACCCGATCATGAAGTCCACTGAAAAATCATTCCACTTCCACTCCGGAATGGGAAACTGCTGCAAAAGCACTGCTTGTTGCTGATGCTATGCTTTCATCTGCTCACAAGTAGAACATCTCATGAAAAAACCGGCAACATATTTCTTTATACCTGGCCACTAGTACTGGAGATGAAGATCCTGATACATCTTGGTGAAGCCAGGATGAACTGCCCAAACAGAGGAATAAAAATCCTACATCAGCTCCTCACGTATGTCTGCTGGAAGCCATACGCATTCCTGGAAACACAAGATCTCATCCTCTCCCACTATCCATCCATAAATAGATTCCTCTCCTGACACACTCTCCCGCAGGACCAAGCCTTCTAAGTCTGATAGTTTCCCTATCCGTAGCCAATCAAGTAGTGTAGAGGTAATAGCTACAGAAGATAGGAAGGTATGTCCTTGTCTGTCATGCACCTTCAGATGCATCTTAGGGAACAGATCTATAAGCTGACACTCACTGCAGGACTTCTGAACTTCCTGAATCTGAGTTCTCCTACTCAATACATCTTCCACTGCGTTGCCCTTTCCTAGCGTATAGGTAAGCTTGACATCAAAAGACTGAAGATATTCGACCCACCTATGCTGTCTCAGATTCAGATCACACTGAGTGATGATATACTTGAGACTCTTGTGGTCAGTGAAGACCACAAAGTGCTCTCCCAGAATATAGTGTCTCCAATAGCATAAGGCATGAACAACTATTGACGACTCCAGATCGTGCGTCAGGTTGTTCCTCTCATGTGGCCTCAATTGCCGAGACCCATATGCAATGACTCTATCTTCCTTCATAAGCACAGCTCCTAGCCTGATACCAAAAGCATCACAATAAATAGAGTATCTTTTTCCTGGCTCTGGAAATACTAGTATCGGTGCTGACGTCAGCCTTCCCTTCAGCTTCTAAAAGGCTGACTCCCAAGAATCTGACCATAAGAACTTCGCCCCCTTCTTGGTCAGACATGTCAAAGGTGCTGCTAGGTATGAGAAGTCCTGAATGAATCATCTGTAGTATCCATCCAACCCTATGAAGCTATTCCCCTCAGAAACGTTCTTCGGCTGCTCCCAGGAAACTATAGCTCTCACTTTCTCTTGGTCCACGGATACTCCTGCCTCTGAGAAGACGTGACCCAGGAAGTGAATTTGTTCCATCCAAAAGTGGCACTTCGAAATTTTTTCATAAAGACGATGCTCTCTTAGTGTACTCAGATTGTTCTCAAAATGTGTAGCATGGTCGTGTTGAGTGTGGGAGTACACCAAGATATCATCCATGAAGACCACGATGAAAGAGTCCAAGTAAGGATGGAACACTCCATTCATCAGTTCTATGATAACTGCAGGCGTGTTCATGAGACCGAACAACATGAATGTATACTCGTATAGACCATACCAGCTCCTGAAGGATTTCAAAGGTATATCTGATGGTATATCATGCAAATGATGATAACTGAACCTCAAGTAGATCATCAAGAACACTCGGGCTCCTCGAAGCTGATCAAAGAGGTCATCGATCCTCGGAAAGGGATATTAGTTCTTGACCATCAATTGGTTCAGCTTTCGATAATCCACACAAAGCCGAAGGGTACTGTCTACCTTCATTGCAAACAGGACAAGAAAACCCCAAGGACAAGTACTGGGTTGGATGAAACCATTTTCCCGCAACTCCGCCAACTGCATCTTGAGCTCCTGCAACTCTGATGTAGCCATCTTATAAGGAGAAATGGACACTGGTGATTCTCCTGGCACGAGCTCAATAGAAAAGTCTACCTCATGCTCTGGAGGAAAACCCAAAAAGTCATCTGAAAGACGTCCCTGAAACGATCCACCACTGGGGAAATGTTCAACTACAATGTCCCCTGATCATCCAGATAAAGACTAGAAATCTAGGCTGTCACCCTTCCTAGCCCATGATGCTCGAGTCCTGATCAACTTGCCTGAACATCCCATTCGCATCTATGAAGAAAGGATTCACCCTATGGTGAAGCAAAACTCACTCTTCGGTGATAACCGTCGATGACTGCCTGGAAGGGAACCACCCAGTCCATCCCAAGGATGAAATCATAGCATGACATCTCTAGGATGTAGAGATCCCATATGAAACGATACCCTGCAACCTCGAGAGGGAACTCTCTACACTGGCGTACACTAGATGTCCTCGTCCCCAAAGGTGTGTCTAGTGTCAAAGAATCAGCAGAAGAAAATATGCAGAGCCCAAGGCTCTCCACAACAGAAATAGAGATAAAGCTATGTGTAGCACCAGTATCAAAAAGAGATGAAGATAAAACTAAGGCTACTAAATTTCTACCTCGAACTGTAGAAGGGCCGAGATCCTGCTCTTGATAGGTCTTCTCCACGGTGAAAGACTGACCTACACCGCGGCCATGTGCCCCTTGCTGACCACTAGGAGCTGAACCTTCATTCTGGTGCTGAGGGACTGGTGGCTGACCGCCATGGAGTCGACCTCCACCTCGGCCCGAATGGCCGGAAGGACTCCAGTTCCCCGATTGGTGAAAAACTGCTGGTGCTGCTCTTGAACGAGGAGTCAAAGAAGAACCCTGGTCACCAGTTGCTGGTGAGAAAACATGGTAGAAACATTGTAGGAGACCCATCTTGCTGCAAGTTTGGCACTTCACGGGGTCTCTCTAGCACTGTGGCCACGTGTGCCCTAACCGACCACACTGGTAGCATATCCCCTGGCTTCCTGATGATGCATCTCAATTCCTCGGATCACCACGCGTAGACTCTCTACGACGCTTCTTGCTCTCATCTGGAGGAAAAATAGCTATGGAATCAGAACCACCCTGGCTTGCAGCTCTAGAGTATCTCTGATTACACTCCGCAATCAGTGCCTGATTGACTATGGAAGTGATGGAAGTCAACTGGAAGATATTCACCTGCGAGTGGATCTCCCGCCTGAGACCATCCTCGAACTTCCATGCTAAGAACACCCCACTTCCATCCCGGAGGGGTGTGAAATGCTACAGCTCGGTGAAACGAGAGGAATACTCCATGACAGAAGGATTACCCTACTATAAGCTCATGAACTCCTGGGCTTGATCAACCCTCATGGTCTCTAGGTAGAAGTAGTCATAAAAGACATATTGGAACTCCTCCCAATCCATAACCTTTTGGTGACCCACCTATGAGATCACATCCCACCACCACTTGGAGGAGTCTCATAGCATATAGGTAGAGAGCTTGACCCACCTTTCTGGAGGCATCTTCAAATGCTCAAAGATTGTCAACATGGCTTCCAGCCATGACTCTAAAGACTGTGGTACTCCTTCCCCTGAGAAAGTAGGAGAATGTTGTTGCTGGAAAACCCGCGTCAAGTCTAACATAGTTGTGGTAGGAGGTGGTGCTACCTGAAATGTCTGTATCATCCTCATAAAACCTTCCCTGAACTGCACATCATCACCTGAAACTGGTATGGCAGCCGGTGCCAAGGCTGGCCCGACTGGAGGATCGGCAGGAAGTCCCTGATCATCCATATCTGGCATCTGATCACTGCCTGACGACAGACGTACAATCGGATAATGTCTTGGAGGCATAGCTCTAAAAGATAAAAAGCACACCTTGGATCAGAAAAACAAGGACAGAGAACACAAGAGTTCAAAATGGGAACATGGTAAGGAAAACACAGAAGTTTACAAAACACGACCACACGGCGTGTCTTCATCAGCCACTGACATGGGCGTGTACCGCTGCCCTACATGTCGTGTAACACCAAAACTACGTGGCGTGTTAACCCCCCACACGGTGTGTACTCGAGAACTATTCCCCTTCCTGAGTCTCCTTACATGGCTAACCCACATGGTCCGACTAAACCCGAGACTACACGGCGTGTCCTGAACAAACACTACGTGTACTAGACAAGGCTTCGGTGGCCCGTGTTGTTTAATACATGGTCGTCTACACGGATGGACCTTACACGAAATGTTCTGAAAAAACACGTCATGTGTGAGTGAAGGTGACACCATCCCGTGTTGTTCATGACATGGCCAGGTACCTTCGCAAGACTACACGGCATGTTCCGAAAACAACACGGCGTGTGGAAGAGAAGGTAACGCCGACCCGTGTTGTTCGTGACACGGCCGGGTACACGACTATGAACTACATGGTGTGTACCTACCGTACACAGAGTGTTCTTGTAGTTATTTCTATAACTGTGTGTCCCTGCTCACACGGTCAGTGACGTGGTCTAAAACTACACGACGTGTAGTAAACAAATGCATGCCGTGTATTCTATGTTTTTCTGGGCAGTAGCTCAGACACTGCACAGAATCCCATAAAACACAGAAATCAAGGAATCAAAGTGATAAATTCCGATTCATTAGGGACCATAATCCCCGCGAATAAAAAATTGGCGTTAATTTAAACATGGTAGAATACAAATAATCCAATAACAAGGCAGCAGAGACACTATGAAGCATTTATCACAACATCATGCATAATCTACACAAGGTCTATCACAACAGCATGCAATCGCTGATGCACCCTAGATGACATGGAAAGAATGCATGGAATGTGATTTCTACAAGTGACAATATGATGCATGAGATGTAATACCCTCATCTCATCGGGTTGTGACAGAAATAGAACCGCAATCGTCCGGAAAATAACAACACAAAGCATGTGAATCACTCTAGGTGAAATCATATCAAACATAAAATTTCAAAACCAGAAAACTGAAATTAATGTGGGAGTATGGCTTTTCCCTGTACACGGGTTAGAAACACCTGAGCACAGCTTAATACCAATTACATATTTTATCCTATCCCTGACTAAAGTCTCCAAAAAATAAATCAAGAGAAAAGAACTCCTTTGATACAACTTTGTAATGCCCAGAATCCAGAGACCCTCCCCTGGTGCCCCGTACCCGGTTCAACACATGTCCTCAAGAACGTTTTCCCAAACACAAGAGGCTTCCGACTAGTAGCTTGGGCCTTGGTGAGCTGATGGGGAAACTATGACCTCATTCAGTAAAGTATACAGTGGAAGAATAACCAGACACAATAGAGGAAACAATAAACAGCATACAACAACTGAACTGAACAGCGGAAGCAAAGTATAAAATAATAATGATGCAACAAGGTACATATGTCTATGTAAAGTATTAAACAAACCAACGTGCTGAAATACAACTGAAGAACAAAGATCTAAAGAAAACAAATTAAACTCCTCAGCATCTCAAGCAATGTCTCGGTCCCATTCTCTCCAACTCCAATGCAATCAAGAACTTGATGTAGAAGGGTGCTTTCCCTTATCTATACCTGTAACAACATAGTATTCTTGGGCCCAAATCATGTCCCAAATAGGGTGTGAGATACAATCCAAATAAGCGATCACCAAAAGATTTGTGCCTAACAGTCAATGAATACAAGGCTAGTAAAAGTGTAGGAAGCAGCAAATAGAAAAAAACACAACAGCTACAATCCTCAGTTCTAGCATATAGAGTTCCCATGTAAAAAATGAACAACAACTAGAAAAAAGGTAACCCTCTAGGTATCTCTCATAGACTAACCCCTATGGTTCATCCTACTAGCACTAGAAACCCTCTAGGAGACACCCAAAGTCTCACCCCTCTAGTTCGGCTAAGATTAGACTTTCTAAGGAAGCACTCATCGTCAATTCCCCCTATAGTCTCGTATCGTGCGAAAGGCTCTATGGGGAAGCACTCAACGTCTCATTCCCCTTCTGGCCCACGTCGAGGAGATACAGACTCTCTGAGGAAGCAATCATCATCAATTCCCCTTGTGGTCTCGCATCGTATTAAAGGACACCCTGGAAGAGCCCTTACGTCCATTCTCACTATGGTCTACTACACTAGGTTCTCAAAGTCCTATGTGTAAATAAAACATGCTCTGTGTGCGTGTATCATCCAAGTAAACCTCAATAACTACTAGGATATCAATCTATGGCTCAACAGCATAAAAAGCAACAGTTCCACTATCCTACAACTAGGAATGGAAACTAGAAAATGCCAATAGGCAGAACAAGCATAACAATCATCCAGAGTATAGTAAAAACTACTATAAACATAGTCAAAAAATCTAATCTAGCAATCAAGAAATGTAGGAAGTGTAACAAGGGAAAAACAGGAACATGAAATTCCCCGTTCAACGTTATTACTGGAATTTTCACAAAATACTCATCGAATTTCTACAGAAAGGCACAAACCACGTACCTCGATCCTAGGAGATCCATATACTTGAACCATGATGACAGATTCTCCTCAAAATGGTGTAGATCTATGAAAACGCACAAAACGCTCAACCCACGATAACTTGAAAACATAGATTAACCATGGAACAAGGATAAAGCAAAAGAGAGAGCTTACCGAGGAGATCCCAACACAATCGACGGTGGATGGAATGGAGATCGGATGGAGCCACGGAGCTCGGGGAAGATCCGACCGTACAGGTCGCTCTCAGATGAAGAGGACCTAGAAGAAGAAACTATTGTTCATCAGGCGCAACCCCGGTATTTTGAATGAAGAAAAGAAAAGTAAATGGTGTCTACTTTTATAGTACAAGGCGTATACTAGGTTTTTCCGTACTATGAAAAAATTGGCCTCCACATCACCCCTACACACCGTGTGTGCTGCCCGAACATGACCAGTACACAGATTCGAGCGGGAAAAGTGTACACGGCGTGTACTCAGAAAGTACACAGAGTGTACTTGAAAAATTTCCAGAAACATTATTTTTCTCAAAAACTCTAGAAAAGGGAAAGGCATACCTGAAACGAACATCCAGGTTCTTACACACTTGAATCACCGGCACAACATTATTGGTGATTCATCACAATGATAACTCACTGGTGCTAGTTTTCGGTGATACAATGATTTCATATATTCATATTGATGATGAAAAATTATTCGTGTTTTAAAAAAATCTTCTACATATCATTTTTTTCTTAGATACTTTTACTACTTAATTTACACTGTGTTTAGATTCAATCACTATGTGAACTTAATTGGTGGGGGATTGATCCTTGGAGGTGTTTTTCTATTAAGGGTGTTTAGCATGCCTACTACCTATGCTTTATTTAACATATGTTTGAATTAATTTTTTTAATAGGTACACCCATATTCAATGAACACCTATTTTATTTCATTATACTGTTAGAAATTTAATTGAGAATTCATTTTACTAACTTAATTGATAATGAACGATCTTATGTGTATCAGTTGCAATATTTTTTTATGGAAAACCCACTTTTTGTGATCTTTATTGAGACCCTTTAAACCTACCATTAATCTACTTATTTGGAAATTTATTTTGTTCTTAATAGTCATAATTTCTCTTCTCTACATTTGAATTCATTATTGGGAGAAAATTTGGGTTTTATGTGTTGGGGAGGGGATAAATTTGTGATTGAGCTAAATTGTTCTTAATGATAGCTCATCAAATCCCACTAATAATTCAAATTTTTGTAAAAAAGTGGTCAATGTTTTTAAAAAATATTTCACAATTTTGGTTCTTTAGGGTTTACATTGTACATCAATTGAGTCTTGCCTAAGGAAAGTGTCTTATTGGTAGTTAGAAGTTTTCTTGAATATAAAACATGTGGGGATGGATGATTGATGAAAGACATTTATAAATGATGTTTTAAATATTAATTTTAGTAATTATGTTTGAGAATGATATAGGATACTTTATTGTGCAGCTGAGATCATAACATTAGGGACTAAAAGTTTAAACATGATATCAGAGGACTCAATTTTCTATAAATTTTTAAATGTAATCACCTTAGAGATCCATTTTAAATGTTTTTAATATATATCATTTAAAACTAGTGTAAAATTGTAATTTGGGATCCCATGGTGAATCTATGAGACCTTAGGTACTGGGATTATTTCTGTTAAATAAATCCCCTTTATACACTTGAATACATTAATTACACGATGCATAACACATGTTATAAGGCTTTGGTGAAATTAAATAGAGTGTATAGGGTCAGAAATGAGATTATTAAGGAGAGTGGAATGATGAATGCTAGATGTATAAGTAGAAAATTGGTTTATATGGGAATTATTTAGGTTTTTTTCAATATGGTGGTTCAAAAAAATGTATGTTAAGTGGAATTGAATGTTTAAAATTCATCATAATAGGTTTTTAATTCCACTAATTTTTAACCATTTATAAGTCTTGAATTTAGAACATAGATTTTATTTGCAGTATATCATTAGGAAGATTCATATATGATTCAAGACATAATCAAAAATGGAAATTTCTATGCTCATTTACTTACCTAGTGAGTATCTTTTATTAGGAAAGACTTATTTGGAACATTTCTTATCAAAAGCCTAGAGCTTAGTTTGGTCCTCTTCATTGAAACTAAATAACATGTTACATTTTGATTTGATGAATAAAATACACTTATGTTTTTCAAGGATAATAATGTGTGATATTGTTTGAGGAAAAACAATATTTAAGTGTGGGGGAATTTGAGGTGGCCCCAAAAACACGTAGTTTTTCCACATATTTTTCTTAGATTTTTAATGATTTAATGAATTTAAATTACACTTTTTACTAAATATTGACACTTTTATATTTTTTATAAATAAATTTATTAATTATTCAATTTTTTATAATTAATTAATTATTTTAATACTTTTAAATTTTCAATTTATCCATTCTGATTTTTATGGCTAATAATTCATCATTTAGTTATGATGTTTTAATCTGCTTGAATTTTTAATAATATGAATTTTATATTAATTAATCAATTAATAATAATTTTTATATAATTTAATAATTCATCTTTTAATTATTGTATTGATTTATTTCCATTAAATGTAATTTATTTTTTATATATTTTGTAATTAATTTATTCTGTTAGCTTTTAATATAAGTTAATAATTTAAGATTCAATTTGAAGAACTATTGTGTATTCTTTTTCTTCATCATTTAGTTAATTAATTAATAAATTTATATTTTTAAATTTTTAATTTAATTAATTATTTAATTTCATGTATGTAGTTAAAAATTTTATTTCACCAATAGGTATTAGTGACTTATTTTATACTTTTCTAATTTTTTCTTTAGTATTTCTGTCACTAACAGTTGTGTCTGCCCGATACTCTATCAGTTTCTCTTTTTGTTTTAGTTTTATGTTTTAAATAGTTAATCAATTAATCATTTTAATTAATATATATTTTATTCCTATTATACTTTATTTAGTTACCTTTCATTTAGATTTAAATTTAAATTTATGTTTTTAATTTAATTTGATTAATTATTTTACTTTAATTATGTCAATACAATTTTTGAGACACCCACGAACTAATATTTTAAACATTAACGGTCTCACACTCACTGACACACTTCTTCCTTCACCCACATCATCCTCTCACCCATCTCCCATTTACATTATGAGTAAGACATACAGTTCAATTGTCTCATCGATGCAACACCTCCCTCACTCACATCCATCCTTCTTCCAAAACCGAAAGGCCTCTACTCATCCAACTGACACACTTGTATTACTCCATCAAACCTATAGCCCACCACCACCACTTCTTCTATGACTCCACTTTCACATCCAAAATATAAATCATTGAAGTCCAATATAAAACTCAAACATATTAAACTCATTTCAGAAACCAAGTATAGTACCAAATCCACATGATGTTTTTCCCAAATCGGAAACTCAAATCCACATTCTCAAACCCCTAAATCACAGTTGCCACCTGGTTCTTCAACCGAGTAAAAAACCCTCAACGTCAAGCCTAATGTTTTCCACTATCACACCACCGGTTGAGAAGAAATAGCTTCTCTGGCTGAAAGGGGTGTCACCCTCACTTGATTCCACATCCATAGTTTTTTCTCAAGAAGAAGCAATGGATTTCATTGGAGGTCCATTAAGGAGATCCAGTTCCACTGAAGATGGAGAGGTTGAAGCCCGTAGAGGTTATCATGTGGACCAGATTCCTATAGAAGAATCATGAACTCGGCGAACCCCACATGTTGATGCATGAAAATGAGGGAGGGGGAGGAAGATAAAGAGATTAATTAAAAATTTAATAATATAAAAAATCTAAATAAATATAAATTTAATAATATTAATTATAAATAAATAAATTATAATTATAATATAATAAAAATAAAAAAAAAGAAATTAAATAAATTAATATTTAAAACTATATTAGTATTAAAAACAAAAAACTAATAATTAAAATAAATAAATTTAACTAAATACATTAATAAATATTGTATTTATAATTTTAATTTTTTTATAATTATAATTAAAATAATAAAACTTATAAAATAAAATAATTAATTCAATTAATAATCTAATTTAAAGATACTATAACAACAATTGAATAAAAAAATAATTATAAACATAATAGGTTTATCTAATTAAAAATAAATAACTTAATAAATAAATTTTAATTTTTATAATAATATTAAATATATTAAATACGTATAAAATAATAACATATAACAATTTATAAAATGTTAATAAAATAAATTAACCAAAGAATCAAATAATAATTTATAAAATGAATTATTTTTATAAATATCATTAAATAATAAAAAAATTAATCAACATGTCAATTGAAATAATAAATTAATAAACTAACTACTCTAAACATTATAATTGTTTACATCATTAATTAAATTAGTCAATTTAAATCATATTATATTTTAAATTGAATGAATTCATAATCTGTTTTACTATGTAGGTTCTTACCAGACTCAAAATCAGTCCAAATACATTCACCTAATTCGTCAGGAGTTAGTTATAATGGTAAATATAGTACAATGTGTGTTGCAATAAAAAGTGCACGTGTGCGGTGCAGTGATCTAGAACCAAACTGTGAAAGAGAGAGACAAGTGGAAACATGAATCAAATAATAGAGACTTTAAAAAGTAGAAAATCGTCAAGAATTCATAGGGGATCTTACTTCATTCACAACTTCCGATGATCCACTTACTAGGAGAGCAGAGCAGATTCATAGTGAGAAATATCTTGGGGTTCTCGTAGTGTAGGATAGGAGCAGTGCAACACTATTGTATTTCATAGGGGAGTTATCTCTCTCCTATACTTATTCTAAATTCCATATATTGTAATTTAATGATTTCATTTTTATCAATTAACATGATAGTAATCCAAATAACTTGCGTCTAGGGGAATTTCTAGTCCCACTGGTTATCGTTAATATGGATTTTCACTTTTTCATTGTAATGTATTCAAAATTGATCGGTGTGATCAATTCTGAATTCATTAAATTACATTATGCCACTTTCATTCAATTTTCAAATACATGATCATTAGTTGAGTTGATGGTTGCTAAATTTTCTAATGTTTTTAATTCAAGAAGAAAACATCAGAACTAATGGTGAGTTTGTTCTGTGGTCCTTTTCAAATATAAATCATGTAGTTGAACCATTCTTAGAGTGGTGAATGTTAAAATTGATCAATCTAAGTGACATATCTTTTGGATAGGTAAATAAGTCATTTTCTAGTTATTAAATTTTCAATCATTCTTGTAAAAATGAAATCTTTCAAACTAGTATAATAGAGTTTTCCATGGGACTTTGTATTGAATGTACACCTCCTAGCATTTCTAGTTCTATTATTCATTGCTGGATCATAGCCTTTAAATATATAGAAAACATTCATCTCATTATTGCTGATAATAAATTAAAAGTAAATATAAAAAATGTATAAATAATAATCCACTACCACTAATGGAAATAGTGGGGTAATTAAAATAATAAATAGCTTTGCACTAACCTCACTGTGAGTTTGACCCTACAAATCGCTATAAATTGTAGTTATTAAGAGTTATAAATATTTAAAACTGACTCATTTAAAAACATTTTTGGGTTGAATATTCCCTAATTTATAATATTAGAGTGTAGTAATATATACATATTAAATAAAAGAATGAAAAATCTAAATAAAACTACAAATGGAATACATAAACATGAAAGATAATTAAACAATGTATCGATGATGAATAAATAAACTGAAGAAACTGATGATGATAATATGTAACAGTTCTATACCAAAATTAATAAACAAGGATGTTGATATAAGCATATACAACATGTTGATAAAAAATAAAAAAAACAAAAAATTCTATTGCTAGCATATCAGGCACATGATAAGTTCTATAATCCCAACTCTATCCTATAAATGTTACTCAATAATTGCAAGCCAAATGCTTCCCATTATCTATACCTTGATCACAATGTCTAATTAAATGTCGAAGGATCCCATGTGGGGTGTGAGATAGAATCCCAGTAGGCTGGAAACAATGGTGTCTATGCCAATCCATGTCATCCATTATAAAAAGTTGAGTGCTCCATAGTAGGTTAATTCTATTCAAAATAAATAAATAAATAAAAGCATTGGGCAGGGTTCCACTAAGAGACCCTATCAATTACATGCTTCATCCTGAGATGGGTTTTTTAAAACAAAAGATCCTAAGATGGTAAAGTGATATCTATAAGAATATGGACTATCCATAAGATTTTTTGGGGGTATGATATACACATCCCTACATTTTACAAATTAAATGGATAAACTCTCATTAGAAAACATTTATCTACATAGTAAATCATTTTAAACTCTCTTATTAAATTATAACGAGTCATCGTTGTTAGGTACCTGGTTGACCTGTGAGAGATTCCAAGTATTTCTTGAGGGGCTCAATGTATGTCCAATTCTAAGGAGTCCATCCAAGGTGACCCATGTACGAAGTCCCAATTATCACTCTAACATGAAGTGAAAATAGAGAAAATGTAACTGGCCTCTAACTATTTTCATAGTGTCACACATAGGGGCCCGAATCTTGATTGTGGAATGGTAAAACCAATCATATAATCGAGCCAATCCAAGGGTTCTACTCTAGGGAACTGGTTGTAGTATTCTGGAGAAAAAAACATACGTAACATCATTAGATCCCATCTCATGCATAGAATATTTCACCCCAACATGTTTTATAAAATATTTACAATTTAAACACAAAGATATGAGAGTCTATATAAGGGGTCTTTATGCTAGAAACCCTTGATTATCCATCTTCTATGAGATTAATGCATTAAGATTTCATTTCTTTTGTAAAGGAACCACCAAAAGGTCTCACCTAATATAAATCAAACATTTTCATAATATTAGGATTAATTGGCATAGCCATGTCATTTGGAAAACCCACTATATAAATGGTAAAAGGAATTAGTCTAATTCAAAACATAAGAATATCATTTAATTTTTCATGTCATTGGGTTCAAGGGAGTGATCGCTATCTAGTTTGAACCAAACAACAAATTCGAGATTCATGTAATAGATGAACCCCTCAAGGGGTGTTTAGAAATAACTAGAATTTGTGACATTCACCAAATAATAAATAAAACACCCACATGGAAGGCGTAACTGAAGGTGTTCAACCCAAATGGGTTGATCCACAACTAAAATGGATCACAATGGAGTTATAATCTATCAATTGAAATAAATTGAAAAATTTGGAGTAAAACTGGAAGTGTATGGCCCATGACACAATGATTTATTTTTTGAAAAGATTTGAATTGATGAAAAACATTCATGAACACATAAGTTATCCTCATAGAGCTTCCCTAAACCAACATCAACTATTAATTAGAGCTAGGATGGATGGAATTGATGAAACCATCGAATGCCCTAAAAATGGGGAAAATAATAATTCACCAAAATAACCCAAAAAAAATTAAAAAGGAGCATTAAATATATTCGAGAGTATCCAAGAGATTACTATTACAGATATAAAGATTCTAATTGAGAGTTAAATAGATATTAGAAGGAGGAGGTCACTTGACCCCTGGTTGAGATGTAGTAGGAGATCCATGCTCATAGAAGGAGTGTATAGCTACTGGAGAATGAGAGGAAAAAGAATGGAAAAGGGTTTAAATAATTTAATAAGGAGAAATAATAATTTTACCCCCAAATTACGTAGTTCATGGTTTGTTTTCATGGTTTCCAAACCATGAAAAAAATATACACTATTCAGTAATACTAAGGGGAACATCACACGGTTACGTGCACAGTTTACCTAACCGTACGAAAACTGTACAAAAACCAAATGTCAAAAATTTTAGCTGGGTAAGAAGACTGTGTGCCTCAGGTCTCTTTTGGTTGTAGAAATCCCATGTGGCCCATAAGTGTCCACTATATTCAAGCACATGGTTTCAGATAAACAGTGCATACTGGGCCTCAATGTCTTATCTAACTATGTGTCCTGGTCATTTCATCCAATTTGAGGGATCATGCCCCCAAATAAGATCTAGATGAACCTGATACATCCTTTGATTGATTTGGATTCGTCATTAGATAAATTTATAGTATTTTTCACAAAAATATAAGGATATATTCTTTTGGAAAGATCCAGGATGTTACAACCTCTTCTCCATAAGAAAACTTATCCTCAATTTTTACATTCATTGGTATTATAACATAATATAAGAAGTGCTCCAGCCACTAAGCACATACACTGACCTACCACTCTCTGATATCATACAATATGTGTCCATACATCCATATCACCTTAACAAAAGGATGTTACCTACCTCAGAGAACCATCATAATATGATAAATTATTTATATCAGATTCTCCTCGAAGGATGCATCTACTTCCAGCTCGATATCATAATTATCAAATGAATGAGATCGGTCGGCATGATACTATTGATGATGAGATACATGAATGACATCACATATTTTATGGTACCACTTAGGTTTCTCAAATCAAGAGGCTTCCCCCCTTAATCCCTCAACTTTTTCAAAGGCCTAAATTTACTATGAGGATAACATTCCCTATATCATGATTTGTCTCCATCCAAATCCTGGAAATACACAGATAACAACCCAATGTCCCACCTCAATCACCAGTGTTCTATGGTGATGATTGGTATAATACATCTACCATGACTGAGCTATATCCATATATTTATTAATCAGCTAGACTATCATGACATGTCCCCTGGGGCCCATTCCATGACTACCCCAAGCCTGTCTTCCATAGGGTAGGGGTTGGCGACTAGAATCTAAAATTCTTATCCCTAAAAATGGTAAAGCATTGCTTTAAAACCTATAAACACACAGACCAAATACACAACAATAGAAAACCACATATCATAACTGTTGAAAGAAATGGGAGTCATTCGTTATGCTCCAGTCGAGCGGCTTGAGTGGGCCTCTCATATCCCCGTGAGGTGCATCAACGCCGATCCATTCCACCCACTGAGGTCCAAATAATCACTCCTATCACCGCCATGGCAACATCATGGTCCACCATCCCCACATAGCCATCCGCTACTGGTAGTTGTCGGCGCTGCCACAGTAGTGGGTGATCTGGTGGTCCATTTTCATTCCCATATGCGCTTATGGGCATCCTGGGACGCCACCATCACTTTGTGGCCCTCAAAATCTCATTGATGATACATTCATTGATCTTACTTTATGAATTCACCAAGAATATGTTCAACTAAGGGTCTGGGCCTTGTTTGGTTCACCACGTGCCCTCAACATTAGTGTTAAAAACTGGGAAGGGATCCTTCAACTCAAGTTAATGACAAACACAAATCATTTTCCCACAACAACCACTTGTATTAAAAAAAGAATCACGGATATTATCATTTTTAAATTGATCCAAATTATTTTTATTATTCATGAAAGGGGAAGATAATACTTTAAATTCAAAAAAGTACCCCCTACCTTGATTTTGTTGGAAATATTTGTAGAAGAAGGAGAAGATCTGCGATCAAAGTCGTCCGTTGAAGTATGTTCCAAGTCCTCCAATGGTCGTTGATCGATCTATGTTTTTTGTTGGAGGGTGTCTTTGTCGGTGTTTCATCTTAGGTTTCTCTCATGGGTTCCCAAATCCCTTGAAAATGTTATATTAAATACAAGAAATTAACCCCAGTGTTGGTTAATTATTATGATTCATTAAATAATCTTAATTATTTAACTTATTGAACCACGAGCATTGAAGTTACATAATGAGAGGATCAAGTCTTTAAAATCATCTTATTTATTACTCAACGATACAATGTGGTCATGCCGTCTGTCTTTCTATGTTGGGAAGAGAATAAATTTACTCAAAGAGTTATTTTCTTATTTTTTGTCAAAAATTCCAAAAATTAACATTTTCATCTAACCCCTGTCGATAAAAGATATCCTTCACATAAGTGAATCCTAGAACTGTTAATTCAATGGTGCTTTCTTATTTTTAATATAAGTACCAATTGAAAAGATATAAAAATTTTCCCTCATGTTTGTTGAATGTACATTAAAAAAGTTGAAAATTCCGTTTTGGGATTTCCAGGCCACAGAATCTCATGTCTTCTATTTTCACAGCCTCTTTATAATTCCATTTTTTTAAAACAATTATATGGAATTTTTTGGTCTTTACATTCTCCCCGCCTTAGGGATTTTCATGCCAAAAAGCCACAACAAAAGCAATGAAAACAATTGGGGATTTTGAGCACCAATATGAGCCTTTCACTCTCATGTGCTCTCTGGGAGGTTCCCATGATGCCCCCAAAATTGAACCCGAGGGATTGAACTCCCAAGTAGGACCTACTCTTTTTGAGCTTCTATATCCATCAGGAACTCGACGAACATTGCCCAATCGTCAATGTCCTGCACACCCCAGTTGATGACGTGTGATGAATCTTTCACGTATCTCCTTAGCTGTGACATGTGGAAAACATCATGCACCCTTTAAATATGTGAGGAAGATCATTGTGGTATTCCACCTTAACTAATCTACAGAAAATTTGGAATGACTCGATGAACCTCAAAGATAGTTTGTCTCCCAGGAAAAATATATGTCAGCCATGTCGAGGTGAGGCCCATACGAAGACATGGTATCCCTCATCGAACCCCAAGGGTCTCTGTCTCCTATCAGTATAAGACTTCTTCCTTCTATGTGCAGTCTTAATCCACTACAGGATGACCTACATCATTTCTGTGGTAGCCCGTACCAACTCTAGACCCACATGTGATGACTCCCCTAGGTCTGTCCAGTATATTGGTGATCAGAATGGTTTCCCGTAAAAGGCCTAAAATGGTGTCATGCCGATGGTGGAGTGATCGATGTTGTTGTATGCGAACTCCAGCACGAGAAAGTGATCCTCCCAACTGCAGCCAAAATCAAGGATGAAAGCATGCAACATGTACTCAAGTGTATGTATGGTCTGATCCATTTAACATCTATCTGAGGATAAAAGGAGGTGCTCAATTGTAGTTGAGTCTTGAATTCCTCCAACAATCCGTTCCATAACTGTTATGTAAAACAAGAATCACGATCTGTGATGATCGTCAGTGGCATCCCATGAAGCTGTACTATCTCATGTACATAAGGGCCTCCAAATCACTCTACTGATCCCTGCTCTTACATGGATAGGAAGTGGTCCGACTTGGTGAGTCGGTCAATGATCACCCACATGGAATCATGGCCTCTGGACGTACATGGTAGAACTGTCATGAAGTCTTTAGAGATTCCATCCTACTTCCATTTTGGCACCTCAATTGACTATTTTAAGCCTGCTAGAACCTGATGTTCCGTCATCACTTGCTGAAATATAAGGCATCATGAAATGAACTATGCCACTACTTTTTTATCCCTAGACACCTGTACTGATTTCAGAGGTCCTAGTACATCATTGTCACACTAGGATATACCTCCAAATGGGATTCTAGGAACTCCCTCAACACCTCCTCTTGTAGAGTCACTGGTACTATAGTGAATCCATTGAAGAAGATGATGTTATCCTCACCTTTAGAAAATTATTTAGGAGCCTGTCCTAAGGATATCTGGGCATGTCGGGTCTCGCAGTCAACGTCCCTAAGCTGTGCCTCCCTGACTCGCTGAAGGAGTGGGGTAGTGACTATCATAGACTTGAGGTAAGGTGTTATATTACTATCCATGAAGGATAATTTTAATGCAGCTAGATGCTCTATCACCTATCTTAGTAACTATAAACCAGACCTCCTGCTGAGTGCGTCTGCCACCACGTTCCCCTTCTTATGAGTGTAGACTATCTCAAAGTCATAGTACAAGAGGAACTCCATCCACCGCTGTTGTCTCAGGTTCAATTCCATCTATGGGAAGATATACCTGAGACTCTTGTGATCATATTAGACAGCAAACCATTCACCCATCAAGTAGTGTCGCCACATATTCAAGGAAAGAACCACTACATCTAACTCCAGTTCATGTGTAGTGTAGTTCGGCTCATGTTGTCTCAACTATTGGGATCCGTAAGAGATAAACTCTTTCTCTCCTTCCGTAGGACACATCCTAGTCTAGTCCCTAATTAATTATAGTAGAATACATACCAAAAACCCTCTTCTGGTAGCATCATGATGGGGTCACCCGTCAATCTCCACCTTAGATAATGGAAACTCTCCTCGCATCTCTATATCCACAAGAAAGGCTATCCATTCTTTGTCTAATCTAAAAAGGGTGCTGCAAATCTATAAAATTTCGGTGCGATTCTTCGATGGTTCTCATCCAACCCCAAGAAACTCCCCACCTCGGTCACATTCTTGTGTGGCTCTGAAGAAAGAATTTCCTCTATCTTCGATGTATCTACTGAAAATCCAGTCTCCGAGATTACATGTCCCATAATGTGGACCTCTCATATCTAGAAATGGAACATTGATAGATTACCATAGAGTCAGTTATCTAGGAGTGTGTCCAAAACTATATGTAGATGAGTGGCATTCTCCCCCTCCGATGCTGAGTACATAATGATGTCGTCAATAAAGAAAACCACAAAAATATTTAGGTAAGGTTGGAAGACTATGTTCTTGAGTCCTATGAAAAATTTTGGGCCATTGTTCAAACTAAAAGGCATCACCAAGAACTCATAGTTTCCATTCCATAATCTAAATGCAGTATTCGGTACATCCTCATCTTGTCCACTGAGCTGATGATAGCCTGATCTGAGGTCTATCATCAAAAACCACTGAGCTCCCTTCAGTAGATCGAAGAGATCATCAATCCTAGGGAGTTGATACTTGTTCTTCATAGTCATCTGGTTTAGGCACTGATATTCCACACAAATAATTAAACTTCTGTCTTCCTTCTTGGAGAAAAAAATTGGGGATGCCCATTGAGAAACATTGGGCCTTATGAACCCCTTCCCCTGCAAGTCCTCCATCTGTATCCTAAACTCACAAAGCTCTACGGGAGCTATAAAATAGGATGGTAAAGATATTGGTGTATTCTCAGGGTACATGTAAATATACAAGTCCACCTCTCTATGAGGATTTTGGCTTGGAACATCCTCAGGAAAAACATCAGCATACTAGTCCACCACTACAGGATAGCTCAGACTCCTCTCGTCAACAACTATGAGGGTATGGATATAAAATTAATGAGTGATCAGCTGCAGCCTACTCTGATAAAGTCTATCCTGAGTTTAAAAGGTTCCCTTATCACTGGTGAAAGAAAACCTTGTTCCAACTTCTAGTACACACCACACTTTGTGCATAAAATAGTTGATCTGAACATGTACCATGGATAACTAGTCCATACCCAAGATGAAATTGTAGTGCCTCGATGTTGCTACTAGAAGATCCCACCTAAAGATATCGCCTCCTATAGTAAGCATACACTTCTTGAAAAAATGTGTAATCTTTGAATCCTCTCCCACTGGAGTCTATAATTGTAAGGATCAAGCCATTGGCTCTACCGGAACCTCCGAGCTCCGAACAAGATCCATGGAAAAAAAGAGTGCTTGTAATCTATGTCTATCAAAACTGATGCTAGGGTGGAGTAGACACAGATCATACCTTGAATCATCTACGGAGCTCTGTGGTCATAGGCCGTAGCTACATGAATCTGAGATCATCCATATCCATGTGCTCCCTGAGGTCCGGGTGGACCACATGGAATTGGTGATAGAAGAACCTCAAATCGATGCCCACCATCTGCTGCATGGCCAGCTCCTCTACCACGTATGCCACCCTGCAGACCTCCCCACTTGAATCTCTTCATCTGCCTAAGTGGTTCTTCAACTATATGATGATCTTCTGGGTGGAGGGTTGGGCAGTTGCGAGCCACGTGACCCTGCCTTCTTCACGAGTAGCACATTATTCTCTTTTGTTGACCTCCTCTAACTCGTGCGCTATGCACCTCCGACCCTATATCATTGGGTCATCCCCCAGATAGTCTGGCCCACTTGTTCCTTTGTGTCAACCGCCGACTGTTAGCTATAGATGACTAGGCTATGTGTCGTCTGGTGGTGTATCTCACTGTCAGTACATGCTCATCAAGGAATCTATCTACTAGATTTTCTTGCTCTAGCACATTATCCTGCGTCAGTATATTGAGTGACATCATCGACGATGTGATCTCCCGCCAGAGACCCTTATCAAAGGTCCTATACCTAGAGGAAGGGTCCCGTACCATGTTAGTGGAGTAGCGGGAGAGGTCAGTTAATGTCACAGAGTACTGGGCTACTGTCAGGCTGTCCTGTAGTAAGTGCATGACTTTTTGAATATGCACAGAGCAAAGAGTCATTGGAATGAACTCCTCCCTGAAGAGGCCCTTTATGTCCAACCAGGTGAGGGTCACATCATCATGAAACTGGATCATCCAACTCCACCATCTCCTTACTCTTCCTTGAATGAGACTTGCATCTAGGATCACCATATAGTATGCTGGCATCCCAACTAGGTGGAAAACTCAAGCCAAGCCTCTAGTGATTCCTCAGTTTCCTGTGGATCTATCTTGTCTCGAATCATCAAAGTCCTCTACTACTGGAACTCATGCAGCGCACTAGGTCTGTGTGCACTGTCTCTTGGTGGGACTGGTGGAAACTTCATCCCTATGGGTATTGGTGAAAATGGTACACCACCAAAAGGTACCATCCTCATAAGAGGGGCCTTGCTACAAAGCCTCATAGATCATTGGGCTGTCATCACAAACTCTCTCTCTAATCGTGGCTGGATATCTATGCATAGGAATCCTATAAGGAAATATATGTGACATGATCAATAAGTTATACCTAGTGAACTAACTCAAAAAGAGACCAAATGTGATAACATTTTAAAACACACACAATCAGTGTTTTCATGTACAAAGTAAGGAATCATACTTCAAGGTTCTGGTGTATGGATACGCTGTCTTCTAC
The DNA here is from genome assembly GCA_963277665.1 of Viscum album. Lineage (NCBI taxonomy): Eukaryota > Viridiplantae > Streptophyta > Magnoliopsida > Santalales > Viscaceae > Viscum > Viscum album. The sequence goes on along the minus strand of OY728162.1, from coordinate 915,409,548 downwards.
ACCAACAACGGACTACCAGAACTAAAAACCGTACTCAAAACACATAACATTATTTCCCCATTGAAAATACCAGAGTCATAGTTATTTCGTAGAACTGAATCCTCTAATACCATTTTCTCAAGACCTGTCTCCTAGGGCCCATCTTACTTAGGAAAGGGGCTGGAGACTAGCACCCTAAAGGAATATCCCTAAAAATTGTAAGGTATTGCCTTTAAACCTGCAAACACAAATGACTAGGTACACAACAAGCGCAAACCACATTGTAAAATTGGTGAAATAAAAATGTGTGAAGTAAAGCATAATGGACTAATATACAAACCCAACTAAAATAAAGTAAAAAAAGGAAAAATAGCTTTTGTGGTCATTCACCAAGGATCCTACATGAAGGGTAGGTACAACTCATCACTACGACTCTGCACGTTAACAAGACACCTCCATACACCATATTATTCTGGATCCTAAATCTTATTCAAAGCTGTCTGCTGTCTGCACAAGACAGAAAAATGTGCCGGTGAATCCCGTGCTTGGGTGATTATAAGAATACCCAGTAGGGACCCTGATTCCCCCGTAGGTATCCCAGAATTCCATAAGGAAAAAAACACAACATGATCTCAATCATAATTAAAAAATTAAAAGACAACTCACACTAGGTATATAACATAATGAACATGAATAATGATAATAAGTCTTAAAGATAAATCATCTTATTCTATTGAGATGTTATATTGCTAAACCATGAATAATTCATTCTATTGTCGATCCACACAGGGTTGTATGTCACTGATCCACACAGTTTCATATGTCTCTAATCTACACATGGTCGTAAGTCATTGATCCACACAATGTATTAAGCCATTGATCCACATAGGGTCATAAGTCGTCAATCCACACATGGTATTAAGTTGCTGATCCATGATGGGCCTCTGTAGGGCTAGTCCTCGTCGGTTCGTGCTACTACTGATTCACAAAAGGTCCCTCTGATTCTGATCTACCAAGGGTCTCTCTTCACTTGACAGCTAGCCATAAGATTCCCAGACTTGGTGTGCTTGAGTTCTATATATTCCTCCTCTCAAGCCATGGTTTTTCCTCAACATCCACAAAGTCCCACAAGATGTAACTTGAATAACTCCTATGAAATAAGGGTTCCAATGCAATAGACGACGCGTCAATCAGACACTCGATCGGTAAGTTATAGGAATTTTAACACCACAGGCCCGGTTGGATTCACGTTCGATTCAACCTAGATGTATTCAACATTCTCCAAAACCTATGTGGAGTATCTCAAATGGACCGCCTAATTTTAAGGGTTCTAGCGCCACCTAAGGTGTGTCAATCAGATGCTCAGTTTGGAGATACACATAATTTAGTTTAACGGGACCTATCAAGTCTTGTAGGGGATGATCCTGGATGGCCCGTTGGGTCTGCAGGTCCAGCCCGGCGCACGAGTCTCAATCAGTTCTTTGGTCCAGCTTGTCCTGTGGGTCTGTCCCGGCTAGTAGGTCCGGCCCGACCAGTGGGATTGGGCCAGATCGCGGGTCTGGCCCAGCCGGTGGGTCCCACCCACCTTGAAACACAACCCACATGTTGGTTGGTTTTTTCAGATGGAGATACTAGCTGGGCGCCACCTGGTGTTCCAAAATGGTCGGATAGAGCCGACCGTTACACTCTAGCCGAGTGGCCGGAGTGGGATGCTCATATACCCATGCAGCCCGTCGACGATGCACCGTTCCACCTGACGCATTGCATGCGGGTGCCGCCATCCCCACGTGGCCAGCTCATCCAGCTGCCGCTACCAGTTGCCAGCACCGTGGCACCGGCTGGTGCTTTTGCGGGCTACCAGAGATGCTCTGGTGCTCTGTTTACATTCCCGTCTGCGCCTATGGGACTCCCGGGTCACCACCATCACTGTGTTGACCTCAAAATCACATTGCGGATACGTTCATCGATCTACCTTGAAAAAATCACATGAAAAAGTTCGGCAGAGGGTTCGAGCCTTGTTCGGTTTGGCCTGCACCCTCCGTGTTAGCATTAAAACATGGTAAGGGATCATTCAACTCAAGTTAATGATTAACCCAAATCAATTTCCTGCAATAACCACCCCATAAAAATGAATGAATCATAGATCAACCTGTTAGTCGGTTGATCTGTGTTCCTTGTATTATTCAAGAATGGGGAAGAGAAAACTTTTAAAAGGATAAAAAAAAACCCCTAACTTGATTTTGTTGGAAAATACTGCGAAAGAAGAAGATGATCCGCGTTTGAAGTCATTCGTTGAAGTCTGTTCTGAGTTCTCCAATATTCGTCAATCGATCACTGTTCTTCATTGGAGGGTGAAATTGTTGGAATCTTGTCAGAGGTTCCTCTTATGAGTTCTTAAATCCCATGAAAATGGTTTGATTAAATAAAACATATTAACCTCCACTTTGGTTTGTTATTATGATTCATCAAGTAATCCTAATTAATCAACTTATTAAACCACGATTGTTTTAGTTACACAATGACGAGATCACTTCAATAAAAGTATATTATTTATTTCTCTGCGCCACACTTTGGTCCCTCCATTTGTCTCTCAATGATGGGAAGAGTATAAAATACCACAATGAGTTATTTTATTTTTTTGTAAAGTCCAAAAATTAAACTTTTCACCTGCCCCTTCCAGTTGAATTTATGCTTCACTTAATAGAATATCAGTGCTGTGAATTCAATTGTTCCCTCATATTTTTAATCTGATCACTAGTTTAAAAGATATAAATTATTTCTCAGACATTTTTTGAACATACCTAAAAAATGTTCAAAATTCCATTATGGGCTCTCTGGGGCTTGGCATCATGCGCCGTCAATTTTAACATTCTCGTAATAATTCCATTTAATTAAAAATATATATGTAAGGATATTACATAGAATATCATTGAAGTATATTCAGCATGATGAGAAACCATTAGAGTGGTCTCACCTACCTCTATCCAGTACAAAGTTGAATGACAATGTCGACTATAGAGGGCCACATATAGAGAAATCCGAATTGTTTCTTGAAAGATATTTTTTGTAATAAATCTCAACCAGAGGAATATTATTTTCCATAGAACCTCAGAAATCATTGATAAAATCAAATATTATATAATATAACACATGTATGGTCCTCTCAGACTACACGTCAGTTTGTGGGGGATATGAAAAAATTAAGATCGCCTATAAACCTAGTGCTTTATGAATCCTTTACCAGAACCATGATGTGAACCATGAATCTCTATCAAGTATGATAGAATGGGATACACCATGATGTCACCCTATCTCTTGGATATATATCCTTCATATATCATCAATAGGGAAGGTCTCTCAGATTGGAGGGATGTGCACGTCCTTTTTCCGACACACTAAGATTATCTATATTGTATCCATGCATGAAGGAGATCTCGTAAACCCTCCCATGAAATCCATCATGTCTTCATTCCATTTAAACTCTTGAATAGAGATAGAATGTAGAAGTTTACCATGTTAATCAGGCTTTGTATTCTCATAGTCAATGGTAGAGAACTAAGTGATAAAACATGCTACCTAACTCTTCATACCTCAACACCATTACTAATGATGTATATCTCTTTACATCTTACTGTGACTAGGGTAAACATCACATTAATTGTTATGTGATTCCATTATCATCTCTTCATATATAATAGAAGGTACCCATATATGACAACAAATGAGTAGGTTCTCACTTTTACTTGCTTGTCATTCTATTCCTAAACCACTATTTTGATTTTAGAAAAAAAATAAATCAAATTAAACTCACTATTGGCCTCCTTGACCGACTGCATCAGATTTTTTTGGCGCAAATAATCATCCACAATATTACCCTTATCTGATGTGTAAGTGATCTCAAAATCAAAAGATTATAGGTATTCCACCAACTTGGTCATACTAAAATTCATCTCTCAATGAGTACATATGTATTTGAGACTATTATGATATCAATATATTCTGAACCACTAACCGAAGAGATAATGCCTCCAACAATGAAGATTATGAACCATGATTTCAAGATCGAGGTTGTTCATATGATAGTTCCACTGATGAGGTCTCAACAAATGTGATCTTTACGCTACAACCTGATTAACATGCATCATAAATGCACCTATTCGGGTAGCAGAGGCATCACAATAAAATTATAACATCTTACTAGTTCTAGAAGAATAAGGATCATATTTTCATTAAGTCTTCCCTTTATATCCAGAAATGATTTTTCACAAGATTCAGTGTCAAACACATTCTTGGCCTTATCCCTGGAAAATACGATACTCTCCTTCTATGGGTCAACTAATACACGAAATTCAGATATGATATGACCCATGAAGTGAATCTTGCTGATACAGAAGTGGTATAGTTTTTAATTTTCTTTATTTTGAATTGTGTGATATTTTTTTGAAAATATAAATTTTTTGATGAATAATGAAAATAATAAGTTTTAGTAAACAATTCATTTCATTTAAAGAATTTATAATGTTACATATTGTTTCAAAATTCAATAAAAATAAAATTAGTTTTGATGAATTTTTATTAATCCTATTATGGTCATTGAAATGAATTTTAAAATAATTTTTTTATAATAACTAATTTTATACTTATAAACACTACATCATTGGAAACCCTCTTTTCTACTCGTTTACAATTTTAATTTAAAATAAAATTATTTCACTTTAGTGAATTGAATATGATAAAATAGTTTTCATATTTATAATGTTAATAAATAAATTTAGGTAATGAGGTGAATTTTTTTTCAAATAATTAATAGTAATAATATTAAAAATGTCTAACCACACTTATATATATAATATGCTTACTGGTTGTTAGACATAAAATATACAGCTTAAAATTACATAAAAACATTCTGAATCTCCATTTTTTGTTGAATTTATACCTTACCTATATCAACAAAAAAATATTAACCATTTGAGGCAATTATAATTTGAATCGGACTTTATATTATTTTAAAATAATGAAACACTTCAAATGTGTTAATCACCTCACTTGTAAAAGGTAACAAAAACATCTCCCATATCCACACTTCAGGAGGCCTTTTTCATCCAATACCCACCCAAATCCCTTCCCTATAACTATACCCATGACCCCGGGTCCCTATTTTAAATTCAATACTAACATATGATGTCTTTAGATTGAAACCTAAAGAGGCTATCTAAAAAAGACATATAGTTCTTAAAAATGGGTTTTCATTTCATTTTTTCTCTACCTCCATCAAACAGACAAAAAACTATGAGAAAATAACCACACTCGTATATCTAATATTCTGAGATGTCATCATTAAAATGGAATAACCAATATAAATCTTCTATTCCATTAGATGGTAAACAGAACCGTCGATCGTGTGTATAGTGGAAGATAACCTCCTGAACCTATGTCACTAATATTCCATCACCTCCTCTCACAACTGGATTTAAGGATGAATTTAGTGTATATAAATATTTAGGATTTTTACGAAATAATTAACATTTCAAAATAATAATTTTAAATATAACTTTGTACCATTCAATTTATTAGAAAGTGATAATGTCGCTCATGAGTACTTGTGCACAACCACTTCAATGAAGTGATGTGATTCATTTTACATTTTATAATGGATGGTGAAATTCGTAGATTTAATGAAAATTTATGATATATATGATATATTAATGATTATTTAATGGTTAATTAACATTAATCATTATTTATTTAAATCCATCAGAAAATGAAAATAGTGGTCATGCAAATGTATAACCTACTATCTCAATGAAATATGTAATTAATTTCTATATCTAAAACATAAACATATTAGTATAAATAATCATATAAGGAATATATAATTTATTTATATCATGGTTAAAATTATGGATATTATGTAATCATGATCAATGTAAAAGAACAAAATCAACCAAACCAATACTACCAGAAAAATAAAGTTGGTATTACCTATAATAGTGATGTTGAACAATGAATTGTTAATAAACAGGTGATAAAAGATTATATGTAAAATATATATGTTATTATATATATAAGCATGGTTCTAGAATAGGTATTTAAAAAATCTATATTTATATAACCTGAGGATCATGCATATTTGAAGGAAGATGAATATAATGTAATAGTTTTTTTGATAATATAATAATTATGCGAGAATGGTTATCATTATGCCTCCACTAGGGGAATTTTTAGACAATTATATATTAATCACAATATAGGTACTTATACTATGTATATTTCCCAAAAATAAATTTTTTTCATTTAATATTTATTCTATTTACGTTATCAAGATGTTGAAAAAATATTTTAAGGAAAACCGACCATGTATTTTCTACTCAGTTGAGAATCTATATCTTCCATGCCCATATTATCTATAACATGTCAAAAATATTTTTTTAAAATTATTAAATGATATATTAATTATATATATACCCATGATTGAATTTTTAATCAAATTTTTAAAAGGATTCTTTTGTCCACTTTCTGAATGAGGTAATTTTTTACATTTTTACATAAATGTGAAAGGAATGTTTTTTTAACTTATATTGGATGAGAACAATATACAGGAATTATGGACACTCATTAAATTAGATATTATTTTACAATTTTAATATGTTCATTTCAAAAAAAAATCTTTCTTAAATGTTTTGGAAGTAATTTAGACTTCAAATGTTTTATTTCAATGTGAAAAGTTTATTTTTCTCAAAAAATTTTATAGTAATAATTTTAAGTTATTTTCATTAATGTCAATATTGATTAATGAATCTTACACTGAGGATACATTAAAATGATAAAATAAAAAATATCTATTTGGATGGATTATTATTATTATAAATCTAAAAGTTATTAGTATATAATTTTCTAGTTCTTATAATATAGATAGTTGTTGGGATTTAGAAACATGTTGATTATGATTTATAGTTTCTTCATATGATGAGTTAATTTTACTTTTTATGTGATGGGTGAGTATATGAATAAAAATGAACTTCAATGTACTAGTAGGTCTTGTGATACTAGATTGAGTTTTTGGTCGTGTCCTAGAACATTTCAGTAAGATGTCTTTTCATGAGGCTACAAAAGTAATTTTCAGATGTCCAATATTATACATTCCATCATTATGAAATATGTTATTGATATATATGTGATTATTTTAATAGTAATGTTATTCGATTAAAATGCTCTAACTTAGGTGATTATTTGTATGTAATTATTTGATCATAATTTATTCATAACATATTATTCAAGACTTACTGGATTTATTTGTACACATACCATTACTGGGAATACTAGATCATGAATTTATTATGTTTTCTTTTAAGATGAAGTGAGAAAGTGTATTATGATGGATAAGAATGTATATTGTAAATTCAAAAATAGAGTTCTCATTGAAAAATAGGTGTTTTATTGGTTCAAATTTAATGTAAAATTTAATTTTTTTATAGTTTTCCATGACTATGGAACTATTCTATCCATGTGGATACTCTTACTTGTATATAGTTTCGATATAATATAGTCACAACCAACTATAGGATACAAAGTTAAAGGTATTTAAAAGTAATCTAATTTATGATTACCTTATATGATTCCAAATTTATTTAAATATAATTTTAATTTCTATATATTAAATATAATTTTATAAATTATTAACAAAAGAAAAAGATATTATTCCATGTTTACAGATAAATTTCATAAATTTATTTTTCATGTAATTTTTCATCTATGGAATGATCCGTTAATTTTACCCTATGCTCAATTATTACTTTGATAAAATGATATTATTAATGTTATTTTCAAGATGGATTATATATATAAATATTATTATGTAATTCTCTCCCTATCCATTGGTTAATCATGATATGAATGAATGATGATTGATTTCATTAGTGTAATATTGGAAAGTAAAATATTTGATATTTTTGGGTAAATAATTTCTAAAAGGACATATTTAAAGATGAATAATTTTTATATATATTAAGGATGTATGAGATTGTAATATTTTTTAATGAATTGGGTAATGTGAAAGAGTTAATTGTTCATTGTTACTCGTAAGTGAAAGTAGAGGTAAATTCTATAAAATGATCATAAGAGATGAAATCGTTTACCGAATATGAGTATATCCTAAGAGAATATGATACAATATATTGTAAGATAATACTAAGATAATATTTTAGTTATATTATTTTGGTGATTCTATTATTAATGTTTGACTTTCCATGATTCCATCATAGTTTTTTTATTTAAACTTTAAGCCCAATTTGTCCATTACACTAGTACTATCATCATATAGATCATGATTTTATATTGATATGACTCTAGACCTCTATTAATGATTTATCACAAGTATCATGATTTATTTTCAAAAAAATTATGGGAATGAATTATCTTCTGTTATTATAACCAATATGGTTCATGTCATTATACAATTAAGATCAACCTATACTCACATATGACATAAATTATTAATGATTATATTTACCCTTACAGATCATTTGATCTCACTCTTATGATACTTTTCATTTAAATAGGTTATGAATTATTATATTATATAAATTTTTTCTAGAGGGGTTTCATATATGAATAACTGTATGGTGATGTGGAAGAATTATTGTGTGTATAAATGGGAAAAAGAGGTCCCATGAAGACAATGGAATTTTTGTATAAGTTTTTCCCTAAATCAAAAAACATTAAAATTTTAATACACCATTGAATTTTAAGTATTATTTTTTTATGTTCTATTTTTTTATCAATAAAATTTGATCATGTTTATTAGTAATATGGAAATAATTGTAAATCTTAAGTTTTTTTCACATGATTAAGGAGTGTGGGTTTTAAGATATTTTAAATTCTTTATTAGGAATAATTCAACATCAATTATAAAAAACTAAGAGTCATTAATAAATTATTAAAGAATTTTTTGATATTTATTACCATATATATTAATATTTTATATGATTTTACTACATGGTTATTACTTATTATCAGTTAATATTGATCGTCAATTATTAATAGTTTGAACTATTATTTTTTCGATTATAGAGTGATGATTTAATTTAATAGACCATGTTTGTGACTTAATCTTCTATAGGATTATGTAATTATATATTATTAACATTATTTTATAAGAATTTATATACATATAAATATATTTTAAAAATAGATTCAAATTATGAATGAGGATATGGAATGCTTGTTTTGGGAGGTTAAAAATCACAATGATCATTTGTTTTTAATATCAAAAATATAATAGAATGTTTTTCTTTATAATGTATTGATTCTTCATAAATGTAATAAATATTTATTAAATCTATTTTTAGAACCATTGTTCTATGTTAGAAATGATAATTAACATACACCTTTCCATGATATATTGAACCAACCATATAAGGGATGATGATTTCATTTTTTTTTTGAATGGATGTGATGATGGAAGATAATTATTATTGTACTATCATAATTAAATTTCAGTATAATAATTATATTGAAATAATTCTATTAGTATTTTTATAATATATCTGTAGGAGTTATAATAAATAAATCAAATAGAAGATATATAAGATTTTTTAGTTGTTGAATTACCTTATGTGATGACTCTTTTGTTAATATGATTATGCATTTTAATATTGGTAATATAATGGGACAAAACCTTTAGAAAGTTGATATGACTGTTTGGAAGGGACATTGGTAGAGCATGGTTGATCTGTGAAATTTATGATCTGATGATAAGTAGGGTGGTAAAGTGGCGCTATAATAAGTGAGGGAGGTTTGATTTGTTTGATATTAATTTTGTAAAACAAAAAAATTTCATAATGAATGAATTATTATACATAATGAATAAAAATTGAAATGGTATATGAGATGTAATATACTTCAATCATCTACCCATTTATATAAGTGGTGGTGTGGTATTTTATTATTTTTCCCTTCATTTAACACATTTTCTCATTATTTTCTTTAACATGGTGATCATCTCTGACTATGATAGATTATTTATTTCATAATTATTATATTTATAAAAATAAAAAAAATCTATTATGTTAATTAAAAATATGATATCAATTTTTTTATTTCAATTTCTGAATGGTAAAAAAAGAAACATTAATATTTTTTTCATTTAACAGTGATAATAATTTTTAGATTAATGTATATTTATAATAGAAAAACAAATATATATTTATTGTTTAATCATTTTAATGAAATTTTTTTTTTGAAAAAAGGAGGGTATTTTTATTTTCTAGTGAAGAATAAACAAATTTAATCATGTATATAAATTATTAAATAAAAACAGTAAAGAATATCTTATATTAGAATAAAATATACCAGAATTTCCAAAATGACTAACATAAGTTTCTAAATTAAAAATATTTATTGAAATTACAAAATTTTACATTTTAAATAACTCATATATAAAATGGTTTTGTTAATTTTTAATTTGATCTTATATCATTGTATTTTTATTAAATTTATTGTATTAAAAAAATATTTGAAATTCAGAAAAAAAAATTAATGTTTTTGAAAAAACTCACCACAAATCATCCTAAACTAATTTATACATATTAATTATAAATTTATATTTATGTTTATATGTTAAAATTATAAAAACTTGAATTTAAAATCCATTAATTTATATATAATCTAATGGAAAACTAATTTTATAAGAAAATCAATTTTTACTCATTATATTTTCATAATATTATTTCATATAAATTAATAATTAAATGTCTGATATTTTAATATTATAAAAATTAAAAAATTATTTCACGAAACGTTTTTTAGTAATGGTAAACTTATTTGATGATATAGATACACAACAGATCAAACACTATTCGTTAAAAAAATATATCTTTTCAATGTTAAATTACTTTGGTTACAATTGATTAAATATATTTATTAATCATATAACTATTAAATTTCATCAATTAATTATTATTAGAACGCTTAAAATAATTTTATAAAATATAAATAATAATATATAAATAATTAAAATATTCTGTTTTGTAATAAAATATATTAAATAATTTTTATCAATTTATATACTTGAGGTTTCAAACTTGTTGTTTTTTGGGATATTTGACATTGTTTTCTCATAACATAATCATTATGACCATATATCATAAAAATTCATTGTTGATTTTGTTGGATGATTCATGTGATATAATTGACTTTTTTTAATTTTAAATTTAGGTATACATACTAAAATCATCGGGTGTTACATTCTACCTCATTAAGTAAGTCACATCCTTTAAATTTTAATTTCTCTCATCACTAAAACTATTCAAGGGTGTTCTTAATATATTCACATGCCAAAATATAATTTCAAATGAAAACTAATCATCAATGTGAATGTTAAGACCACAATAATATTTTCCCATCATAATAGTCATATGCATATATTTTTAATTGTGAAAACAATTTGTTACAAATATGTGTTTTTGTTTTTTTATAATAGTATCCAGAGACATACATTTCATTTAATCCTTTCCATCCTAATGTTCTCAATCAAATACTAAATATAAATTATCTAAGATAATCATATTAATAATAAAAAACCATAATATTATTCTTACCATTTTCACCATCAGTTCAACATAAAATATATATGGTTTAATGTTAATTCAATATTATGTCTTCTTAAGATGTATCCCCTATTTAATAAAATACTAATAAAAAAACCAAAAAATATTTTTACAAAACATTATTACTAAATTAGAAGCATAAAATTCAGGGAAACCTATTCTACTATAATTCCAGATACCCATTATATAAAAAACAAAAAAGCTACATATCAATCGATATATACATTAACCATAAATACTTCTAAAAATATAATAACATTTACTTATATGAACTTAATTTCCTTTTCCAAAAATAAATTTTAACACAAATGTTAAAAAACATACTAGTCAAAACTATACTCCAAAAAAATAGTAAACCATTATTCTATTTAATCATAATCACATTGACATCAGATCCCATACCAATAAAAAAAAGATATTGATTTTTTGATCAATTATAATTCATAATAACCCATTTAAAATCTAAAAAATATTCTTAATCACATTAAATTACACACATATAAGATCAAAAATTATATATATTCCATTGAACATATGATCATCCTTAATCATATTAAGCCATGATAGTTTCAACAACAATTAAAATTTCATAATATGACAGAATCCTAAGATATAGTTTTATATAAACCAAAATAGAATACCAACTGAGATGTCAGAGAAAAAATTCCTCTATCCAGTATTAAAAATAATTTTTTCAAAAAAAATATTTGATAGGAAACTAGGAGACCATAAATAATCCAAATATATTTACAAAATCAATAAAAAATATTCAGTCACTTACAAATCAAAAAAACATTTTAATTTTTTATTTTATATTATTGTTAAAATACATCAACCGAAAATGAAATATATCCCCCATAAATTGGATGTTTTTTCCCTAATCCCATGATTATTAAATTAAAAATAAGGCAAAAAAATATATTTCACAACACGTCCAATGTGGAGATGTCTCTAACTATCATGTCCTACCTAAATAGACATGAGGGTATAAATAACATTGAGGGTAATGTTTTCTCAAATGGTCAGAAATTCTATTTTAATTACCCAAGAAAAATAAATCAAAATCCATCATGTGAACTACTTATATAAAAAATAAGTGTTTATAACCCCTTTAAAAATTCTGTATGAATAAGGAAATGAATAAAATATTGCAATAAGTAAATAAGACACCCAGAAAATTTTCTGGTTTCTTGAATAAAAACATTCCGAAACCTCCAAAAGTTAGTCCTTTAAAAAAAAACAAGATAAACTCTGGAGGAATGAGAATGTTTCAATATATGTTAAGCTCATCTCTAAATGAAATTAAATATCTATGTGAAATATTTATGTCAGGTCAGTAATTTTTCAAATTATATATGAAGGAAAATTGGTTGGTCATGTTATACTCCAAATTCAAAACACTATTACCACGTAACATTCATTAATAATTCATATTGAAAATTAATTCCATAATAAATTATAATGAAAAAAGGGTTTCATAATTAAATAATCATAAAGGGAATAAAAAAATTCCCCACTCATTTTGATATCAAAATAAAATAATCTCATAATTAATACAAATATTCAATGACATCATAATATCATATCATAGAATGTTGGAAAATAAGAAAGGCCTTATCTCAATCATAACTAATAAACCCATCAAAATATCCATATCATGCACCTTGGATAACTCATCATATGAGCATTATCATCACATCCTATATCCCATTCATCCCATCGTACATCATCATCACATACTTTAGCTTAAAAAAATCATATATCATCATGAAATCCTTCAATGTGTGAATCGCATCATATCCACATCATCCTCACATTATACACTCCTTAAATAACATCATATCTTCATAATCATCACATTATACACATCACCACATAACCTTCACAGATTAAGATATAACTACAACAACTTATAGTGAAAAAAATAGAACCATTCAAAAACTTTTTCTAGGTAAAATGTTTATATGTCAGCAATGTGTCATTATATCCTTCAATAGGTGGATGAGTTTTTACTACAGTCCATTAAAGAAAACAAGAACAAAAAATGTTATACATTGATCCATCACAACTAGTATATATGGGCACTTCACCTAAATAATTTAAAATATATATGAACATGAAAATATCATTAATCAATCTAGTGTGGATGTATAATTTCAAAAATCACATATAATAGACACATAAAAAGAGAAATCTATTCACCACCTGATTTGAAAAATAATAATTTTAACATTCATCAAGAATCACTAGGAATATAAATTGGATAGAAAAATGAAAAATTTAATAAATTTACTACATTGATATTGGCTGTATAAAAAAACTACCAAATAAAATAATTGAAATCAAAATATAATTTACTAGATATAATCTTCTCATGTCCATATTTTACACAATACATTATTTCAGTAAATCCATTAATTTGTGTTAGTAAATATTAAAAAAGGTCAACAATTATCTACCCTCAATTATTTCATTCTCTATTTCACGTAATTATTCAAAAGTATTATTTATAAATATTATTTATAACCTAATATTTTACACAATAAATATTCATCACTAAAATAATTTCACATTAATCTTTATTTATATTTTTATTTATAATTTTAACATGTTCCTTCTCGACACATTAAATATTGAATTACCTATCATATAATTATATGTATTTCCCGCCATTCAAATTTTTTAAATTTGTAATATAGAATTAATTATAGTTTCCATAATATATATATATATATGTACAATTAATTAAATATTATAATATTTCCTACACTTTGATCTTATAGTATCCACAATACTTCATCATCTCTTGTTGCATCACATATATACAACTAATAACATTTATAAGACAAAGAAGAAAATAGTCATGGAATATTATATAATCCATACCCTAATTATTTATTCAGATAGTATGTTTAATGAACCACTCATTAATCTATTTTTCATGATTTAAATTATTATGTGAGGTATCATCATCTCATTATCATACTTAATTTAACATATCATTATAAATTGAATATATAATTAAATAACCTTTCCAATCCATAAGAAATTAAAAATATATATAAAAAATCATAGTAGTGATTGTAATCATAATCATGTAATAATTCAATCTTATTTAATAAAAATAAGGCTATATTATTAAACAACATAACTTAGTAGGGAATCATACTTCATCCGTCATACATGAATTTATAACCCATATTCCCTTCTTAATTATATACCCATATTTTGTACATTTCTTGTTGGATTTATTTAAATGGAATCACTTAGTGAGCACAATGAAATCCTTACATAGTAATGATATAAAATTTATATTCCTTTTTCTCACATATATTCTTGATTATCCCATTTCCATTTCATTAAATTCACTCACATTTCCTAGGGAATCACAAAATAATGTCTGTAGATTACATTATTGACAACCAAAGTACAATAATAAAAAACAATTCTCTGGATGAAATTAAATGATAGAGGAACTCCCATGAAAACATTCCCTTAGAACTAAAAAATTCCTAAGGGAACAACATAATAGAAACATAAAAATATATCACAACCCCCCCCCCCAGGAAAAATATCCCACACCATGCTCGAGGAGAGGCTATATTCCTAAATAATAAAAAAATAACAACCCCACCCCTAGAATATGTCATATCAACTGATATTTAGGTGACAAAAAAATATACATCACTCTATAAGGTTATGGTAAGGTATATAACCAATTTTCTGAGTGGTAAAATGAATTTTTTTAATAAAATATAATAGTGAATTTTTAATCAAGTCAAAATTATGGATTCCCAACACTCATCTATATGCTGTTATCAATTAGAAATTGATTAAAATTATTTTATTCATTTTGTTTCATGGTATGTAAATTAATGATTTTTATGATGTTTCAATAAGAATTTTAGTGGAATTCAATGTATAACCATAAAAGTTACTATCTGATATAAAAGTAAGGAATAAAAATATATTATATCAAAACAGGATGAATGAATTGATCCTAATGTATCTATGTTTTAAAAGTGAGATTCCACTAATAAATTCCAATAGACCTTCCACACCACACACATCAGGAATAATAAACCATGAACTAAAACATAAAATAATAAATACATATTTCTATAACCCAATAATAACTTATAGGAATATATAATAAATGAATGGAAGATACATTAGAGATGAATAGAAAACAATCCCTTGAATCTGGGGAAGATTGAATAATTTTGTGAATGAAATTATATCGAGGAAAATATCCACAATTTCAAAGGAGAGTGTGTGATAAGTGAAGAATAAAATAGATAAAATATAGGGTCTCATGATTTATATTCAAATTTAGTCATATATGTATGAGAAATCATTATTTTAACTTTTAGTAAAAACCATCTGAAATTAAAAGAGAGAATTGGTTATGGAGGGTTAGTGAACAACATCAAGACTCTAAATAATTTAAATTAGGGACAAAAAATAATCTTCATTAGAGGGAATAAAATAATTCATGGGAAAAAATAATTTTCATAAAGTAATTTTTCTATTCGCTTATCACCAAGGCATGGGGAAAAAAATTTATAAAGTGGCTTTTTATTGTCCAAAATGGGGAACATTACGAAGATGGGTGCATCACATTATCATTTTTAGCTTATTCTAGGTGATAATATGACCTACTATGGGGATAAACCAAAATTTTTGGTAAATATGCCCACCATTTTTAATAGAACATGGCTCCCACCATGACATGGTGGAGTCGTGCTCGGTGTTTCCACCCCACCTATATAGTGCATGTTGTTCTTGATCAAGCACCAACGCTCCAAAAATAATGAAAATGATATGTATTTTTTCCCTTAGTGAGACTCTCAATGAACCCCACCAATCCCATTGGTGTTTCTCACCCTTCATGGTGACACCTAGCCAATTGAAACCATGAAATCAATTAGGGCTATAATGTGGAAAGTATTTTAGAAGCATAATATTTCTATAAACTATATTTGTATAATTCTAATGTTTTTATTTCAATGGAACTGAAATAGAATATGAATTATGTAATATAATATTTAAACTAAACTAAAAACTCCTTATTCATTTATAGTATAACATTACAAATAAATACCCTAAAATTGATCATTACGCATGATAGATTACATCGTTCTTTAAAAGTAGAGAAATTAAAAGGGGAAAAATAGAAAATAAAAAAATTTCAAGACTGGGGGATCAAATTCATCATAATCCCCATCAAGAATAACCAATAGATGAATGAACCCTAGAATTAGGAATAAAATCACTAAAAGAGAATACAAGTTGTTGGATCTAAAATGAAAATAATGAAATTGAGATGTCTGACATAAAAAGTTAGCATGGAATGGATGTTTATACAATTCCTATATATAAGAAGAATGGCTAGTCATTAACAATATGGTCATTGGATATAAAAGTATCAAATAGTTATATTGATTTATTTTATTGTTAGTAGTGATGTTAGAATAAGATATTAGAAATTTAAATAAGAATATTCTATAAAAAAATTATTTATATATATGTGTGTTTGTTTGATTTTGTGATCATGAATTATGTATTAATATTAACATTATTAATATTAAAATATGATATGATGTATTTATAATGTCTAAATAACTATATTTAATATCAATATTATATTAAAAATTAAACTGAGAAAATAAATAAATAATATTTATTGTATTTTTCTAATCCATACTTAGTAAAAAAGGATATTTTTTAAAGAAATGTTTTATTAACTATCTCATATTTTATCCAAATAAATTCAATCTACTACATTTAATATAATATTTTATATGAAAATTATATTAATATAATTTAAATTTGAAATTTATATAGAAAACTAGTAATAACACATGCAATTTAAAAAATAAATTTTCAATAAAAATAATTTTCATTAAATTTTTAACATTCATATAATATCTGAATTTATAAATTTATAAATTTTAATTTATTATAATGAAAATTATTTTGGGAATTAAACAAATGAATTTAATTAGGATTATTTTTTTTCATTCTTATATATACTAATTTTAATTGAATTGTGGAAGATTAAGTGCTTGAAAAAAATTGAAAATTTTATAAATATTTTAAAATATTAGAAAACCCCAAAAGATTATAAAAAATTTTTATTTGTTAAATATTAATATTAGGTGTAAAAATATGTATTTTAAAATGTTATTTTGATCTTATGAATCCAATGTTAAATATTTCAGAACATAAGGGAGATTTAAGTCAAACATATAAACTATTCGTTGTCTTTTACTTCAATTAGTCATTTTAATGGTTAAATTTGGTTTTGGATTTATATAGAAAAAATAAAATTATTATTTTTGTCTATAATCCAATTAATATAATGAAATCCAATGAAATTTATATTTTTTTACTATGTAAGAATTTTATTCTTGAGAATATTATTTTTTTAAAAATAGTTTCTTAGGATTTGTTTTTTCTAATACTAAAATTTAATTTTCTAATGATAAGAATTTTTTTTTATAAATTCTATTTTCATATTTTAGATCATAATTTTCACATTAGAAAATAATTTCAATATCATTAATTTTTTATGAAATTATTATTACATGGATTAATGTTAATTATAGTGAATATGATATAACCGTTATTTTTAATGAATCATTCTATTAATATATTTTAATTTGAATCGAATAAAATAATTTAATCCCATATAAAAAAATTAATCAAATATAATATTTTTGAAACACTATATAAATTTATTAACATTATTTTAACTGGTTCTTAGTACTAATTAAATTTTAGAGCATGTAATGGAAAAAAATATTTTTCTCGAATTTTTTTTTCCAGATATTATATGTTATAAATATAATTTGAATTATATATTATTTTGAAATTTAATTTTATATAAATGAAGATATATTTATATTCATAACACATAAATTTTTTAATACATATTAAATTATATATTTAGTTAATCATATGTTACATGGGTACAAAAATTTATCTCAACAAAAAATCTAATTCTATTAATATTAGGGAAAAGGACATAAAACAAGTTTCAAATAAGGTTTTGAATAATTAATTGAGGATTTATAGATTCCGGATTTCCTAACACTATATTATTTATATCATCGCCATTCATTTACCTTTTAATTTTACAATTATATCAATGCAATGTAAATTTTATTCACAAATGTTTTCTTTTCATCCCTTTTGAAAGTTGATCACTTTCAAATTTTTTATAATCCACATCCCATTGGAGAAATATTACGACCCATACAAAATTATCATATTATAGAAATCCATTGAACTACCTGAATCCCCTAGTCACGATGATATATCCAAAATCATTCAATTCTAAGGATATTGTTGAGTGGTTGTTCAGAGTCTCAGTGTATGTATTCCATACTCCATACAATTTCATATTCATCTATCACTTCCAAACCAACCCTGACTATAGAAATATATTGATCTCAAAAACATTTTTTATGAAGGGTTGTTATATTAGTTTAACAACTACTATTTCTTTCTTTACATTGGTATAAAAAACAAAAAAATACCAATCACATGTTGTGTAGAGTAACACCTCCCCAAAGTAGCATTCCATTTTTCACCCCACCTATATTCATTAGTTTTATTGATAGAATTGAATAAAAAAGTTATATATATAATATAATTATAATTATTATGATAAAAATTAGATTTCAATTTAATTTCCTCACACCCATAGGGAAATAAATGTATTAATCTTTGGGTTTTCAGACATCCAAGTCCAAAATGTAATTGTATTTATATTTTATATAGATTTTCATAACTATCAAAATAAAATCAAATATGATAAAATTATATAAAAAACAAGATATTATAATATGTGGGTAGTACATTATACTCCCACAAAAAATGAATTCCTCCCTCAATATTCTTCACTCTCAGAGAAATATTTATGGATAATTCCGTCAAATTACTCTCTCATGTTCTTACATAGCTTCCTGGAATTAGTGGTTTCTTCACAAACAATTAACCTTGAGGGTGGTCTTGTTTAATAGTACTTTATCACTATGATCGAGATTATCTACTAGCTTCTCATTATAAGAAATATCATGCACCCCAAATATGACCTATGAGTTTAGTTCAAGTGAAGAATCCAAAACATACCTCTTCATGAGACATACACGAAACACATCATGAACTTGAGATTGATTTGTTGGATTCACCAATTGAAAAGATATCAACCCAATAAAATTTATAATCTAAAAAGGTCCATTATACCTATGAATTAGTTATAAATTTATTCAAACTCTCATCACTGTCTTCCCTACAGATATTCATTGGAATTAATTATTACTCAAATCAAACTCATGATATTTGTGATGATTGTCTACATTACTTATGGGTAGACTCAAATCTTCTATTGTGTGCGACTTAATGGATCGAACCTTCCCATCCATTTCTACATCTAAACTAGGTCCTAATGATATTATTTCTACAAGTTAATTACGATAAGTTGTAGTTCATCACATATTACCATAAATGGATCCTCAAGGAGTCATCTGATTACTATAGTGAAAGATATTATTTTATGAAAATTCTACATGTGTAAGGTATTGATCAAAAACACCTTTTAAATCTATATAGTAATTGATCAACATGTTTTTTATAGTTTTAATAGTCCAATAAAAATGAACATCTATCTAAGGATGATATACAGTGATTAAGCATAACTATATTTGCAGATCCTATGGAGGGCTTATCCAAAACATTGAGGCAATCCTCTGATATTGATCAGATATAATTTATTACAGTACACCAATTAATTATACAACTTAACTAATGCATTACCAAGTTATTTTATAAATATTTAAATCATTATTAATGGTAATGTAGAGTTTTAACACTGAAAGGTAATCAAATAAATATCATATAGAATTTTTCCCATTAGATGTTTTTGCGAGTAAGATGAAAGAATACACTGTGAGTTTTTTCAAATTACATTATTATATAAAAAATGATTGTAACAACCCATTATACATATATATATAGACCATTACATACAGAAATAGAGGATACTGAAGCCCACAATCTGCAATATATCTCTTAATGTAATCCAACCATAAATATACTCTTAAATGCATATAGTTATTCTTAATTCCATGAAAAATAGAGAAAGAAGAACTATTCCCTTAATCAAAAAATTATTTATTCAAATATAGCACTTATATGACACATACGTGGATCCTAAACATTAATATTCAATGAAAATCATTGTTAAACTGAAGAAACATTCTCACCTTTTTTATATCTCTACATCTTTTTTATGTTCCTATTTAATTATTACCATGATAGATAGTCAAACACTGATATGAGAAATATAATACATCACACATTCAATAAAAATTTCATGGTCCATAATTTCTATTTCTAGAAATATTGTATCTTTTTTTATCATAATCATGACAAGATTTCATAGTCCTTTCGACTCAGACCATCTGCCACATTGTTCACTTTCTTAATGTGTTCATATATTAAGAAGAAGAATATTTAATCATCTCCAACCATATTCTAATGATAATATTCAATTATCTCTATGTGAATATATATTTTATTCTTTTTTGATCATTATATTTGTCACACCTTTTTCCACAAAGATAATGCCTCTATATATTTAACGCAAAAATAACTATGACTAACTACAAATCCGGAGTGGGTAAATTTTACTCATGGATGTTTAAATGTAGTGATGAATAATATAAAACCATATCGTTATTCATGAGGACACATTCCATGACCTTCTTTGATGAGTTACTATAGAATAGATACCCTTCTCTACTATATTGTAGAATAATAAATAGTTCATTGAGTTTCCTTCTATTTTGTTCAGTAAAACCATTTCTCACATTTATCATTCCAAAATTACTTAACTCCCGTCTAAGTTAACATGGTCAATGAATTTTATATCTATAATACATAATCCAAAATTCACTTATAATATAAAAAAAACCATTAAGATACATATCTTATCCAACATCATTTTTCTGGTTGAATGTTAAAATACAAATTTCATTGAAGGGTATAATAATATAACCTCACAAGATAATATAAGACCTATGAGTGAATCTTTTTTATTCCAAAAATTCAGACATGATATAAATATTCTCCTTCCATATGGTTTTTATCATTAATCTCAAATGATATTCATGTTCCTCCTTTAACATTGGATAAATAAGAATATCAGCATTAAAAAATATGATGAAATGATCAAGACAATATCTAAATACACTATTTATTAAATCCATCATGATCACATAGGATGCAGTATGACCAAAAAAAATAAACATAAATTAATATTTTCCATATTTTATTGATATATTTTATTGGTTATATCCTCTTTTTTAACCCTCAATATTTGATATCCTAAATGATTATCAATATTGGAAGTATATTTATCTCCATAATGTGGATAAAAAAGTCATAAATATGAGATATATGACAGTTTTTGTTGATATTGGTCATGTTATGTTTTTTATAATCAATGTAGGGTCGAATTGAACTATATTTATTTATAAAATAGAATAGGTTAACCCCAAGGTGAAACACATGTCTGAATGCATCCTAGGAAAAAATAATCCTATGGTTTCTTTTTTAAATCTTGAAACTCAATACATGATATACTATATTTAGATATGGAAATAGTTGAAGATGTATGTATGAGTCATATTGAAAACCCCACTAAATGATTATTTGTAAGACTGGGAAATAGTTTTGAAAAGGAATCAATAAACATATACACTATTGGAATCTCTTTGATGTTGAGTATTTCACCAACAATATAATTTAAAGAACCCATTTGAATTGGAATCATGAACCATTAAAGGGATGTGATTTCAATCAGATGTTAATTTTTTCATCATAATGATAGGTGATCAAAGGATAGATCAGAATATCATATTGTACTTCCCTTCATCAGATATAGATTATGGATTTATGTAAGCATATACAATCAATGATAATAATAATGTTGAATTCAATTACAGGAATAATGATATGATTTATAGGAAACACATTCCCAAAAACATCAATCGAAGAAGAATCATAGACCAAGCATGAAATCAATATACGATAAGGGGTTTTTACAACTAATTTAACATCTCTAATTATTGAGGTGGTACTAAGATACCATTATAAATGTAATTTGATATAAAAGAGTGGCTATATCTATAATCAAATAAGAAATTAACAGTTCTATAGTGGATGGTAAGTTATGATTTCTCCATGATGTTATCATACCCCTCATCAAAAGTAGTGATCAGATGATATTTCCATTTCTCTCGAGGATTATGAGGTTATTGTCCTCAGTAATCATCATTAAAATTCATAATTAGGAACACGTTATAATAATTCTCCAACACATTAAATTTAAATTAGAAGAGTGTGGGTGGTGTATTCTGTGGTGATTTTTATCTATTCACAACATTAGATATGTTATTACCATCAAATAGACATTTGATTACAAAATGAACTTCACTTCTACACTAAAAACATTTATCAGTTCCCTTAAGAAAATTTCTCACATGTTTCATTCTACACATTGATCATAATAGAAGGATAGTAATATTATATATATAATTTTTGGTATTAAATTTTTATTTTCTTATCAAAACCATAACAATGATGGGTAAATCCCATATCAATTTCCACCCTGAGAGCTCATCAAGTAATTTATTAAAATCTACTGAAAACCCTTTGGAAAAAATATATACGAGACATGGTTTTATGAAATTTTGGAATTGATCAACCTTACATTCAGGATTGATGATTATAACAGTATTGTGACTTAAAAGTCTTGTGAAATTTTCTTTATAAGTAACACTAGATTAATCATAATTCTTATTTAACACAATGATTACACTCTCCATTTTCATAAAAATAATTAATGTAATGTACATTTTAAAAAACAAACTTTTAAATTCGTCCCACTACATATATTCAATTTCTACATTCTGTGTCATTCTATTGATATGAAAACACCAATGATATAAATTTCCTTAAAAATTTAAAATAGGCAGAATAAAATTATCATGTTATAAACACTAATGAAATAAATATATTTTTTTAATGGTAATGATATACTACTCATCGAATATTTGATTAGTGGACCCATAAAAAAATTATTTTTATTTTTTTATGAAGGATTCAATATAACATTCTTCCCTATATTGATCATTTTGGATGTTTTGAAATATTCACATCTTAAAGAAGTTATGTGATCATAAAAACAATATTTTTCTATATATATCCAATAATACTTGGCTGATGAAAATGGAATCAATTTCATTTTCCATCATATTTAGCATTATCATAATTCATTTAGGTTCTATCTAGGTTATAATAAAAAACACATAGCATGAGAAATAATAAAGATAATGGAAAACCAAATATTTATAAAAAATTATTTACCAGATTCATAAATCATGACACAAATAATTATGAAATATTTTTTAACCTCTTATATTCAGGATCATTACAAAAAAATATGGATTTTATCCAATACATGGAATTATCAATTTGGTTCAAACTAAAGTGTTTTATCCGAGTTTCTAATGTAAAACTAAATCATTCACTGGTACCAACTATGATGATCCATAAATTTCATATCAATATTTTATATATTCATATATGAATATTCATTACATAACATTTCAATCCACATCAGATTCATTTAGTTAAAGTATCATTAGAAACTGTGAAACATAACAAGTTTATTCATAAGAAATATATATCACCACCAACTTATTTATTCATCTATAGAACCCATCTTAGAAATATCATATATAATACCCATATTCATAACTTTTGGAAAGGAGACACAAGAAAGGGTCAGATAATACTCTAAGTAAGGGTAAACAATGGAGTATAAGGGATTATATAATCAAAACATGAGAAAAAGGGTTTGACAATAGGGTCATAACATTTTAAAATCATACCATGCATATCAGAAATCCCATTTTGGAATTATGGATTTATTATTATCAGGTCATAATACTTGAATTAAAATGGAATTAATGAGCATGATTCCAGAGTTTCAAACATTCACATAAAACATGGAATTGTGGCATATACATAAGAATAGAAAATGATTTTCTTGGTGGTCAAGGTTTCAGGAGAGGACTATCATAGTATAATGAGATCAATTCCCAAACTAACTTAGTAATCAATGTTCACTACCAAGACTGTCATAGTTTCCAAAGTCCCATATTGAGTTTAGCTCACTTCCCATTCCAGTTTTCTTTATATCATTAGAATTAAATGTTTACCCAATTCATTGTTGGAAGATATAAGACCCACCTATCACATATTGAAAATTATATGTATGTGATCCACCAGATAATAATGAATTAAATAGAACAGAACCAATGAAAATAAATGGGTTTCACAAAAAATTTAACATAGCATAACCAATAAAAAAAGTGATTCATGATATATCACCATTTCATTGTATAATATCCCTGAGGAAATAAAGGGTTTCGTAAACACCATTTCATTATATACATAAACCTCCTAATAAAAGAGTAATTTTGATATCCTTGGATCATATCCTTAGTAAATCATAAGTGAAATGAATTTTTTTTTGTATTTAATGAACAAAAATAAAATTAGAGGACCATTAAAACATTCTAGAATAAAATACACTTTTCATTTTGAAGTAAATTTTTAAAAAATGTTAAAATATAACCGAAACATTTTATCTCAAAATAACCATGTTAAAATATTAAGGGAATCTAAACTTAAATTTTAATTCAATATATCTGGAATCATGATTCACGTTGTGTATGTTTAGATATCATTACTTGCATACTTTTGTTGAGAAAATGTCAATGTCCCTAGTTTGGAAAATAAAAATATTATTCCATTCAAAATTTTTTGTAAAAATTTAAAAATTGGGAATTTTTTTTTAAAAAACCGTTAGTGAGTATGAAAAACTATCTTTAAATAATTTTTAGAAAACATGTATATAGAAGAAAGCTTGTTTTTGACAGATGAGATAAATGAAGTAATTTTTCATTTTTTTGATCTCTTATCTACATAAAGAATGGTAAAAGAAAAGAGAACTATAATTATAATGTAATATCTAAAGGATTAGAGTTATAATGATCTTATTGAGAGATATATAATAATATCTCATAATTTGAAACATAATCCTAAACAATATCGATAAATAATGAGATTGTAACATAAAAGTCATTACCTTGAGATCTCCGTTTTTCAAAATAACTCGAACCATTTGAATAATAAATTTAAATTTTTTATAATTATATATATGAATCATGTCAATACTTATAAAATAATATATTACCCCTTTATAACACTTCAACACCCTGCTTTATCAATAATTCCATATTAAAACAATTTTTTCTAGGTGTTAACAGTTCCATTAATCATGGGAATTTCAATTCCATAGTTTCAGACCTTGTACATGTATTTTGGTTCCAAAAAACCCTTAATACTAATAATTTTATAAATTTAATATATATTAATTAAATATATATTTATTATCATCTATAATATTTTGATATGGAAAACCGAATTTCACCATTCATGGAGATGGTGGGTCATATACACACATGAATCCTGTTTTAATTTTTTGATGGATGGAATGAAAGAAAGTTAAATAATAATTGACATTTATAAGATCATTATTATATCATATATGTAATATATATTCCTTAAATGACCCCCATTAACATTCATGTAATATATAAACGAATAACTTATCACATTTCATTGTAGGGGTAGTAGTCCAATCATATGCTCGAACGACAGTAACATTTCCAAAACGATTGAACAGAAAGTATGTAGATGAGATATTATAAATATATATGTCAATAATGTAATAATTATAATATATAAATATTAATTTCAGCATAATACTCATCAATAAAATATTTTTCTTAAAAATAATTTGTATTACTTCACTGAGATTGTACATCATACCTACGAATGAGCGATACTTTCCCTTATCATTTTATGGGATATAGGGTGTATAATTGTATTTTAATAATCATAAAAAATTTCAGAATATTTAGTATATTTTAGATATTATTAATTTCATTAAACACAAATTTAGAGGAGGTAAACAATAGTATAATATAAAGGGATCGTATAAGGTTGATTCCACTTCTTTAAAACAATTCTTTTAGATATTCCCAAATGGTTTCTAGGGTTTATGTGTTTTGATGACCAAAATATACTTAATGTGCAAGGAAATTTGATAAGGGAAATTTTCAGTGGTTTTTCTATATAAGAGGTCAATTTTATGTAAATAAGTGATGGGCTAGTTTCCCTTTTATAAATGAGGTGACAGTAACATTTGAAATTTAAAAAAATATTAAATTATAATTAATTAATTCTCACGTCTTATTCCATCAAATGTTCATTTAAGAAAATATAATGTACTATAGGGTTGTAACACCATAAAATATATAATTTAATAATTTTTGTTGTAACATTAATCATTATCATTTTGATTAACCCTTACAAAACCAATTTTTTTGACCTATGGAAATAACATTCTTAGTATTAAAGGGGTTTAATTTTTAAATATAATGAATCAATTAAAAAATAATTATAAATTTAATGAAATTATTGACCAAAAAATCCCCTCCTTGTTTTGTGTTATAATTTTTATGATTATTAAAAAATTCAATAAATTAATATTTTGATAAAATATCATTATTTTTCGTTTATACAATATTCATTTAATTTACCATTAAATAAATAATGATAATGTGAGAAATTTAATATAGTTATTCAATATCACCATAATATGTTATAAAATCCTATAAAATTCTTAAGTCACATTTAATAATTAAAATTATATAACTTTTAGTGTAATTAATATAATTGATTATATTTTTTATTAAATTGAGAAATAATGCATTAATGATTCATAAGAAAATAACATCATTATTTAATAACTAAAATTTTAAAATTATGTTATATAATTAAATTAATTTTTTTAACCTCAAAATTATGACTTATATTTTTTCATATCTTAAAATTTTCTTATTAGGTCATATAAGACATTTTAAAAACAAAGGGGGTGAGATTTTTTTATGTTTTATTGATCTAAATAATATATTTATTTGTTTCCATGGAACATTTTCCATTAAAGTAATTATTTTTGAACCTAAGGTGATTCAAGAAAAATTAAATTAATCCAATAATAATTAATATTACGAACTATGACCTAATTAAAAATTTTAATTATAGATTAACATGGTTTACTCTTTTCCAAGGTGAAAATTTCTACCACGACTACTATACACATTTACCTAAAATAAAAGTAGAATATTTAAAAAATATGATCCATTTAATTATAAATATTTAATTAATTTTATATAATTTTATTATTATAAAATCATGAAATTAATTTTAAATTATGCCTTCAAAATGTGCCTAAATGGATTATATTAAAAAAAGTATAATTTTAGCATAAAACAATAATTAATCTTATCATATTCCTAGAAAAATATTTTTGAAATGTTGAAAAAACTATATCAAGTAAATGATATAGAAAAATTAAACTAAAATCATTCACAAATCATGGTTAATTAAAAATATTAACATAAAAATGTGTCACGCTCTTAAAAAATTTCCAAAAAATAGAAATTTTATTTTCTTATAATTTTTTAATGCTGATAATTTTATAACTAAAGAATTTGTTTTATAAATATATATACATATATTTTAATAATTTATTTATTACTATTCATATTTACTAATCCAAGGGCTATGTCATAATGGATAATTAATAATTTATGAATGTTACATAGTTCATCTAATCCCATGGTTTCCTTTAATTATAGTTCTCTAAGATATATAATTATTTATAGAGAAATATTTCCTAAAATATTAGTGTTTTATAATCAAAATCTATTTAGTGGGACCATCGAACTACAACATTCATGGAAAAAACATGTGTTCACCAGAATGACTATTTAAAGGATGAATTGTTTAAAAATGTATAATTTGAAATTAATTAACTGAATTATTCGTAGTAATTTATACAATAATATGTAAATAAAAAAATTTATAACAAATCCCTATTATTAAATAATATTTTAAAAGAATTTGAATTAGTAAAAGGGATGATCTAAAGGTTTCTCATGTCACTTTTATTTTTCCAAGACATATTCCACATTCACCATTTATTTCCTTTTATAATGTATAAACTTACAATGAATTTATTTTAGGACGAATTTCATGAATGTTATGATTTTTTATAAATTTATATAATATTATCTATTCCACATGTTTTTTATTTTGAGATTAAAAAAACATTAATGGTTTTTGTCTCAGTATTATTTCATTGTAACGTGATTAATTCTATATATAAATTTATATTTATAAGGTTTATATACTACCACATTGATTTAATATATATAATTCCTCTTATATCCATTATATTGTACATTTACATTTTTGTAATTAATTAATTTTATTTATTATCCAAAATTTACAAATATGGTATGGATTTTTTTTAAATGTCAATATTAACTGAGATTATTAATGATTAACTTTATAGTAATTAAATTTCATGATATAACTCTAATAAATATCATGAATTTTATTCTCCTATATTTATTTTTACTGAATAAATTATTTTCCTTTAATTTCAACTATTTATGTACTTAAGAGATATAAATACTTATTTTAATGAAAAATGATTTGATATACCTCTTTTAACGAAAATAATTTTTCATACATGTCAATGTTTTCTAAAAATGTTTCCAAAAATATTTTTAATATTATAATTATATTTTTATAGTATTATTACCTATTTTTTAATTTATAAATATTGTTTAACAGGAACCATTTTATTTCATTTTCTAAATGGATACTTTTAATATTTAAATTAAAATGTTAATAAAATCATTATCTTATGGTACATAGAATGATTAGAATTTCACACATTCTTGACCACTCTATTAATTGAAAATACATTTACAAGTTTCCATTTTTCTTTTCAATGAAAATTTTGCCCATCATATTATGAATATTTTATAATTTAAATATTTAGTTTCTGGTTGAAAGTCTTATTTTCTTTAAGAAATATTCCAATCGATTTTAAAGTAATTTTCTCTAAGATGTCATCCGTTGATGTTACTTCTACATTAATATAAACATGATGTAAGGATATATTCATTTTTCTATATCTGTATTTTTTATGATTTTGATGATAATATTCTTATGAAACCAATTATTTTTCACAGATTTATGTTATGATGAAATGTTCACATGTTTATAATAACAATATTTTTTTCCAGCAGTTATATATATGATGAATTAATTATAATATTATGGAACACATGCGAACGGATTATGATTATGTGATAGATGGGACTACTATTAAATATCCATCCAATATAGTTGGTAAATATTGATATTGCATGAGATAAAAATGATTAGAATTGTGAGTGAACTATATTTTCTATGTGATTTTTTACACTATGATAGTATTAGGGGTGATCATTGACCAATACGATTGAATTGTGAGTGAACCTAATCCACATTTATATTCATGGTAGTGAATATTTTATATTATGTAATGGATTATCCATATATATGTAAAAACTAAAAAAATATGTCTTATTCTAGGATTTTGATTTCATGGGTTACATTTTTTGAATCATTTATGATTCATCTATTATATGCTCCAATTATTTATTCCATGACTCATAGTAATTATCATTGGTATTTCTCGTATAGTTTTGAGATGTTATTCTATTTTGCTCAATAAATTAATCTCTTGTTATGCTTTAAAATAATTTATATCTCCCTTACATATGCTTACTAAGAATATGATATCACCATTTCTTATATTTCCATGACCCTGGTTTTAATGAATAATGTTGTTTATTCCATAGTTATTAAGGGTACTAGTTATGAATAACTTAGTGTGGGATGATGTTGTCCACTTTTGATTATTTCTTGGATTTATTCATTTTTACAAATATATAAACCCTATAAGATTCATTCATATATTATAAAATACAGATCTATTATGATGTAAAATCAAAGTAGGAAAAGTAGATTTTACTATAATTAATAGTTAAACAAAACATTTTCATACATCTAAAAGAATTTAGTAAGAAGAAAACTATTTCCTTTAAAACTGAAAAATTACATGACATTTTTGTTATAAATTTAGCTGTATAAAATATAATTGAATAATATTTATATGAAACAAATTTCATATATCTTTGTAATTTCATAGGTTTTTACAAACCACCAATTAAAAATTAAAATCTCTTAATTTTATTCGTTATAAAATGAAATAGATTGTTTTTTGTGCATATTATTTTACGATTCCCATTTCTCTTCTTGAAATATATTTTATTTACAAATAATCTTATCCTAATGAATCAATATATTTTGGTAACCCTTTTCTCAATGATCAAGGATATGAAATATTTGTTCCTAATTTGATATATCCTTTTCTAACATTCCATCTTTGTGGTAAAAACAAGAGATGCATAAGGAAAATAATTCATTTAAAATGAAATATGAAACATATCATTTGGCTAGGATAAATTAGGATACTGTCCAGTCAGTAGGTATCTAATTCAACCCTATCTAGGATTTAAAATAGTATAATGTAGATTGTATTTTTCATTCCATTCATACTAAATCACATAACACCTTCCCATAGAGAAATTTTATGAAATACATTATCACCTACCTTGAGGGAATGATCATTCCTATAGTTTTATGAATAACATATCATCTTGTTGTGATATTCCATCATATGATATTGAACCATCATAACTAACTGAGTAACCTTTTTTGTGAATTCTTTCCCCCAAAACCAACATTCTACCACTTCATCCTAATATGTTTTAGTCTTACACCGCTTTACATACAATGATACAAATGGTTCAAAAAAATATTGTAATGAAAATAATATTATAAAAATTCCACCAGTGAATCATGTTTATCCAAACCTCTCTGTAAATCCAATAAAAAATCTTAAATAATATCCACCAAAGAATTCATCTTTTTCACTGATTGTCCTTTAAAATGAGGTTGAAAATATTTAATAAAATATATGTAGTACACAATAATATTTAATTACTTTTAGAATCATGTGATTAGAGATAAATATAATAGAATTTGGGAACCCATTCCATCTAATGATCTCTTAAAAATAAATTCTAGATTGATTATCCATAGACATACTATCTCATTTAGCAATAAAATTTATTTATTTAGTTAAATGATTAATATTATCCCTTAACATATTATTTAATAGAGTTTCCTTTGGTAATTTTGTCTTAAATTAAATGGATGTAGTCACCCATTTCCCTTCTGGAATGGTAAAATTATGATGGATTCCCTTCAGTTATTATCATTCAAGATTATCCAAATGAAAGATAAAACGCTTCATTTTATAATTGAAAATATATTTTTCACTCCTTAAAAATAGTAATATTACTGATTTTTGGAAATATTTTTTTTACTATTTTGATGAAATGAAAATGAAAAAATATTAGATTCAATCAATAACACATTGTTATAGTGGTATTAATAAGATAAACATAATGAATTTTCTGAATCTAAAAACACATTTATTCAATAAAAAATTTAGGAAACATTCCTTCCCTGAACGATTATACATTTTCGTTTAAAAGAAGATCCACTTTATGAGATCTCATAATGACATCTGAAGAAGTTTAATTCATTTAATCATAATTCAAAATAGAGGATGTCTTTGTACGAATAATTTATTGACCTAAATCTATCAAATCATTTACCAAAGGATCATGTTCCAAATTTAGTATAGTTAATATTGTTTTTATCTACATAATAAAACTTCTAGAAATTGTATTTTCCAAGATAGTAATTAATAATGTCATCATAATACTTAGCCAGTACAAACTGTATTCTCTGCCCAGTTTTCAACACTTTCAATGTGAATATATACATCAGTTGTTTATGATAAGAATATATTTCATAATTCACTCCATATAAATGATTTTTATAAATTTTTAACAAAAAAAAAATTAGTTATTTCATGGTCTTATGTAAGGTAATTTGGATCATGATGTTTTATTTGATGTAAAAAATGTGAAATTATCTAACTATTCGGCATCAAAACAGTACGATGTACCTTCAAAGAAGCGTCAATTTACATTAAAAATCATCATTTCTAGGTTGTAGGGCACAAACTGGATAATAAAAATTCATATTTTAATTTCATGGATTAATTATTCATATTCTTTTATCTAGGATAATTTAAATCCTTTTTGACTTATCAATTTTTGTGAGCTTAGTACATGAGAAATTGTTTCGATAAACCATTGATAGCAACCCACAAAACTAATAATAAATTGGGACATTATAACATTATCAGGTCTTCAAAAATCATTAAATTATTTACCTTTAGTTGGATAAATTATTATTCTATATTTATTTAAAATGTATCCATATAATGAAATAAATCAAAATAAGAATTCAAAATTTTGAAATTTTCCATATAATTAAATTTCATTCAATGATCACAGAAAAAATAGTAACCACTTTTCAAGATAATCATAAAATTTAGCTTATATTAGGATACTACTAGTAAACAAAAAAATTTAATTGAAGAACTCAAGGAACACTCTATTTATAATAACCATAACCACATTTGGTTAATTTTTCAACCCAAATGTCTAAACCACATATTCATAATGTTCAAACAAAGTTTGAAATGTAACTATATGAATATCGTTATCCTTAAACATTATTTATGGTACTAAAACCATATATCTACATTATACAATTACTAATATCCTTATATCTATTAATACATGTCATATATATGACACAAAGGATTCATAATCTTAATAGTAATGTCATTCAATGCTCTATAATCAATGTTGAGCCTAAAAAATATCTTTATTTTAAAAAAATGTAACAAAAGCCCCCAGGGTGAAGTTATTGGATGAATGAAACTATTTACAAAAAACCATTTTAAGTAACTTTTCTTTTAAAAAAGGCCTACATTAGACATTTAGTATGGAGGATTTGAAATTGGATACACATCAAACAATAAGACAGTAGTAATTTCACTCACCTGATCCATTGTTATACATAGAAAATCATCCTGAAATATATACAAACACTCATTTACTATAGGAATAATGCAAATTTGAATAGTTTCAATTCCATTAAATATATGGGATAAAGACTTCATTTCATTAATTATTAAACTTTTCAGCTTCATGTCATGTTATCAGTGGTATAAATGAAGTCTTTTATACAGATTGAAACTAATTTTGAAAAAATAACCCCATGATATCAATAATGGTTATCATCATGATAAATAGAAATATAATCTATTACATGAATATCATCACATTATATAAAAAAAATGTCCTCAGATTTTATAGGTACAATGCTTCAAAAAATAATATCAATTATATCCTGATAATTTCTTTTTTCCTTAATACTTCCCAAGGAATTTTTCAAAAATAGTCTGGATTCATTTATTTATGTGAACATTAAAATTTATCATCATGTTTCTTAGAAATGAGTTAAAGTGTAGACCTTGTATCAGAAACATAATTTGAATAATGTGAATAAAAATTTAATATACCTGAAAACACATCAATGGATGGTACCAACTCTACTGAACTAGACACAAAAGATATTTATACGACATTATTCTTTTAATATTCATCCGTTATATCCTATATTCATATTTTTAGACATGTAATCACATAATAACCCATATAATTACAATTAAATCACCTAAAATTAAACATATAATTATTTTTTGAATACTATTCTTCTTATTCATAAACCATATTTCAAAACTTCCACCATTTGAAACACTTACCATATTTTATAAGTCATTGAATGAGGTTATTTTTCCCACACTAATCAAAATATGGAATCATGAATTTCATACCATCTAATTTCAATGATGGAATAATTCCCATTACCAACCACTTCACCAAATTTTTTGTTTTATTTCATGGAATACATGATCATTACCTAACTATACTTCTTCATTAACAACGCATTGATTATGTTTCTTATATCACTTTAAAACATTATGATCTATTTAGATTTGATATCTGGGCTTCAACACATGGTAAAATAGATTATATTTACTACCAATATAACTAAAAATATATGGTATTAACCTTGATGATGGAATTAATTTTTCTATACATATTTCTACAAAAACAACCACTTTTTACATCAATTCCATGAATTTATTTTCCACAAAAATTCAAAAAATATTATGAAAATATATATCATGGATAATATTCATAAATTCATCACATAGAATGGAATAAATAAATTATTTTTCTCTTATATTATTAACTATTGACCACCACAATTAATCTCGAACATCAAAATCGTATGTAGAAAGAGTTAACTATTAATTTTATTAGGAAACCATGATTACAACAATATTTTCTGGGAATTTAAGCTATCCATAATCTTCCAAAGTGTTAGAGGATATATTGAATGATTTAATGTTTTATTCATGAAATTATCTTACAATGGTCCATGCCTTACAAGCTTTTTACATTAACGAATTGAGGTATTCAGATAAATATCAAGGAGGATCAGTGGATATTGAAGATACAAAAATACTAATGTATGATTTTTATTTGATAAATAAGGGGTTTATGGAGTAAAGGTGTCATTTTCTATGTGAATAGTTGGAGGTGGATGGATTATATGGAACTGAGGGGTGGTTCTGAGAAATTTTTTTAATCTATAAGACATGAATTTATGATATATTCTAAATAATATAGAGGCTATTTGTTTCGTTTGGAAGATGGGTTTATAGAATGAAAGTCAGTTTTATGGCTTCTAAAGAGTGGACTCAAAGATCTTTTACTATAAATGTGTTACTCACCACTTATATTGGGTTATTTTTAGCTTGATTTTATCCCTTTATTAGCCAATATTATTCTCATTCATACATTTTTTGTTCTCTAATTGTTTATTGAAAACTAGTATATTTTTTGGAAAATTTTAAGCCCACCTTATGTCAACTTGATCATTGGGTTCTAGCGGCTTCTCATTAGTGACCAATGCTAGTTTTTTCTCCCTTATCTATTTTTTCACTTGAATTCACTGATGAAGAAGCACTATGTTTGGTATTTCCCTGGTTTAGGGCGTGTTTTTTGGATTTCATAATGGAAACCATTCATGGTGGGTTATAGAAAGCGTGTTTTCCTTATGTGGTTGTGGTTTTTAGTATATTTGATCTTTTCCTTGTGTTGTGAAGTGAGGTAAAGGATCTTCATTGAGGTTGGTGATCCTTTTTTCCTACCTCTTTATGTGGAAATTTGTTGGGATTGCATAATTTTTTAATCCATTAGGTGGATAATAAGGGTTTTCATAAGACAATTATTAAATGGAATAACTAAAATTGATTGTTATGGGGGATATATTGAATGATTTATTGTATTGATTATTTTTATAGATGATATTGTAAAATCCAATTTTCAAAACTCACAATAATAGATGATGGAAGATTTATTTTCATTATATATGATATTTTTTGTGACCCATGTGGTTTTTTCATACAAATATACCATTAATAGAAGGGTAAATATAATATATTTGTCTAATAAATTAGTTTCCCATTGTTCTGGGTCTGTGTGATAACACTCATGCTAAATAAATAAATTAATGTGACAAAATCAATTGAATAAATTTTGGATGTATGCATGTGATTTGGTTGTTGGTGATTCCTTTTTGCAGTGCCTTCTATGTTTTGGGCTATTATATAATGATTGATGGGATTGGAACAAATATATTTTTCTCGGGGTTGTGATGTGGTGGTTGGTTTGGATTGATACAATGTGGGATGTTTTGAAATGTGGTGTAGATGTAGAGTGGTTATTGGGAACATATGATGTGTTGTGAGGTTATTGTGTGTAGTGGTGATGATTTGGGGTGTTGATGTGTGGTTTCCTAAGTGGTTGTTGTGTTGTGAGCTGTGTTTAGGATGTGGATGTGCAGTTCTTGTGGTGAGATGGGCCAATTACGTGGTGTTCCAATGTTATTATCATGGTTATAAATGTAATAAATTATGATTCTGAATGAAACAAATAAATTAATGTGTTGTAAATTTAATATATTGAGATAGAATATAATGTGTGGTAAATGGATTGATTAATAAAAATGGTGGAGTTTTTAAGGGAAAGAGGGAAATTTCATGTGGTTATGTGTGGTGGTGTGATGTGTCTCCTATAGTGGTATATGTTACTCTTATAGTGGATGGGTGGTATTATAGAGGAGATGTGCAGTATTTTGTTGAAGTTTATTTAAACCCATAGGTTTTGATTTTTCTCTCTCTATATACCAAGTATGTTTATGTTATTTTTATATGATCTTTTCCTGATTTATATAACCTTACTAACTTTAGGATGATATAAATTTTTTGGATCTCCATAAAGTCTAGGTTGGTAGTGATATGGATGGCTGGCCATACCATATTCTATAGTCATCCATTAATAGTTATAGAAATGTGTATTTTAGAGTTATATTTTGTTATAAAAAATATTCTTTTGCGAGAGATGTGTTGTGATTAGGGTTTGATGAGATTCAATATGGATTGTGGGTCATTCATTCTAAGATAAGGTAATGTTGTTAATTTACATCATGTTTATTAAACCCTACTACTCTATATATGTGATGATATGTTGTGCGAAAACCCAAGTGTTTTTTGTAGATATATGTAGTTGTGGCCCAGTTACTTATCATAATGATTGATCTGATGATACTAGTTACTATGTCCAAGAGCTAGAAATTAT
Source organism: Viscum album (assembly GCA_963277665.1). NCBI lineage: Eukaryota > Viridiplantae > Streptophyta > Magnoliopsida > Santalales > Viscaceae > Viscum > Viscum album. Next base: position 915,372,152 of record OY728162.1, on the reverse strand, counting down.
TTGGGTGGAGCAAGTAAGGACACATCCATCCCAACATCAGATAAGGTTGGTGTGTAATGGGTTATATATGGAAGGAATGGGAGCATGTGACATTCATCATTGGGGTGAGAGTGTACTAAATATGTAGGGAAGTGGTAATGGGGAACCTTACTATATTGATATAAAATCTATGTTAATATATTAGATTTTTGACAAGGTGAAAGATCCATGGGGAGGCTAGAGATGGTTATTTGATAATTTTCTAGAGAGACTAATTTTTCTTATATTAATGTTACATCATTTTATTGATAATCACCATAGAACGATTATACAATTAGGATCCAAAGTTTTAGTGCCTTAGGAAATCTAGGACCATACTTAACTTTTACAACATAAAACATAAACATTTAATTAATTCCATCTTCAATGTATTCAATTGTCCCTTGTGTTATCTTTATTACTTGAAGTCTCTCGAGAATATACATCAATAGGGGTGTGCTAAAATCCTAGTAATAGGATAGATAAATACAAAAAACAATATAACATGGTGCGGGAAAAATCATTATCAACATAACAACGGCATAAGATCATAATCATGAGCGGAATCCTTGAGAAAAGAATTAGAATGTGGAAATTCATAAAAATGAAACATCATGTCTTATAGATCAACTACCAAATATAGTTTTTAACAAATATCACATCATTTTCACACATATTTCACATTATTTATGAGGTTCTTCATAATACCCCATGCATTGGAGTGCTATATAATTAAGGGCACACCCCAAACATCATAAACTTTTCATTATCATGCATGCTATAAAAAAATATCAATAATGAACCTAAATAACAAAGGGAAAGTAGTGGTATTCATATCATAATCAAACATTCATAAATATTGGGTTCATAAATGAAAGGGGGAATAACATATTTCATCTAAGAACCATCAACATTGAGTTAGAAGTAAATATTGTTTTTTGAAATAAGATTAATTTTTGGAAAACATTCTATTTGTCATAGAATACAGTTGAAAATATGTATATCCCAGACAATATAATATTATTAACCATAAATGAATTTTAATGAATAACCATACTAAGAATGGGGTGAAGTAGGGAGAACCCAAATAAAGAGAGTTGGGTTCGAGCAACCCCCTAACCATTTGTCAAAAAGATTACATCATGTTAATATCCTTTATACTCACATTATATTCCCTAATTAACAATTTAAGAACCTTTTATACATGAATATAATTCATTATGGTTCTATTAAGTTCTTTTATAGTTCTTTTTAAAAGTTATAGAGTTTAGATTCATTTTTTGGGAGCGTTTGTTTTCATAGCTTTCAGGATCAGTTCACCTGTATACATAAATGGAAGTTCATGTAAGATGCAAAAAAAAATTATATATTTTTTATTATATGTTTTAATGATATTACATAAGATTAATTGATCTTATGAATTATTTTTTTATATCCCGTGATGATTATTCATTAGATAAAATTTAATGATGATCATTTTAGGATAATTTTGCCGGTATTTGATCACAATCGACTTGTTTTGTTTTATCATTTAGTATTATGAGTATAATTTACTTCCAGAACAAAAAAGAGTTTTAACATATGCTTTATAATAGTTTTTAACCATTTAATGTTTTTCTTAATATCCTTGTAGGCATTTATGGAAAATAAATGTTCATCACCCATGATGTTGGTAAATTGACACTTCACAGGTGATGATTTCACTTTTAACAAAAGAGGGAGAGAGAGGGAGGGAGGGAGGTTTTTAAGGTTGTATCATGCATTAAAATGATATTATTATAGTATATTTATGGTATTGGATTTATCATTTCATTAGGATGAAGGTATGTGAAAAGGTAATAATAAACGAAATTGAAATCGAAACAAAATTAATTGAAAATAGAGAGGATTTACCTCTTGAATTATCCTCTTGAGATCCTCCTCAAGGAACCTAGGCCTGGCCTTTTGATAAAACCAGGGGCCCTTGGACATGGAGGAGGGACTAGGTAATAGTATTTTACCAAATACAGGAAATGATAAATGTTCTATAGGTGTAAGGAGAAGAGGGCGTGAGGGGTGTTATTTATAGTGGAAGGGAGGGGTATTTTTTAATTATTTTAATCATTAGACTATTAATTTTTTGAAGACCAAAAATAGTGATGATACATGAAAATAAAAAAAATAATTAGTTCATGTGAGTTCGATCCAATGGTCCCTTACATCAACCATGACTCCAACATTTCTAAAAAATCTAGGTTGTTATCATTTATCATAAATTATCTTCTTTTACTATTCACAAAATGCAAGTATTTGAGAAAAAAACACAATGAATTCACGTTAACCATCTTTAAATGTGATGAATTCACATATGAACTCCATTTTATAAAAATAATTTTCAAAATATGAGTAATATAATTTTTAATTAAAACCAACATTTACTTTGAAAATTTAAATTTTAAACACTTTAACTAATTTTATATCCAATTGAAAAATTACATAAGGTCTCCTAAAATTATCTTAAAATCATAAGACATAAGAATATCAATTTATAAATACAATTCATGAAAATAATTTATCTTTTATATAAATTAATTATAAAATACAAATTAAATATTTATGGATTATAAAAATACCAACACTTAATTAATAAATTCTAAAATATTTACTTATACTATGATATAATTATATCATATTATCACTTATAAGGTGGATATATTTTATTTATACTATTGTTGGTATGTCTACTATTCACTTGGTTGATTTACTATTCATAAGGGTTATATTACTATTCATAAGGGAATGTTACTTTTCCCCAAAAATTGTGTTTTCATATTAGAATGCAAATATCTTACTGGTTTCAAATGTGTATATCATATTTTTAGAATTCAAAATATAAAAGTGGAAAAATTATGTCTAATAGCTAGGATATAAAGGTCACATAGTTTTTAGTAGTTCATTTAAGCACAATTTTGATATGTGTTTCCTATTGTGATTTTATGTTATATAATTAAAATAATGGAATTTTCATTTATAAAAAATTGGGTCATTACATTCATCCCCCATTTGGAAATATCTCCCTCAAAATTTCATTTTACAAAAACAGGTGTGGGTATTTATCATTCATCACCTCCTTTGGTTCCCATGTTTCTTCTTCATACTTATGGTTCCTCTAAAACCCTTTGAAATGGTGTGTTTCATTATTTAATAAAACCTTATCTCTCCAATATAGAATTATTACTGGCTTATCCTCATAAGAGAGATAATCTTCTAGGTGTACCACCACAGAGTTTAGTAAATGAGGAGGATCTAGTATATACTTACTCAGGAATGATATGTGGAACAGATCATGAACTCAAGCCATATTTGGTTTAAGTGAAAGATGATAGGCCATGGATCCTATACAATCAAGGACTATAAAGGTTCCAATGTACCTTTCAATTATCTTCAGTATATTTCCAATCTACATGACTCTCTTATATGGTGATATTCAATGGAATACATTATCTCAAATGTTGAACATCAAGTCCCTTGGATGGTTTCCAACATATCTCTTTTTCCAACTCTTAGAAGCTTTGGTGTTTTTATGAATGAATTGAACCTTATATGTCATTTAATGTACAATATATGGTCCAAGTAGCTATCTTTCTATAACTACATCCCAACAGGTAGGAGTTCTATATCTCCTTCCATATAGAGCTTCATATGGATCCATCTAAATACTCAAGTGGAATCCGTTGTTGTATTGGAACTGATCCAATGGGATATTCTGATCCTATCCACATTTTAATTCTAATTAACAGGATCTTATCATATATTCAAATGTCATAATAGTCTTTTCAAATTGACAATTAGTTTGGGGGTGATAGGTCATGCAAAAATTCAATTCAATACTCAAGGCATGTTAACCACTCATAAATAATTTAGTTGTCAACCCAGGATCACAAATATATACAATTGAGAGTAGAACCCCATGTAGTCCCACAACATTCATCACATAAATATTATAATGTTGTTCAAGGGAGAGATATTTTCGAATAGTGATAAAGTGACTAGTCTTGGTGAGTCAGTCAACCAGAAACCATATATCATTATTTACTTTGGATGTATTTAAGAGACCCATGACAAAGTCTATGGTGACATTATCCCATTTCCATTGGGTATAGGAAATGGTTTCATCACCCATTTGGAATTTTTTCACTCTACATTAACATATTGACATATTAAGCACATTGAGATATATTATTCAATATCTTTCTTCATGTTATCCCACCATATGTGTTCTCAGAGATTATGGTACATCATGGGGATACCAGGATGGATATAGAAGGTTGGCCTATGTGTGTTTTACCATTGATCATTCTTTATCTCACGTTATGAAGGAACACATAAACATGTTCCAAACTAAATTATACCATCTTCGTCGATATGTAAATCTTTCATCTTCCCTTACTTTACTGTATTCACCTTCTTTTGTAACTCAGAATCATCCCTTGTGTGCCTCCTTAATCATATTTTAGATTGATGGTTGGGAAAACATTTGGAAATGGTATGATTTATTCCCTACCATTATCATTTCCAATTCCACCCTTTTTTATCCATTAAGATATGATATTTCTCAATCCACAACATGGATATAGTATTAGGTTCTATTCTCCTCATCGCATTAGCTATATTTTTCACCTTTTAGGGATGATAATTAACAGATAAATCATAGTATTTGATTAGCTCTAACCTATCCTTTGATGCATGTTGATCTCCATTTCTGTGAATATATATACATTAGGCTCTTGTGATTAGTATATATGTCACACTTCTCACCATAGTGGTAATATAGCCAGAATTTGAAGGAAACAACCACAACATCGAGCTCTAGATCATGGGTAGGGTAGTTCTACTCACGGATCCTCAAATGTCATGAGGCATAAGTTATCACTTTATAATTTTTTATAAGTACGCAAACTAGGGAATTATTTGAAGAATCACTGTATATCAGAAAACATTCTCCACTTTTTAGTAATGTGAGTACAAGTTCAGTGATAAACCACCTCTTTAGCTCCTTCAATATTTCCTGGCAGTATTCTATGAATACATACTTTACCCCCATCCTTATTAACTTAGTTAGCATACTTGACATTCATGAGAAATTTCTCACAAAACATCAATAATACTGTGATAAACGAAGAAAAATATGGATTTCTATGACACTAGAGGGTCAAGGATATTCGTCAATTACAATGGGGTTTTGAGTGTCCACATAAATTCTCTCACTTGTGATCACACATCCGAAGAACCTAATTTACTGCATCCAAAAGTCACACTTCCTAAACATGATGTACACCATCTCCTTATTCAATGTCGAGAACACAAGTCTTAGATGCTCTTCATGTTCCTCCTTTCTATTGGAGTTGATGATAATTTAATCATTAGACAATACTTGAACGTTTTTTGTGGTAATGTTTAAATACCAGTTTTATAAAATCCATCAATGTTTCAGGGGTATTAGTATGTCTAAATGGAATCACCAGAAAAATAGTGCCCATACTGTTTACCGAAGGAAATATTCTTTATATCTTCTTTTATCACCTTCATCTAATGATATTCAGAACAATGATCCACATTTGAGAGGTACTAAGCACCTATCAACTGGTCAAACTTCTCTTCAATCCTAGGAAGAGGATAATTGTTCTTTTTGGTAATATTTTTGAGTTCTTTTCAATCAATACACAGCTGCATTGATCCATCCTTTTTCTTGTTTAAGCGCATTGGCGCACCACAAGGTGATGAACTTGGGTGTACAAACCCTTTTTCCAAATTCTCTTGCAGCTTCTTCTATAACTCATCTAGTTTTATAGGAGAAATACTATAGGCATAATTAGAGATATAAGTATCTTTGGCTATGATATATTTTGATAACTCTACCTCATGATATAGGGGTATTCTGAGTAACTCTTTAGAATATAAATCAATGTATTTCTTTATGATGGGCATTTCCCCTAGGTGGATAACTTCTTTTCACTCAACTATTTGAATGAGGTATAAATTTTCACAGGGAATCAACACCCACACCAATGAAGTATTTTTCAAATAAGATTCGTGATATTCCTGGAATTTTTATAGGAGCATGGGATGGTTTGGAATATAAAACAATATTTCCTTTTCCCGACATTTTATATGTGCTCTATAGAAAGATAGACAATCCATCCCCAATATAGCATTGAATTCCACAAAGAAAATTATAACATAACTTTCTCAAAGAATATTCCCTCTTACGCAAATAGGTGAAGAGTCCAACACTAGGGTTGAAATAATTATACCACTAGGATTTTTTACGGATATCTATACTTAATGGTATCATGTAATCTATTAAATGGATCTAGAAAACTTGTGAGATATAAAGGAATGCATATAAAAAGAATCAAATATGTATTTTTCCATTATTATGTAAATAGTATGTGTACCTTGTTAGAATTCATTTTCGTTCTCTAATTCCACAATATTGATGTCATAAAAATTTTCTTTACTCCATAAATTTGGTGGCTACTAACACTGATTACCCTTGAGGAATTGAGTCCTATAGCACTAGCTTGTATAGTTACCTTTCTCTATACAGTTGTTGCATTGAATCATGGGGGTTTATCTCCTTTCATCCACCAAATTATCTTTTTTCATCATGTATTTTTGACATTAATGATCTTTGTGTACTTTTCTCCCTCACTTTAAGTATTTCCATGTCCCATTGAGGAAGTAACCATGATGCTTTTCCCACATTTTTGACATGTTAGTGGTTCGGTTTTCTTTCCATATTTTTCATTAGATCCTACCGCATAAAACTCCATATTTATTTTATTATCACCATATCCATAGTTCCATTCTCAAAACACCATAACCACATAGATAAAACATCAAAAAACTTCTTTGTAACTCCCAATGTATCGAATTGCAAGTTCATTTCAATGGTGTTGTTTTAAACAACTAAATATTATATCAATTTAGATATAATTTTTTTAACAAAACCCAGTTCGTACCTTGAAAGACATGTGAAATTTTCTTCATAGGCCAAGCTAGATTATCTGTTCTTGTTCATCAGCTCTATGAATTATCTCTCCATCATAGTTCAATGGGTTTGCGGGAAATATATATTAAGAAACATTAACTTAAAGTCTTCCCACTCCATCTATTCAATTTCATCAAAACGATTGGTGTTCTCAATCAAAGCCCACCATTGATTGACCTATCCATCTTTATGATAAATGGAAAGATTAACACTCTCCATATTCGAATAATGAAGCACAAAAAATATCATCTCCATCATGTTGAACCACTCTTCTATAACAAGTGGACCAAAAGATCCACCAAATGATGGTGGTTGTTGCTGCATAAAACACTTGAATTCCAGTTGCTACCTCTTTGGTGAAAGAGGATGTTCCACATTATTTAGGTTATTATTCAGAACCTCTGATAGTATGGTAATATTATGAATGAAATTTGGGAATCCACCTCCCAAATCATTGGGTATGTCATTAAATCAATCATGGCACTGTCCCTCACATGAGTTTTTGGCATGGTTTCTCCCAGTTCCACCCATTTTCTAAAATTGTAAAGGATAGAACCAAACATAATTAAACAAGTCATGAATAAATAATTTATCCCTTATGTCTAAAGGAATATCTAATTGGATCACTATTTTTAGAAATGTACCTTGGGTTCTTACTTATACTTAGTCTCATACAGACGCTTTACACTAAGGTTCTCAAATCCAAATTCCAAAATTACCTAAACCATTATCTGTTACAATCTATAATGACCTTGTGTTTTCTTACATTACTATTAAAATATTTTAATGATAAATAAAAAACAAATAACACAATTAGGATTCAAAAGTTTTTTTCCTTGGGAAAACTAAGACCATGCATAAATTCTACAACATAAAACATATACATTTATTTAATTCCTTATTCTCATGCTTATGATTGTATGTTATGTTCTACTTTGTACATGTAGTCTCCTAAGGATATAAATAAATAATGGGTGATATGAAACCCCAATAAGATGATATATAAGTACATGATACAATATTACAGGGTGTTTCCATAATCATTATCAATATAACATAGTCTTAGGATCATAATCATGAGAAGAAGCTTTAAGAAAAGACTTGGAATGTTGAAATACCTAAAATGAAAAATCATGTATTAGCGGTAAACTCCCAAAAATAGTTATGAAAAAAGATAAAATCATTTCCATTCATATTTCACTTTACTGAATAGGTTCTTCATATTGCTCAATGCATTGGAGTTCTATTTAATTCTAGGCGCACCCATCACATCAAGAAATTTTCATTATCATGCATACCACATAGAAAATATATCAATAATGAAAATAAATAAACCATGTAAAGGAATGGGTTTCATATCAAAATAATACATTCATAAAAATTTGGTTCCCAAATGAAAGGGTTATAAACATACTTGATATATGAACCCTCAAACTTGAGTAAGAAGTAAAAGGTGTGTTTTGAAATAATAGTTCATTTGGAATACATTGTGATTTTCATAAATATAGTATAAAAATGTATTTATAAAAAAATATAAGATAATTCTGATGAAAATATTTTTATGGAATATCTATACTAGAAATTGGGTGAAAGAGGGGAAAACCAAATAATGAGTGTTGGGTTCAAAAAATCTCCTTACCTTTTCTCTGAAATATTCCTTCATGTTAATATCCTATATAATCACATTTGATTCATTAATTAACAATTAAAAATCCATTTATAAATGAATACTATTCATTGTGGTTTTATTATGTTCTTTTATAGGCCTTTTTATGAGGTATAGAGGTTAAATTCATTATTCAAGAGTCTTCGTTTTCTTAGTTTTCATGACCGGTTCAGTTGTATAAATGAATGAATGTTGGTGTAATATTTGGATAAACATCCCAAATTAATAATATGTGTTTTTAATGATATTTAATAGTTTTAAATTATCTTATTATGTATTTTTTTATACACCATGATTATTAATGATTAGATAAATTGTTAATGATGATCAATTTAGGTTAATTTTTGTAGTTTTTGATCACAACAAAGTTGTTTTGTTTTATCATTTAGTATTATGTGAATAAGTTATTCTTAGAATAAAAACAGTATTTTAAAATAAAATTTAATATTTTTTTTACCATTTTATAGTTTTATTAAAATTCATGATCAAATTTATTTAAAATTAATGTCCATCGTCCATGATGTCAGTAAATTTACACTTAATGGGAGATGATTTCATTTTTGAGATAAAAAAGAGAGAGGGAGGATTTTAATGTTTGATCATCAATTGACACTATACAATTCCCATATATAAAAGTTAATTGAGTTATCATGTCATTTGGATTATGGTAGGTGATGATATAATAATAAAATAAACTCAAATTGTAACAAAATTAAAAGAAAAGGGAGAGTGTTTACCTCTTGAGTTATTCTCTTGAGATCCTCCTCAAAAAACCTAGGATTAGTATTTTGATGATACAAAGGGACCTTGTATTTTGGGGAGGCACTAGGGATTATTATTATACATGACATATTCATGGTGAAAATATTGATAGGTGTGAGGATAAGAGGGTGTGAGGGGTGGTATTTATAGTGGAGGAGAGGGGTGTTTTCATAATATTTTAATCATTAGTTTATTATTTTCTTCAAGGAGAGAAATAGTAAAGATTATTGTTACTAAAGTAATTATATAATTTTATTTATAAAAAATTATCGCTTAAACCATCCATGACTCAATAATGTCTACAAAATTCATGTTGTTAGCATTTATCGTAAATTATCATATTTTACTATTCACAAAACAATTAGGTATTTCAGAATGATAAAAAAAATCCCCCCTAACAATTTTTTGATGAGTATAATTATAAAATTAAATTTATTTTATGAAAATAATTTTATAAATATGGATAATATAATTTTTAATTAAAATTATAATTCACTTGGAAAATGAAAATTTTAATAATTATAACAAATTTTATAACACATTGAAAAATTACTTAAGGTCTCATATAATTATCTTAAAATAATATGACTAAAGAAAATTAATTTATTTATACATTTAATGAAAATAAAATTTATTTTAGATAAATTAATTATTAAATGTAATTAAATATTTAGGACTTATAAAAATACCAACATATAAATAGTAATTTGTAAAATATTTACTTACTAATACTAAGATATAATAATATAATATTTTCACATGTAAGATGATAAAATTTTATTTACACTATCATTTGTATTATTAATATTCACTTGGGCAATTTAATAAGCATAAAGGGTTATATTAATATTCATAAGGGTAACATTACTTTTCATAAGTGTATGTCACTATTCACCAAAAATTATGTTTTTTCCTATTAGACACCAAATATCTTACTGATCGCAACTGTGTATATCTGATTTTCGAAATTCAAAACCCAGAAGTGAAAAAATCAAGTTTAAGGACTAGGCTGTAAAGGTATTATAATATTTAATAGTTCATGTAAGCATGATTTGGCATTATGTTTCCTAATGTAATTTAATGGGACATAATTATCATAAGGGAATTTCAGTTGATAAAACTATCGGTTGTTATAGTTTAGGTGCTTATTGGTTTTATTTATTATTCTCTGGTGCATTACTATTCTCTTTAAAAATATTCACTTGACACTAGGGATATGATCATAATTAGTATAAATGTTATGATAACCCTAGTTGTATTAAACTCTTTTTTTTGTTTCTTAGAGGACATTGTGGATTAATCTAGACATTTCTAGCATGGGATGAAGCTGTTTTTTAGTCACTATTATAAGAATAAGCCTTTGATACACTGTATTTGAGAATTCATTAAATTCATTTACGTTGTTCCACAATTATGAGCTGATTTTTATATAATTTTATGTTTTATGGTAGAGTTTTTTGTGGTTTTTTATCTTATTCTTTAATAATATTATATTATAGATGGTATTGTCCCCAATTTTTTTATACTTTTATACACTTTGTTATTGTTTCCAGACTGAGGATTACTGGAGGAAAGATTCAGTGGTTGATATAAGTCTTCATTCATTAAGGTACCATTGGGTTGGGGGGTCAGCAATGAGTTATATTGAAGGTGTTTATGGGAGATTATATAGAGTTCGGAGTTAGGAACTATGAGGATTTTATCTGTTTCTAAGGATATGGTTCCAATTATGCATGGTGTTTGAAATAGGATTGGGAGATTGGCTAGGACATGGGACTTTTGTGAATCCAATGTAGAGAATTTTAGAATATTGAATGAACATGTGAGGTTGGACTTCTATCAATGATGATACATATGATAGGTAAATACATTTAGAATGATTATGTTCATGTTTGAATATTTTTTGGAAAAGAATAAAATATAAAAAAACCAATTCTAACAGGTGTAGTATGTTATCCTTGATTTTAAGAATGGTTCTTGGTCATTATCTACATGGGTTTTAAGTAGTTTAGGATCATAGGGACTCACTAGCTAATCATTGAAGGCATGACTCAATTGAGTTCAAGGATGTTCCAAAGAGGGACTTATGGACATTTTAGTGGTAGAGTATCAAATTCTACGAGGAAGGTATCCTAGGCATGTATATGGATAACAAGTTAGAGGATCAAGAAAAAACATTTAGTATGTTATAATAATGAGTTTGGTTCTATGTTCCGTTTGTATTTTTTCAGTTTCTGAGAGATCTACATCAATGGTCATCACTATTTCTTGGTGACAACAAGGGAGTAGATGTATTGTGGATTGAAATTTAGAAGGATTTCTAGTTAGAATTCATGTCCTTGAAAATTAGGGAATCTAAAAGGTATCAGATTATATATCTTCAGTAGGGGATCCCAAGTTTACATGGTATTGGGATTTGGTTCAAGTACCACCTGCAACATTCTCCAAATCAAATCCTAGATGAGAGTATAGAGTGTGTAGTCTAGAGGAGGCATTGAACCGAGTGAGAAGGTACGCGATCATTCTGTTTTCTTAGTTTACAAATATAGTGGTGAAACAATGTGTAGGATATCTAATAGATCCATTATTTGAGATTTTATCATAGAGAGAGTGACCAATATGGTGTTATAAGGACTATATATTCTCATGCAAGGTTGTGGGTTTCCATGAAGTCGGGCTTCCATCTAATGGAGAAATAACCATGATAGATCGCTCATGTCATAAACCAAATCTTGTCTCCACTGAAGTAGACACCAAACATGGCATGTGACAAGTCATGAAGGGCGTTCCCGATCCCCACGGGCTAGAACAAGTGCATTGGTATCATAAAATGTGAATTGGTAATGATTTACCTGAGTTTATAAACTTAAAACAACAAAATAACCCAATAAAACGAATCTGAATTTTTCAACTAAAATCATATTTTACAAAATTAGGAAGTGAATTAAATTTTTTAAAACAACTCAAAAAGACTATAACAATGGTAAAAATTCAAAATGAAATAGCCCAAGAACACTCATGGAAAGGGGCACCACCCTCAATCCATCTCCATAAGACTTCACCAGCAAGGACCTGCTAGAAACCCGAACCACTGGAATTAAAAACTGTACCCGACCTGCAACAACAAAAATAACCAAGTCCATTTACACACAATAGTGTAAGTAGGGTTTGATCCGAATCCCAATAGGATACCACAACTAATATATTCTAGGTGATAAACATTTAAAGATGAAAATCATACATGTTTTCAAAAACATGAAATACTAGTTACAATTTCTAAAAGATACAACATTAAATAAAAATAGTTTTCAGGTGTATTAATTTAAAAAACACTTTTAAAATAAATATCAAAGATTCTAAATTTACCATCTACTCATACCATATTACAACAGTAAGTAAAAAATATCTTGCGAACACAAGAAATGGGAAATAACCCCTAGGCACAAGCTAGTTGTGGGTCCTAGATACCTTATATCTCGGTAAAAGTAACCATCAAAAATATCCGTTCTCATGCACGATCCACTAGTAGGGAACATAAAAATATCCTAGGGGTCCCCAATCATCATAATAATAGTTTAGATATAGTTTTAAGCGTCAATATTGCTAATTGAAACTGAGGCCAAACCCCACGGATTCACTAGCATACTAGTACACGTCCACCCGCCTAGATACCCGGGTTTTCCCATTGTGTTCAAACAAGTTAAAAAAGACAATGATTATACTTTTCACCTACAAATATCATTTACATATCATAAATTCACCAAAAATACCAAATGTATACAACACATGTCACAAAATCCACTTTTCATTCAAATTGATTTTGAAGTCCGACACCCACCAAAATATCCCACAACACTTTTCACATTTATTTAACAGTTCTAAAAACCCATTAAAAAATTTTATAAACCCATTCCATTATATTAAAACCCTCGTAACAGCCTGATCACTTTTTACATAATACCCTTTTTACAATCAAAATCATTTTATCAACAAACTTACATGAAAGAGCCCACAAACAAGTTTCACTAAAACATCACAATTTAATAAAACATTTCAGAAATTTACAAAACATTATAAAGGTTTTTGACATCTTAAAACATCACTTCACGTTTAAAAACCCCATAATAGGTAAACAAACATACCCAACAATACATATGAACCCATTTCCCACTTTCTTTAACCAACTAAATCATTTACAATTTTTATCGAAAGAACCCAAGTGGTGTAAATATATCTTTCACACAAAACCCATTTCAAACCCCCCATTTAAGAAAAAACCCTTACCAATTCCTATCCAAAACAAAATTTTAATCCCTATAGAGATTAATAAAACCACTTTCAAGTTTTTTAAAATCACATTGAATAATACTACACAAGATCCGAAAAAAAACACACATTTTCATAAAATAATATCAAGAAGTATAACAATGTTTTACACATAAAACCTATTCAAAAACACTCTTTTTAGGCACACATGACACTAATACATTACCAAAAAATAATTTTCAGGCCGAACAAGATGTAGTAAACCAATTCCATATGTTATAAAATACACCCAAATAATACCCCATGAGTAACACATGAAAACACCCAATTTCAAGTAAAAATGAAACTATAAAATTATACACTTAACCAAATCAATCATAAATAGTTTTTGCACCACAACCAACATATGTGGAATTTGAAAAATTATTAAATACATCAGGATAACTCATCAATAATTGTTTAAACATGTAACCACCTACCTTTTATGTCGAAACCCTCAAAACATGGTGCGAAACATAAACCACACCACCGCCGCACCTCAAGGAAGTGAAATCAAACCTAAAACCACAATATTTCACCCAAGAGACAAGCAATAAAACCCTAGGTTCGATCCCGAACTTCTGTAAATTAGTAACCTCATGTATTCGGGATGAAACCCTAATCATATTGAATGTAACCTAAACAAAATTGAAAGAAGAATGAAGAAGACCAACTTTCTTGGGCGATCTTGTATAAATTTTCCCACATATAGTAGAATATGAATTTTAAAACATCCAAAAATTCAAAGGAGGTTATAAAAATGATCATGAGATCATGTAGGAACTGTAATGGAGAAAATAGATTAAAAATAGAAGGCGTTATCAAATGATCAATTTACCTCTCTAAATATGGGATATTTCTGAAATATAGAGACATTTCGATCCCATTATCTATTCTCTTAAGCTCTAAATTGTGGGAGGATAGAATGGGAGATCGCCTTAGGTAAGTGGGTTTGGGTGAGAGTTGGAATCACCTAAAAAAATAGATATTGAAGTAGATATTATAGAATTAAAATTTATTTTTAATGCAGAAAATGAGATTTCGGGTAGGCCTAATCCTTTAAATTAAAACCCATATCCACCATGATTATGGATTCTTAAATGGTTCAAATTAATATGGTGGTGTTAATAGGTCAGGGTATGACAATTATAAATTGGAAGGGATGAAATTTTTTGAAAAATGAAGGATTTATAAAGGAATCAAAATATATTTTTAAATCTTGAATTGGGCTCACAGTTTGGCCCAATTCATGAAAACTCACCCATTCCTCCATAAAAACATGGGAAACCCAAAATACAAAGAATCAATGTAAATTAAATGGAATTTAACTTTAAAATAAGTCATGTATGGGAAAATTCTCCCCACCATGAAATCCTTCCACCCCGGAAGGTCACATCAAGGCCAAAGCAACAACCAAACCCAACTGAGAAACCAAGAGGTACTCCCTTGCCAGGTTTCACAACCAAAGGCCAAAACAACTCCAGTGATCAATTAAAGAAGGATTACTCTTACAACAAAAACATATTCCACATTCTTGAAATGATCAATCACATTCATACTTTATCCCAAAATAAAACTCATCAAACACTATCTGAAAAAAAACTCAAGCAATTCACCCAAACAAACAACATCTTTGAACAAGGTTACGCTTAATTTACATTATCTAAACCATTCGGAACACTCCAATCCCAATGTTTACTCAAGGAATATGTTGGTATCTAGATAGTTAATAATGATAATACCTACCACCAATCCGAGACCATGGATAAATCTAAGCTATTGGTATGGGGGGACACAAATAGGCACCCCACCATAAGAGGCAACCTATATTTTTTTTCCGAGCCAGAATCAAGACACTAACAGGGGGAGGCCTGAACGAACTCCCTAGTAAAAAGGGTAGAATTCCATTCATATTTTACAAAGGAACGTACATTAGAATCATAATGGGTCTCCCACCCAAATAACCAACCATCTTAACCGACCAGCATGGGACGGCATAGAACGACCCAAAAATTTCTAGATTTGGGAACGTCGCACAATTAGTTCTCATAGTTTGTGAAACCGTAAAATAACTGTGTAGATCAATCTTCATGCATGTCTTCCTAGCACACAGTCACTCCTAATCATTTACAAACCATGTGCTAAGACTGTCTAGCCAAATTTCAAACCTTTCTCCAATGACTCAATGGAAACCAAAGGGGGAGGGAATAACATTGGGCGATGTTAGGGGTACAAGGCCCTCCACCTATTTCCATCGAACAATAACAACATAAGAAAGATGATGAAACCATAGGTTTAAACTCTTCCTATCTTTCATACTAGGGATAGGAAATTGTAAAAGGGTTTAAATTCCCATGTGATTTCCCCTGACTATGAGCCAGCTTCTCTCCGAGACCTATGGCTAGAGCTCAAATTATTGATGCATCTTCAGCCTCGTTGTTAGGCTTTGGAAACCCCCTAAATGAGAATTATTCATTTGGTGCCCCTAAAAACAATACTTAAATCCCCGATAATATTTTCAAGACATAAAACATTCCAAAATCACTTTACCCTAACTCGATATTTCACTAAAACAAGGGTTTAGAAAATGCACACACATCACACCTTGTTTCTTTGAGTGAGAAGATATATAAGTAAATAACACTTATACTCACCATCCTATAAAGTGAAATATTTTTATGTTTTTCCAAGGGTGACATTTTCCCAACATAACAGAGACTCTCAAATGATTTCCCAACTTTCACCTTTATATTCAATCGATCACGTGACATTATAAGACATCACCAAACATGACCACTGCGACTGATATAAACAATGAATGGAGAGGGACCTTATATTACATCCCCAAATAATACAAAACTCTAGAAAGTGGCCACAATATCCTATAATGACCATATTTCTCACACTGGTGGTTTGAAATGAATTCATGTTTCAATGATACTATGAAGAACCCAGAGTCCCTATTAGAAACCAATGATACACTCATCCCCACTAACAACCCTAGGCCATTTCCAGCTTCGACAAATTTAGAAACTTAAGAAACTAATGTCTCTTTCAACCTTCCATGAGCACTCTCCCACTAAAAAGAGGATCTAAAAATAAAATAAAGGAATGGGTGTAGACTCAATCAACAAAGATCGATAAAAGATTCTTTATATTGATCAACTGGAGGATTTTCGAATACTGAATGAATTTGGGTTGCACTTCAGTTATGAATTAACCCTTATAGGGGGCATACCTTATCCAATGAGAGAACCCAAGGACCCAACCAAATTGGTACATTGTTAAAAAAAATCCATAAAACAGATCCAAAGACATGATGGGAACCACCATAAAGGTGGTACGAAACATATCTCAGAGGAGACTACTAACCGGCCCTACTACCCAGCTTACCGACCAAACATAAACACAAAACACAGTTCAAACCTGAGGGGTTATTGGACTCAAAACATCAAACAACATCAACAATTTCCAAAAACACATAATATAAGACATCCCAATCAA
This sequence comes from Viscum album, assembly GCA_963277665.1. Lineage (NCBI taxonomy): Eukaryota > Viridiplantae > Streptophyta > Magnoliopsida > Santalales > Viscaceae > Viscum > Viscum album. The sequence goes on along the minus strand of OY728162.1, from coordinate 915,354,864 downwards.
TTCATCAAGACATAATGTTTTTCACTAAAAACATTTATTGAAAACAAATGGTTCAGCAGTTAGCGTATCCACCAATGGTATCCCATGGGCATTACACATTAATGTTTCTGTGCCACACCTGGTACTTTCATCATATCCATCTCGAAACTCACCCAGTTGTGCCATCAAACATCCATCATTCCATATAAACCCATGCATGTGCATTCTCATGGAAATAACAAAGCATAAAACAAAAAAAATCGTTCCACTTTTAAAAACCAAAACAGTGAACCAATACATCTTTTTTCTCAAAACAACTAACCACAAGATCAAAATCTCAATTCACATCATAAAAAACTTTTCAAAAAGACACAACCATTTTGAAATTAACTCAATTTTGAGATATTCACAGTAATTTTAAAACATCTCAACCCATTAAAACACCCTTTGATTGTTTATAAATCTCTATTACAAACACTTTTCAAAACCAACTTCAATATAGTTTCTACTTTCAAAAGATGTGTAAGCACACCATTTTCCATTTCAAAAAAAATTCTGAAAATTAAGTTCCACCATTTATTTTATCAAACCATTCCATCTTTATTTGAAAATCATTTCACAAATACTTTATGTTTCTTAAAACCAATGTTCCATGATTTCAAAACTAAAACACAAAACAATGTGAGAGGAAACTAGTTTCAGTGGGTGACTTGGAAATATGGTTGGAGGAAATATTCTAATCACCTCACCATAATAGAGAGTGTTCTAGGGAATATCCTTGGCTCCACATGGCATTCTAGGCCCTGCGTTCTCACTAAGACCATTAACCCAACTCTCTTTTCATTTCCCCTAATCATCATCGAACCAAGAAAACCAAAGTACTTAGAAAAATCCCAACTTCTCCTGGAAACGTGAATCCCATAATGAGGTGTGGTGATCATGAAGACTACTTATAATTGGAATTCCAAGTCCCAAAAACCCTAACTCAATACTATCCTAACTCTTCCCCAAATAACCTGACCCAAAGAGTTTACCTGAACCTCTTCTGATACCATTTTGTCACAAACCAAATCTGGTCGCCACCGAAACATGGACCAAACCTAGCCCGTGACAAGTCATGAAGGGTGTTACAAATCCCTACGAGATGTCACAAGTTCCTGGGTATCATAAAATGAGAATTGGGAATGATTTACCCGAGTTTATAAACTTAAAAAATCAAAATAACCCAATAAAACGAATCTGGATTTTTCCACTAAAACCATATTTTAAAAAATTCAGAACTGAATGACGTGTTTTAAAACAACTCAAAAGACTATAAAATGGTACAAGATCAAAATGAAATAGCCCAATAACCCTCATGTCATGGGTCACCGCCATCAATCCATCTTCACAAGACTTCACCACCAAGGACCTGCTAGAAGCCCAAACCACTTGAACTAAAAATTGTACCCAACATGCGACAAAAAAAATAACGAAGTCTACTTACACCCAAGGGTGTAAGTAGGGTGTGAGAAAAATCCCAATAGTATACCACCAATAATAGATTCCATGTGATAAATATTTAAAGAAGAAAAACATGCATGTTTTCAAAAACATGAAATGCCAGTTAAAATTTCTAAAAGATGCAACATTAAATAAAAGCAGATTTCAGGTGGGATAATATAAAGAATAAACACTTTTAAAACAAATACCAAAGATACTGATTTTTCCATCCACTCATACTATATTCTGATGGCAAGAACAAAATATCTAGTGAGCATAAGAAATAGGAAATAACCCCTAGGAGCTAGTTAGATGTGGGTCCCAGGTAAATCGTATCTCTGTGAAAGTAACAATCAAAAATATTTGTTCTCGTGCATGAGCCACTATTAGGGAACATAACCATAACCTTTTGGTCCCAAATAATTATAATCATAGTTTAGATAGAGTTTTAGTTATCAATCTTTCTATGTGAAACGGAGGCCAAACCACACGGATTCACTAGCATACTAGTATGCGTCCACCCACCTAGATACCCGAGTTTTCTCTTTATGCTCAAAAAAGATCAACAAGTCAATGAATATACTTTCCACATACAAATATCATTTCCATATCATAAATTCACCAAACCTCCCACATGTATACAACACAAGTCACAAAAGTCCACTTTTCATTCCAATTGATTTTGAAATCTGACTCACAACAAAATAGCCCCCAACACTTTTCACATTTCTTTAACACTTCCACAAACCCAATAAACAATTTTATAAACCCATTAAAATATATTAAAACTCTCATAGCAGCCCAATCACTTGTTACATGATACCCTTTTTACCTTCAAAATCATTTTATCATCAAACTTACATGAAAAATCCCACAAACATGTTTCCCTCAAACCTCACAATTTAATCAAACATTTCAGAAATTTACAAAACATTATAAAAATGTTTGACATCTTAAAACATCACTTCACCTTTCAGAACCCCATAATAGGTGAACACAGATACCAAATAGTACATATGAACCATTTTCCCACTTTGTATAACCAACTAAAACATTTACAATTTTCATAGAAAGAACCCAAGTGGTGTAAATATATCTTCCACACAAAACCCATTTCAAAACCCCCATTTAAGACTAAAAACCATACCAATTCCTATCCAAAATAGAATTGGAATCCCTAGAGACATTTATAAAACCACTTTAATGTTTTATAAAATAACCTTGAATAATACTACACATGATCCAAATGAAAATACACATTTTTATAAAATGCTCTCAAGAAGTATAACAATGTTTTACCCACAAAACCTATTCAAAAGCCCTATTTTTAGGCTCACATGACACTAATACATTACCAAACCATAATTGGAAGAACAAAGAAGATTTAGTAAACCAATTCCATATGTTATAAAATACACCCAAATAATACCCCACGAGTAAAACATGAAAACACCCAATTTCATGTTAAAATGAAACTATAAAATTAACCACTTAACGAAATGAATCATAAACAGTTTTCACACCACAACCATCATATGAGGAATATGAAAAATGAGAAAATACATCAATATAACTCATAAATAATTGTTTAAACATGGAACCACCTACCTTTTATGCTGAATCCCTCAAAACATGCTGCGAATCATAAACCACACCACCGTCGCACCTCAAGGAAGTGAAATCAATCCTAAAAAAACATGATTTCTCTGAAAAGTCAAGAAATAAGAACCTAGGTTAGAGCCCTAACTTATGGAAATTATGAACCTCAAGTATTAGGGATGAAATCCTAATCACATTGAATGTCACCCTAAGAAAATAGAAAGAAGAATTAAGAAGACCAACTTACTTGAGAGATCCTGTATAAATCGTCTCACATACACTAGTATCTGAATTTAAAAACATCCAAAAATTAAAGTTAGGTTCTAAAAAGGATGATGAGATCATGTAGGAATTGTAATGTAGGAAACATAATAAAAATTAAAGGAGTTAGGAAAGGATCAATTTACCTCTCCAAATCTAGGTGATTTCTGAAATCCATAGATTTTCGACCAATTTCTCGATTCTATTGAGCTCCCAATTGTGCGAAGAGAAAATGGGGGCATGCCTTAGGTAAGTGGGCTCGGGTGAGAGTTGGAATCACCGAAACAATGTAAATATTGAAGAAGATATTAAATAATTAAAATTTATTATTAATGCTGAAAATGGGATTTCGGGCAGGCCCAATCCCTTAACTAAAAACCCATATCCACCATGATTATGGATTCCTATATAGTCCAAATTAATTTGGTGGTGTTAATAGGTCAGGGGATGAAAGTTAGGATTTGGAATTGGTGAAATGTGTTGAAAAATAAGGATTTATAAGGGAATCAAGATTTATTTTTAAATCTGGAATTGGGCTCACAGTTTGGCCCAATTCATGAAAACTCACCCATTTCTCCATAAAATCTTGTAAAACCCACAAAGTAATGAATTAATGGTAATTAAATGGAATTTAACATTAAATTAAGTCATTCATTGGACATCTCACCATTAATCTAGTGGAGGATGTTCCCAAGAACCTACCCGATTTTTTCCCACCACATATATGGATTGAACGAGAATTGATAGGACCAATGTCTAGCAACAAAGAGGGTCTGATATCACATGGTTGTTTACGCCCCTTTTAAGCAGTAACAACAGTTTCCCATGAGGTCATTTCAGTGGTAGGGACCAATGGATATTGTTTGGAAGCTAAGGATAGATGGTCTCTAAAGAGAGATATTTTTTGGTGGTCCTTATCCATTGCGACCAAGTATATAGTATGTCCATCAAGCTCAGTAGTAGAAATGAAGATGAGAAGGATAAGGTCAGATGCATGTGTTAGAGGGGGCTGTGCAGATAGAGCCAATAATTTATCCCAGTATGATTATTTTATTATCTATTTGTGCCTATGATTTGTTTTATTCAAGATCCCTGCACTTATATTTTTATTCCTTGGTTCTATAAGTTGGGATTGAATTTCGAGACACTTTTAGTAAATCATTATCTAAACTAGTCAATGGACATGTAGTTTTGTTTGACGTGTTCTAGAGATAAATATTGTTGATAGGGTAGCATGATTCAATGTGATATTTTCTCTTGATAAGAAAATAATATGTTGTTATCCTTGTCATAATTCAGATTTATTATATTCTCTTATTCATTTATTTCACCTTGAAAGGAGTATTTTTATGGGGAGGGCTATTTAGTATCATTTTTTGGTGAGGGTGGTTGTCGTATGAGATATAGGAAGGCGGAGCCTCTATTGTATCATTTAAAAGAGCTATTAGTAGAATAAATGAAATGGTATATTTCCAGGGACGTGGAGGAGATACAATATGTTTTCATGGAATAGGTTATGACTCTAGATCCTTGATGAGACATCGAGTATTGAATATAAATATGACCAACGTGTCAATGATTTTTATAGAACCCAATGAAATGTATCATACAAACTTAAGTGGGCTGAGGCTGCAAGTGGATGATATAATTCATAGGGGTGTCATCCAACCTAGTGGGTCACCGCCAGGTGATCTAGTGTTTTTAGCCATGAAATATGATGGTATTGTAATGTTTTGTATATAAAACCATGAGATTAATTAGAATAAATGCAAGAAACGTTACACTATAATAATGATAAAAGATATTTTAATATTACATGAAGGATATATTTTTTTATTAATGATCAAAATGTGGTCTATATATCAATATATGTCGGTGAAAGATGATAATATTCTTAAGATATCATGAATATGTAGGTCTTAGAACCTTTAGTTAGCAATAATGTTGTTCGGTGATATAAAATCACCAAGAATGGTCATGGGGCCAGTGAACTCCATGTTCAGTGAGTTCCTAAAAATATTCATAATAATATTCATGAATGACATTTTGATCTGCTCGAGGTCATAGATGGAGACATTAGGGAATCATAGAGTTAGTTTATAGGTCATTATGCACTACCATATCTATAGAAAGTTGTCAAAGTGATACTTCTAGAGATGAGATGTTTGTTTTTTGGACATGTGGTACCATTTAAGGATCTGGTAGGAGACCCATCAATGTTTGAGGTAGTTGTTTCATAGATATCATAAAATAAATAGAAGAGGTACACAGTTTCATTCATCATGTGGTCGATTATAGAAATTTTGATCATAATATCTCTCATGATGAAACCTTGATAATAATATTGACTAAGAAGGACCATACTTTTGTGTAAAAATACCAGTATTAAGAAATGATTCTCTATGAGAAGGGAACTTTTTCAGTGATCTTATGATTTGGTTTCCTAAGGAGGGTATGTTTTTTAGGTTTTTTATGATCTGTCTCATCCAGGCTTTAGACCCATGTTGATTCACCAAAGGGAGGAGATCTATTAGTGTTATATTCACTTAAATCCCCATGATCATAAAATATCCACCCCAGATTTTGAGTTAGTGGAAGTTGTGATTATGGGGAAATTGTATTGTCATTAGCAAATCGGTGCACACTTCGTGGTTTCACCTAAACACTATATTTTGAAATTTATTTTTCTCATTTAGATATAATTATATATATGGATTGGTTGATGGAGTCTCCTGAAGATTATGATTTCAAGATCACGTACACCCTAAAAATGGGGAATGTGGTTACCAATGAACTGATCATGAAGTCCTATATAGATGTGGTTCGGGTGACTACATATGATTTCAAATATATGTTGGATCTTTAAATAATTAATACTGATTTTAGATAGAGAGGTTCCATAGTATTATTCATCATAAAACATTTGATTCAAAATTTCTAATGACCCAAACATTTATGAATAAAATTACATTTATTTTAATTAAATGTATTATTGATATAGAAAACACATGAACCCTTTTTTATTACTATATCAAATTAGATTTAAATGACCATTATGTATCCTTAACGTTGATAATATAACTCTTGAATCGTGATCACACGACTAGTATAAATATAGGGTTTCAAGAAAACCGTTCTACATACAAAAAGGAAGTGATGGCCTCTACCAGTATGATAATACACTATGAAGCTCATTTAACAAATCTTTTAAGAGAGATAGTATTTCTAGGACTTCACCTAGACCAAGCCCAAGAAAATATCCAAAAACATAAGCATTATCAAAACCATTTACAATAGAAGTTAATGATCATCGAGATCCTTACCTAAACCATATTAACCGAACGTCCACATGAATGCCCCACCAATGCACACCTTACTCATAGTGCATATTATGGTGTAATAATGGGATATGTAACAATACCATATCCTTATGATTGTTTTCATTGTTTTTATACGTTCATTTTTGTTACTTTGTAAATGATTTTTAAAGAACATATATTATTTTAGGTTAATAATCAAATTCAATTACGAAATCTACTTAGATGAATTGAGGTATTTTTATATTAAATAATATTTATATAAAATATTATTATTATATTACATTTATTAAATATAAATTATAATATAATTTTTGTGATTTCAAATGGAATTTTTATTAATGTTTGAAAAAATTTTGTGTCAAAAACCATAAATTTTCAATAATTTCTAGTTTTTCTTTTATTCACAAATTTTGAAAATTATCAAGATAATATGAATATTATTTTTGGAACGAGGATGTAAAAATTATCCAATGGTGAATCTTTCATAATTTTATGATACAGTTGAATGTTTGAGTAAAATGAAATATAATATAAATATATTACATGTTTTATGACAAAATAATGACCCAATATTAATACAATATAATACTATAAAAGGTATCTTCATCCAAATATACGTTTTTACATTAAAATAATTCAATTATGGGTTTATTTGATTTATTTTATAAATCCTAAGTGAATCCTCCAAGACATATAAAATATTTAATTATTTTAAAATCATTTCCTTGAAAGTGTTACTCACCTACACATAAGATAAGGTAATATTTTAATATATCCAGCCCAGAACCATATAAAATAATTTATATCGCTCCCCTTTTCCTGAATCCATTTTCAAGACCATGGAGTGGTTTTTGGTTTTGATTATTTTATTATGAGGTGTCCAAATCCAATATAATAAAGAACTCCCCCCCTCTTTTCCTATATAATCCAACCCATGTTTCCATTTCTATTCACTCATGCTCCATGGTGATTTTCCAAACTCTTCTCTACACTCCCTGAAGTCTTCCAAAGGTGCCCCATGCTCCCAAAAAACCTCACCCAAGCCTTTGGGATCCCACATCCAAATAAGGGATCTCCCTCTCTCCTTTTTCTTCATGCACCACTTTTATGTCATCCCTATTAATTTATATTTTCTTGATTTGAGATATTTTCTTCCATACCTCCTTACATCCCATTTGATGTATACATGATGGGATCTTACTTTAACTATCATTAATCAAGACTACGATCCATTAAAACGACCAGTATTAATGCCGAAATTCTGTAAGGGATTTCTCTCTTCTTATTTCCATTAATGAATTTCTTTTATATTATGAATCTAAATTATATTTCACTTGTTAGGATATTATTTTCCTTGATCTCTTTACAGTCCATACTATGTATAAATTATTATAAACCCCATTTCACTCTCATCAACCGAATTTATGAATTTCTATATGAAGTCGTTATGCTTCCAAAATTTCACAACAGTTTTCCATTCCAAAATCATCGTGTAGTGAATACGATACCCATTCCTATATCAAAGAGATTCACATTTATACGTGAATTTATATCAAATGATGACATAAATTTATGAATTACACATTCCTTTATCATGGAATAAATGATGATGTTTAATTAATCCACATTATATGATCTTTGTGGCACAATTAAGCACAAGATTTAAATGATTATGAAGGGTGCACCGAGATAACACTCAAATGCATTAAGTAATGTTTAGTACCATGATACGTCATACTAAGATAGGGGATTACCTGATTTTTTTATAGAATTTTTTTAAACCATATTAGGATTGGGTTTTACCTAATTCATTTATGTTAATGTTGCAATTTTTTAAGTTGATGCCACATTTCCATGTTATTAATATCATGCTATATCATGCCTTTATGTTCATGTTTCTTTAGCACTCCATTGATATAAATATTGAATCACATGTATTGTATTCCTAATATTATTCCTTTTTTACTCCTATAATAGTCTTTATATCTCACCCTTTTCTTATTTATGTTCCCATATTCTCCCATGAAATACTATGTATGAATAAATGTAGAGGTCATGTAAAAGAAGTTTTCAATAAATATGTTTATTTGATGTCTTAAGGTGTTATGAAATGTTCATAATCCCTAAAGACACGAGACCACTTAATCTTTTGAGTTGTATTATGTTAAAGTTCATGTAACAAATCATGTTAAAATATGATATATAGATGAGGTTTGATCTATTCTTGAGGCGGTAGGAGGAGTATTAGTGGAGAGACACATAGGCATAGGTGATGCATGACTGAATTGGTCATAAAATGGTCAAAAAAATATGTTTTTCTCGAGGAGGTCATAAATTACATGGGATATGACTGAGGGAGTTGTCAAGGTGTTTCACTTCTCATCATTAGTGTCGCTTCCAAGTGTGAAAATAATGTATCAGTGTTTTAAGAGTCATATTTGGTGACCTTGGATGAAATGGTCAGTGGAAGAGTTTGTGGGAAGGTGTCTAGTGGGAAAGTACGTGAATGTGGGGACCCATTTTCAAAGATTTTTCTTGTAGTAAATAAATAAATTTTAGTTGAAATAGAGAGAAATATATATGTATTTCATTATTTGGATACCTCTTCCTCAAGGTAGTTATGATGAATTTTGGATGATAGTGGACTAACAAATGAAGTTAGTTCATTTTCATGATATCTACAATTCACGTGTGATGGATGTCTTGGAGAGGTAGTATGTGGATGATATAGTTAGAAATCATGGGGTATATAGTACATTCATATATGAGCAGAATACTAATTTACCTCTCAAGTCTATACTGTATTACAACATTCTTTTATATTTCTCTTTTCCCTTAGCACTTCCTTCTACTATCAAATAGATTGGTAGATAGAGTGGGCCATAAAAACACTAGAGGATATGTTTCAAGATACTTCATGGAATTTGGAGGATCATGGGTATGTAATATACCTTTTTTTCATTATTTAATTCAATTATATGTATCATTAATCTATTGGTATCTCCCCATTTTAATCATGGTATGATTGGTCATTTCATTATCCATTGTGATGCATCAATGTTTGGGAGTTAGAAGTTTTTAAACTTGATGTTTTGTAGTGTAAATCTATGATTATACATTTGTTTTGATAGAGGATAAGGGTTGTTCAGAACCATCATAAGTAATATGCAAATCATTTTCATAGTCCCTTGAATATGAAGGTTTGAGACCATGTGTTTTTAGAGTCTCTCCACAACATGGATAGTGGATGATTAGAAGATGGATTAATATTTATCCCCTATTAGTTAGGTATTATTCTGGGTCTATGTGTTATAGAGGGTTGGAATATTAGTTTTCATTTCCCTCATATCTGTTGTTAATCCAAAACATCATTTATGGGTTCCAAATTCATAGTTTTCTACAAGATGACTCTCGTTTTTTTTAATTGGCAGAGATTGATAATGAGGATAATGTGATGTTCATAGATCCACTAGTAGAGATCCCAAGTCTTAAAGGGAGGGTGTTTTATTAAAGAAAAATTCATTTAGATAAATTGTTGTAGAGGTATGGTGGTCAAGAAGATTGTAATTTAGATTAAGAGATGTATATGTGTTCCCAATACAAATATTGGTTTTGAGTTTTTTCTTTTCTCTTTTTATTTTAACATCGTGTTGTTAATAACATGTTGTGTTATTAGAGGTGTAGTTTTCCTTGATGTTGTGGTGTGTGGTAAATGATTTTTTAAATTATGAATAGAGGACCTGATTCATATTAATAAATCAAAATATTTAAACATGATTAAAACCATAAAGGCTAATTAGTTTCCACAAAATCTTATAGTATATTCACTTGGAATATGGGATTGACTCATTTGTGTGCTATGGGATGTTATTTTTTTGGTTTTGTAAATGTTTAGTTTATTTTTTAGTGGTTGATATGGTTGTGTGGTGATGTTTTCATGTGTAAAAGTAAGATCTTGTGGATAGTACAAGGTATTTGGTGTTTTCCCTAGTGATATGTGGTAATGTGGTTCCATGGGTTTTTTCTTGGGTGTTTCAATTTGGAATGTTTGGTTAGTTGTAGAATTCAAGGAGTAATATGATCATTGAGGGGTATCTCACAAGGTGGGTTCTCATCTACTTTTCTTTTCTTTGGGGTTGATCTTTATTCTTGAGTAAGTGACTAATTTGATTGGTATCAAATGTAATGGTCTATGCCTTCACATCCTATTAAATTTCTAGTTTTAGGCAGTCAAAGATAGACTGAGGAATCTTGATGAGGTTCAATGGAGGTTGAAGATGAAACTGAATTAAATTAGGTTTTTTATTTAATAAAATAGGGGTTTATAACATATCGGTATGGTTTGCGGTGTGTATGGAAGGAAACTTACTAGTTATATGAGACAATGTTTAGGCTATGAAAAAGGTTTTTTATAGTATGAAAAGGATTTATAGTGAATGTTAATTCATTATGTTGGTCCATTTTATTCATGTAAAACTGTTTTATGACATGAAATATGGTTTTTCTGATTTTAAATAGGGAACACATGGATTTCACGATGTAAAAGTATGATTTACACCATAAATAGGTCATGTTACATATTGTTTATATAAATTTATCAGCCAATATTATTCTCATTCGATCATCAGGACATCACTATTTTTTATGAAAACAATGAAATTTTAGGAGACTTTCCATAACATCTTCCCTTACATGAATCATTGGAATATGGAGGATTATCATTTTAGATCGGTGGTATGTTTTTCTCCCTTACCAAACTATTTCATTTTCATTATTCCTAGATGAATCACTATCTTGGTGTTTCTATGGTTCAAGGTGTGTGTTGGGCTATTATTCTAACAACCCTTTTTTGAGGTTTAGAGTGATCATAGCTTTCCTTGAGAATTTTTGTTTGGTGGGATGCTCTGTTTTCTCCCCATGGTGCACTACATGATCTAATGGTGATTTGAGGTATGATATCCATGTTATATACCTTTATACATTATATTTGTGGTGATTTCAGTATTTGGATTTCAATTTTGTTGATATTAAGGGTTTGAACAATAAAGATAATTAAATTAACTAACTATGATTGATTGGAATGAGGTAGTTATTACATACTATAAGACATTGATACATGTTATTGATGATACTTTTAATACTTGTTCCCAAGACTGAAAATATCACAATTATAAGCCATATTTAAAATTCAAACTATATTTTTTAAGACCTGTGATGTTTTATGGCGTTATTGTATCCTAAATAAAATTCTAAATAATTTAAATTTGGCTAAAAAATATGTTTCCCTTGGAATCTAGTTTGTGTGATAATACCCATCATAAATAGAGAAGTATTTTGATAAAATTCCCTAGATAAATTTTTAATTTTTGGATGTGTTTTTTAGGTGTAGTCTCATTTATCTGTTTATTTTTGAGTAGGGGGGATGTTTTGTGATAACGGAAGTGACCTTCTAGGATGGGTTACATTTGGGGATGTGATAAAGGTTTTGGTTTGTATGTATTTGATGTGGGGAATTTCTCAATGTGTTGTGAATTCAAAGTGGTTATGATTCATATAAGTTTTGTTTTAAGGTAATGGTGCACACTAATGATTATATGTTCTAGAAATGTGAGGGGATGATGTGTGGTTTTTTTGTGATATTTGGTTTGGATGTGGGTGTATGGTTGCAATGGTGAGATAGGTAATTGTGGCATGGGGTGTTTGTGCAATTTTCTTGGTAAGAAATGGAATACATTACAATACATGATGAAATGAACAAATTAATGGGTCTTTAATTTAATATAATGACATGGAAGTTGATTCATGATAAAAGTATTAATGAATAAAATTGATAGAGTGAGTAATTGAATGGTGAAAATTCTTGTGTGGTTTTTTTTCGTGTGATGTGTTTCATATAGTGGTGGATCTAATTGTAATGATATATGAGTGGTACAGTGGTGGTGATGTTGTGCGTTCTAGTATAGTTAATGTGAACCAATAGGTTTGGATTTGTGTTCTAAATATATATAATGTATTCTTATGTTATTTTTAGATGTTCCGCAATCAATATGAATAATTATAATAATACTCAATGGTCATGGTTTTGTGTTTATTTCCCCCACACCCGTGTTGATGGTTATACAGAAGGCTGGATACCCCTTCTTCCACACAATTCCTTCAACACTGATAGAGTTGGTGTCTTTGAGTGAGATGAGTAGTGTAGGACGTTGTGTTTTTGGGTGAGGTAGGATGTGATGAGGTGTTATAAGAGTTATATATAGTGGTGATCTTGCATTGTAGGAGTAAAAAGAATGGTTGATCTATATAAAATTTATAACAACATACTTAGCTGGTTATGTGATGATATTTGGAGGTACATTTGACAGGTTTTTAGGAGCGATGTTCAATGATGAACGAGGCATTTTCTCATGAGATGTGATATTATGATACTTGATTCTATCATCGAATACTAGAAATTATGAGGGAAGGGTAGGTTGGGATGCATCATGACTTACATTAGATTTTGTTGGTAAGTGAAGTGATTTGTATGGAAGGAATAATGGATCATGTCATTGGATGTTGGGGTGTCAGATTGGAAAATCAGCGTGGAACTTGTAGCGAGGAACCTTGATTGTTATGATCAGGATGCTATATTACTATATTGGAGGTGTGATTTGGTGATCGATCCATTTAGAGACTAGGGTTTTTTATCTGACCGGTTTAAGTGCTTCTTGATACTACTTTTTGTTCATTGGTAAATTAGAATTCTCATTCCACATGTTCACTAGAGAGCTTCAGTATGTTACCACTATGTATACATTTTATGTTCACACTATATATATAAAACCATTTTCATGTTTTTGAGAGAGAATGTGGTACCGAGATGTGCGTTTATAGTTTGGGTTGGTGATTATGTTGATTCACTACTATTGGACTCATCTTATGGTACAATATGTTGGAGAACATTATTGGATGGGTTTATACTATTATTGCATTGTCAGATGACTTTGGGTTTTATTTTATATTATATTCGATAGTTTTTGGTTTGTTATCCTCTATCATTATCATCTTTTATTATATAAGTTAGTGCCTCGAACATAGAAGTTTTTTTACCCTCAAATACTTTCCCCATCCTTGGGCCAATTGGATGTAGGACTCGAGGACCATTATACATGTTTCTTCATGGTGGTATCTTTAGGGGAGGGGGTATTTCGAAATATACAATGTAATTATTCCCTAGTGGTTAACATGGTTTCTCTCTCACAAGGATACTAAAAAAAATATATCCGTCATCATTTGAAAAATCACAAAAGCACTCTATTATAATTCAAACTATTATTGGTTGCTGATTTGGAAGGTTGTTCTCCACTTGGTTCCTTCATACATCAACATCCCCATTTCCTATATATAAAACAATTCTCAATATGTCTATTTTTTATGAAGAAGCATGATACAATTCAAATTGTATGTCCTGATAACCATATAATAAAATATCTTAATAGTGAATACATACCTTATCAATTCCATTAAAATTAGCTTAACATTTATTGTTATATAAAATATAAAGAATCATCCTCCTAACATTACATAGTCATGTGTCTTGAGGGAAGAATTCATTTTCTTATATTTTGAGAATTCTTACTATTTTGAATATTATAGAGTTAGGTCAGAAAACATATATAATAATCCAATATATTATAATAACGACACTTCTAATCAGTGTCTATTTATTGAAAACAATGTAGTCTAAAAATGAATCATGTTTTATTTTTATGAAAAATCTTCACTATTTTCAACATAACATCAACTTTGTTACTACTCATCCACAAACCCTATTAAAAGGATGTGGTAATGTGCGATAGGTACAAAAATATCATCAAGGGACATAAAAATATACAAATTAACATGTTATCCTATTTCTAAATGATGAGATTTTATAATAATGCTTCCATTTATCATAATATAAATTGAGATCAAATAATCAATCACTTGAAATGAAAATAATCATTATGAACCAATGATTTTAATACAAAAATTCATAAGATAATATTATGGAAAAATAAAAAACATGGTGGTTTTATAAAAAAATGTCAACCCATTTAAATATTTTATTAAAACCACAAATTTTTTCCAATGAAAGGAATAATAATTCCATTAAAAAATATCATTAGCATATCTTATGAAATAAAATTATTTCGCTGAAAAATAATTAACAAGAATATGAATTGTCCTGCAGGTATCTTTGGACATCATCTTCATAGAACCCTTACAATATGGATAACTTACCCACTTAAATCCATTATAGTTATATAGACAACATAATAATTACTTAATGCTTTTGAGAGCAAGATAGAGGTCACTAATCAATATAAAAAATTCCATAGACCATAAAATCCATGAATCACATAGCATAACTCATTTTTCCCTAAAAATAACAAATATTTACCATTGACCACATATTATATTTTTTTGGATATTGATATATCTCATTCATTGAAATACAATTTTTCAAAAATATTATTCCTAGAACAAAGGCTTTGAGGGTTTTTCTTTGATTAAAAAAGGGAATCTTATAAATAAATAGAAAGATAAAAAATAGTGGTAGTTGTGGGT
Source organism: Viscum album (assembly GCA_963277665.1). Lineage (NCBI taxonomy): Eukaryota > Viridiplantae > Streptophyta > Magnoliopsida > Santalales > Viscaceae > Viscum > Viscum album. Next base: position 915,339,631 of record OY728162.1, on the reverse strand, counting down.
TAGGATGTTAATGTATTATACATTAGATAAAACATTATTTTTTTTATTTTTAGAATAATGTATCAGCATCATGTATATAATAAATAAAAAATATTTATTTCTATGACATTTTAATGAAAGTAAAAAGAGAAAGAAATGATCATTTATAAATTATTTATTTTAATAGTTATGTCATTAATAGGGTTCTAATAATATATACATGGAAGAAAAGTATTTAAAAATTAAATATTTAATACATTTAAAATGAGGTTTTAGGGTAATGTGTCCTTTACATCATTCCCATATTTTCACGTATGTTAAGTATCATCCTTAATAACATAAATATGTTTTTTTATAAGAATAACCATTTCTAGGTTTAGTATTCCATCTGTCTCACTTATATCCACATTATACATATTTATATGATTATAAAATTTTACATTGGATGTTTAGAGAACATTCACATTATATGTAGGAAATGTATTATGTAGGTTGATTATAAAAAAACTGATCATTTTTTATCATATACAGTATATTAATAATGGAATGGTTATCATTTAAATATAATAAAAATAATAATAACAATATATTAAATATTAACTTGAATAATGATTTAAATCTCATCATGGATGTTGTATTCCAAATGTACAATAAATCTACATTATCATTTTTAAAATATTAGAATAGATAGAAAATATATGAAATTTTTCCTTCAATATTAAAAATTGTATCATAAACATCATAAATATTTATTTATTAAACCATAATATACCTCATTTTAATGTGGGGATGAAAAATGTAACTCATCGCTTCATGGATGTTATAATTTCTACATACGCATGAGCTGTGTTTTAATTTCCTATTTAATGGAAAATGACATAAAAATTATTGTTCCATAATCAGAATAAAATTTTAGTATATGGAAGGTATTTATGTTTTTATTTCTTAAAGTCTAAAGAAAATATAATGTTTGTAGAATAATAAATAAACCTGAAATATGTCAGTTGGGACTTATAACATCTACTTAGATAACATCTTTGACTTATAACTACAGTCTTATAGTTTTGGGTTTTTGGATAGATCGAGACCCCCTATAACATTGGAAGGGACATTTGGTAGATAACTAGGTATATCTAGGATAAACACTAAGGTTAAAAATATGTCATTAATATAGAATATGAACCTACCATTTGTATGTGATGGGTGGGGTATAGGGGAAATACATAAAGTATTAAATTAATATAAATTAAAATTCATGTTCAAGTGAAAAATTTAAAATAATTAAAATGTCAAATTAGTATGAGTTAAAATATTCTCATCCAATAAAATATATACTTTTTAATTCTTAGTTTTAATCGGTATCTCATGGTTTTAACCCCTTATTATCACCATTGATGATTACAACGATATTAATATTTTTTACTCATATGATGTCAAGAAAGATAGAACTGAAGGCAGTTTCACTCATAAGTTGAAAATGGATCATATACAAGACCATATTACATTATCCTAGTCATAGATAATTTTTTTATAAATTTTAAATCATTAAATAAAGTATTACTTAATATAATAGACCATTTATTTCATTTTAAGAGCTATTAACATAGATCGACATTAATGTCACCACTATTTCTATAGAATTAAAATGTAAATTTTAAAACATCATTAGTATGTTATAGTTATTTAAACAATTAATGGGAAAATTTTTAATCAAAATATTATTGCTGTTAATCATTCAAAAATTCATTTAATTGATTTTTTATTAATTGAATGAGAACTATGTTGGTGTCATGTAGGAATTTATAGTAAATATTTCATTAGTAAATAATAAAACTAAACTAAATGTTTAAATATATTTATTAATATTTCAAATAACCATTTAGAACCAAATATAACCTTTACTTATCCCTGTGAATAATATTTGTGTTGTTCAAGTAAGAATACTATGAATTTGTTTTTATTATTTAATTATTATTATATTATAGTAACTATCAATGAAAGTGATAAAAAAATTTAAATTTTTATTTCCTGGATTTTTATGGTGAAACACATTTATCTAAAAATTATAGTTAATAGTTATGGATATTTTTTCCCCTTGTCTTGTAGTTTTTTAAAAAAAAAATCCATTTTTATCCTTATTAATCTGAAAAATATTTACTAAGGATACAATTAATAGCGAGTAATAAGAAAAGGGAGCAATTTTTTCAATTTGAAAGTATTGGTTACTAATCCTGAATCTATTTTGAATTTGCGAATTTATATATTTTTTAGAAATTTATTTAATATAAAAATGTAAAATTCAAAGAAAACGAGTCTGGATTTTTTTAATGTGAAAAATGGAACTCATACCAAAACTGGGATTAATAAATTTTTCTTTATAATTAATTCGATAATTTCTATGAAAAGGGGGAAAATATAAATTTATGATCAAATTAAATCTATAATGACATGTTTTAATGAAATTAAATGGATTTTTTGAATGCGGTATTTTTATGTATTCACAAAAACAATCGTTTTAGAAAAATCTAATAATTATTCCATTAGTTAATTTTGGAATAAATTTTTAAAAATTATATTAAATTTGGGAAATATAAATTATAAAATATAAATATAATGACTTTGTAAGATAATTATATAATATATGAATATAAATTTACAAAAAATAAAACAAATTCATTTTTATTATTAAATTAATTATTATAATAATAATGTATATATATCTATAAAATTAAATTTCTAAATATTTTTATGGAATGGAATTTATCTATTATCAACATTAAAAGGGTCATTATATTAGGGACTATTATTATTAAGTCATAATACAAATTTTGGGGAAAAAATTCATTTATGTGGTTTAGGTATGAAACACCCCTTGCTTTTAGGAATCATGTCCACTCCATAAACTACATGTTTTTTTCTAAAAAAATTTTCCATGGAAATGAAATAGATTTGGATATAATAAATCGAAGAGTGTAATTAATGAAGAAAAATTTAACTCCATCATACTAAATGGTTTGAAAAAAATATCATGAAATTTTGTATTTATCACAATTGATAATTCCACACAATAAAAGTGAATTAGTAAAAATGGGACAATAAATAGAAATGAAAAAACCATTAAAACATTGAGATCCAATGGCTCATCATCAACCTTGTGGATCACCAATTTTTAAATGAAACTTGTAATTTGGAATAACAACCGAAAAAGATATAAAATGTTTTGATATATAAAATTTATAATAAGAAAATGAGTGGTGTGACATAGGAATTGAGAGTAGAGTACATGTATCAAGAAAGTCTATATAAAGTAATAAAACAAGGATGTTATAAATATGGTCATTGGATATAGATTAATTGTAAATATGTTCGTCCTAAATATATAAAATTGATTCACATATATTCTATTGGTATATATATTCCATGAATAGCTTGTATAAAATTTATAATAAGTTAACACACAATGAAATAAAAATACATTATAAATATAGTACACACTCATATACATATTTACTAGTTACGAATTAATATTAATATTACTATTTCTTAAATGTGATATGATTAATTAATAAAATTCATATAAACTTTTTTGTTCATTGAATTACTATATTTAAATTTTATAATAAAAATAATTTATTTTAATATTATTTATAGGGTATTTAGTATAAAAGTAGTTAAAAATAACTATTTGTTAAACATTTTAAATTTCATAACTCAAATTTAATTTACAATATTTAAATTATTTTTATATATGAACTTGTATAATAAAATCATTCAAATTTTAAATTAATATGAAATAATATTATGTACACTTAATGTTTAATAACGTCATTTATCAAATAAAAATAGTTTCCTTAATATTTTTTTTATTTTAAATTTACCAAATGTATTTCTATATATCATAATTAAATATCAAAATCATAAAATATTTTTTTTAATTATAATTAAAATATAATGTCTTGATAATTTTTTTTTTGATATTTAAACATTTATATATTTTTAAATAAAGAGTAAAAACTTATTGTTTTTAGAAGAAATCAAAATTTTATAACACTATCATTATATAATAAAGAATATTATATTTATGAAAACATTTAATATATTAATTAATTAATTTTTGAGTAAAACCAATGATTTTTAGATTTTTTTATCATAAAAAACATGGTTTCTTATTTTTAGAAGATAAAAAACATTTCATTTTAATTTGAATTTTTCGTCTTTTACTTCAATAACACATTGTAATAGTGATATTCAGTTTCAACTATCTTTAGATGCCACCTGACACTTATTTTATTTATATTAATACAATTCAAATATCAATTTTATTGACATTGATAAATTTAGGATATATAAATGTTCAACACTTACAAACATTATTTATTTTTCTAAAAATGTGTTACAAACATTTTTTTATATTTTTAAAATTAGTATTCTATCTATATTAAATTTATGTTTACAAATGTTTTTAATAAATTTACATAAATATTTTTAATAGTATTAAATATGTTTAATTTAATATTTACGCGTAGAAGTGTTATTACTTGTATTAAAGTTAATCACAATAATAATTAAAAAATAATTATTGGAAATTAATTATTTTATCAAAATCATTCAATTTATATATAAAAAAATTAAGACCATCACAACAAAATAAATAACTTATAATATTTTTAATCCAATATATATATACTAATATTCATTAAATTGATAATTAATACTAAATAAGAATAAGACTAATAATGGTAAAACCAACATTTTTCTACAAAACAATATTATTATATATTATATATTTTAATTTAAAATTAAATGTTATATTGTTATTTGATTAAGTCAGATTAAGTATAGGATTAGTTTAGTTTTACCACACCAATATTTTTTATGCTTTGTTTATTTGTTTATATTTCATAAAATAAAAGTTTCATGGTTAAAAAACATGATACCCTGTCAAAAAATGGGAATAGTAAAACTATAAGATTAAATGACATTGAAAATTTGTAAAACATATATTTGAATACATGTTTGATGCTTGATGTACGCAATTTCATTGAAAAATTCATTATTTTAGACAACTGGAATCATTTTCCTTAAATAGAAGTTCATTTCATTTCTATGTTCCCTTGTCACTATATTTAACATTATTCATTCAAATATTTCTACTTCACCAAGAGGAATATCATGGTGTCGAAGTATGGATTAGATATCCCTTAAAATTTCATTTTTATCATTAACTTCCAATAACACCCTCAACATAGTGATATATTTACCTCTGAATCATTAATATACAATAATTTAAGTATATTAATGTTGCAACCCTTATTTATTCTATCTCATAAACTCTTAAAAAACGAGTGTTAATCATGTGTAGTGTGTACTACCGCCTCCAAAAAGATATATAATTTATTTTTTTAAATAATCATTATTTACTAGTTATGTAACATCTCATTACATAATGTCATGACTGTTTTGACCCTTCTTTTGTTCATCATTTGATTACAAATTGATTTGGTGATTTTTTTGGAGTTTTTCAAAAAATTGATGCCTTTGGCATGGTTAACATTTGGAACATGGTTTAAAAAAACAATGTGCTCTAGCCTAGAAAATCATGTGCCCTATATTGATTATCAGGAAGCAGTGTCGTAGATTTTCAAACTCATGTGTCCATCCTTCCCATAATATTTACCCTTGGAAATGGAGGGTTTCTAGAGTTGATGCACGATTAATGTAACCGGATGGCTAAACTACACAACCCATCTAGATGTCGAATAGTGGCATACAATGATAGACTATGATTTCTAAAATCCATGAAACCTATATATTAAACTAGGCGCACTATTTTAAATTCAAAAGAAACAATATCTAAAAATCCTATAACCACATTTATGATTACTAACACCCCCATTTTTGCTAAATTGGGTTTATTTTTATTTTGGTGGATCTGTAATGAAATTTTTGGATGCTGATAACTTTTCTCTTGTGAATCAAAGTGCCAGTAGAAAATCTCAATCCATGTTTGGTAAGTGATTATCCTCTCATGTGGTTTCTTCTGATCCTCTCTTCCCTCCTGCTCTAAGAGTGTCTGATAATCATGTTATTGATTGATATAATATTTATTTTTACGGATAATGATCATTGTTTTTTTCCTGATCTCCCTTTTCACATTCTCTTTGTCATTCCCCTGGCGAGTGTCGATTTGATCATGTAATTGAATGGTATGTGGTTCAATAAGACATAACCATACAATAGCCAACATTAATTTATTTATTTATTTGAAATATTTTTTAAATAATTTAATAAGATATATTTTGTATTATTTTTAATTTTTTTTAAGGGAATTAAATTTATATGAAAAACCCAATTTCAATAAAATTGAAATTGTTTGGGAATTTGGAGAAAAATGGTCCCATTATTTGAAAAATGATTTTATGAAATTATTAAACGTTGATTCTTGGGAATGTTGTATAAAATAAATTTCTTATTTTAAAAGGATTGATTTTATAAAACACTATAGTTTGGTTATATAATGTGAAAGTATATTGAAACATAATATTTGGAAATTGAATTGTAAATTATGAATTGTTTTGAAGTGATATTTTTTCCAAAAAAAATTGATTGATTGATTGATTTTTTTTTGAATCACATTTTTTCCAAAAAAGATGATGATAATTTTTAATAATAATTCTAGGACTCTAACTCCATATCAATAAAATTATGATGAAAATGCAAACCAAACCATGATTGGAATGCTTTCCCAAAATGGGATTCCTTATTCTAGTTTAGTTTCATCTCTCGGAATGGGCTACCCTGTCATGGTATACATTTATTTTCTATAAAAATATTGATCCTTGATGATTAAAAAGTTGTTTTAAGACCTAATTGAATGAAAATAATATACCACATGGATTATTAAGTTGTTCAATGAGATGATTTCTTTGATCATTACATTCCTATATTTATATAACTATTTTATTCATTTCAACTATATTTTACAATTTTTTATATAAATTTTTAATTTTGTTATTTTCTAATATATATACCATATTTTTATTTTAATTAATTTTTATAAAAAATATATATATTGGCTCATTTTAGGAATTTTTTATTTAAAGCAAATGAACACATGTTTATTGACATGGTATTTCTTATGGAAGACTTTGTGAGACACTACTATTTTATTTACCTCACACAAAAAAATTTCCTTTTTGTGATTTTAGATTACATTATACTAGGTTAATGTAATGGGAACACACCTCTTAGACAAGGTTGGTGTACCTGATTCATGGGCCCTATAGTGGTGGAGGTGAGAAGTTGGGATTTGATCCCCCTGTTACATGGGTGTATCATTGATAATTATATTGATAACTATAGTTTCAATGAATATTTATCATTTAAGTTGGTTTACATGATTAATTCTTGTTATTTATTCATAAGGTGGGTTGAAATATTGACTTTTACTATGAATAATATTCTATTTTTTTGGAAAATCATCCTCATATTGTTTCATGAGTGACAGAAGGTGAACCATGGGGATAACGAACTCCTTATATGCAATTTCAATTTCTACATTGGTATCAGTGTGCTTAGGTATCCAGAATGGTTTGGTAAAATGTGGTATCAAAGGTGTAGTTTTTTGAATTGTTCCCTAATATCGATATGCTATTTTGGTTGTCAAGGTATATGAGAGTTATGATTTTTGAGACATAACAGTTTTTTTTAGTAAGTGTATGACCAGATCTCATCATAAATATCTTTAAGTATCTATTGGAGTTTTGTAAAATTTATATTTAGTATAATTTTAATGTTATTATGTTATTTTCCCTTCTTTTTATCTGAGTATTTTGGAAAATTCTTTTTATGATTTATCTAATTGAATTTTTTCCTTATATATCTCGTTTGAGCTATTCATCTATGTATCCATTCTGATTATTTTGTTTTTAACTATTGATGTTGTGTAGAATCAGTTCTTTGATACTATGTTTGAATAATCCATAAGTGTAATCTGAAAATGAAACATAGAGAAAAAATCCAATGGTAGACCAAAATATTATTGAGATAGTGTTGCATGTTTTCAAAGAATTAGAACATGTACTTTAACATGTTCCCTTTAAATACCCAGTTTTAGAACCTCAAATGGATTAATCCCAAAATCATTCTCAAGAGTTGATCCATGTGAAACCACCCACTTTTCAAGGATCTAATGAACCTAGAGAGGCTGATTATTGGTTTAAAAATGTAGAACTGTTTTTTGAGTTCTTTAAAACTCCAGAAGATATATAGGTGAAGTGTACCAACTTTAAAATTGGAGGTCCTAGAAGAAGGTGGTCAAATTTGATGGTGATGGTGATGAACTATGATTAATTTTGGTGAAAATTAATTATAGTTCTTTTCAGTGATCATTTATATTATGATTAGATGGTCTTGGTGAAATCTACAGAGGTTCAAAGCATCCTTCAGTCTGAATGGATTTTGTAAAACTATAAAAACCATTTTTCTAATCTTATTCTATCTCATCCTAAGGTGTTTGTGAATTATAAAATTATAGCTGGATGAATTGAGATGATTCATCGTTATGAAAAATGACTTCAAGTCTTGATACTGAAGTAAAATTCTTATACTGACATGTTAGACAGTGTATTGAGGGATAAGATTCACCTTTATGGTATTCCAAGGTTAGTAGGAGTTACTTTTTCTACCAGTGGTAGTTTTTTTTGTTCCATTAACGTATAGATAAAGTGTGGTGAGTCTTATGGGTTTTACAAAAAAACATTAACCATACATCCTTGAAATTCATGTAAGAGTCCATTTGAATTACTTCTAGTGTGGAAAGGTTGGAAAATAAATTTGGTATTATTTTGAGAAACTAGTTATATGTAGTTCTTATTCCTATTTAGGAAGCCTAATGATTTTATTTGATAACATTTCAACCCACACTCTTGTATCGGCATGTCCGCACCCAAAAGTACTATGGTGCGACTAGATTCATCAAGAACTAAGGGGCTCCTTAAATAAGCATATAAAGTAATGCTTCATCAGATAGTGGATGACTCTCAAGAATAATCTAGTGTGGGTCCATTGACAATGATAGTTAACATCACAATATATTCATCATTAGTGAATACATTATTTGATATATGTACATCACAATAATTCAAATCAACTCTTGTTTCTTATTTTCTAAATCTTCATATGGATAGGTTTTCTTATATAAAATATATTACTATGACCCTCATAATGAAGATTGAGAAGGTTATTCAATGACCTTTTCATACATTCTATCAATCAATGAGTGTGTTTACCTAGAATTTTCATTCTCTAGATAGGCAAAAATATTGACATTATTTTTAGGATGGATTGTGTAACAGCTCATAATGAGCTCATGGACTGTTATATTTGGAAATTATAATATATGGTGCATGATGGGCTGTGATTTGTTTTTGAGATAACATGACCCCAGGTTGTGTTGAGACAATACCCCTTTTCTACAATTATCCAGGGTAATATTTATATCTTCTTTTGATATGGAGAGAGAATCCTTAAGTGATGATCTTGCTCCAGTTTTCATTAAATTTCCAAAAAAAATCCTTTTGATTTCTATACAATTTCACTAGTAAGAGAAGTGGAGCTTTTTATGAATTTATTATGTAATACATAACTAGTGTCTATTCCTTCTTACTGTATGGTACTAATAGAGTTGAAGAGTTTACCTAATAGTGGGATGATATACTACAGGAAGGTTTCTGATGCTTGAGTGTGTCTCCTTGGGTGGATCCAATTATATTTTTGAATAAACCTGATGGAACACTTCTCCTATGTGCTGATTATGAGATACTAAATCAATATATGGTGAATAAAAATATCAATAAATACATATTGATTATATGTTTAACTAGTTAAAGGTATTAATTGGTCCTCAAATATTGATACTTAGTTTGGTTATCTTCATATGAGAATTAATGAGTTTGAAATCTAGTAGAAATCCATCAGGAGTAGGTATTACCATTATGAGTATCCATTGATGAAATTTTTTCTAAATAAATATCATTTTTTTTCATAGAGATGAGGAATAATATATTCCATTAGTAAATTGAAATTCATGTAGAAGTATTTGAGGATGACTATTTAGTTTACTCTCATATGGGGTAGGATCATTTGAGTCACAACAATTTTTTTTTGCATATCATGACATATAATTATTTTATGTGAATATTTAAAGACTAAGTTCCTGAATTTGGTATGTGAAGCTCTTAGGAAATGAAATCTAGAAACATGGCATTTCAATTCATACTGATAAGGTGAATGTTTTCATGTAATGGGATTAAGAAAAATGTTTTTGATATTATTGGCATATTTTTTAGGGCGGTTTAAAAACACTGGTTAAAAATAGATCTTTCAAAGCTGGAATCATAGTTACCACACTAACATAGATTATTGTATGTTATTATGGGATTAAAAATGTAATAATTATTTCTTGAGAAGAAATTTCATTCCACTTATACTCCATTGAAGACTCTTCCAATGGATGGGCTGGGCCATGTGGTCTTTTGTGACATATATGGTTTTGGATTTTATTATGTTCTTAAGAAGGGTAATCATGTGCTAGCTAATAAATCTTGGAATTTGAGGCCATAAGGGAAGAATTATTGGACCTAATGTTGAACTCAAGGGTGTGTTTAATGAATATCATAATATTATTTTTGTGTTTTCAATGAAATATTTGCTATAACATCTTGTAAAACTGAATTTTGTTTTTGATGACTTTGGTTTTGATCATGAACTATCTGGGCCATTCTTTGGGGGTTTTATGATAGTTTGTTTTGAAAACTTTTGAATCCCATGGAGTTGTGTCTGGCTGGTTTATGGTTACGGAAAACATGTTTGTTTGGCCCATCAATCCGTGGACCCAATCCACAACAAATAATTTGGGGAAAAAGGTTTATAAAATCTGTGTGGACATCCCCACCAAAACATTATCCGTTAGACACTAAAATTGTATAGAGTTTGTGCACATGTAATGTTACCATTCACCTCATCCAGATATCCATTAGGGGAACACAGTTAAGTGGAATGGTTACTAATAACCATGTGACATAACTAGAAATCCTTGCATGTAGTTTTTAATATACATGAAATATATATTAAAAATTACAAAACTCATATTTAATATTCTAAAAACTCCCCATTTGACAAAAATTTATATTTCCATAATTTTAGAGGATATCGAGAGGATTCCTTGGATCTACAAACTTTTTCTATTGTGAATTGATTTGTCGGTGGGAGAGCTTGATACTTATCATATAAGTGAATATCCAATAGTGTGGTTTCTTTTGATCAACTCTTCTATACCCCATTATGATTGATAGTTCATTGTGTTATTTGTAGAAATAATATCCAATTTTAGGATCTTGATTCATGGTTTGAATTATCAATCCCATTTTTTCTTTTATCATAGGAGTTCCTAATAAAAGTGTTGATAAGATCACGTGATTGAATGGTAGCTTGTTCTAAATGACATTAAATTATAATTTAATCCCTAATTTTGTTGATTTATTTGAAATTGTTTTTTAAATTAATAAAAAATAGTTTTGATATTTTTTATCTTTTATTTTAAATTTCATGGAATTGTGAAAAAATTGAAAATTATATTGGAATTGAAACTGTAGGAAATTTTAGCGATAAATGATGGCATAATTTAAAACATTATTTGATAAAAATATTGAATTTAGAATCATAAAATAATTACCTTTGGTATAAATATTATTCAAAAAGGAAATTATTGATAAATCCAACAGTTTTATTTTAAAATGAAAAGTAATGTCAATTCTGAAAATTGATATATTTAATTTTAAACCATCAATTGTTTTGAAATGATAGATTTTCTAAAAAGGTTTTGATTAATTAATTAATTATTTTAAGAACATTAATTCATAGGTAGGTAGTGGTAATTTTGGACAATCACACTAGAACTCTAACTTTTTATAAATTTATTGATGATGAAAATACCTATTAAACCATGTTCTGAATGTTTGTAAATAATGGGATCCCCAATTGGGGTGTAGATTTTAGTTTTCACACATATCCTGATCCATGTTGATTAATGATAACTGATGGGCTACTATTTCAAAAAAATAACATACTACATGGATTAATACATAGTTTAATGATATGTTCTGATTTGATGATTCCATTCGATTGACTATAGAAATATTCTATTCATGAAAAATATTTTGACTAAATATTTTATTTAAAAAATTCATTTTATTGTATTTGGATATATCTAACATCAATTGATTTAGAAGAACATTTTATTGAAAATACATATATGTCATTCCATTCCTGGATTTAATTAATGATTAAGAATAAATGGATCACTATTATGTTATTTCTTATAGAACACTAGGAGAGACCATACTTGGTTTTTTATCTTCCACTCTATATTCAACATCAAGAGTTTATAGATTATGTTTTTACAAGTACAACCAAAGGTAAAGATCTTATCTTATGAGGGGAATATTAAAGATTCATGGGACTTATAGCTATAGTGGTGACTGATGGATATGTTATCTGCCTATAATATTGGTTTACCTATGAGAATTATATTGATAGTTGTTGTGTCTTTGATGTTATATTGTTTGATTTTATTTTACCTTTTTGATTTTGTTTCTATCTACTAAATGATCATCGACCTAAAAACATGTATTATATATCTTCTACTATTATGGGTAAATGTAATCTTCTTTTGTTTTGTATAATTCCATGTGCTCACCGCTAACCAGTGGGGATCAGTAATTCCAATTGGGATATATAATGACCAACTCAAGTATCTGTGCAGTAGGGTATTTAGGCTAGTTTTTAATAGATTATGCATATTTACATTAATATTTAATGTGACATATATAATATAATTATTAAAATGAATATAAAATTTTAATCAATTTTAGTTTCATCTCATCCTTCATGAAGTGAAAATTTAACAATTTGTTGTGTGAACTATCTTGTAAAAAATGTAATGTTTTTTATTATTCATCATGATTTACCTTATCCAACAAAAAAATATCAAATGTGATTATAAATAATAATAATAACCATATTTTTCTTCCTATATTATATTGAAATTAGGTCAAAATATAAAATATCATAACCATACTCAACAATTAATTATGGTTTATTTTTTTAGTTCTATCCACCAATATAAGAAATGAAATTAAACGAAATCATAGGTGGATAAGTGAAAATAATTAAAAAAATATATTATATAAATTAAAATATTAGGATATTATTTTTATTCTACAGTGGTAATGTTGAAATTACTCTTATTAATCAAGATACAAATGTCGGTTCGTTAAAAAAAATGAAAGATGGCCACTAATTATTTTGTCTATAATTATCACAACCCAAAATACCATAAAATAAAATAAATAATTATAAATAATTTAAATGAAAAAATTTTAGTTCCATTTATATTCTGATAATGATGATATTTTGAATAAGAGTTAATAAAAAAAACTATTAAGAACAAATTTCAAAATGATCTTGATTACACAAACCAGATATTGAAAATATATAATAAAAAAATAATATACATGTATGGAAAATTAAAAAAGTTTATTATAAATACTGATATACATAGAAATGATTGTAAAATATTTTATTAAGATATTTATTATTTTTTAAGTGATTCAATATCCTTATTGGATGTCAATAATTAAGTTTACAATATCTACTTTTCATTTTCAATTCCATGAGAGATATTTGATGGTTCATTCCATGATTTATTATAGTTTAAACACTTTCCAATTCACATAATATTTCATGGATTATAATTTATTTATGATCATCCAGGTAAAACTCCATTCACTCCCATAAAATTATGTTGATTATAATGTTACAAAAAACAATAAGTGTTTCAATAAAAATATTATTTTTTAAATAAATTTTATTAATGAATTATAATCCATTTGGGGAATTTGAATTCCTTATAAAACCACCCATCATATTATTTTTTTTAATTATTATATTTTACATTTCCTATCAAAATTTCTATTTACCTTTACCCAAAATTTACCTGATTGGTTTATTGTATGTGAAATAGACACCATCACTTCATCTTGCTTATGAACCTCAATTTTCAATGTGTTTTTTCATTGGATTGTTTCTCCATGTACTTATATATTCTATAACAATTTATTAATTCAATTTTATAAAAAATTATCTTTTTAATAATTTTTATGGAAAATGATTACATGTTTATATCACACATTTTCATCCAAGAGTGAAAAGAATGTATTTTTAAAATTATCCTTCTGAACACATTTTCCCACTACATTTTTATTTCATAGAAAACTTTTTTTCGACGTTTTTCTTGGGTCTAATAAGATATTAAATTTATAATTGATTTATAAAATATTTCAAGAATTATAAATTCCAATGGTTCCATGATATTTATAATTTAAAAAGTGATTTTTATAAAATACCTATTAAATTATTTCCATTTAGGTGATTATTCATTAAAAATATGATTGGGTTAATTATTTCACCTTATCCATCCACATTCTTTTCCTAGATGGTTTATGTAATATCAATTTCTTTTATAGGAATAATCCAACACTAAATATGTCTTATTTAATCATCTTCATTGGTTGAATGTAATTTTCATCTCAAAACATATCCTAAGTTAATACACCATTTTAAGTCCTATAATTAAATGGGGATAACCCAAATTCCATAAATAGATTCAATTGGGAAACCATTCTCCTAGCCATATACCCCATATCTATTTGGGAAAAACCACATATGATTAATTATCATGATAAATGTGTATTTACATTGAATATTACTGATTATATGTGGGTACATATTTTTTCCATGTGTTTTAGTTATTTTTTACGATTTATATATTTTATTCCATTTTAAATGGTTATAAAACTTAATTTATTTCCTTCTGTTATGTATACAATAAAAATATAGTTATTTTCATCATATCAATCAAGAAACCCCATTTAATTCTTTAGGATTCTTATGTTGTCTTATGTTAGTTGCTTTCAAGAATAATGTACCAATAATAATGGGTGGGGTCCTATATTACCCCCTAATTCATTGGATAAATATTCATAAATCATGAGATAGGAATCTCAGAATACATTTTATTTTCTAATAATCATGGGATCTAATGGAATAACTCATGAATATAATGTTTACATAAACTAATAAAGGTTCAATATTTGAATGAAGATAAGTTTTTATTCTTATTATGATGAATATTTTATGAAATCATGGATCATATTTATTAAATAATGATTCCACATTGCTTTGATTCATGTATTATGTTATGAAAATCATTATGTGATTATTTATGAAAAATTCTTTATTTCATATATTATTTTAAATTATATCGATTATACAAATATTCCCATATTATTCACACTATGGGAATTAAATTATTATCACTTATATTTACACATTTTGAGAATATGAGATAACCCCTTTCTTATGCTTCCATTTCCATAGGTTATGAAGATTATTATATCTTATTTTCGCCCTAAATGTTTTCTAGAGTGTCTTAATCATAAATAAATATTCAAAATAATTTTTATATATTGTTCTTATAGATATAGTCCTCAAAAATGATAAACATTACATTATTATGGTTATGATATTATTTTTTAATATATGATGATTATATTATGGTATTGTAGTAAAATAATGATATTTTTTCTTAGTACAATTTTTGGGATGTAATATAATTGACATCCAATGAGATTAAAATGGAATAGAGCCCCTTCATGTGGTTCATTGGTGACCCAAATGGATATCTCAAGTTACAATATTTTCCAAAAGTCATTGCTCTATTCCACTATCCCCTAGACAAGATTAACTATAATGAAAAATCATATAGAATATATAATAAATACCCATAAAATGACCTTCACCACTCAACATTTCTCTCATTTTGATCCTATATACAGTACCCCCATAACTATGGGCATTATTATCACCATGGTGCACCATGATATAACCAAAACACTAGTCCCTATAAACATATTCCGAAAAATAAATTGTCTAATGTTAAAAATATCTCAATCAAAGACAAAAACCACCATCATGGGTGTCATCATACCATAGTGAAGACTGAGTGGTACACAACACAATTATATTCCACCAGAACACTTTTTACACTCAACTAACACCGTAAAGACCTTGGAAAGGAAATGAATAGGCCTCAAATATGCTGGTCCCCAAAATTAGATAACTATTAAATGACACCAATATTTTTGAATTAATATAAATCCAATATTATAAACATGATGCAACATATCCTTACAAAAATACCTCTCGAACTAAGAGGATTCTCTATTACCATTTCCTATTAGAGGAAAGGAGATAAAAATCTCTCTGATGTCCAACAAATTTAATAATATCATAATATATTCCACTAGTAAATAATCATTTCACATTGACAATGTTCATTATAATATTTTTTGAGTGAGTTATAAATAAATAAAAATTTATATTACTTCATTAAAAGAAACACCAATAAAATTTTAAATGTACCTAAAAATATTCAAAAATAGGTAAATTTATCTTCTTTATCATAGTTTCGTAAAACAATTTCTCTTAAATATTATTATTTGGAGTTTGATTTAAAATACAATTCTATTTGAGTTTCATTCAATTGGCTTAAAACACTTTTTTTTTGAAAAATAAAATCATTCAAATATATTTTTTATATAGTTATTTTTATAGCTATAATTGAATTAGATAATTGATCCAATTTATTTGTATTTTTAATAATTATGATAATTATTTATTTTCATTTACTGTATGATTTTTCTACTTTTGATTTTTATATGTCATGGTTAAATCATGAAATAAATATTTGGAATATTTTGGAAGAGATCATGAGTAAAAATAAGGAAAATTATTAAATTGATCATCAGTGAAAATTAGAAAAACTATTAATGTGGCTATGAGTGGAAATTTGGAAATGTCTGAAAGTGATCATGATAAAAAATTTGATAGTGAATATAAGTCAATTCGATAGGAAATATGGTAACGTATTGATGTTTTCATGAGTGAAAATTTATTATGTTTGTAAGACACCATAATGTATGCTGTTCGGAGTAGATAAGTCAAGAGGGTGGGAATTGAGTATCTAAAAAAATTTATGTTGAATTTTATTTAAAAAACGTTCCCCAATAAAATAAATACAGCCCTATCAATCATGTTAATAAGCCTGACTGTTCAAATAACCTCTCATAATATTGATTAATTCTCAGTAATATAAATATTATTTATTGATACTACTTTTGATGCTATTCTAATAAGTGAAATAGAATTATAACTTTTAACGAAGATTAATTATCAAAGTAAAATCTATTGATTTCTAAAATATATAGTAAAATAGAGAAAAAATAAATTAAACAACACAACAGATAAAAAAAGTGTGATAGTCTCAAGATGAGACTTAATCCACTCCAATTGATTATCCCCTTTCACCAAGCATTTTATCTTAATAAAATTGATCCACAGCCTTTATCGGGTTAGAAAACAGTGCACATGATTGTCAAGGTCACGCGACCTGTTAGACTTTTCTTCATGGGTAAAAACTATCAGTTCATAGAAGGATCTCTTCCACACTAATCTATGGTAGTGAACAAATGTAAAAAGGTATGAGAGGAATGATATCTTGTAACCTTCACTTTATTACAGAAGACAATGTGTGTTTTAATACAAACACACACATAATAATCGAAATCTAAAACAATACAGAATAGAGAAAAGACGATGAGAAAATGCTATATGTTATCCAAGTGTTATTCTATGATTCTCTAGACATGTAGGATGAAATATATGAATGTATCAAGTACCCTTGTGGAAAACAGAGCAGCGTAAGTATGGTACTCTAGTTTCCAATTAGATACTAGCTTGTGTTCATCATGGAGTTGTTATTGCGAAGCTGTTTTTGGATCTGATCTACGGTATTCCAGCCTTTGGATTCAAGAAAGATTTATGTGTTCTTCATATGTATCATCCTTCATATAGAGGTTCTCTTCTAAAAAATTTCATGTGTCTCCTAATCTACTATTTTGTGTGTGTTTTTGTAGCTTGGCTTATCTTCTTTTTTAATTTTGGGTGCACACGTTTTTTCCGACAGGATGCATGTGTTCTTCCCCTTGAACATCATACTATCTGGTGACATGTCTTCAAATAAAAATTATTTATGTCAGTGACTTTAAATGAATCAAATATAAACATTATAAATTAAATTTAAAATGAAAAATAAATTAAAGAATGGTGTTATAGTCTGTCTAGAAACAGAATCACATGGAAACAGTGTCACCAGGAAAAAATGTATATTTCTTTGCTTTTGAATGGTGAGATAGTAATGATGGCATAGTTACATTGCAATCAGGAACTGGTATCACATATGCGGTGTTAGGATATCAGTTTCTAGTCCTTTTCCAATCATCTAATGGTGTCTTAGTGATGGTTGCAAGGAACTGGTGTCACAAACTCCATGAGACTTGAAACTAGTTATAGTGTCTGGGTTTTGATGTTTGGGTCACGGTGTCTACATCACGGTGTTTGGGTCACGATGTCTGGGTCATGGTGTCGGGTCACGTTGTCTATTCCATGGTGAGTGAGTCAATGTGACTGGGTCCTTTTCCAGAAAACCAGAACCAGTTGCAGACTCTCGGTTTCTCATACGTATCCATATATCTTTATACAAACCTAAGTAGAAATATTCACATAATGAATTAGACATTATCATTTATAAATGAAATTTAATATAGAACAAATTAAATATAATTTTCAATAATAAAATAGGATTTATATGAATTAAGATCATGGGATTGTTTATTTAATGAATAAAGAAACCAACCATCTTGTTGGTCAGAGTGGATACTCAAGAGGGGGGGTGAATTGAGTTCCAATTAAAATTTCTATTTTAAAAACTTTTACCAAATTCCCCCAATTTAGAATACTAATTGAATTGTAGTGAATTTGAACTAAAGTAAACTTTCAGATAGGTTCTCAAAGGATTGATTAATTCCCTGTTAGTCTAATCAGAGAATCAGATTAGCTTTTGAAACTAACATACTGATTTACAAATAATTCCAAATCTTGATAATTCAATTATCAGAGTAACTTTGAAAAATAGTTTAGGTTTCAAAGAACATGGCAGCGGAATAAAAGGTTTTAGATAAAACTAAATAAACCATAGTAGATATGACCAATAGGTTCAGTCTAATGCCGGGACAAAGTCCTCTCAACAATTTATATAAATTGGATCCACACCCTCGATCGGGGTTCACAACAGTTTATAATTGTTCAGTTCAATGACCTCTACCATAGTTCTATGTGGGAAACAAAACAAAAGCAAATCCAGCTATCCAGGTTTCACACGACCTCTAACACTTTCCACAGTGGGAAATAAAAGATGTAAAGAGTTGGATGAGGATTTATAGATCCTCCAGTTAAAGTACAGGAGACAGTGTGGGTTTAAAATACAATAGCTGACACACACCGCTCAAAATGTAAATAATAAATCACTGAGCAAGATATAGAGTTTAGAATGGATCTAGTGATTGCAGTGTAGCTCTGGACTCCTTCGAATTCGATTATAAATGGTTCTGAGTCCTCTACTGGTTTTTTTCTGAAAAACAGTGTGTCGTCTTCTTGACATCCAGGTTCACAGATAGAG
Organism: Viscum album; assembly: GCA_963277665.1. Lineage (NCBI taxonomy): Eukaryota > Viridiplantae > Streptophyta > Magnoliopsida > Santalales > Viscaceae > Viscum > Viscum album. The sequence goes on along the minus strand of OY728162.1, from coordinate 915,319,956 downwards.
AAAAATGTAGTCGAAAAAGTTCTTGTGTTGATGTTCTCCTTTTCATTCTTGGCTCTTCATAGGTATGCAGGAATGTATGTATGTATACTAGTGTGTCCAGTCGTCTCTTTTCAAGCACACGTTTTAGCACCTTCTTATTTTTGTCACGCTCTTATTTTTCTCCGACCACTTTTTCAGCAGTAGGACCATCTCTTATTTAAAGCACAAGCTCTAGAAACAGAAATGATTTCCTTTTTGCAGGTACGAGGTACGGTTCCCTAACGTCCAACAACACACATTAAATAAATGTCATTGCATTAAAATATACCTGATATGACCGTCGGTTAGATTAAATAATGTTAAATAAATTAAAGCAGCGTCGGGTTCTATCTCTGGAACGGTAGCTTTGGATATCGGTAGCCTTGTGTATCGGTAGGTCTGAGTATCGGTAGCTTATTGTGTAACGGTATCCCTTTGTGTAACGGTAGCCTTTCCATTGGTAACCCTTCTAACAATAGACTTCTTGTCTGTCGGTAGACTTTGGTAGCAGTATGCTTTATTGCATCGGTAGAGGCAGGCTTGATGTACCGGTGATCTTCCATGTAACGGTAGCGGTAACTCTATATCTGTAGACTTTCATAACAGTGAGTTGTATCGGTAACCTTCCTGTATTGGTAGTCTTGTGGTAATGGTGACCTTCATGTATCAGTGACCTTCATGTATTGGTAATCTTGATGTATCGGTGACCTTCACGTATCGGTAGGCTTGATGTATCGGTGACCTTCACATATCGGTAGGCTTGATGTATCGGTGACCTTCACATATCGGTAGGCTTGTTCTATAACGGTGACCACTTTCCTGTTTAAGCATTCTATTGGAAGAATGGGTTAAGTTAGAATATATATGAATATGTGTATGGTGTACAGAAATACTGAAATAAGTAATTAACCATTAATCAATATAGGGATTATCAAACCATAATTGAGCATAATTGGGATTATCAAAATATGAGTTCAACTAATTCTCCCAGAGGGTTCAAAAATCTCCCCCTTTTTGATAATCACAACATATGCCAAGGTATTAAGATAATTAAACAAATATCGGAGGAAAAAAATTTCTTAAGAAAAACTTCAAAACAAAGTTTTCATTTTGCTCCCCCTTTTAAGTGCACTCCCAGTTCTCATTTGTTGCATTTTCTCTCCCTTTGTGATTAACAAGAAAAGGGTATAATCAAAGAAATTTAGAGACAAAAAGAGAACAGATTGCAAGGAAACATAGACACAGTAAAGTGGAGAATTTAAGAGTAAATTTCCATTAAGGTACAAAAGGTACAAACTGTGAAAGTCATGATTACAAAAATACAAGTGAATCCTATCAAAAACATTCAGAATTACTCAATAATCCTCTTGAACATGATTCTTTCCCTTAGGATCAGAAAATGGGGTAGGTTTAGATTGTTTAGATGGCTTAGGAATAGCTGAAAGAACAACCGGAGGGTCAGCCACTGAAACGGTTCCGGTTCTGAAATCTGTTCTCTTCTGTGAGATCACAGGTGTCATGCTTCGAATAGCCTGAACTGGGGTCAAATGAGGTGTACTCCCAGAGGCAGAGGTAGGAAGAGCAGGAGGTACAATCATAGGTCTGGCATCCACATGAAAGAAGGGTAGAAACAGGTTCCTAAAATCCAGAATAATACTCCCTCGTCTCTCCATTGCAGACACAAAATCATCTCGATTTTCAATGAATTTATCCAAGGTAGGAGTAAGCTCCCGAAGCTTACTAACCTGTTCTCTGAAATCTTGAGTCACTAGAGGCAAAATCATATTTTCCAGCAAGAGTTTGAAATGGTTGGTCATTTGATGCTTGGTATAGACCTTCTCAAAATAATCATCCACCTTCTTTTTAATTGCTTCTTGAGAAGCAGTAGCTGCCCGTAGGTGATCACGAACAAAAATACTGACTTCCCTAGTGGTAGCATGGATCTGAGTATCTGAGGAGCCACTGGTACTGGCCTTAGCCAACTCTTCCTGGATAACAGTTCTAATCTGGTAAAGGTTCACAGTGTAGCTGGATGAGGGGAGGGGTTTAACTGGGAAAGCTACTGTCTCCTTGAAAGATTGTGTCAGATTACTAACCACCTTCTGAACAAGTTCATCACTACTGTTCAAATGTTCTTTGAATGAAATCTTAACAGCCTCAAAAACATCCACAAACTACTTGACTAATTCTTTGATATATCTGATATCAGTATTCACTTGGGTTTGAGAGCTGTTCATGGCAGTCTATGAAGCAATAGATTGTCTTAGAGCCACTACAGATCCTGTCCAACTCTCAATTTGAGTATGGCATACTTTACTTCATCCATCATTCCTTTCACTAGACTAGGAACATCACATCCCAGAGATAGCTCCAGGGATTGCTCCACAATTTTCATTTCATTAACCAGGCTTTTCATCAAATCTGTCAATGATTCTCTCAGTGTTTCTTTCATTTGAGCCTTTAAGGACTCAAGGTCCTCCTTGGTTACCAAATTTTCAGCCACAACAGGTAGGATAACTAATTCTCTTTGGGGATGTTCTTCCTCATCAGAATCTTCATAATTAATTCCAAGAACCATATATATTGGATCTGATGTCTAACCTTCAGTGTCATACAACACTGATACTGAACCAAGATGCTCCCCTCACTTAGAGAATTCACCTGAGGAATATCCTCCAACTTCTCTTCTTGAGGTAATTCTATATGTTCCTCTTCAACTGTAGCAGACTCAATAGCCATTTACTCTGATGGCTCAAGGACTCTCTCATCAACAGATGCTACTTTTGCTTTCTGATCAGGCACTATTTTGACTATACTATCTATCATAGGGCTCAAACTGAGCTCTACTTCTTCATTTTCCTCATCATTTTCTTCACCAGAAGCATCATTCTCTTGATGAGAAATTTGATCTTACTTGGTTGCCTCATCCTCTTCAAATGTGTCTTTGAAAACAATCTGATATGATTCTTCTTCTTCTTCTATAGTCTCAGTGTCATTTTCCTTCAGAATAGTTTATCTCCTTGGTAGTTCTTTTGGAGGGCTAGCTGCTCCATAGGAAATGTTTTGGGGCATAGGACTAAGAGGTAAATATGGGTCTCCTCCTTCCTCAACTGATGTCTCTTCCTCTTCAGCTTCAGTTTCATTATCACTATAGACCGGTTCTGGATCATTTGGTTTAAGACTAGGATCCCTCACATCCTTTGGTCTAGAAAAATGATCCACAGGAGTGTACTTGTCATATATTTGCCCATCATCATTAACCCATGATTTCTTCCAAGGGTTCTAGATAACTTTCATAAACATACAGATAGTCTTGGGGAGGAAAAGTTATCCTTAACCACAACAGTTTCATCTTGTGGTCCAGCTACCACCTTTACCTTCAACATAATATAAATCAACTTAGAAAAGAAAAGTGCATTGGACTTAGACTTCAGTCTAGTCATCTCCTCAATCTGAATCATTAGCATTCTGCATAAATTCACCATTACTCCATGCTTTATCAGATACAAAAAATAAATATCCTGAAATTTGAGGGTAGCAAAATCTCCTCTTCTTGCACTAATCACATGCTGAATGAACATGAAAAGTAGTTTATCCTCTCCTGCCATCTCTACAGCAATGACCTTTCTTGGAGTTCCATTCCCTGTTAATTCCAACAAGGCATCGTAATATTCGAAAAAGTCACTAGCAGTAGGTATGGATTTTGAATTAAATCCATAATTACCACTATGAGGAACCTTAAGGTTCTCAGCCCATTTCACTAATGAAAACGAAAAAGTTTGACTATTCACAAAATAAATCATCCTATTCTCCTCATCTGATTTCACAAAACAGACAAATTCATAAAACTCATTTACCAGTGTTGTATAATACGGTCCATTATTGTTAATGAAGCATTCGAGCCATCCTTGTTCTTGTAAAACCTTCAGAATCAAGGACATTCTTTCAAGCAGGCATGTCGCACATAATTCCTTTTCTACTACAATTTCTCGCTTCGATAAATGTGGATTCACGGGATTCCTTCAAACATCATCTCTACTGCTTCCACTGGAACCAGCATTGGTTACTTTCTGCTTCTTAGCTTGCGGGGCATCACTCCCTTCATCCACTGAGGGTCGCTTCACATGGGACATTTCAGATTCTGAGGCTTAGGGTTCTTCAAACATTAGAGGTTTAGGTAAGAGGGATTCGAACAAACGGGTTCGCAGTGATTGAGTGATGTCTAGAGTTGGTTTTAATATCATTTAGGATTCACATAAAAAATAAATCTTATATTACAAAGAAATTAAAATTCTCAGCCTTAATACAAAAAATTAAAACAGCACGAGAGATGTACCGGTGAGGTTTATCTAACAGTGAGGTTTATCTAACGGTGAGGTTCATCCTAACGGTGAGATTTATCCTAACGGTGAGGTTTATCCTAATGGTGAGGTTTATCCTAACGGTGAGGTTCATCCTAACGGTGAGGTTCACCCTAATGGTGAGGTTCATCCTAACGGTTTAAGAGTAAGTTATCATTCTTAATTAGTGTCTAATGAAACTTATTCTTTCTGAATTTAATGTCTTAGTGAAAATATCAGAAAATTGGAGTTTAGTGCCTATAAATTCAGGAGTTATATCACCTCTTTGATAATGATCTCTTAGAAAGTGGTGTCTAACATCAATGTGTTTGGTTTTAGAGTAAGACACAGGGTTATTTGAGATGTTGATCATACTAGTGTTGTCACAGTTAATTGAAACATGTTTAAACTTAAATCCATAGTCCAATAAAGTGTGTTTCATCCACAAAATCTGTGCACAACAACTACCAGCAGCTATATACTCTACATCAGTAGTAGATAATGCAACTGAGTTCTGTTTCTTACTACACCATGATACTAGGGACTTTCCAAGTAAATGACATGTTCCATATGTGTTCTTTCTATTTAACTTACATCCAATAAAGTCAGCATTTGAATAACTTATTAAATCAAATGATTGTTCTTTTGTGTAAAACAGTCCCAAATTGGCAGTGTATTTAAGATATTTAAAAATCCTTTTAACAGCAAGTAAATTTGACTCTTTAGGGTTAGGTTGAAATCTAGCAGACATACATACACTAAATATAATATCTGGTCGACTAGGAGTAAGATAAAGTAAACTCCCAATCATTCCTCTATAATTAGTTTGATCTACTGGTTTACCAGTTTAATCAATATCCAATTTACAGGTGGTACTCATAGGTGTATCACTTCCCTTAATACTATCCAAACCAAAATGATTTAATAAATCCTTAGTATATTTACTCTGATTCAAAGTAATACCATCTTTAGTTTGAAAGATTTGAAATCCAAGAAAGTACATAAGCTCTCCCATTAAGCTCATTTCAAACTCATTTTGCATAACCTTTGAAAAATCAGTACATAATTTTTTTTTAGAATATCCAAAAATAATATCATCAACATAACTTTGTATATTAAAACATATTTGGAAATTATTTTTATAAAAAGAGTGGGATCAGCAATTCCTTTTGTAAATCCTTTTCAAATAAGAAAATTTGTAAGTCTTTCATACCAAGCTCTTTGAGCATGTTTTAAACCACATAAAGCATTATAAAGTTTAAAAACATGATTTTGAAAGTGAGGATTTGAAAAAACAGGTGGTTGTTCCACAAATAAATCTTCAACAATGAATCCATTTAGAAAAGCACTTTTCAAGTCCATTTGATATAACTTGAAATTCAGATGTGATGCAAAGGCAAGTTATATCCTAATTGCCTCTAATATAGCTATAGGTGAAAAGGTTTCCTCATAGTCAATTCCTTCTTCTTGATTGTAACCTTGTGCAAATAGTATAGCTTTGTTTCTAATAATATTTCTTGATTCATCAACTTTGTTTCTAAACACCCACTTTGTCCCTATGGTTAAAGTGTCCTTAGGTCTTTCTACTAATTCCCAAACATTATTTCATTCAAATTGATTTAGTTCTTATTGCTTAGCTATTACCCAGAATTCATCATTGATATCATCATTGATATTTTTAGGTTCTAACTGTGAATGAAATGCTTGATGTTCAACCTGATTTCTTAGAGAAGCTCTAGTTTGTGTTCCTCTATCCAGATAACCTACAACCGCATCTATGGTATGGTTCTTCAGAATCCTAGTTGGTATTAAAAAGGTCGGGCTAGATATTTCAGGCTCATCAACAGGTTTTGAGTCAACAGAAGCAGGTTCTGGAAAATTTCCAGAACTTGATGTTTTAATTTTAGGTCCATTGTCTTTCTCATTATGGTTCAAAACAGAGAGATCATCTTCAATATTTTCAAGATAGGTCTTAGTTTCATGTGGATTAGTTTCATCAAATTTGATGTGAATAGATTCATCCAAACATTTGGTTGTTTTATTGAAAACTCTATAGGCTTTACTATAAATAGAGTAACCTAGGAAAATTCCTTCATCCCTCTTGGATGAAAACTTGTCAAGTTTATCTTTAGTATTCAGAATAAATACTTTGAACCAAAAACTTTGAATTAGTTAACCTTAGGTTTCCTATGGTTCCATAACTCATAAGGGATATTCTTAAGAATAGGTCTGATCAAGACTCTATTTATAATATAACAAGTTGTATTGACAGATTCAGCCCAAAAATAAACAGGTAGGTCATACTCATTGTGCATGGTTCTGGCAATTTCATAAAGGGTTCTATTCCTCCTTTCCACTACACCATTTTTCTAAGGTTTCCTAGGGGCAGAGAAATTGTGACTATAGCCATTGTGTGAGCAATAGGATTCAATCTCATGATTATCAAACTCACGACCATGATCAGTTCTCAATGTTTATTGTTAAGTCCACTAAGGTTCTCTATAGAATTGTAATATTTAACAAAGTAAGAACAATCTTAAATTTTGTGAGCTAGAAAATATACCCATGTATACCTAGAATAGTCATCTACTAGAACATAGACATAGTGCTTCCCATTTAAACTAGAAACTCTAGAAGGTCCAAACAAATCCATGTGAACCAACTCGAGAGGTTGAGAAGTTGATAGTTATTTAGTTGATTTGAATGAAACTTTATGTTGATTTCCCATTTGATAGGGATTACAAACTTTATCTACTGGGAATTCAAGTTTTGGTAGGTCTCTAACTAAGTTCTTACTAGTAAGTTTTCTAAGTTAATGTACATTGTAGTGTCCTAATCTTCTGTTCCGAAGCCAAGAATCTTTATGAAAAGAATTTAAACAAGTAATATTCTTAATAGCTAAAGAATTTAAATCAACAACATATACATTTTCATTTCGCAAGGCAGAAAAGACTAAAGCATTCTTAGAGTTAAAAACATTGCAAGAATCACTTTTAAATTTAACATTAAAACCATGATCACATAACTAAGAAATACTTATTAAATTATATTTAAGTCCATCATCAAATAGAACTTTAGAAATTAATACTGAGTCAGTGTTACCAATTTGGCCTAAGCCAATGATATTCCCTTTAAAATTATCACCAAAAGTGACAAAACCTCCATCAACTCTGACTATGCTTTTAAAGCATGAGAAGTCTCCTGAAATTTTTATTGAACATCCACTGTCCAAGTACCAAGTCTTTCTACAGGATCTCTTTAAGTAGGTTCCCTACAACACATATTTAAATAGGAAATGATTTGGGTACCCAGATTTTCTTGGGTCCAGACAGGTTGGCCAATAAAACTTTAAGTACCCCAATTTGTCTTATGGGTGTCATAAAATTTTCAGAATCAATAGATTTATACAGATAAACCTTATTAGATCTGTAACTATGAATATAACTAGTTGAAGAATATGAACTTTCAGAACTATAACTATCTACATTCTGTCCAGATTTAGGAATAAATCGAGTTTTGGTAAATATTTTTATCCAGGTTGGTATCATATAACAGTAGTATATCTAGGTGCAATCTTCTTACCTAGCATTTGAGTTAGAGTACCTTTTCCATTTGTGAAATTCTCTAAATCCTTCCTAAGTAGCTCATTTGATAATTTCAGTTCAGTGTTTTCTTTAAGTAACTTAGCATTCTTTTCCATTTCTATGTCAATATCAGATTTAAGATTAACAGTTTAAGCATATTGTTTCATTACACCTTTGTATTTGTCATTCAGCTCATTACAGGTTTCTTCCAACATATCACAGTACTCAATTAGTTCATATTTTGAAATATTTTTAGAATCAGAATCATCTCTAGAATAATAAGAATTTAAAGTAGGAGTTTCAGATGTTACCTCAGAGGTGTTTGTCAAAAAACACATGTTTGGATTATTTCTGATTTTAGTTTCAGAAGCTTCAGATTCACTGGATCTATCCTCAAAATCACTCCAAGTATCCTTCATGGCCTTATTATTCTTATTATCCTTATACTCATACTACTTCTTGTATTTTCGTTTTGGATAGTCTGCTTTTATATGTCCTTTTCTCTTGCATTCATAGCAGACAACTTCATCAGATTTGTCAGATTTCTTCCAGTCCTTTTTCCAGTGTCCCTTGTTGTCATACTTACCTTTTTTAATTTGATATTCTGAAAAACTTCTTTTTCCTATAAAACTTCATAAATCTTCTGGCTATGTGAGCTATTTCTGCATCACTGTCAGATTCACTTTCACTTTCTTTACAGCTTGAGATATCACTTATAGCTTGAAGTTTCTCCTTATCCATGTTCTTTGAAGTAGAAGTCTTGAAGGCAACTGACTTCTTTTTTGGTTCAACTTCTTCTTCTTTGTTTATATTAAGCTCTTCTTCATACATCATCAACTTACCAATATGTTCCTTAACTGGCAGTTCACAAATATCACAAGATTCTCTAATTGAAACAGAAGTGCCCCTCCATCTGTCAGGTAGGCATCTCAAAATTCTCATCATTTGCTCCTTTGATGGAACATCCTTTCCTAGTGAGATCATTGTGTTGACAATTTCGTTAAACTTAAGATACATATCAAAAATGGGATCACGAGGCTACATCTTAAAATTATCATATTTAATATTATAGGTGTTCAATCTCATTTCTTTAACGTTAGTTGTTCCTTCTTGAGAAACACTTAAGGTATCCCAAATTTCATGTGCAGTCTTACAGGTAGATATTCTATTAAATTCCTCGTCTTCTAAAGCACAATACAAGGAATTCATAGATTTGCAATTATTATTGTAGGATGTCTTATTAGCCTCATTCCAAGTAGATCTAATAGTAGTAGGAATTTTATATTCTGATTCTATGGCAGTCCAAATATCAAAACCCATTCTTTTTAAATGAATTTTTATCTTAATCTTCCACTGAGCATAGTTGTTTCCATTGAAAAATGATGTTCTATTAGTAGCAACACCTTCAAGTCTGTTATCAATGAAAACTAGGTTAAAATAAAAATTTTAAAGAGATAAAAATTTAGAAATAACAGAAATTTGAAGAACATTAAAAAACAACTAAAATCACAGTTGAAAAACAGAGTACTTCAAGAAATATTTTAACCTCCTCTGATAGAAATGTTGGTCGGAGTGGATACTCAAGAGGGGGTGAATTGAGTTCCAATTAAAATTTCTGTTTTAAAAACTTTTACCAAATTCCCCCAATTTAAAAATCTAATTGAATTCTAATGAATTTGAACTAAAGAAACCTTTCAGCTAGGTTCTCAAGGGAATAATTAATTCACAGTTAATCTAATCAGAGGATTAGATTATCTTTTGAAACTAACTTTCTAATTTACAAATAATGCAAACACTTTCTAATTTAATTATCAGAGTAAATTTGAAAACTAGTTTAGGTTTTAATGAACTTGGTAGCGGAATAAAAGGTTTTAGATAAAACTAAATAAAGCATAGCAGATATGACTAAGAGGTTCAGTCTAAAGCCGATACATAGTCCTCTCAACAATTTATATAAATTGTATCCATACCCTGGAATAGGGTTCACAACCGTTTATAACTATCCAGTTCAATGACCTCTACAACAGTTCTACGTGGGAAACAAAACAACAGCAAATCCAGCTGCCCAGGTCTCACATGACCTCTACCACATCATACAGTGGGAACTAAAAGATGTAAAGAGCTGGATGAGTATTTACAGATCCTCCAGTTAAAGTACAGGAGACAGTGTGTGTGTATAATATAGCAGATGACACACACTGCTCAAAATGTAAATAATAAATCACTGAGCATGATATAGAATTTAGAATGGCTCTAGTGATTGCAGTGTAGCCCTGGACTCCTTCGAATTTGATCAGAAATGGTTCTGAGTCCTCTTCTGGTTTTTGTCTGAAAAACAGAGTGTCGTCTTCTTGACATCCAGGTTCAAAGATAGAGAAAAATGTAGTCGATGAAGTTCTTGTGTTGATGTCCTCTTTTTCGTTCTTGTCTCTTCACAGGTATGCAGGAATGTATATATGTATACTGGTGTGTCCAGTCGTCTCTTTGCATGCACACTTTTTAGCACCTTCTTATTTTTTTCATGGTCTTATTTTTCTTCGACCTCTTTTTCAGTAGTAGGAGCATCTCTTATTTAAAGAACGAGATCCGGCAATAAAAATGATTTCCTTTTTGTAGGTATGAGGTATGGTTCCCTGACATCCAACAACACACATTAAATAAATGTCAGTTCATTAAAATACACCTTATATGACCATTGGTTAGATTAAATAATGTTAAATAAATTAAAACAGTGTCAGGTTCTGTCTCTGGAATGGTAGCATTGGATATCGGTAGCCTTGTGTATCGGTAGGTTTGAGTATCGGTAGCTTCTTGTGTAATGGTATCCCTTTGTGTAACGGTATCCTTTCCATCGGTAACCCTTCTAACAGTAGACTTCATGTCTGTCGGTAGACTTTGGTAGCAGTAAGCTTTATTTCATCAGTAGCGGTAGGCTTGACGTACCGGTGATCTTCTGTGTAACGGTAGCTGTAACTCTGTATCGGTAGACTTGCATAACGGTGAGTTGTATTGGTAACCTTCCCGTATCGGTAGACTTGTTGTAATGGTGACATTCATGTATCAGTGAACTTCATGTATCAGTAGGCTTGATGTATCGGTGAGCTTCACGTATCGGTAGGCATGATGTTTCGGAGACCTTCACGTATCGGTAGGCTTGATGTATCAGTGACCTTCATGTATCAGTAGTCTTGTACTGTAACGGTGACCACTTTCTTGTTTAAGCATTCTATTGGCAGAATGGGTTATGTTAGAATATATATGAAAATGTGCATGGTGTATAGAAATACTGAAATAAGTAATTAACCATTAATAAATATAGGGATTATCAAACCATAATTGAGCATAATTGGGATTATCAAAATATGAGTTCAACTAATTCTCCCAGAGGGTTCAACACATCTTTATACATGATTTGAGATAGATTAAATAGGAGTAATGTGATTTTTATCATTAAAACATGATTAAAACATGAGAAGTCTAACAATATCACCCTTTTGATGATAAAAAATCATATGAATTATATATTTATTATTAGTTCATAGTGTGTGGTCTCTCCCGTAGGGAAATTTTCTCCCCCTTTTGGATTATCAAAAAGATTACAAGAAAAAATAATGAATGAATGTAAAGAAGATAATACAAAACAACATGCCAAATTGATTTAGATGAAAAAAGATGTGTCATTAAAAAAAGTGGGAAAAAGTACAAAAGATCCCTATCATGATACAATTTTCCTTTTCTTTAGCTCCAACAGTCTTCTCTTCTCTCTTGGAAGCAGTATCAGAAGGATCCACATGTTCCGAAGTACCTATTGAAGAAGGGAGTGAACCAAATTTTAGAGAATGAAGAGGGAGTCCTTCAAAAACAGAAGGTTATAAAGTATGTTTTTGGGAATGCCACGACAAATTTTTGTCAAGGATAACTGTTCTGATCTGGATTAGAGTCTGAGATATAGACACTGAGGTAAATGAAAAGGCAATTGATAAAGAAGGAGGTGAAGTAGGACACAACGGTACTTCTATAGGAGCCACAATATAAGTGATCTATACATGAAGATAATGACTCAACAACTAAATGAAGTCATTAATAATCTCACCTTCATATTGCATTCCATTCTTCTAGTCATATTTGTTCCCCCTAAACTTGTCCAATAACGGAGTGAAATCTTTCAGCTATTGAACTTTAGTCTTGATGGCTTGAGTGATATGAGGCATTTTTAAATTTTCTATAACATACTTTAAATGATTGTTCATATCATGCTTAGAGAAAATACTATTAAAGTAGAAATCCAATTTCATTGTAATATCTTCCTGGCCATTATTTTCAATCTTTGATGGAATCCTTACGAAATCAAGTACCTTGTCACTATTATTGACAACTATAGATAATGTCTCTTTTACAATGCCACTAAACCCTAATTAAAGATCCTATTGAACATCAGTTCAGAGTAGATCACTATCAAAGGATTGAGGGGACTATCCAGAGGCAGTAGAGGGTGTAATATCTAAATTGAGGGACTTGAGCTAATTCATAACTTTCTGTAGACATCCCTGTACTCATAAGTTAGTTTGTTGAGACCTATAACAAGCTCACACATCTCCTGGAAAATCTTATTTTTACTCTCATCCACACTGTTATCTAATGAATTCAAGTTCATTTGAACAAGAGAGGAAACTTCTTGTGGAATCTGACCACAAACATCCTCAATAAGAAGATCAAAAAGATCTTTTCCTAATTACAAGACTTTTTTAATATCTTTAACCATATATTTGGGAGACTTAACTTCATCACTCAATTGTTTGTTATCAATTATAACATCTTGAATTTTTTTAAGAATTTTAGGATGAATCTACTCTATGATATTCTATAATAGAAATCTAGCATCTCTTTCACTTAGGTTCGTTATAGAATCAGGTTGTGTGTTCTTGGACTTTTCAACTCTAGCCAATAAAGTAGATCCAAAAGCATTCAAATCACCTTGACTCATGAAAGAAAGAGGTTATTGTAAAGGATCAGGAACATGAGCTGAGACAAGCACAGGTTCCTTTATTGAGATTACTTTTAGAGTAGAAAATGGTTTCAATTGAAAAAAATTAGATCGTTCTATGCCTTCTATTGAGGATTCATGGGCATCATCCCCATCAATGTAGCTAGGGAAATTATACCAGTTATCCATGGTATTTTGATCAAATAGATTAGGAAATTAAACACTTTATAGACTAGGGTTATTCTCCCCCTCAACATGTGCATCTCTCATAGGACACGAGAGTCAGTTCCATGATTCTGTTCTAAATGATCATCTCCCATACTCTCACCCATTTCTTTTGTGGCCTGCTATAAGGCTTATTACATTATTTCATCAGCAAATATGATGATATCAATATTACCTTGTCAATTCAAATGTTTTTCAACCAAAACATATTTCTCAATAGAAAATTATTCTTCTAAAATATCCTTAGGAACTGCCTCTTATCTTACATTAACAATGAATTATTATCAAGAAGCAAGTTCTTCTTCCAAATCAATTATGATTTCAGTAACATGTGCTTCCATTTCAACTATGTCCTATGAAACATGCCTATTGTCTTCATCATCCATGAAATTATATTCTGTAGGTGCCATAACTACCTCTTCTTATTCTTCAGCAAGACAATCAACAATTTAATCTGGTTCCATACCAGTATCTGATATGTTCTTAGGTCTTAAAGGATGATAAACCAGATTAAGCTTTTCGTAGATCCTATCATTATCTTCCACCAAATAGTTTTTTCAAGGATTCGAATTGATTTTCATCCTTTAGACTGTATCCTTTGTGATACAAAATTAAGAGTCCTTGATGAATTTTCTATTCATTCAAACCATTCCTTTAGCATAAAACATTACATAGATTAACATTAAATAGAACAATTAGGTAGACTTTGAGGTTGTCTAAATCCACTCACACAAATGAAGTATTACACACATGTATAGGTTAATCTCTTTTCCATTGTTCAAAATATGTATTAAAAATTCATCATGATATTTAATTGTAGAAAAATATCCTTCTCATGAACTAATAATATTCTGAGTAAACATAAACATTAATCACAATTCACCATCTAACTCAGTAGAAATAGCTCTTCTCTTATTTTTTATTTCAAGTCTAGCTTCCCAAGTCCTCTTCAAAAACAATAACATCACTAAGAGTATGAGGAGCTCTTTGTTAGTACACAAAAATTACTTCATGAGGTATCCCTAGGAATGAAGCCCATAACCTTGAGTAAAAGGTTCATCTTTGGCCATTAATCCTGCTCTACACAACAAAACAATCTTTAGTATCAAATGAGAACTGAGAAAACTGATAGAACTGAGAAATAAGCTTTGGATAAATCATCCTTCTCTCCTTTGTGATCCAATCTATCTATCCCTATTCTTTCAGTACTATCAAATCTATAGACATGCATGACAACAACAATTTAAGGAAGATTTCCTTTTCTGGTGCCACAATTCTATAAACAAGGTTTGTGTTCAGTGGTACTTAGGGCGCTACCTTCAGTGGTATTTTCACTTTATTTAAGGATATAGGCTTCTTAGGATCAAAATAAGATGGCTGATTCATTTTGGGAATTTAACGCAGGGATCAAGAATGAGAGAGAGACATGAAGTAAGTCTTACGGTTTGAGAGAGAATGGTTTCAGTTTTGAGAAAATAGATCTCCAGTGAAAAAAAGAGTGAAATATATTTTGTTTTTATCATATATGGATATCAAGCGTCACAAATTCAATAACATGTGAAAAAATAATAAACAAATCAATATGGATAATAAAATAAAAACAAAACGGGATAGTGTCATTACGGTGAGATCGGAACAGGTTGTCACGGTGAGACCGTAACACATTCTCATGGTGTCATCTTTACGGCGTGTCTCCACATGGTGAACCGTAATACTTGAGATAGTAAGTGAAATATAATAATGAAGAGACAATAACTTGGAGACTGTAAACATGAAACGACAACTTCAAGACAGTCAACTATATAACTATGAGAGTGAGATGGTAATCTAAAGACACTAAGTTGTGAAACATTAAACTATGAAGTAGTAATATGCGAGACAATACACTTTCTAATTAAGATTTATCATTCTCAATTCATGTATGATGTAATTTATGATTTCTTAAATTAATGATTTTTTGAATATATCAGTAAGATGATATTCAGTTTTAATGAATTCCAAAGTGATATAACATTTTTGATAATGGTCTCTTAAAAAGTGATGTCTTACATGAATAGGTTTTATCCTAGAGTGTGAATCAGAATTTTTTGATATGATAATAGCACTTGTACTATAATTATTTATAGTTATATGCTTGAATTGATATCCATAATCTAGTAATGTGTGTTTCATTCACAAAATTTGTGCACAAAAACTAATAGTATCTATGTATTTAGCTATGATAATAGACAATGCAACATAGTTTTTTTACTACACCATGATACAAGAGACTTGCCTAAAAATGTAATGATCTAGAGGAAATTTTTCTATCTAACTTACAACCACCGAAATCAGCATGAGAATGACTAACTAACTCAATTGAATGTCCTATGGTATAGAATAGTCCTAGATTGGGTGTATGCTTGAGGTATTTTAATATCCTTTTAACAGAATTTAATTGATATTCCATTGGGTTTTCTAGAAAATTAGAATACATACATACATTAAACATAATGTCAGGTCCACTAGTAGTTAAGTAGAGTAAGCTTATAATCATTCCTCTATAAGTGGTTTGATCAACAGATTTTCCATCATCATCATGATCCAACTTACAATTAATACTCATTGAAGTATCAATAGATTTAGTGTTATCCATCCTAAAATGTTTTAGAAGATCTTCATTATAATTTCTTTGGTTTAAAATAATACCATCTTAATATTGAATGATTTGAATTCCAAGAAATAATTATAGATCACCCACTAAACTCATTTCAAATTCATTTTGCATAATTTTAAAAAATTGAATACATAAATAATTTTTTGAAGATCCAAAAATAATATCATCTACAAAAATATGAACTACTAAAAAATCATTGAAAATTCGTTTTATGAAAAGGGTAGTATCAGCTATACATTTTGTAAAACCATTAGAAATTAAAAAATTACTTAATCTATCATACAAATATCTTAGAGCTTGTTTTAAACCATAAAATGCTTTTGATAATTTGAAAACATGATTTTTAAAGTGAGTGTTTGTGCAACCAGGGGTTTTTTTTAACAAATACATTCTCATCCATGTACCCATTTAGGAATTCACTCTTGATATCCATTTGATATAGATTGAAATTCAGATGTCCAGCATAAGAATGCATGATTATGATTGCTCCATGTATAACTACTGGTGCAACAGTCTCCTCATAGTCAATTCCTTCTTCTTGGTTATACCCTTGTGAAACCAATATATCCAAGTTTCTTACTATATTACCTGTTTCATCTAACTTATTTTTAAACACCCATTTAGTGCATATGGTAAATATTTATTTGGATTTTTCATGAAGTTTCCAAACCTTGTTCCATTCAAACTGATTAATTTTTTCTTACATATCCATCACCCAAAATCCATAATTGATAGCATTATTAATTTTTTTAGGTTCATGCATTGACAAGAAAACAAGATGTTCATCCTAATTTCTTAAATAATATCTAGTTTGAGTTTCTTTATCCAAATCTCCTAAAAATGCATCTAAAGAATGGTTCTTAATAGTTCCTACAACTATATAAAAAGAGGGGATAGATATTTCAGTTTCTTCAACAGGTTCGTGTTCATTATGACTTGAATCTGGAGAATTTATAGAACCGAATATTTTCACAGATTCTTTTACAGTATGTTTAAAGTATTTATCATTGATGTCCATATATGACATTTCATCTTACAGGTTCTCTAGAGTGGTCTTAGACTCATGTGTATCAATCTCATCCAACTTGACATCGACGGATTCTTCCAAAATTTTAATTCTTTTGATAAACACTATATAGGATTTATTAGAGATTAAATCTCCCAAAAAATTTCCTTCATCACTCATGGAAGTAAACTTGTCAAGATTTTCATTAGTGTAAAGGATAAAAAAATTTCAACCAAAAACATTGAAGTATCTTACTTTGGGTTTTCTATTGTTACATAAATCATATAATGTTCTTTTGAGATTGGGTCTAATCAACACTCTATTAATAATATTGCATGTCGTATTTATAGCTTCATCCAAAAAATAAATATGTATGTCATATTCACTAAGCATGGTTCTAGAAATCTCTTGCAAGGTCCTATTTCTTCTTTATACTACTCAATTTTGTTGAGGTGTTCTAGGGGCATATAAATTATGACTATAGACATTTTGTGAGCAAAAGGTTTCAAAATCATGATTTTTAAACTCCAGGACATGATCACTTCATAAGGATTTAATTCTATTCCCACTAATATTTTCTACAGTTTTAGAATATTTGATGAAATGAGAGAAGGCTTCACTTTTGTGAGTCAAAAAGAAAGTCCAAGTATATCTGTAGAAGTCATCTACAAGAACATAAACAAAGAGATTCCCATTAAAAATAGAAACACTAGATGGTCGAATAAAATCCTTGTGAACAAACTCGAGAAGTTTAGATGTTGACACTTCATTCTTTGGTTGGATGGAAATTTTTTATTGCTTTCCCTTTTGACAAGGATTACACACTTTATCATTTGGAAACTCATGTTCTGGTAGGTCATTGACTAAAAGTTTTCTAGTTATCTTTATAAGGGAGTAAATGTGGGAGGGTCCTAGTATTATATACCAAATCCAAGACACTTTGTGAAATACACTTAAACACGAATCATTTTGAGAATCTAAAGAATCATTGTTAATAGAGTACACATTTTAATTTCTCAATGAAAAAAATAATAATTCATTTTTTGAAATAAAAATTTTTCACGATTAATTTTCAAATTTAACATGAAATCCATCATCACATAATTGTGAAATACTAAGTATATTATATTTATGTCCATCAACAAAAATTACTTTGGAAGTTAAAACTGAATTAGAGTTACCGATTTGGCCAAGGCCAATGATTTTTCCATTGGCATTATCACCAAAGGTGATAATTACACCACCGATTTTTATTAAATTATTGAAGCATGAATAGTCCCATATCATGTGCATTGATCACCCACTGTCCAAGTAACATAATATCTTATAGGATCTCTTTAATTAATTTTCCAAAATAATAGTCAAATAAAACCAACATTTGTACCCATAGTTTTTTCATCAAGTAATATTAATAACTAGTGCTTTAGGAACCCACTTCTGTTTTATAGGTTTACTATAAGAATTTTGTAATGTGAATGAAAAATAAACTTTATTTTGTCCAAAAAATCTTGAGTAAGTAGATATTGTATCATAATTTGAACTAGAAAAGTGTTTTCTAGAACTATGAGTAAAGTTGTGTGTTCTAGATTTAGAAACAAAATTGGTTTTTCAAAAAGTTCTTTTACCAGGTATATATTCAATACAAGTAGTGTATTTATGGGTAATATTTTTACAGAAAATTTGTACTAAAGCATCTTTTCCATTATTAAACCTTTCAAGGTCCATTTTTTATTTCTCATTAGATAGCTTTAGTTCATTATTTTCCTTGAGTAATTGAACATTTTTCTCTCTCTCAACAGTAAGATCACATTTAATAGTCGAGGTAAGAGAATGTTATTTCATTAAAGACATGTATTTGTATTTTACTTAATTACATGTCTCTTCAAGAATATTTTAATACTCGATGATTTCTTCTTTAGACATATTTTTAGAATAACATTAATCTCGAGAATAATAAGAATTTTGTACATGAGATTCCAGAGTTACCTCATATGTGTATGTCATGAAACACATATTGGATTTGTTAACCTGTTCAACATATGAATATTATGAGTCACATGAACATTCCTTATAAGAAATCCATGTTGATTTCATTTTCTTTTTATACTTTCCATCATTGTCCTTATATTTCTTTATATACATAATCTTGGGACAGTCAGACTTTAAATGTCCCTTTATTATATATTCATAGCATTCTATTTCATAAGACTTTTCACTTAATTTCCGATCTCTCTTCTAGCATCCCTTTTGATCATATATTACGTTGAAGTTAGGATTTATGAAAAATTTCTTCTTTATTCTAAAATTTATTAATCCTTTTAGATAATTGAGCCATCTCCTCATCACTATTAGGTCATGATTTTTCACTGCTAGAAAATTATATAGATACTTGTAGTTTCTCTTTTCCATTATGTTTAGAAGTGCTAGTCTTGAATGCAACAGATTTTTGTTGGGTTCATCCTCTTCTTCCTTGTTGAATTTCATGTCCTCTTCATACATAATTAGTTTCCCAATGTTTTCTTTGACATAAAATTTTATAATGTCAAATGACTCTCTAATAGAGACAGAGGTTCTTCTATATATATCCGGAAGGAAACTGAGAATCCTCGTGATTTGTTTTTTTAGTAAACTATCTTCTAATAGAAATAATTTTGTTGAAAACTTCATTGAAGATGAGATTCATGTTAGGAATAGGCTCATTCGGCTACATTTTAAAGGTATTATTTTTAATAGTATAAGTATTTAGTCACATTTAATTCAAACTATAAGTTCCTTTATGTGAAATAGACAAGGTATGACAAATAAAAAGGGTAGTTTTACATGCAGATATTCTGTTAAATTCCCCATATCTTACAGAACATTATTTAGATTTCAAGGCATTGAAATTTTTTTTATTAGTATTGGTCGGGTCATCCTAATTAATTCAATCAATAGTAGTAATATTATACTCATCTATAATTGAAGACCAAAATTTCAAAGCCCATACTTTCTAAAAAAAATTCATTTTAATTTTCCATTGGGCATAATTAGTTCCATTGAAAAATAGTGGTTTTTTTGTAGCCCCTTCCAGTTTATTAACCATGAAAATGAAATAAATATAAAAATCTAGAAATTTAAAATTTAAAAAAAATTTATAAATCATTAAAGTACAACTAAAATCATAGTTGAATAGTTTTAAAAATAGAGCCTTAACAGGAATAAAAACTCCTCTGATACCAAGTGTTGGTCGGAGTAGATTACTCAAGAGTGGGTGGGGGTTAATTGAGTATCTATAAAAAATTGTGATGAAATTTTTTTCTTAAAAATATTCCCCAATAAGATAAATATAGCCAAATTAAACAATTTAATACTGTTATAATAGTTTGACTATTCAAATAACCTCTCAGACGATCAATTTATTCTCCGTAATATCTATATGAGTTATTGATACTACTTTTGAAGCTATTATAATATGGCCAAACAATTATAACTTATATTCATGATTAACTATCAAATTAAAATCTAGTGATTTAAAAAAAATACTGTAAAATAGAGAAAAACAAAATTATACAACACAACAGATAAAAAATGTGATTCTATATCAAGACGCGATCCTATAAACTCCACTTTTTGATCAACTACCACCAAGAATATTATGCTAATAAACTTCTATCCACACACTGGATTGAGGAAAACATCAGTGCATAGGACTGTCTAGGTCACACAACCACTTCCACTGTTCTTCGTTGGTAAAAACATCCAGGTCACACAAGGACCTCTTCCACACTTATATGTGGGAGTAAACAATTATAAAAAGGCATGATAGGATGGGTATGTTGTATCCTTCAGTTTAGAGCAATAGATAGTGTGTATTTTAATACATAAACACACACACAACTTGGATGATAAAACATTACACAACAGAGAAAAGATGATGAGAAAAGGCTAGATGTGCTATGATTATTATTTTATATAGCTCTGGACTTGTAGGATGAACCAAATTCATGTATCAAGTCCTCTTGTGAAAAATAGTGTATCATAAGTCTGGTACTCTGGCTTCCAGTTAGATAATATCTCATGTTCTTCATGGAGTTGGTATTAGAAAGTTGTTTTTTGTTATGAACTACGTTATTCCATCCATTGGATTCGAGAAATATTCTTGTATTCTTCATATGTATCTTGTTTCATGTATCAATTATCTTCATAAAATGATCGGTCTTCTGCTCCTCTTCTACTGTGTGTGTTTTTGTAGCTCAGCATATTATCCATTTTAATTGGGGGTTCACATGTTGGAGCCGATCAGATGCATGTATTATATACCTCGTACCTCATACTGTCAGGTGACATGTCTACAAAGAAATATAAATTATGTCAGTGACTTTAAATTTATCAAATATGACCATTATAAATTTAACTAAAAATGAAAAAATAGATTAATGAATGTTGTCACAGTCTGTCTATAAATGGTATCACTTTGAAATGGTGTCACTAGGAAATGATATCTTGTTATTTTCCTTTGAGATGTGAGATAGTCATGATGTAATAGTTTCATTGAGATTAGGAACCAGTATAATAAATGTGGTGTTAGGATCACAATGTCTTGTCCTTTTCCATACTTCTAATGGTGTCTTAGTGATGTTATAAAGGAACCAGAGTCAAAAAATTCATGAGATTTGAAACTGGTTACGTTGTCTAGTCACGATGTCTGGGCGACGGTTTCTGGGTCACTTTTTATGGGTCATGGATTTTGGGTCATGGATTCTGGGTACCACTATCTTGGTCACGCTATCTTAGTCATGGTGTCTGGGTCATGGTGTCTGGGTCACGGTGTTTGGGTGACAATGTCTGGGTCATGGTGTCAAGGTCCTTTGCTAAAAAACAAGAACCGATGGCAGACTCACGATTTCATAGGCATAAAAAAATATCTTTATTCAAACTTAAGTAGTAATATTCATGGAATGAATTATACTTGATCATTCATAAAAGTAATTCGTTATATAAAAAACTAAATATAACATAAAATAATAAAACATGATTTATAATAATTAAGATATTGGGTAATTTTATTTAAAGCATAAAGAATCCAACCATCTCTACATATGTTTTGAGATATATTAAATAAAAGTAACATGATTTGTGATCATTAAAACATGATTAAAATACAAGGAGTCTAACAATGTAAAATTTTAAAAATACAGAAGTGACCATGATTGAGTATTTGGAAATGTATAGAGGTAGGCTTCATTGATAATTCATGAATATATGGAAATCACTATGATTAGAAATTTGGTTGTGAAATGATATATCATTAAGTGAAAATTTGAACATGTCGTGAAGTAACCATGATTAAAAATTATAAAATGTTCAGATGTATCGTCATGTACAAAAATTAAGTGACTATAATGGAAAAATTAATTGACCACATGAAATAAATAATAAGAAAAAAGAAAAATATTTATGTTTCCATATGAAAAAATGATGTTATCTATGAACAAAAACGAAGTTACCAAAAGAGAAAATTTGAAATTTGTTGATCCAACCTTATGAAATATATATAATAATTTAATTATGTTTTCATATTTTAAGTGAAAACATACTCTTCTTTATATACAATTTTATCCTTAAATTTATACTATGTGTTTTATATGTTAATATTGATTTAAATATCTAATTATTAATTTTGATAACAAAATGGTCATTTATTTGGATGAATTTTATGTTAGATTAATTTAATTTCTCATGTTTTGAGGTTTCACACTTGTTTATTCAACCAATGTTTAGTTGAAATTAAAAGTTGTTATAATTTTACTAGTGTATATCACATACACTAGGGGAGTTTTTCAAGGGAAATTAATGTTGATTATAATTATATGTAAATAGTGTATTAATTATTAAAATGTGTTTTAACTGTATATCATGATTTTATAATTACATATTATCAACATGACCCATGCATGTATATTTTTCATGTGCATTCAATGATGAAATTTCATGCATCAATGAGAAGCATAAAATGAAATGATATTTTTTATTTTAATATGTTACACATAGTATATCTCTATATAATGAGTTTTTAAAATCCAAATCTACATATCTAATGTTTGGGATAATTTTAATACATAAAGATTCATCACAATTTAGAGATCGACTATAACTCTATGTGGATCTATGCTCATTTGATCATCTATTTTTAAATACCTCTTTACTTATGAAATTGTAAAACTATGATGCTTCCATATATTAAAGTGGATTTACTTATTTTAATTTGATTATATATGTTTAATTTTAATGGGTTATTCAACCAATTAAAATATAGTATTGTAGGTTTTTACTCCAATAAAAAACTAATAAATTGGGTTGTGCCTCCATGGAAAATGGTTAATATAAGTGATACACCTATATGTAGCAAATGATGAGTTCTTTTAGGATTAATAATCCATGGGTAAAAATGATTTATAATTGCTTTGTGACCCTTTTTTGGAAAAGGACATTGTAAGATTCAATTATAGTGGGTATATTGGATTCCATCTCACTAAATTTCTTGGTTGGGTGATGAGTAGAATAAAATCATTTTAGATTCAAACTAATATTAAATTTATTTAACTAATTTTTTACTTATTCTATTATAGTGACAACAATATTTTTTTAATATGTAAAATTCATATTAAAAATAAAAATTCACCGCCCACCTCTTGGATATTTTCGAGTCATCAATCCATATAAACAATTTTTTCCAGTGGATGAACCATAACATGATATTTGTTAATTTTTGATAAAAATACCATCAAATAAACATCAAGTGGAATGAATTATTTTTAGTTGGAAGAATGTAATCAAAGTTAAGGATGGATTCCTAAAAAAACCATCTCATATTAGATTCACTGTTTATCGATATTAAAAACAATGGATGGAATAATTCATACTTCATCATTACTCTAATCATTCGATGATAATGGAAAAATTAGACAATCTAGTAAAAGGAGAACCAAAATAATTAGCAATAAATGATGTTTTAATATAAGTGTTTAACAACAAAGTGATGTGTATTGTATTTTTTTGAAATTAATAGAATTCTTTATTCTTACATTTCAACATCTAAAACTTTACATGAAATCTAGAATAATCATTATGATGAATTTGATAAACTAATTGTAACTATGTTTGTAATTTTACAAGATTAATATCAATATTATATTGATAGTGATTATGAGAATATTAATTAAATATAAAATATATTTACTACTATTGTTTGTGTTTTAGTTCATTAAGAGAAACTCTAGAAAATAAGGAATGTATTGAATGGAAATGTGAAGTATATCCAAAGAAGGTGAGTTCTTAAAAGGTCATTAAATATAAATGTAGTAAATTTATGTAATACACTCTTCATAAGCCTATTATATCACCATTTATAAATGATTTAGAGTATAAAAATGAGATTGTATTTGATAATTCAATGAACATGGGACGTGATTTTATGTATGTTGTTTCTACCAAAAACATGGATTCTATGTTATATAGTACTTATAGGAATGATATAACATATTCTAAAAAAAGGATGTTAATAATAGAAGAAATTAAACCAAAGGATATCTCATAAATGTTTCATAATGTTGATTACAATCAGAAGAATAAAATTAATTTAAATTCAAATTATTCTCATGATATAAAGTTTACGATGTATAATAATTGGGGGAACATCAAGCCTGATTGGACAAGATTAATGATGGAATAAAATTACAGAAAACAATAAAAGAAATAAATTAAAGAAATGATAGCTAAATTGAGTTGTACTGATGATTCAATTTTTTGAATAATATGGTTTGGAAAAGGATTTATAATTTTTTTAAAGGGTTTATCAAATAATGTATGCAACTCAACATATTAGTATTCTCATGAATATAAATATAAAAAAAACCACGGTATTGGAAAATATTATGGATCTTAAAAAACAAGATAATAAAGTATAAAATATCCATTTTTTAGAATTAACCTAATTTTGCAACAATAAATATGGTTCTCATAGAAAAAGAAAAATTTTATAAAATTTTTTCTGGATAATAAAAATAGGCTCATTCAGTTCTTGATTTTTATAATGAAAAAATAACTTATTCTCGCATTGAAAATAAAAAAATTTAATTTTTTTTATTTAATGTAAAAGTTCCATGGAGTTGAAATAATTTATTTTGAAAATTTTCCTAATTATAAAGAACATCTCAAAAATTATGATGAATGATTAAATTAAAATCTATCCATTTTTTAAAGGTAGGTAAAACCTTGATAAAATGATGACCATAAATAAAATGGATCAAAATAAATTTCCACTGGGTTATGAAAAATATTAATCCATAATTTGAAAGAAAATATTTTACAGGATAACAAAATGATGAAAGTATAGTTTTATATGTTTTATATGTCATATGAGAGGTCATTATGGGAATGTTTTCTCCGAGAAATCTCAATAATCTCTAGTACATACTTTGGTTTTAATTTATTAATCTTTATCTACTTGATATCTTATAAACTAATCATTTAAATTATTTTTGATTCCCAATAATTCACATTCTAATATTTTTGGACCCAATTTTAAATAAGAAATAAAGATTTCATAAATATATTTTTAAAGAAAATGTGTATTTGGAGCATAATAAATGGTATTTCGCAATTGGATACAAGATTATCAAGACAAATGACTAGTGATTTGTTAAATTTTCATTCCATCACAAAGTTTTATTGAGGTAATGTGACATTTTGTGAAAATTAGAATATAAAGATTAATGGTTTGAATGATGTTTCAATTTCATGTTTTATTATACTCTATAAAGTTTTCTATGATATAAGATTGAAAAATAATATAAAACTAATTTCAAAACTATGTGATGACGGAATTTTGGTAAAATTACAAAAAAGGTAAATGATTTTTATTTATTGATAAATGGGTTTATTTTTATGGAGAAAAATAAAAAACATATTGTTTTATTTTTAAGGAATTAAGTAGTGAAAATATCAAATGAATAATTATATATAATCAAGTGAAATTTTGTGGCCTTTGTGGTTAAGAACTAATACTTTCTTATTATTTCTCAGGATTTCTATGAACAAATATTTTTTGTTGTTACCATAACCTTAAGTGGAAATCAATTTGGCATGAGATTTTTCAATAATGGAAAACACTATAAAAATAGATTCATGATAATTAAGAAAATAAAAATTCTTATACATATTGACCTTATTCATTTTGATTTATTTTTCCCAATAAAATGTTAATTTTTTAGAGGAAAGATATATTTTTTTATTATGGTTTGTGATTTTACTAGACACCCATGATTTTATTTTCTTACTCATAAATACGAACCATTATCTATGATTTTCATTCATTGTAAATTGGGTTTAAAATTTAAAGGAAAGTAAATTATGTTAATTATATGTGACCATGGTTGTGAATTATAAAATCTATAATTTTTATAGTTTTGTTAAGAAAATTTTATTTTCAAAATCATTTCCCCAAACAACACCAAAAAAATGGCATCATTCAAAAGAATAATACAACACTTTAGAAACAATTTTTACCAGATTAACTGTGTATATATTTCTTATATATTTGTAAGAATATGTTTTGAGTATTTATTATAATGTTACTAATATAATTATTCATTGAACATTGTAGAAAAATACACCATATGAGCATTGGGAGGGTAGAAATCCTATAATATACCATTTTAGTGTCATGCGATGTAAATTTTTTAATACTTTTGAAACATTACCTAAATTTTATGAATAATTGGATGATGGAATTTAAATCAGATATTCAAATAATTGATATACATATAGATTATAGAATAAAATAACCCTCGTTTTGATGAATCAATTCATATTAAATTTGATGAAGAGTCATTGAATGCAAGAGATGGTGATATTGACCATCTTGGAGAATAATTTTGAAAATTGATATTTGAATATAAAGAACCTCTAGATAAAGATAAAAATTTTAAGGGGGAATATCCCTTATCAATTTGATCATATCCATGGAAATCTAGGAGTAATAAAAAAGATCATCCTGTAGATAATTCCATTTTTACAGTTGAATCAAATGTACGAACAAGGCTATTGGTTTTGGGTGTCTTTTAAATTCATTGTTATAATTATGAATTTTTAAATAAGAATATTTAAGAATATTTAAATGGATCAAAATTGACCAGGGATATGAAATAAAAATTAAATCATTTTACTGGGAATACTATGTGGATAATAGGTTTTCAACTAATTGATTCTCATATTATTTGAACAAAATATATCTTTAGAAATAAATAATAATAATTCTGGAAATATTGTAAAAAATATAGATATTATATTTTCTTAATAAAATTCGTAGGAAAAATGTATTGAAATTGAATAATAGTTTACACATATATCTATATTAGATTCAATTTTATTATTATTAGTTAATTCTATATTTCATAATATTAGATTTATTTTTTCAAATTTATGTTTAAAAAATATTCAAAATGGTTGAATTTACCATTAATTATATTATATAAATCCATTTAGTTTTCTTATATTAAAAGAATTATGATAAGGATTTTTAACTATATATGGATTTATATGGTTTGAAACTAGCTCATCAATCGTAGTATGACAGGATAATCAGTTTTCATTTGAAGATAAATATAAGGACTGGAACGTTGATCCAGCTTTGTTTATTAAGACTGGATATGATGATATCCTGATTTGGAATATTTATTTTTATGATATTGTTTTTTTATCATAATATGATAATATTTTTAATAAGTTTCTTGATTGATCGAATATGTCCTTTATAAGAGTATGATTGTGGAATTGAAAACTTTTGTAAACAAATAAATGAAATGATATTCTATTTCAAAATCAATTCATGCATGTGAAAAATCATGTAAAATGTTTTGGTTTAAACTAATATAACATTTTAAAAACTCCCATGAGTATTACATGAAAATATCATTGAGAAATATCATAAAATATAGTTGATGATAAAACCTGTATTTAAATTATTGCATGTTTGTTATATATAACTCCATCTATGCATGATTTTATGCTTTTAGTTTTGACGTGTTCTAGATTTCAGAGCGGCCCTAAGAAAAAGAACATTAAATGTATTAAAATACTCATTATATATATTAAAGGTAATTTGAATATTTTTTTATTTATTACATCTGGAAAAAAAATTATTTTATAAGATATTCTTACTATGATTTTGGTGGATACATGATGGATAGAAAAAAAAATTCATACTAGCATCATCTATATGTAAAATCCATAGAATCTAGGGGTTTAATGAAACAATATTTTAATTCTCTTAAAACTAATAAACCTGTTTAAATATCTATTGAATATTTTATATAATTATTTTTGGATTACAAAAAACTCTTTCTGATTTGGGTTTTATTTTGATAAGAATTCATTTATCTATAAAAATAATTAATCTATTTTAATTTAGAAGATAAATTATAAAATAATAGGAATAACAAAATTAATTTTAGTTTTCATTTTCCTAAGGATCACGATAAAAAAGGATATATAAATCCTCAATTTATTAATTTATAAAAATATTTAGTTGATATATTTACTAAACAACTGGATTTATGTATTTCTTATAAAATAATATTTGAACATGGAATGATGGAAATTCCACCACAATGTATATATTTAGGTGGAGCTTGACCTAAATTTTTAGATAACAGGTTTTATCTGTTCAATTTTTTCATTTTTTATTGAATCATTTGATGCGAAATAATGTTTCAAATATTATCTATAATTTAATTCATTTCTAATCATTAAAAAATTAATTGAAAATATTGATTTATTTTCATCACTCTTATGTCCTCAAATATGTATTTTTAAAATTAGTCATACAGATATACATAATAATTGTTTTATGTTTGAAAGTATATAAATTTAGGGAAGTAGAGTTATGTGTTTTATATATTATTTTGGGTTAGTTTTTTTCATTGTAATAATTTTGGAGAGATATATATGTCCAACTTTTATTAGAAATGATAGTTCACTTTTTAGAGAACTCTATTTCTATTAGGGATATAATTTTTAAACATTATGTCTATTAGATAAATTTCAACAAGGAGGATAGAATTTTGGAATTTAAATTAATGTTACTATAATAAGAAAGAAGGAGAATGTTGATTTGGATCCTTCATAAATTTTATTAGTATTGAGATAATTTCAGTTAATATAATTTCATATGTTGGGTTGTATTTGGATTCTTTACGATTTTAAATAAGTATGTTAAAAAAATAATTTGAAATTTGGAAATGTTTAAACATGACCATGAGTGAAATTTTTGAACATTTTTTGAAATGATTTTATTGAAAGTAGGGAAAATTATTGAAGTGAACATGACTGAAAATTTTTAAATTCCATTATGTGATCAAGATAACAAACTAAACAATATAAAGTATTTTCTAGGAGAGAATATTTGGAAATTTATGGATGTTACAGTGAGTTAAAATTTCATAATTTTATGAAGTAGATGAGGGTATATATTTGGAATATCATATAATTTAGCATGAATAAATTTTTTAAAAAGTTTAGATGTTTCTATTGGTGAGAAATTTGAAGACTCAAGAGTTCACCATGATTGAAAATTTGTTAATGTATAGAAGTACCCATTAGGGATTATTTGAAAAAATATATAATTCATCATGAGTAAGAATTTAACATATTATATTAGTGACCATTTGAAATAAATGATGAATACATACGAAAAAAATTGTAGTAGAGACTCGAATAAAAAATATTTTTTCTTATGTAGAATAATTAAGTGACCGAAAGATCAAAAAATATGTGAGAACATTTACAAAAATGAATTGACCCCTAAAAGAAAAATGATTTTTTTTGAAATCTGGTAATGTTCTGAAACCTATGTTTTGACATATATAATATAACATAATTTATTTGTCATATTGTATCCCATTACATTCCCTCTTTTATATATACATTAATATTTTGAATTACTAGATGATTTTTTATAAGATTATCTTAATATAATTATTTTTAAAATACATATTCAGTATTTAAATAATAAGAAATATTATATATATTTGTTCTATAGTGTATTAAATTCTTATCATGTGGTTTGATGTTTCACCCAAGTTTCTTAGGACAACATGAGTTCCAAGTTAAACATGGTTCTAATTTCAATAGCTTATCTCACATTAATTTTTGGAGTTTTCCACAAGACATTAATTTGGATTGTAATTTTTTTTGAAATTTATTATTTATTCTATAATATTATTACTATATAGAATGAATTTAATGTTCCATATTATCAAATTGACCCATGTGGGTATATTATTCATGAACATTCAGGGAAGAGATCTATTTCAACATTTGTAAAGATAAACTTCAATGGGAAACATGATATTAACTTGCAATGAGCAATTGAAGTATGTGTGAGGAGTTTAGCAAACAAAGATCATTATATATGAGGTTTACGATATTATTGAATAGTAAATCTGTGGCATACTTTTTCTATAAACTACAACCCTTAACTGAAATTCATTCATTTGATTAATTGCTATTGGAGATCTCATTGAGGCTACAAACTTTTAGACTATGAGGAATTCATCTAGTTATGTGGATTTATTTTTTCTTTTGTTATTTTAATATTGCTAAATCATAATACCCATATAATGTCGGATTATGGGATGTGACTCCAATATGAAATTTAGATTTTTTGTGTACATCTCAGGTTGAAAATGTAAATAGTATGGGTTTCCCATCAGGATAGAAAATGGTATGTTTATTTGGAATTAAATCATAGGGGAAAAATTATATTTAATTTTTAAATTACTCTATGTGGGAAAATTAATTTTAATATTCCATTATAATTATTATGGTAGGTTCTATCTCTCTCAGTTTTTAAGAGGGGTGAAGAGTATAGAAGATCATTTAGATTTAAACATGTATAAAAATATCCAATGTTAATTTTCAATTACTTCCACTAAACTAACTTTAATTTTATAAAATTATCATAAATTAATTTTAAATAATCTAATTCACCCCCATAATGGACTGGTTTTTATCTTAATATTGGACCAATAGTTATAATACTATAGAATCAATGGAATTTCTTTTATTTTAAAACTAATAAACATAGAATTATTAATTATAGTTTTGATAAGGAATATTTTTCATTTTGTTATTAGGAAATAATAGTACACTAAAACCATTAATAGAAAAATATATTTTATTCAGAAATAATTATGGTTGATTATATAAAATGATTAAAATAGGCAATAGATAATAGAAATCACTCCACATACCATACCTAACGATCCAAATATATTTGAATGACACACCAAGCCTTCAAAATCCATACTGATCATGTCCTAATATAATAAAGGTTTATAATTTCATTCTTCATTCATGAAATTCAACATCATCAGTATTTTTTTAACCATGTCATATCATAAATCATTTATATGAAATTTTTGGGGGATCCCATAAAAGAGAGAACATATCAGATAAATTACATCAACCAACTAAAAAATATGTTCTAACTTTATTCTACATCAAGGATTCTACATGTTAGAAAATAATACTTCAATATAATTGTAGTAGTAGTAATTAATAAATATAATTTAAAAATTAATTTTAATAAAATCATTAATGATTTAATCTATTTTAAGATTTCAAACATCAGGGAGGTATGTCCCTATTTAATTTTTTTAATTCTTTTATTGATGGATAATGTATTGTTTATCACATGTATATGGAAGCTTGGGGGTATTCCAGTTGTATGGGATAAGAAATAAATGGGAATTTTTAATCAATTCATTTAGAATGGTTTGACCATGGTTAGGGGTAACTATGTACCCAGCCAATGCTATCCAAGAAGAGGGGTGCATGACTGGGTAAACCATGAAAGGGGAAGAGACAACCTGTACAGACCAAGATAGAGGTAATCTATATGGTTGGCACACAATTTTAAAATAGCGTGGAGTCCGTAGATAATGAATTCATATCACCCCTATCGAAAAGTGGTTGGTGCATGGTGTCACACTCTTTGGAAAACCATGCTTCCAAATCGTGGTCCCCATGAAAAAGTGAAAATTTTCAATCATCACCCCATAAGATTTTATGAAACTCACCCGATTTTCTTCCACTAATTACCCTTAAAACCCTAATGATTATCTGAAGCTCCAAAATCTTCATAGGCATGGCTCTACTCCTATAATAGTTTGTTTAGAGTGTTGTAGGGTGTGGATCGAGGCTCTGATAAAGTCTATCACAGAACTTGATTTTCGTTTCCAATGTGGTTGATTTATTGGTTATTAATTATTGCTCATATAATAGTTTTGGTTTGTTTTTAGGAAATTATCTTCAAATTTTATAAATTAAACCACTCATGATTCTTTTTTGAAGATTTTAGGTTGATTAGAACAAATTAGGGACACACATGGGGTGTGAAAATTTTCAATAACATGAAAAATTTCAATGTTAAGCTAACGGTTTCCTATTATTGATATAGATCCATTGATTAATATGATTTAATGGTTATTTTGATTTATAAATATTTGATAATGGTAGTTGTTTTTAGTGGTTGGAATTATCAAAATGGGTTTTTTTAGAAATTGTAAAAAAGTGGTTAATTGTAATAATGTTAATGTGTCAAATGATTTAGGAGTTGTAATGGAATTTAATAAATGGGATAATTCATGCCGACTTGATGAAATATGTAATAAAATTTAACATATAGGAATTTTTTTATATTCTAAATGTGTTAAGGCTTGAAAAGGTAAATGGGTAAATGCTGATAGGCTCTGTAAATAGTAAATATGTTAATGGGATAAGGCCTATGGGTGATCTATGTGTTAAATAAAATGTGAAATGTGGTTGTTATGTGTTTTGGACTATGTATTTATTTATTTTTATATAGTAAATGGATAAATAGTAATATGATCATTGATTGGTTGTTGTGTGGATACTGGACTTGAGGATATATGCCCATGAGTGGGGTAATACTAAAGCTCTAAATACCACCCCATAATGCATAGGTTAGGGAAGGGGAATGAGGTTCTATACTTATAATGGTTGAATATAATTATAAAAACTAGACCAATGTTTCAGGAATGTGTGATTTAATTGATTACGAAATGTTATCCATAGAAAGATAGGTAACATGATTTATTCCACATATACAAGATAATTTAATGGCTTAATCTATTGTATAAATAATATAAATTCCTAACCTAGAGAACATGTGGTGAAAAATAATCTAGTAATGAAGATGGTATAAGGGATATAAATGGAAATAATTATAGAAATGGTTAAATAAAATATTTCTATCAAATGGAAGCCTAGATATCTTCTTGTTTACCTTGTCATTTATTCTATTACATCATGCATTACTTTTTTAGACTAGATATTTTTTAAAGATCATTGGTTGTGGCCTACTGAGTTGTACTCACCCCACTTCTTGGAAGCCATTAAGTACCCATGTAGATTTCATGGTTTCATGTCAGGACAAGGGAAATGAACCTATGTTAGGAAGTTGAGTTGGGATTGGGATTTACATGGATGAGGATCATGAATTGGAGTCAAGACCACTTTTGGGGATTCATCTACTTCTATTTATAAGGGGTTTTCATCACTTTTTCCTTATTATCATGATAGAGAGTATTTATTATTTGGTTATGTTGGTACCTTTTATATGAAATGGTGTGTAATTTAGGGTTCTCATTATTTATTATTATTTTCATTATTTATTATGATATATTTTAATATTTCTCAGATAAAGAGGGTATAATATTTCCACATGACACATTAGACCCTCACAATAAGGCAGAAACCTCTATTGTATAGGGAGGTGCACCTAAGGTCATGTGGTGAACCAGCTCGGGGAACCGGTTAAGAGGATCCCAAACTAGGTACATTAAAATTTAGTATCATTTGGATATTTACAATTGTTTTGTTAATTAGGATAATAGACATGATTTTAAGAAAAGTGTTTTTTTGGCAATAATATCATGCATGGGAGTATCTAACTCAAGTAAGAGTGAAAACCCAAGTGTATAGGGTGGTAATTGTTTTTCATTTTGTGTGTTATTATAGTTGAATGATATTTCACCATTTGTTGATTCAATTGTTGTGTGATGTGACTATTTTATTGATATATTTATTATGGATGGAATGACACTATGTTGTGCATTCATTCATCATTTTATGTACATAGGGATGTAGGTAACATTCATCATGATATGCACATACAGTATGGGCGTATGGGACATGGAGGGTTGGATATATTTTACTTTGTTGGAAATATGAAGAAAATGGGGTATAATAAAGATGATGAAAATTGATAAAAAGGAATAATGTTTATAAATTATTTGATACTTTTTATAAATGAAGGTTTTTAAATTAGTTAACATATTGGATGTAACAAATTTTCAAATGAAAAAATGTATATAAGGCGAATGATATACGTTTTAAGGGATAGAACCGCCTTAGAATGGTGCCTAATTAGATATTTTCCACTTGGTTTTTTGTTTTCCCCAATGTTAGACATAAATTAAAATAGGGATGGTCTAGGGTAGTTTTCTATGGGTGATTATTTTCATTAGGATTGTGTGTACAAGATGAGTTTTTGTGAATAGTGAAGTTCCTCCTTTAAATAAATCATGGAATATTTATTTTATATGTTCTAAGAAAAATTCATTACATTGTTTGAAGATTCTACCATGTCATCATGTGTCCGTTGGGTGAAAATAGGTTGTCTATAAGAATGATCCTCCATAATTGGGAATGAAATGTTGGCACTTCATGGCAATCGAGGAGAGGATAAGATTGGTGATAACTTATCTCTTTTTATACAGATGATGTAATGGTACCCAGGGTGGGTAGAACTGAGTATTTTTTATCCAAAAAAAGAGTTTTAGTTGCAACACCCTTCAAAATGTTTTGGATAGGGAGGACCCAAGGAAATAATGTTCTGGATAGAGTCCATATAATTTTTTTGGATCACTTAGATTCTCTTGCAGAGTAGAGAGACATGTTAGAAGAATATATGTTGTGGGGACTGAAAAAATGTTGGTTACATATATTAGGTCAGGCCCAGTAGGAACATTTTATACTATGGATGGAATTCTGTGATTAGATTCTACAATAATATTATATGGAGACCTTGAGATAGGATATAGATGAAGATTTTATGATTTTGGGCTAGGGAATGATGTTAGTTATGGATTATGAAGGTTGTTTTATGGACTTGAAATGCCTTTCTCTAGGGTTGGAAGGTGATAAGGCCAGGATGGGGATACATTTCCAGGATGTGATTAGACATGATATAATGTATTAAGTAAACATATTAAATTTTAAGAGGTTTGAAAAAGTGTGGTACTACGTCCTTATTTAAAAAATCATGAAGGAGGATTTAGGTAGTGGGTTATTTGTTCCAGTTCCACATACTATGGGAATAAATATCATGGTTAGGATGTATTATTTAAGAAATCCTCATCAGGGTGCAGCTATTTCAAAATTGTCAAAAGAGAGGACTAGTATTTCAGAGTGGTGATCAAGAATTTTTATATCAGTGTTCTAGGACGATGCACATGGTTGGTCAGTGCCACAACCACCAGTTGAGTTCCAACTGAGAAGAGATATAGTGCATGTGCATAAGTTATATAGGACTCCTTGACAATTAAGAACAAATGGAAGTTCAAGAATAATTTATATTGCAAGATAGGGATCCATTACCCATTATTAGGTAGGTATTTGTTGTTCGACTTGCCATACCAGTAGAGTTGGTGAATGTATTACTCCTGGGTAGGAGCATCCATACCAATAGGGAAGTGTGACAATGAGAAATTAGACCATAGCCCAGGGTAGAGGAGTTGGTCAACTTTATGTTGTTCAGTCTATACATAGAGTTTGTGAGTCTGGGCCATCAACATATAGTGGTATGTTACTTATAGCTTCCATGATCACAAGTGTTTTATTTAACACATTTACCTCACATTATTTTATTTTTTCTATTTTTCTGGCCTTGTTGGGTATATCGGTGGAACATTTGAATGGTTTTATTTTGATATTCACATCATTAGGTGTGATAATAGAGGATGAAATGAAGTGTAAGGGTGTGTGCTTGAGGTTGTTCGGTATAGTTTTATATGTACATGTTTGTTTTTGAGATGATGGATTTTGATACGATTTTGGGAATGAATCAGATAATGTTATAACAAGTCCATATTGATTATTTCAATCATAGGGTAATGTGTACATCTAATGAGGGAGACAAATATGTTCATCATGAATAATGGGATTTCTAGGTAGGACATATAGGGATAATATTTTAGCAGTTGGGTGAATTCATATCCCCTGTAGCATGTCTCATGCTAGATGATGTGGGAGTAGAGAAATCTTTCATTACTCTGATAATGGATCAGTTTCATTATTTATTCCCTAATGATATCTCAGGTTGTCTACCCAAGAGGTTTGTGGATTTCATGATATAGATTATACCAAAGGAAGAACCAATTTCTATTCAACCATATAGAATAGAACAATCATAACTCCAATAGATTAAGAATTAGTTGGGTGAGTTGGAGAAAAAATGGTTTACCTATCCTGTTACATCACCTAGGGAATCTCTTGTGTTGTTTTTAGGGAGGCTTATGGATCGTTGTGACTATGTGTCAATTATAGGAAGCTGAATCATATTATGATTAATATTAGATACACTTTTCTCAAATCGATTATATGTTTGACCAACAGGGATGTGAATAAGTATTTTTGAAGATAAATATTTGATTAGGGTATCATCATCTCAAGGTGATACCTTCTAATATACAATGGATTTTTTTCTAGAGTAGGAATGGTTTGTATGAGATTTTTGTGATGCCGTTTTGGTTAAGAATTGTACCCTCTATTTTTATGTCACTAATGAATTCAATCATTCACCCATACCTATATCAATTTTTAGTTTTTTATTTTGATGAAATATGTGTTTACTCTATGAATAATGACAATCCATACAAATATCATGATTATCATCTTGATACAAAAATTGTTCATAATAAATACACAAATTTATCCAAATTTAATTTTTGGATTTAGGAGGTTCATTTATTAGTGTTTATTATCTAAGAATAATGTGCTCCCATAGATCCAGAGAAAGTTCATGATGTTGTGTCTTTGGAGCATCCTAAGAATGATTTGGATGTTCAAAGTTTTCATGGTTTTTCTGGCTATTATAATAGGGTTGTTAATGAATTTTATCATTTTGAAGCACCAATTTTGGGTTTTATGAAGAAGGTAATCATGTTTCATTGGTCTGAAAAATGTGAGATTGATTTCCAAGAGTTAAAGAGGTTGTTGAAAACCACAATGATTCTTATCTTACCTAATCATGGAAAGAAATATACAAGGTCTTGTGCTGTTTCTAGTGTTGAGATTGGGCCAATATTGATGCAAGATGATTGAGTTTTGGTGTATAGGTCATGCTAGTTGAGACCTCAGGAATGGAATCACCAGACACGTGATCTTGAATTGTTCATAGGGGTTCATTCCTAAAAATATTTATGGTATTACTTATTTTTGGAATAGTTTAAGATGTATACTAATCATAAAAGTATGAAGAACATTTTCTCCCAGTTTGTTTTTAATCTTCATCAATAGATATGGGTTCAATATAAGAAATAATTTTAATCTGATCTTGTTTACCCCCAAAAAGGGAATCCATCATGGCCTACAATGAAAATTTCACATGGATTTTATTGTATGCTTCGTGTTTTGTTTCCATC
Source organism: Viscum album (assembly GCA_963277665.1). NCBI lineage: Eukaryota > Viridiplantae > Streptophyta > Magnoliopsida > Santalales > Viscaceae > Viscum > Viscum album. The sequence goes on along the minus strand of OY728162.1, from coordinate 915,282,375 downwards.
AATTATAGAAAAATTGATACATTCATTAGTGGTTTAAATCCACAACGTCAAAAGGATCTAAAAATTCGAGACTTTGGGATTTATGAAGAAGTCATTCGATGTTCTCTCAACGTCGATATGGATTTTGGAGAATGGTCCCATGGATATAGAGATAGGAAAGAAAGTCAGAGTTTCATGACAGAGGATCTAGTGAAAATGATTTTTTATGCATCCAGTGTTGGGATTAGGCTGATCTTGATGCATGATGACCTTGTTATGGAATATGGGTCACAATATTTGAGACCTCATGAAAGTAATTAGCCTACACAAGATCTTAAATTGTCCATGGTGGTTCATTCATGAAAATGATGGTGACATTACTTATTGGTGGTACATTTTATTATGTAGACCAATCATAAGAGTCTGAAGTACATTTTCTCCCAATGTGATTTCAATTTTCATCAACATAAAATGGTTAAATACATGAAATAATTTGAATATAAGTCAAATTTCCCCCATGAAAATTGAACAATGTTATAGATTCTTTGAGTTAGAAGACTCATAATTAGGTGGTTGATGAATATAGTTTTGAGTGGAAGATTAAATCATCATTTTCTAATATGTATCATGAGGTTCATGGTGATTAAGGGAAGAATACCCTTGTATCCAAGAAACCTATGTCCAAACTCTTGTGTCACACTAAGGGTATTATGACGATCATGAATGTGTTTCCATTTGGAATATTTTTAATGGTGTGGAGACACATTATTTTTGGACATTTGGATATGATTAGATCATTTTTGTTCATGGAAGTGTTGTTGTTGCAATGTGTATATTGGAATTGGATATGATTGTTTCATAAATCAATTTGGGATGTGCATCCTATGTAGGCCAAAATGTATCAGGATATTCTTCGGCATTATTGGTGGATAGGAAAGAAGAAAGTGGTTTCATGTTTCATAGAACAATGTCTTACATGAATGTAGGTGATGAATGATCATCAACAACTGGGTGGTTTTCTACATCAATTTTTTATTCTGTAATGAAAATGAGATGGAATGACGATGGATTTAATTGTTCATATTTTGAGGAAAACTAATAATAATGACGAGATATGTGTATTTGTGGACTAGTTTAGTAAGGTGGATCATTTTATACAAATTTAAGAGATAGTCATCATGGATCAGTTGGGTGAGTTTTATGTTTGATAAATAGTATGCTATCATCGGGTTCTGTGAACTATATTTTCATAATGTGTTCCATGTTTTACATCAAGCTTCTGGTAGAGATTATCGAAAATGCTTGATACCCAGGTGTTTTTGAGTACATATAATCACCCGCAGATGGGTGGGAAGTCGAAATGTACCATTCTAGTACTAGAAGACATGTTTATGGATTATGTACAATAATTTGTTGTATTGTTGGATAATCAAAGGTAACTTGTTGAATTTTTATGCAAAACTTGTCAATAGGATAATGTTCTGATGGAAAAATTTGATGTGTGATATGGTAGTCCATGTCGACATCCTTCATATTATTTAGAGGATATGGAATCAGAGTTGTTGGGACTGATGCTCATGCAGGAGATATTAGAGAAATTTCATCTAATTAGAAAGAGTATGGAAACAAATAAAATTAGGTAGAATTGATATTTGGATTGGCATTGTAGATCTCTTCAGTTTATGGTTGGTGATTGTGCATTTCTTCGGGTGTCTCCATGGTTGGGGAACTATCATATTCAAGAATTATATGGGCTTCCACCCATGTATATGGGGAACATTTGAGATTATAGAGATTATCAAACTAGTGGCATATCGATTGTCTCTTCCATAACGATATAGTGTAATAAATAATGTTATTTAAGTGTCCCAAATTTATAATTATCACTATGACCCATATCATGTGATTTATGTTGAGAATTTTGAGCTTGAGTCTGATGGGTGATTTGTGGACCATCCCATTCGTATTGTGGAATATAGCGAGAAATTCATGTAGGGAATGAAAAAACCTTGATTAGAGTTTTGTGGAAGAATGATAATTTACAGGAAGAATCATGGGAGAGGTAGTCAGATATGTGGGCCTATTTTCCCAATACTTTTTATTTAGAATCATGGTAATACATGAAGGTGTGTCACACATATCATCCATTATAAGGTGAGAAGGTAGTAATAATTCAAACACCATACTGTTATTTCTCTGTTTAATTTTTTTTAAATATCTTATTATTGGATAAGGGAATGTTTACCAGAATTGTTAGGATATTTGGGGTGTTACAAAGGTTTGGGACATGAATGGAAGGGAAATTTGGCCATCTATTTCATGTTACATGGATGGTACACATTTAGTTGTAACATTTCACCCAAACCATGCAAGCAAAGAGAATGGTTACACAGTTTGGTAAACCATGTAAGGAGAAGAGTCAAAATTTGTAGTCCTGGATAGAGGTATTCTATATTTTTAGTACATAGTTTTTCAAACTATGTAAAATGCAATGTAAACCATGTGAATTTTCCCATCTTGGATAGAAGATAGAGCATGGATTTCAAATGGTTTGGAAAAACAAACTTCCAAATCGTGTGCCCCATTAAAAAGTTTGAAATTACCTAACTATCCCCTAGGGATTTTAGAAATATCACTGATTTTCTTCCCCATTCACCCCTTGAACCCCTAGTGACGTACTAAAGAACCCAAATCTTCTAAATTGTTGTTCTCCATTGATTCTAGGATGCTTGAAGTTCTATTGGTAGTGGATGGAATATCTAGATAATACTAACACCCCTCTTACTTCTCATTTCCATATTATGGGTTGTTGATTTTCTCTCATTCTTACAAAACCCTAAAACCCAAATTTTTTTATGGATCATAGGTTTGGTCATTCATGAGTTCATGAATCAAGATATAATGACAATGATAAGGTTGTGTTCATCTTTGGATTTGAAGAGGAGGTCTAAGAGTTATTTCCCATAGTCTCATTATTAATTTTTGCATGTGTGGTTGGTTATTGGTTCTTTATTGTTGTTAATTTGATCCCTTTGGTTTATTTTTGGTAAATGATCGAATAATTGATATATTAAACACATCATGATCCTCATATTATATGTTGAGGTTGTTTATTCTAGATTTTTTTCACCCATGGGGTGAAACAATATTCCTAAACATGAAATATTGAAATGTAAAGATTAGAGTTGCCTTGTGTTGAATTTGTACCACTGATAAATATGTTGAAATGACTAGATTGATTTATAAAGAGGAAAAATGGAAGTTGTTCCTAGTTATTGGCATTGGCATAAGGTATTAATTGTAAAAAGGTGAAAAAGATTTAAAAGGAAGAAATTGAATGTATCAAGTGAGTTATGAGTTGTATTGGAATTTCATAAATGTGATCATGCATGTGAACATGATGAAATTTGTGAAAAGGATTAACATATTGAAATTGTTTAATATACTAAATTTGGTAATGAATGATAAAGGAAGTGTGTTAAATGGTCTGGGATAAGTAAATGAAAATTTTGTTAATCAGTTATGGCATTAGAGTGATTTATTTTTTAAATGAAATGTGAAATTTATCTGTTATGTTTTTTCGATTATTTATGGTATTTTATTTTGTATATGTGGTAAATGGAAAAAATTATAATGTTCACGAGGCTAGGTTTTTTAGGGTATTGTAATTGAGGATGCATTCCCATGGATCGTATTAGACTAAGTCTCTAAACCCCAACTCATAATGCACGAGTTAAGGAAGGGGACCAAGCATATATACCTCTAAAAGATGCATTTACTGAGACTAGATGGATTGCCGCTCCAAGGTATGTGTGATGTAATTTATTGAGAAATGTTACACCTATCAAGATATGGAACTTGATTTATTCCCCTTAATCATGATAATTGGCATGCCTAGGCCACTGGATAAATATTGAAAATACATTACCCATAGAACATGTGAAGAATATTAATTGAGAAATGTAGATAGTATAAATGATGAAAATATAAATAATGATTGAAATGGTTAATGTGAATATTGAAAAATAATGGAATAAGATTTTCATTCTTGTTTACATTTTCATTTCATTCATTCTAGCATGAATTGTCTATTTTGACTAGATATTTTGTAGACACTATTGGTGGTGGCGTTTGGATTTGTAATCACAAACTACTCGGGCCACCATTGGGTAACCGATAATATTTCACAGTTTGATATGAGGACAAGGGATAATGCCATATTCTTGGGAGTTTAGTAGGTATTGGTATGTACATGTATGAGGTTCTAAACAAGGATTCAGGACCTATTTTGGGGATTCCGTTTTATCTATTACTTTTGGGTATTCTTTAATTTTGTTAATCTTAGACTGACATGGAATATTTATTATTTGGTTAATCTTGTACCCCATTTGGGACATTACATAATGTTGGTACAGTCTCCGTACATGATACATTAAACCCGCATCGAAAATATAAAACTACTAGCATATGGGGAGAGGTGATGGTGGTCATGTGGGAACATTGATTGGGGCACCAGTTTAGTGGATACCTGGTCGGGTAAGTTACATCAATAATGTCCAAGACCCACTCAATTATTATTAATAATTCAATTTAAACATTATTTAAATGGCATATTAATTAATTCCAACCCATTATTAACATGTTTTAAAAAAATAAGATAAATTTAAATACTGTGTTAGAACCCGGGTTTTGACCCTGTAAGACTTTGAAATTTTCTTGATGTTATTCCAGAGCAGGGAATTCATACGGCATGTGATTTCGAGCCCCGGTGTGGTCGAAAATTAAATTTTAAGTGTGTCCACACTGAACATGCCAAATAAACTGAATAACTTCTAAATGGTTTCTTGGATGGGAAAACTGACGGCACCGTTTTGTCCGGAGCGTGCCATTTACCCTAGGAGGGGTGTAACTTTCGCAGGCGTGACCCTTCTGTGGAAAACGCGACCAGGGGCGTTTTCGAAATTTAGCGGCCTCAGGCGTGATTTTTATAACTTTTTAATAGAGGCTCAAATTAAAATATAGAGACCTCCATTTCACTCAGAATGTGGATTTTACCCTAGGAGAGGCTTAACCCTGACCCCGTCGAATGTTCAGGTATGAGCCTACTGGTCGGTGTTTAAAAAAATTAAATAAATTTTAATTAATTCCCTACTTAAACACCTCCACCCCTCCCAATTTTTTCCCCTTCATTTCTCCTGGGCGGAATCTCTCTCAACTAAGGAGAATCCTCCCTCAAGCTACTCATCATCTCCGACAAGGTGGGGGCAGCTCTGGCAAACAGTTCATGAAGCCACGGGCTACGCCCAGCGAGGTAGGCTAGTGTTTTTTTTCATTTTAAATTTCTACAACCTCGTCAAATGAAATTCGTAGTGTTGAAATGTTGTTTTCATGTCAAGAAAAACAGATAGTTGCGTAGGGCTCGATTCAAGATTCCCAACGATCCTTTTGGACCAAATTTTTGAGTCTCGCGGTGTCTAGGGTGACCCTGAGAAGTTTCCGGCCAATATCCACGTTTTCTTTTGGTTCCAGGGGCATCTGGTGGCTCGGCATAGTAGTTCGGTGAGTCCAGGCTGTGGCGGCAGCTTCGTGCGGTGGTTGTAGGTGGTCTGGGATGGTGGCCAGTGCGGAGGGCTCTAGGAGGTGGCAGCTGCTTCGCGCGGAGGCCTCTCCAGGCGGATCGAGACGGCAGCGTACGCAGGGTGATGTGGGGGGCCAGGCCGGCCAACATCACCGGTCGGTGGTAGGCCCGAGAAACCGGGTTCGTCACGACCCCGACCATCTGACAGAGACCCGCCCTTCAAGGGTCTCGTGGAGAACACTCCGGACTGGCTGAGCCAGTCCGGGTGACGCGGGGCAGCCTGCGCGGTGAACCGCGGGCCCCAGTGGATCGGGCGGTATGGGCGGCCTAGCCGCAGACTGCCGAACTAAAGGGGGGGCTGACCCAGGCCCACCCCATCTACATCCAATGAGGTTAAAAATTCCATAACTCGTTAACTGAGTGTCAAATTCATGTGATCTATATGGCGACGCGATCCTCAGATCGATAGAGAGGTTTTGAGATGGTCTAGTGGATTTTTAATTCCTAGGATGGAAGCTTGGTGGCGCGACATGTTCGTTAAGTACCTCACTGTGATTCTTCTTTTAGTTGGCGCGAACCCATATGAATTCCATTTTAGGTACCATCAGTGGTGTTGTGACCCTGACGTCAATACGAGGGTTTCTAGTGTGGTTTCAGGCATTGTAGTCAGAGTTGAGATGTGGGCCCCATGGTCTGTCTTATAAGCTGTGAGCAGCTTTTTTGGATTTTTTATGAGACATCCATTCGGGGCGAATGAGAAGTCAACTTGGTGTGTTTTTTCGAGAGAATAGCGATGGAGCAGTTCACCCGACCTCTTTCGGGACCGAGGTGTGGGCCCCACAAGACGTCGTATGGGCATAAAGCGGTGTGGAATAACATATTCATTGGGAGTCTGTTTACAGAGAGTAAGTAGTCTATCTCGTGTGTTTTTCTGCGGGGATTACAATGGTGTAATGTTTTTGGGTGTGCGCAGTCTCTTTAGAGATCTCATTAAATGTGGAAACATGAAATGGAGTTTGTCAAATTTTCCTTTGACGCACTAGGACCCAACGCACGGTCGCAATGTTAGTGACACCCAGCGATGCTGGGTAGTGGGTTACCCATTGACCCTAGGGTTTACCCTCCAGTAGGGCAGGTCAGTGGGTTACCCATTGACATTAGGGTTTATCCTCTAGCAGGGCTGGGCAATGGGTTACCCGATGACCTTTTAGGGTTTACCCTCCAGCGGGGCTGGGCAGTGGGTAACACGACAACCTTTTAGGGTTTACCCTCCTGTTGGGCTGGGCAGTGGGTTACCTGAATAATTATTTAAGACTGAGCCATTTCTATGAGGCTAGTCTGAGACTTTTCTCCATGATTACCGGAGAAGGATCCTTGGTTGCACGATTCAGGGATGAGACATCTTTGACGTGCAGGATGTTTGGGCATCTGTGACGGATATCTTTAGAAATGTTGGTGACTTATCCTGTGTGATCTTGGAGATGGTGATCCCCTTACGCACTGGTTCAAGTTTCTTGTTGAGCATATATATACACCCTACTTTTTTTCCAAATCCTCATTTTCAGTTACTTCTATTATAGGAGAGGCGAAGACACTTGTGGTATGCCATGTGATTTCCAGGTCTAGAACCTCCTAGTTGGGACGAGTCTACTTCCTTTCATATATTGGGTTGAGCTGCACTCTCTCTATTGTACTCTTACACTGTTATTTGTTCTGTCTACCGCTCACCATTTTAGTACCTGCTTTGTTTCTCTCTTGAGATTTTGGGGAATCCTACTGATCATCTTTATACTCACACCTACTTGGTCCTTTCCCACACTTGGTGTGCCCTTTCAGACAACAGACAGGTTGATCGAGAATACGGAGGAGAGTAGAAGACACATGAGCTTGGGCTGTGTTCAGTGGTCATAGTGGGACTTTCCTATGTGTGACTCACTAGTTGTTTACTTTTTTTACCTGTTGCCTGGTTGTGGCACCTTTTGGGATGGGCGTGTGTTTAACCCTTTTTCTGTTCAGTATCTTGTCATTAATTTTCATCACATTACTTTTTTTCTATTTAGTGGTTGATGCATGACTATGGTTGGGTTATAGTTGTTTGTCCTTTGGTTTTCATTTTTACTCTGCACTTCTATATTGTGTAGGCTGTGTGTGTGTTCATGTACTTAGGCAAAGGCCTCCTCGATATTGTTATGCCTTTGGATCTTGTCTCCTGCCCTTGGCCTAAGGAGGTGGGTTTGGAGTGGTTGCGGCTCGAGACCGGTAGGGTCGGGTTTTGGCAAAGTGGTATCAAAGGTGGTTTGTTCCTTGGGGAGTTGTTCAGACGTCCCCAAAACGGAATTGGTTGGGATTTAGGGAAATAGTGTTGACGTGTCTTGAGAGAGGCTCTCAGGCCAGGGAGTCCAGTGATAGTACGAGCGTCCGACGTATCCATTCACCAGGACCCTAATAACCTGCTTGACGACTCGTCACGATGGGGCATTTGTTGCGTGGAAATTTGGAACATGCATCTGGTAGGATATATTCTTTGACTATCATTGTTGAGTCATCTCCCCTTTGTAATTACTTATATATATATATATATATTCTCATCTGATCGTGGTAATCCTTGATAATTTTGAGGATGCCCCCACGATAGCATCCAGCCAGGTTAACATCTCCAGTTTGTGACGATACCCTGGCGAGCGACGAGGTGTTAGTTCAGGGACCCTTATGTAATCCCCTTGCACCCAGTGCTTCAGCAGTATCCCCTCCACTTGGAGAGTGGTAGTTAGTACCAGCAACACAGGTCGAGGTTGGGCGCAGGCTGAGTGCGCTCCGAGACGTCCAGCATCACTGGCCGCAAAAGTTCAATGGGGACCCAGATCCCCAAGTAGAGGAAGACTTGCTAGATTCCGTGGAACGCCTTTTTAGGTTGGTACAGACACCAGCATACCAGATGGTAGCTCTAGATGCCTACCTTTTCCTCGGGATGGTCGGGCATTGGTGGGGGTTGGTTACGCAGACCCATGATGAGTCGTCTCTCATTTGGGATAGCTTCCAAAAACTCTTCCAAGAGGAGTACCCCCTCTTTTTTACGCTTCATTCAGATTTAGGAGCTTCTGGAGTGGATGTAGGGGAGATGACCGTGGTGCAATACTCGGCCCGTTTTACCGATCTGACATGCTACTTGTAGGATATGGTCCACAATAGTTACTTCTGGGTACAGAAGTTTGAGCAGGGTCTTCGCATGGAGATCCATAATAGTGTAGTACCCAAGTGAATCCCTACATATGTCGGGGTTCTAGAGTGGGAACTCATGATATAGAGCTTCTTGGCTGAGGGACGCCAGTTGTAAGGGCCTAGAACTGGCCGCTTCAGAGAAGAGTCTTCGGTAGTAGGAAGGTGGTAGAGATCAGAGCCTTAGTCAAGGAGACCCCTCCGTGAGATGACTAAAGGGCAGGTTCGTACACTGCAGTGGTGCCGTAGAGCACCAAGGCCGTCAGGAGAGAGCTGGTGCTATGATTTTGTCAGATGGGGTAACCTAGAATGGGACTGTCCAACTAGGCGTACCAAGCAGCCGTGGTAGGCAGTGGGTGCACCGCAGCGACAGAGGCAGCGCCATGACCAGGGATCCCCTAGGCGAGGACAGGGTGGCCCTCAGGGAGGCGGTGCAGGTAGAGGGGCCAGACATGGAGGTGGGGGACGACGATTCGAGGTCCTTCCACTGCCCCCATCGGGCGGCCCACACCAGGCTCAGGGAGATGGCGGTCAGGGCAGTGAGCAGCTTCAAGCTATGGGTGTTCGTGACCCTCCATCACATGAGATGGTCCGAGATACGATTTGTGTTTACTCTACACTTGCTTCAATATTAGTAGACACAGGAACCAAACACTCTTTTATATCACTGCTTTTGGTACGAGAGTTGGATCTTCCAGTAGAGGCGCAGACACCTGAACTTACCCTTGAGGTTCCTACAGAAAGTGCCTCGTTATAGACCTTTATCTACAGACATTACGAACTATCTTTCTGAGGAGGGAGTTTCACGTGGGACCTACTCGTCATCACGATGGAACCTCATGATGTCATCCTGGGCATGGATTGTCTTTCTTTAGTTCACACCCAAATCGACTGTTGTCACAGACGAGTCAGAGGTGGGTTTTTTGATTGGATGAGGTTCGCCATCCTTGGTGAATGAGACCTCATGGAAGAGCAGATGGGTACTCTAAGTAGGAGAACATGAACATTTTCTCACAAGTTGGAGAGCATGGCTCTCCGAGCAGCAGATGCTACAGGAACCTAGATCCCTAACGTTGTAGAGGACTACCTAAACGTCTTTCTCGAGGATGTCCCAAGACTACCTATGAGGCAAGAGATGTAGTTCTGCATTGAATTTCAATCAGGGATTCCTCGATATCATTTGTGGATTATCAGATGGCACCCACAGAGCTTCTAGAGCTATGAAATTAGTTGGAGGACCATTGTAAGAATGGATTCATCAGGCCCAGTGTGTCCCCTTGGGAACCTCTGGTTTTGTTTGTTAAAAATTTAGATGGGAGACTGCAGCTTTGTGTGGATTATCATCGCCTAAATCAGGCTACGATAAAGAACAATTACCCTTTGTTGAGGATCGATGAACTCTTCGACCAGTTGAGAGGTACGAAGTGGTTATCCAAGATTGATCTTCGATCCGGATACCACCAGTTGCTGGTTCGTGAGGTGACATCCCGAAGTTGGCATTCCTTTATTGATATGAGCATTACGAGTTTTTGGTGATTTCATTTTGCGTGAAGAATGCCCCCTCCGTTTTCATGTCTTTGATGGACAAGATCATCCACCTATACTTGGACTGGTTTGTGGCTGTCCTTATTGACGACACACTCATCTAATCTAAGATGGAAGTGGAGCACATGGAGCATTTGAGGATGGTCAAAGACTTACTCTGAGAGGACCAGCTGTATGGGAAGCTCTCGAAGTGTCAGTTCTAGATTCATGAGGTTCCCTTTCTAGAGAATGTCATTACAGAGCAGGGTTTGGCTGTAGATCCCGCAAAGATAGAGGCAGTTCTTGCTTGGGAGCCACCCTGGAATGTGTTAGAGTCATGGAGCTTCCTTGGTTTGGAAGGGTACTACAGGAGGTTTGTAAAGATTTCTCCAGGATTATTTCCCCTTTGACCGCATTGACGCAGAAGTGATGACCATTCAACTGGACTGATCAGCGCCAGAAGGCCTTCGAGGAGTTGAAAGAGAGGCTGACTAGTATTCTAGTGTTGAGGCTTCTAGAGGAGGTCGTTGAGTTCCTGGTGTACTATGATGCTTCAGGAGCTGGGCTCAGGTGCGTGCTGATACAAAAGCAGGAAATGATTGCATATGGTTCGAGGTTATTGAGCCCCATGAGAAGAATTATGCCCTCACGCTTTGGTGCTGGAAGCGGTGGTATTCGCCTTGAGGTTATGGAGACACTAACTTCTGGGTGAGCATTTTGTGGTCAACTCAGACCACCAGAGCCTCATGTACATTTTCACTCAGAGGTATCTAAATCTCAGGTAGAGGCTCTGGCTGGAGTTTCTGCAAGACTATGATTTTGAGATAGTCTACACTCCCGGGGGAGGGCAATGTTGTAGTTGATGCTCTTAGCAGGAAGTCCCAGGCTCAGTTATTGTGGGAAGCTTTAGAGAAGTTGGCTTCCCTATGGCTAAACATGGTGGAGGAGGGTACATCTTTTCTGCAGTCGATGTTGTTGACTCCTTCGCTCCTTGAGCATGTGAGAGAGTCACAACTGGGGGATGTTGACAGTGAGGTACTGCGTGATCATATATCCATGGGCGACGTACCCGATGGGTATTCTGAAGGAGGGAATCATGAGATCATGTTTTAGAGGTGAGCTGTTGTACTAGTGGGGATTTTGGAGGAGGTGATGTGGGAGTTACACACTTCCCCCTTGGAAATACATGCCAGTGTGGGGAAAATGTATAGAGACCTTTAGTGGAAGTTTTGGTGGCCCAGAATAAAGCGGAGTGTAGATGAGTTCCTTTCTCGGTGTCTTACCTGTCAGTAGGTGAAGGTCAAGCATTAGTTTCCAATTGGGCTGTTGTAGCACCTTGATATCCCAGATTGGAAGTGGGATGGAATATCTATAGACTTAGTCACAGGGCTTCCGTACATAGCGAAGGGCCATGATTCCATCTGTGTTATTGTGGACCGACTCACGAAGTCAGCACACTTCTTTGCCATCAGGGAGTAAATATCAGTGGGGAATCTAGGGCAGCTATATGTTTGGTAGATCGTCCGCCTTCATGGGGTACCCTCGACGATCATCTCCGACCGCGAAACATGGTTTACGTCACATTTTTGGTGAGGCATGCGGGAGGATTTCTGGACTCGACTGCGGATGAGTACAACATTTCACCCATAGATTGACGGGCAGACTGAGTGCACTGTCCAGGTGTTGGAGGATATTCTCAGGGTGTGCATGTTAGACTTTGGCCTGAGCTGGGAGGATCATCTACTCTTTGTGGAGTTTGTGTACAACAATAGTTACTACTCTACTATCAGTATGGAACCTTTTGATGCCATCTACGGGAGACCCTACAGGTCACCATTTTGTTGGACAGAAGTTGGGGAGACCTCCCTCATGGGCCCAGGGTTGCTGCAGGCAACTAAAGAGAAGGTGCAGGTCATTCGTGAGCAGATGAGGATGGCTCAGAGTAGACAGAGGTTCTATGCAGACCGTCATCGCATGCCTTTGTACATCGAGTGGGGGGACTGTGTATTTTTGAGAGTCTCTCCATGGCGTGGTACACAGAGGTTTGGCCGTGGTGGCAAGCTATCCTCGAGTTTTATTGGGCCCTTTGAGATTTTGTGCAGGGTTTTTGAGGTTTCCTACCATCTTGATCTACCCCCACAGTTGGAGAGGGTTCATGGCGTCTTCCATGTGTCATAGTTGAGGAAATATGTGCACGACCCCGCATACATTATCGAATGGGGAGATCTAGACATCGAGGATGGAGCCACCTTTTGGAGCACCCATTGGTGATTGAGGAACTGCAGGAGCGGAAACCGCATGGATGGACCATTCCTTTGGTTTTTGTGCTATGGCAGCATGGGAGGGTGCAAGAGAGTACCTGGGAACGGGAGAGCCAGAAGCGGGCTCAGTATCCCAAGTTGTTTTTGTTGTTTTTTTTTGGGAATGAAAAAAATGAAGGAGGGAATGATGTAAGAACCATGGTTTTGAGCCTTCACGACTTTGAAATTTTCTTGATGTTATTTCATAGAATGGTATTCAGACGGCATGTGATTCCGAGCCCCGGTGTGGCCGGAATTAAATTTTAAGTGTGTTCATACTGGACATGCCAAATAAACAGAATAACTCCAAAACAGTTGTTCGGATGGGAAATATGAGGGCACTGTTGATTCCAAAGTGTGCCTTTTACCCTATGAGGGGTGTCACCATCATAGGTGTGACCCTTCTGTGGAAAACGCCAAAAGGGGCGTTTTCGTAATTTAACGGCTTCAGGCGTGAACTTTATAACTTCTGAATGGAGGCTTGAATTAAAATTCTGATACCTCTTCTGCACACAGAATGTGGATTTTACCCTAGGGGTGGAATAACCTCAACCCCATTGAAAGTTACGGTATTGGCCTATTGGTCAGTGTTTAAAAAAATTAAATTCTAATTAATTCCCTACTTAAACACATCACCCTCGCCCCTTCTTCTCCTTCATTTCTCCCTAGCGGAAGCTCTCTCAACTAAGGAGAAACCTCCCTCAGGATCCTCATCCTCTCTGGTGAGGTGGTGGTGGCTCCGGCGAACCGTTCGTGAAGCAACGACCTACACCCAATGAGGTAGACTCGTGTTTTTTCATTTTTAATTTCCACAACCTCTTCAAATGCAATCGGTAGTGTCAAAATGTTGTTTTCCTGTCGAGAGAAGCCCATAGTTCTGTAGGGATCGATTTGAGCTTCCCAAATATCCTTTCCGATCAAATATTATTGTCTTGGGGTGTCTGGGGTGACCCCGGAATGTTTTCTGGCTAATTTCCCCGTTTTCCAGTGGTTCCAGGGGCTTCCGGCAGCTCGGCGCGGCGGTCCGGTGAGTCCACGTGGCAGTGGAGGCTTCGCGCGGCGGTAGCTTCAGGCAGTCTGGGACGGTGGCAGACACGGCGGGATCCAGGAGACGGTGGTGGCTTCGTGCGGCAGCGACTCTCGGCGGACCAGGATGACGGCGTACGCGGGGTGACACGGGGTGGGAGGCTGGCCGAATTCGCCGGTCAGCAGGAGGCGCGAGAAACCGGGGTCGTCGCAGCCCCGAACAACCGACAGAGACCCACCCTTCACGGGTCTCGTGGAGAACGTGTCGGACGGTCTGAGCCGGTTTGGGTGACGTGGGGCGGCCCATGCATTGAACCGCGGGCTGCGGTGGACCGGGCGGTCTGGGCGGCCCAACCGCGGACCAACGACATAAAGGGGTGGGGCAGCCCAGGCCCGCCCCGTCTCCGTCCGATGATGTTAAAAACACCATAACTCGCAAACCAAGAGTTGGATTCGTATGATGTCAATGGCGATGCAATTCTCAGATCATGACAGAGGTTTTGAGATGGTCCCGGGGATTTTTAATTCTTGAGATGGGAGCTCGGTGGCATGACATGCTCGTTAAGTACCTCACCGAGATTCTTCTTTCTATTGGCGCGAACTCATCCGAAGTCCATTTTAGGTGCTATCAAAGGCATTGTGACCCTAGTGTCATGACGAGGGTGTCTAGTGTGGTTCAAAGCGTTGAATCTAGAGTTGAGACTTGGGCCCCACAGGCCATGTTTTACGCTATGAGCAGCGTTTTGCGACTTTTTCATCAGACGTCCATTCGGGGCGAATGAGTAGTCATTTTGGCATTTTTTTGAGAGAATTGTGATGGTGCGGTTCTCCCGAGCTCTTTAGGGATAGAGGTGTGGTCCCCACATACGCCATATGGGTATAAAGCGATGTTGAATAACGTTTTCGTCGGGAGTCTGTTTCCAGCGAGTATGTAATCTATCTCGCGTGTTGTTTCGCAAGGATTACAATGGTGTAATTGGTTTCGGCGAGTGGAGCCTCTTTTGAGATATCATTAAATGTGGAAACATGAAAGGGCATTTTTCAGAGGTCCCTTTGAAACAATCCGACATAACGCATGGTCGCGATGTTAGTGACACCCAGTGAGGTTAGGCAGTGGGTTACCCGTTGACACTAGGGTTTACCGTCTCGTGGGCTTGGGTAGTGGGTTACCAATTGAAATTATTGTTTACCCTCTAGCGGGGCTGGGAAGTGGGTTACTCAATGACCTTTTAGGGTTTACCCTTCAGCAGGGCTGGGGAGTGTGTCACCCGATGACCTTTTAGGGTTACCCTCCAGTTGGGCTGGGCAGTGGGTTACCCAATGAATTCTTTCAGACTCAGCACTTTTTATGAGTCTATGCATGGACTTTTTTCCATGATTACCGTAGCAACATCCTTGGTTGCATGATTCAGCGATGAGACATCTTTGTCGTGCAGGACGTTTGGGCATCAGTGATGAATATCCTTTGAACTGTTGCCGACATATCTTGGGTAGAGCTTGGAGATGGATATCCCCTTACACACTCATTTGGGTTTCTTGTTGAGCATGTATATATACACCCTACTTTTATTACACTCTTTGGGTTTAGTTAGTCTTTTTATAGGATGGGTGAAGACACACTGGGTATTCCATGTGCTTTCCGCGTCTAACTCCTCTTGGTTGGGATGAGTAAACTTCCTTTCTTTTGTTGGGTTCACATGCACTCTCTCTATTGTACTCTTACACTATTCTATGTTGTGTATACTGCTCACCGTTTTAGTACCATTTTTGTTTCTCCCTCCAGTGTTGGGGGTATCCTACTGAGTATCTTTATACTCACCACTACTTGGGATTTTCCCGCACTTGGTGTGCCCTTGCAGACAACAGACAGGTCAGCTGAGACTACGAAGGAGCATAGAGGACACATGATCTTGGGCTTTGTTTAGTGGTCGTAGTAGGACATTCATGTGTGATACACACTAGCTGTTTACTTATGTTTACCTATTGCCGGTTGTGGCACGTTCTGGGTTGGGCGTGTGTTTTTCCCTTTTTCTGTTCTGTATCTTGTCATTACTTTTCAACACTTTATATATATTTCTATTTCGAGGTTGATGCATGATTGTGGTTGGGTTATATATTTTTTCGTTTGGTTTTCATTTTACTATGAACTTCTATATTGAGTGGGCTATGTGTCTATACAGGTACTTAGGAAAAGGCCTCCATGATATTGTTACGCCTTCGGCGCTTGTCGCCATCCCCTGGCCTATGGAGGAAGGCTTGGGGTAATTGTGGATCGAGACCATTAGTGTCGGGTCGTGACATATAGAATATATGATAAATAAAAACCCAATTACCATTCTCAAGAAGTATTAAATAATATAATGTAAAAGGTAACATAGATGTTGGAAAAAAATATTCAACTAATATAAAACAATCATTCTATATCTAGAATTGAGGAGATATAGACATTGTCAAAAATCCATTAACAGTTAACCCCTATAACATTACATCAACATAAAAAGACCATCATCTCATTCCCACGTATATCCAGGAACACCATTCCTTATAAACATAAAAAATATCCTATAAATAATTAAATTTAAAATAATATCAATGGTATAATGAATATTTCGAAATTAATGGTTCTAAAAATCATTACTTGATGATGATAAATGAATAACCAAAAAACCATGCTCAGTGTTTTGAGAAAACATTTCATAAACCATTAATATTTCATTTCAATGATTTTATATTTTTCAAATACAATTAATAATATATTTCTTTCAACATTACAATTCACTATATTTCATTATCATGATTTTTATTTACTGAATATTTTTCAAAAATCATACATTCATTCTTCACTTTTAATAATTAATAACATTATAATAAATATTAAAAATTCAAATAATTTAATCTAAATTAATTAAGAGATACTTTTTACAAGTTATAAAATTGAGACATATCATGTTTAATATGGCACGAAAACAATAAATATGTTACATAATTTAGAATGTATATATAATAGTCATCATATCTCATTTAGTTATCTATGTAACCATTGATCAAATAAAAAGATCATGCTTTTGACATCACCTTTTTGTATTAATAAATATTCATAGGACCCCTATATAATTTATATTATGTATCATTCCAGTAAACAATATGTACAAGGAATTCTCAAAAACAATTCATTAATACAATGTATTGAATTTTTTTTTTGAAATTCAAGAATTCTCAAAATGTAAATAAACTCAAAAATACCACCTCTATTCATTTATAAAAACATTAAAAATTTCCTATTAATCTTATCATATAAATTAACATTATAAGAAATTATTAAACATTAATCATTATATGGAAAAATTATTTTTAAAATATATTAACATAATAAATACTTTGTAGAATAATGAATTAAATATAAATATTTGAAAATAATTTAGAGGGAAAAATCCATTAGACATGGTTCACTATTTATGGAAACATATATTCCTTTACACATGAAATCACACCTTAAAATTTAAACATGTGTATTTATTATTTAGTTAACACGTTTCAATACTTCAACCATCAATGTAAAAATAGAATTTAATAAACATTATACATGATTTTAAAATAATAATATCACATTATCGGATCACAGTATAGATTTAAAATAGAAATTTTTAACTACATTCATACTCTTTCAATTTAATTAATAGATGTTTATCTATACATAATCATTATTTTAAAATTGAATATTAGAAAATAAAATTAGACACCACATCACCAATGGGGTTTTAATATCACATTTATTACTAAGAATTATAATTTTATAAAATATTAAAAATAAAATAATATTAATAACATTTAATTTCAATATTGGTTAGAAAAAATGTATACATAAAAAAAATCATTAATTGAGATGAAACCTATAACATTTATCTATATGTACTACTAAATATCATTAATAAAAAAAATTGATTTTAGTATAAAAATGTTTATTTTACCTTCATTTTCCTTGGGTTTGGCCATAGGGGTCCACCAGACTAGGTTTATAATGTGGTTATATGGATTTAGGGTTTAGGAATTTCTCATAAGGGGCCATAAATACATATATCATAGCTAGTTAAAATCCATTTAAAACAATTTGGTTAAATAATTTTTCTTCCTTATTAACCCCTCAACATGTTCCAAAATCCATTACGAATCTTATACCTAATTATAAATCCATGGTACCACTTATCACCACTCATCTATAGTGGAGATGAATATCCCTATTGAGGCATAGAACAAACTGGCCATGGGTTGGAAAAAATCAACTAAGGAATTTTTAACACAAATTAGAGGATTTTCAATCCTCATAAACCAAGAAAACTAAAAAAAATTCACTAAATCAGCTACATATATATAAATGAAGGCTTTAAAATTACCTTATTGTAAAACCCCCAGTTTTTATGGACCTTATAAAGAATGAATTAATTTTAAATGATTAATTTTATTTAACTAATTAAAATATAACATTTGAAAGGAACGTACTTTTATTTTTCTAAACAAAACACTGAATGGTCATTCACTTCACCCAACACTAAGTTTCTATAAAACATAATTTTGTTGCATAATTATTTAAACATGATAATTATAACTTATCCATTAAACAAAGTAATATGACTAGTAATAACTAATTTTAAAATATTATTTAAAATGGTTTCATATAAATAGAAAATACTTATAATGAAATATATAGTATTTATTAAATTCATTATATGTTTTAAAATTCAACTTTCCAAATGAAACTTCTTTTTTATGTACTATTTTGAACAATAATAAAAAACTATAATAATCATCAAAACTTAATTTGTTAAAATAAAAATAATTTTAGAATTCATATTGTTGAAATTACACTAAGGAGAATTTTCAGTATTTTTTGAGAAACATTTTGTTTGGGTAAATGGTAAAAATTACATCAATTCAGTTAAAAACAACGTTTTCATTTAAATAATGATTAATGTTAAATTATATTTAAAATTGTATTTTAAATGAAAATAGATAAATTATTAATATATTAATCCAATTTAATTAATTTTAATAATTTATTTTACTGAAATAAGATATAAACTCTAATATAACTTTTTAATGTTTGACATTAAAAATATTCTTTCTCACCACATCGGCAAATTATTGTTAGAATAAATTTTCCCAGTTATGTGATTTGAATATTAAGAAAGGGACATAAATGGTCACACCAGGTATAATATTTTTATTCTAATAATGTCAAAATAAAATTTTACCAAAAATATCAGTGAAAGTGATTAAAATTAACAACAAAAATTAAGGTAAGATTAAGCATAATTAAGGATTAGACGTTATTCAAAAAGACCAAAATAACCAAGAAAATTGTAAAAAATCCATTGGCCAAAACAAATTATACTATATTTTTTATTGTTTCTATTTTTATGGGTTATGGTGATATTATTAAATGGTTTTGTCCAATATGAAATGTTATGTATGAAAAAAGTCAAAAAGGGAACGTTCCTTACCTTTAACATTTATAAAACATTGTGATATGTAAAAAATTCATATTTTAAGTTAAACCGAATATTTTTAATATAAATTGGTTATTATTATCATTATAATTTAACAAATATTTTAAGAGATTATTTATTTACATAAAAATCTTCGAAAATGCCAATGTTGTGATTATTCAGTTAATAATTAACGAAAATAATAATACATAATGTATTTTAAGTGATGTGAATTGATTGAACTATTTTCGTTAAATATTATTGAAGACTAATATATAATTTTAAAAATATTTAAATATACGGTATTTTAATTAAATATTAGTTTATATTTGAAAATTAAAATTAAATAAATAATATCAAAATTGTGGTTATTTTTATTTTACAATAAATGATATTTTATTAAATGATTTAGAATTAATAAAAAAACTATATTCTTGCATGTGATTTATTAGGGTTAACAATTGTTAAATATGTTCTATTAATGGACCTAATTATCTTTTATAACTAAAATACTGACTTATAGACTATAAAAACATTGTTAGCATGGTCCGGGTTTAAGTAGTGTTTTGTGAGTCACATGCATTTGTTTTAAAAATTAATTTTCAAAAAAATTAGATTTATATTTATAAAATTTGGTATCATATTTATAATTAATTGGAATAATATTTTATAATAAATATAACTTTATTTTAATATTAATGGTTAAATTACATAGGTAATAAAACCATAGGCTTTAATGAAAACCAAAATAAAAACAATTGGGAATCTTAGAAGTTAAGGAACTAAATTATTAAAATGAAAATATTTTTGTGAGGTGTATATTTGGTTAGAAAATAAATTCACATAACTCATTTATATTTCTATTTTTTAGGTAAATTGTTAAATAAGACCTCCGAATATTTAATAACTTTTGGTATTTACAAGAGTGAAAATCCACCGACACTGTAAAAGGAAAAGTACTCTACTGCATCTTCAAACATCTCAATCCACTTAGGATATTAAAATATATTCTAAAATATCCTATAAATGACCATAACATCCTCACAGAAACATATTTTTGGTCATAAATCCATCCATGGAATCCCATTGGTGCAAACCAAAAGGATTTACATGATAAATATGTAACACCCTCCCCCATACCCTATTCTTTTATTTTCATTGTTTTCTACCTCAAATATTATAATTACATGATTGGATAAAATAAAAAATATCCTCAATATACTAGTATTTTTTATTATATGGGTTATTCCTACACTTACAATGACTTCCATCTAATGGGTAATGAACATACTATTTACGTGTATGACGAACTGACGCCTCACAAAACAATGATTGTTCCATTTTACTTTACCACATCTCTTGTTGGAAATTATGATGGAAGATATATTTATTTAACTTATATGTTACATATATCAGGTATTTAATATTATTAGATCCTTTTACCATACATATATTTTTACTTTCCATTTGGTGTAATTATGATAATTTCATTTTAGAAAATGTGGACTACTACCCCCTCAAAGCGATGTGATTCGTTTAGACACTACAAGGAATGTATTAATAACGTGTTTAGTGAATTTATATGATATATATGATATAATAATTCTACTATAATAATGAAATATATACATTTATATTAATATATTTCAATTACATTTATTCAATACAATAATTAAAAAGAAATAATATCCATGCATACGTACGGTCGACAATCTCTATAAACAGTGTACTCTATTTCATACATATATATTCTATAGAATATTATACTACAAATATTAATAATATAAATTATATTTATATAATTTTTTAAATTATTTAAATCTTTATATAATTATAATAAAAAATATATAACAAATTAAGGCACATGCGAAAAACAAAGAGAATATTACCCGAATCGTAAACTTAACAAGGAATTGTTAGCCATCGGATAGTATAATGTCATAAAATACCATATATGGTATTAGGTATAATAATACTGTTCTTTTATATATTTATAATAAATTTATATTTATTATAGAGGATTTTTGAATGAGTACGATGAGTTTCAAGACACAAGTTAAGGGAATTTCTTCTCAATTTTCCATGAGATACATGATTTATTCACCACCCAATCATTTTAGTGTAGTTTTTATAATTCCTAGTGTAGAATTATATTAGTATTATAATTATATTTTGGTATATTACATATTAGTTTTATGATATTAATTTCATGGGGTTTATATTTCAAAAGCTTCCAAATTGGTAAAATAATTTTTTCTCAATTTTCTTTCTTTGAGACTCATGCCATATTACGCACCTATATTTTTCGATGTGAAGGATATAAAACCTATGAAATTTTATATCATTAATATATTTATTTTATATATATTTTAAGATTCATGTACTTTTATTTTCTTAAATGGGGAGTATGGTCCAATGTTACCAATTATTAAGAGTCTATTGAAACAATCTCTTCAATTTTCGATTTTTTTATGATTATTCTTACATTGATGGAATATTATTATCTATATATCAAAAAAACTCACGATTTTACTTTATAATTGTTTATTCATGATAAATATATAAATTGGTACCATTATTATCACACTTTGGTATATAATATTGTTAAGAATGTATTTTTAGTAAAGTTGTACAGTACCCCTCTCTTTGATAAGAAGTCTATGTTCTTAAAAAACATGTTTTATAAAAGGATTTAAAAATGATTTCAAGAATTGTATTTAGATTTTAAAATTATTTTAAATGAAATGGTTTTGAAAACATTTTTAGGTTTTCTTTAAAAGTTTTCAATGTATTTACAATGAAATGGATTTAAAAACGTTATCAATATTTCATTATAAGTGTTCAATGTAATTTCAAATAAATGGTTTTCAAAAATTTTATAGATTAGTTAATATGTTTCCAAGTTATTATAAATGAAATTTCATTCAAAATGTTTTCAATCCTTGTTTATAAGCATTAAAATTGATTTCAATGAAAATGGTTTACAAAATATTTTGAAACTAATTTTATATATTTTAAAGGAGAATGGTTTTAAAAATGTTTTCAAGATCCATTTTATATTTTTTAAATGGAAAATGTTTTTAAAATATTTTTAATGACTTATATATATGTTTTAAATTTATTTTAAATTAAAATTTTTTTCAAAATGATTTATGTTTTAAAATTAATTTTCAAAGATGAAATGATATTTTCTTCAAGAAATGATTATAAAAGGTATTTTAAATATATTTCCCATATAAGATGATATTAATTGTTGTTACTCATGATTTTATTATGATATTATTCAATGTATCCATCCATATGATTTCTATGAATGGCTTGTGGTTTGATGGCTGGATGTTTATGAAACTTGTCTCTTTTCCATGGTATATATTTTTATGAATCTCGTTTCACATTAATGGGTTATATGATTATAAATATAGCTTCCTATCATGGGTTATGAGTAGATGAACTGATGTTGAAACCTCTATTTTCTCCATAGCATTAGATATGATTAGACATTTAGGTCACCGATTTCATTTCATGGGTTATGATATGACTGTTTATGATTATTTTGGCACATGTATTTATGATTTAGTTATGGAATGGGTGGGACCTATATCTATATCCAATGTATTGGGTAATGATTTATATCACATGATATAGACATGGATAGAATGAGATATGAATAGATAATAGTATTATAGTACTGGAATGAGGAGTGAAATCAGTTGGGAAATACATGGCAGAAACAGGGTGTGAACCTGATTCAGTAAATGGAATTTCCCACTAATATGTCTGTGGAAGCGATGCCTTGACTACTATTGAAATAATTATTTATTATTACATGTCTGCCTCAATTACTAGTATTATTCATATGCTTTTTTTCTTCAGGGATAATATTATTTATTTCATTATGATTCATGTCTTATGAACTACCAATCATTAATCTAGGATCCTTAATATTCATGGTATGATCTTCAATTTTCAGGATCATGTTTTCATAACCCTATGATCATGTCTATACTTACATGTCTTTTTTATTTACCCTTACTGAAAATTTGAGCTCACCTATATTTGTGTTTCCTTCCCTAGGATATTAAGATATTTTTCATGTATGATATGTATAAGAGGGTTTATAGTCTTGTATAACCTAGTGGGAGATAATGTCTCTCGATCGGGTAGTAGTGTTTAGGTTTCCATTTATGAAAGGCAATAATCTATATGGTCTATGGATGTATATTTGTATAATGCATTATATATTTTGAAAAAGTAATGTAATGTTAATATACATCAAAATCTGTTCTTTATTATTGGTATCTAAGTGATGTTTTAGTCATGATTTGTAAAATAGGATCGTAAAACTTTGGAAATATCCCTGGGAACATTTATAAGAATATTTATATGGATTTATCTAAGGATAAGTATAATGATGAGTTAGAATTTAAGAAAATGTCCTGGAATTTCTATTAAGGATAAAGTATGTTATTTATTAGAAATAAATAATTGTCTAGATACTATAAGTGGATGTGGTTCTGACACAGATATACCTAGGCGTAACAACTCTAAAAAGATGCATTGTGCCTGACTTAGTGTAATATGGTACATGACAATAGGTCTTGATTCACACCTGGTTTGACACTTTTAGGGGATATGATTTGGTAATTCAAAAACTCTTTCAGTCAAGGCTGAAGGATTTAAATATTTTATGAATATGAATAACATAGGATAAACCTAAGGTTTTATAGGTTAAATAAGTAGGATCCATGATCAAGGAACCATATAAGTTTTTTTTATGATTATATGGTATCCCAATATGATAATTTTTTCTCACACTATGATTTCAAGATTTCTTCAATGGAGAGATCACAAAAGAACATGGTTTGCATTTAATGATTATATGTGGAATGTATAGTCATTATTTGAATCGATTTCCCAATTAGAAATATCATTAAGAGAATGAAAATGTTGGTATTAGTGTTGGTTATACTTCTGATGATAAACACACCACAAACGACATGTGAAAGGTATTTGATGTCCTTCAAGTATTAATTACATATAAAGCATGAATATATATAGGGTAAGGAACCATAAAACAGGATTCATATTTTCTATTATAGGAAATGGGTATTAAATAATATGTTGATAAAGACGAAGTAACAGTTTAAGAATAAATTTGAATGAATAAATTATTTACGTTTTCGATTTCAAATATTATGTTATATGAATCATGAAATATATAATTATTTTTAATATCAGTTTTCATTAATGAAATAAAATAACATGTTTAATGGTGATGAAGACAAAAAGAACTATTTTACAGAAAGGTGATATTTTACTGAAAGTAAGGTAACTAATTCATGATGTTGATATATTGATGTCGAGATAAAGATATGCTGGAAATGTGTAAGTAAATTGGATGTTACAGATTACACTAGAACTAGTTATCAATAATGTCTTCTACGTCATCAATAATAATTTTTACAAATTCATGGATTAAAATAATATATCCACTAATATTTGGAATAAAGAAGCATGCTTGTTTTCTAAAAGGATTTATGGTAATTAAGGGAATATATAATGTGGGTATTAACATGTTTTTAATGCTACAACCAAGTGGAACTTCATGCTATAGGGGATCAATGTTAATCCAAATTTATGAAATAATTTATGATGATTATAATTTATATCTCTCATATGGGTTATAATGTCTGAAATTTCTGTAATGTTTATGTTAAACATCATATGAAGTTAGTAAGATTAAAGTGTTATCTCTCTAGGTAATGATTTATTTATTTTGGATGTCCTGGTCAAACTACATTTTGTTCATCATAATTAATGGGATATAATAGCATGGGTATCATGAATTTTTAGTACATTAGGAATGAAAAATTCACATTCTTTTATAGTGAAAGAGGTTAAGTGGATGAATAGTCAAATAAGGGTGACATTGTCCTAAAATCATGCAAGAATATCTTTTAATGAAAATTGTTCTAATTTATGAAAACAGATCATTAAGTAAAGAATGTTGTCCTATTACCTTCATTTCCTATGATTCATTATAAAACATAGGTCATCGTAGATTTACATATGTTTGTTTGTTAACTTCCTCCAAGACATGTTCTCTATCACTCTCCTCAAGAACTAGATAGTTATATTTCTCTTCCATGTTAATGTTTTCACTTTCCTCACATATTCTCCTACATGGAAACCAAACTATTTGTTACTCTGGGTAACCTGTATGGTTCCAAATTTATATTTTTATAGGAATTTTTAGTTTTCATTTTTAGGATGTGTGCTCATATTAATGGAACTGAAAAATATTAAACCATTGATAACCCAAATAAATTTCATGGGCGATTTTCATTTTCAGGGGGGTAAAATGTAACACCCCCAATTTTTAGACCTTTTTTTAAAAATAATTAATTATAATTGATTACTTTTATTGAAAAAATAAAAAAAATTCCTTTCTTATTGAACATACATGGATTTCTCTACACAAATCACCGACTTGGTGTGTGTTACACATAATACTGAGTTTCTAAGAAACATCCTATTGTTGATACAATTATTTAAACGAGATATGTACAACCTGGAAATTAATCATAATACTATGAATAGTTATAAATTACTTTAGATTATTATTAATAGTTCTTTCATGTAAATTAAAATTATTGATAATCGAATATTTAATTTCTCCTAAAGTCTCTATATGTTTTAAAAATAATTTTTTCTTAATGAAACATATTTTTACATACTTTTGTAAATAACAATAATTTTTTATAAAAACTCTTTGAAATTTAATTTTATAAAATAAAAATAAATTTTTAATTCAAAATTTTAAAATTAGACTATTGTTATTTTTAGATATTTTCCTAAAAAAACATTATTTTTGGGTGAATAATAAAAACAACGGAAATTTAGATAAAAATAACATTTTCGTATAAATAATTATTAGTGTTAAATTACATTTCAAATTGTATTTTTATGTAAAAATTGTTAAATTTTTTATATATTAATACAATTATGGTCAATTGAATCATTTTTTATTTTGAAATTAGGCATAAAATATTATTGAAATTTCTAACGTTTTTTACATTAAAAACTCACTATCTCACCATTTTTGTGTGATTAACGTGAATATTAATTTTTTCACTTTTATGATTTTCATTCAGAAAAGTGTAAATACATGGTTGTAAGTAGCATAATATTTTTATTCTAATAAGATCAACTTAATTTTTGACCTAAAATATTAGTGAATGTTATTAAAATTAATCACATCAATTAAGGTAATATTAAGATTAATTACGGACTAAAATATAATCATATGGACCAAAATGACATGGAAACTAATAAAAAAGTAATTGGATCCCAATAATTATAACAAATACCCTATTTTTTCTAATTTAATTGATCGTTGGGATATTATTAAGTGGATTTTTTCTATATAAAATCTTTTGTATAGAAAATTAAAAAAGGGAACTTTCCATACCTTTAAAATTTATCAAACATTGAGATATAAAAAACATAATATTTCAGGATATACATATAATTTTTTTTGATAAATGGGTTATATGTTTCATAATAATATACCAATTAAATTTATATATGACTCAGTAACTAAAAATGCTGACAACACACTATTGTAGTGATTATTTGGTAATTAATTAACTAAAATAAATGACACTATAAATGATAAATGTGATGTAAATTGATATTAATATTATATTTAATGATTAATATATCATTTTAAAATTTTGTATACTTAATTTATTTAAATTAATATATCATTTTTATAATTTAAATTTAAATATAAATAAATAAGGTCAAAATTAACATTATTGTTATTTTCAAAAAAATGTTAATTTATATGGTGATTTAAAATTTATACAAATATTATATTTTTAAAATTGTTTTTAAAGGGATAAAAAATATTAAATATGATCCACTGATTTATAAATTGATCTTTTATTATAAACATATTGAACCATATATTGTAAAAATAATATTAGCATGGTTTGGATGTAAGTAGTGTTCTGCGAATCACCTGCGCTTGTTTTAAAAAAAATTCCAAAAAACATGAGATTTTTTTATTTTAAATTAGGAAAAATATTTCTAATTAATTGGATCTATATTTTATAATAAATTTAAATTATTTTCAATATTAATAGCTAAATTACGTAGGTTATAAAATGATATGTTTTAATAAAAACCAAAATAATAAAATTGGGGAATCTTTGAGGATAAATAACCAAATCATTAAAATGAATTTTTTTTGTGGTATATATTTGGTTTGACAATAAATTATCATTACTCCATTATTTTACCATTTTTGGAGAACATAAGTATAGGATGCCTCCAATTTTTGAATTCCTTTTATTATTTACCAGAGTACCACTCCCCACCCACTATAAAAAGGAAAACACTATACCCTTTCTTCACACCACTCATAACACATATTATCATCCAAAAAGTTCTCATATATCCTACCAAAAACTAAAAAATTCTATTAATTTCATGAATTCAAGCATAAATCATTCTATGTAATCCCTTTTGTGCAAACAAAAATGATTTTCTTGATTAAGAGGTAACATCATCCCTCAAACCCCTCAATTTTAATTTATTTTTCCACTACCTAAAATTTTATTATTCCATGCATGTATAACAAAACAATTATAATAAATATACTATAATGTTTTATGATAATGGATAGACTTACACTTACAAACACTTCGATCTTATGGGAAATAAGCATACTGTTTATGTGTATGACGAACTATTGTCTCATGAAAGATGATTGTTCATTTTTCCTTCATCTCATCTCATGGTGGAAATTAGGATTAAAAATCTCTTTCTATATGTTACATATATTATATTTATTATTAATTTAATATTATTTAATCATTTTAATACACATTTCTTTATACTTTCTATTTTGTCTAAATATGATAATTTTGTTTGAGAATGTGTGGAATACCGCCCCCACAAAGAGATGTGATTCATTCACACAATGTATGAAATGTACTAATAATGGGTTCAATGAACATATATGATATATATATTATATTCATTATAATATAATAATTATATATATATATATATATGGCATTTACCGTCTTTATTATAATACAACAATTAAATAGAAATGATCATATGGATGTACGACCAACCATCTCCATGAACGGTGCATTCAATTTCATACTTATATTATATATAGATTTTTATAAAAAATTTATAATGATTATAAATTATATTTATATATTTTTTTTAATTTTTTAAAGCTTAATATAAGTATAAGGATGAAATATATAACTAATTAAGACACATGTGAAAAACAAATTACATATTACCCAAACCGTAACTTTAATATCGAATTGTTAACAAGCGGGTAAAATGATGTCATAATAAATCAATAAATGGTATTATATATAAGAATATATTTATGTGATATATGAATAGTAAATTTATATTTATTATATATGAGTAATGAATGAGTGCGGCGAGAGTCAAGACACAAGGTACGAGAATTTCATCTCACTTTTTCGTAAAATATTTTCTTTATTCTACACCCAATAGCTTTTGTGAAGATCATTTTGAACACATGGATGAATTTTATGATTATTATAATTAAATATATGTGTATTAACATATAAATTTGATTATATTTATATCATGGGGTTTATAATTTAAAGTTACCAAATCTGAAACTAATTTTTTCTCAATTTGTCTTCTTTGAGACATATGCCATATTATGAACCTATATTTTCTCTTAAGGTGTATAAAATACATTTGAAATGTTATATTATGAATATAATTGTCTTAATGATATATTAAGCTTCATCCAATTTCAATTTATTCAATGGGTAGTAGGGCTTAATGTTACTAGGTCCTTATATTTTATTGAAACAGTATCATTACTTTTCCTGATTGTTTATTATTATTATTATTATTATTATTATTATGAAATATTATTAACCATCTCTGAAAAAAACTCATGAGTTTAATTTACCTATATTTACTAAAGATATATTCAAATATTGGTACCATTATGTTCACTCATTGGTACATAATATTACTAAGGATGCTTTTTAAGATAGTATGACATTACCTCTCTCTTCTATAAAAAATATATGGTTTTTAAAATATTTTAAAGAATTATTTACAATATTTAAAATTATATTAAATAAATGTTTTTTGAAGTATTTTCAGTATTTTTTAAATGTTTTCAAATTAGTTTCTATGAAATTTGGTTTAAAACGTTTTCAATATTTCATAATAATTATTCAAAGTGTTTTCAAAGAAATTTTTTTCAAAACATTTTCAATATTTATTTCTAAGTCAAAAAATTATTTTCAATGAAATGGAATTCAAAATGTTCAAAAAATTTAATTATAATATTTAAATATATTTTCAATGAAAAAATTTATTTAAATGATTTGACTCATATTTTATTCATTTTAATAGAAAATTTTTTTCCAAAGGTTTTGAAGATTATCTTTATATGTCTTAAATGGAAAATATTTTTAATACAATTTTCAAGCCTTATTTCTATGATTTAAAAGGATATAAGGAAATTTTTTTATAAAAGTTTTTATGTAAAAAATACATTTCCAAATAATATAGGATATTCTCCTGATAAAATGATTTTTAATGATCTTTAAAAATTATATCCCTTGTATGATGACATTCATTGGTGTTACTTGGTAATTTTTGGGGAAATTATTTAATATATCCATTCATATTGTTTCTATGGATGGTTTATGTTTTGATGGAATGATTTTTATGAAATTCATTTCACTTCCATTGGTTATATGTTTATGAAACATGTTTCTCTTTAATTGTTTATAAGATTTTGAAACCCATTTCCATTCACAGGTTATGATTTGATGAAATGATTAGGAAACCTATATTTTTACATAGATTAAGATATGATTACATGTTTATAAAACCCATTTCATTTCATGGGTTATGATATGATTGTTTATGAATATGTGGAACAAGTATGTAAGATTTAATTACGAGATGGTTGGAACCTATATCTCTCTCCAATGAATTGTTTAAAAATACATATCTCATGATATCAACATGGATAGAATATGAAATGAACACAGTTAAGTATTACATGGGATGGAATGTGTAGGGAACTGGGTTTAGTAATATTAGGCTGGAATGGGGTGCCAACCCGGTTTAGTAAATGGAAATTGCACTACGATTGCCTTGGTAGTGATGCTTTGACAACTATGTAAATAATTATACATGCTTATGTGTCTAATAAAATTACAAGTATTATTCTTATGTTATGATTTCCTAGAATATGTTATATATTTCAATAGTATTTTTGTCTTAGGATCTTCCAAGATTCATGCCCTTAACTTTGATATTAAGTGTATGATATTCAATTTTCATGATCATGTTCTCATACCCCTATGCTCATGTCTATTTATATATGTCTCCCCTATTTACTCTTATTGAGATACTGAGATCACCCCTTTTTTTCATTACATTCCCATGTTTTTAAGATACATTTATTATATTACTTGCCTAAGAGGGGTTATAGTCTGGGAGAAACTATTGGGAGATAATGTATCTCACTCATGTAACAATTTTTATATTTCCATGTTTCCAAAGTCAATAAACTAACATAGTCTTCGGGGATCTGTTTGTATAATATATTAATAATTATTCAAAATATATTTAATGTCAATATACATCATGATTGGTTTGTCATTTTTACAAATCCCTTATGAACATGAAAATGAATAAAATAAAATAACAATTACAGAATAACTCCCAAACACTTATTTTTCTACCTGAATAACAACATCATTCAATCTCCACCAATTAGTGATAAAAATAAGCTATAGAATCATTAAAGTGTTTAATACATGTGAGTATTCAGTAAGATCATCAATTTAATAAATTCAATAACAATGAAGAATATACTTTTTGGGTGATAACATGGTATTAATTATCAAATAAAGTCATGTCTGTAGGTAAAGATAATGAGTAATTAATACTTCATATAACATTTCAAAAAATTATGTCACCATTAATGATCATTTTATATAAAAATATAACATACTAACTCGTAGTGATTAAAGGGTTCACAAATAATATAATCATAAATATTCGAAAACAAATCACATTTTTCAAGCTAATCACAATCAAATAATTTCAACATAAAAAATAAAATTTCATAAAATACTTATATCATTGTATGTAGGAAAAAAATTCTATTATCCCAATATATTCAAAATCTCCCACCATCATCACTACAACTTATATGAAATGTATCTCATCATGAACACACTATCATAACATACAGTACACATTAAATCCCATGATAAATAATCATAACTTCTTTCACTATTTATATCCCATCATATATAATCACCATATTCTTATCACTATACACTACTGGAATTTTAACCTTTACCATCGGTTCTGAACCGTTGGTAAAGGCTTGTAATCTCTTAGTATGTTATATACCAACGGTTTACCCAATTGTGGCCATGTAATCCATTTGTATAGTATTA
Organism: Viscum album; assembly: GCA_963277665.1. Classification (NCBI taxonomy): domain Eukaryota; kingdom Viridiplantae; phylum Streptophyta; class Magnoliopsida; order Santalales; family Viscaceae; genus Viscum; species Viscum album. The sequence goes on along the minus strand of OY728162.1, from coordinate 915,250,754 downwards.
TACCAACGGTTCTGTGTAAACCGTTGGTATATGTGATAAAATAAGACATATACCAACAATTTCACAAACCATTGGTATATGTTACCCTTATACCAACGGTTTAGAACTATTGGTATATAATGTACAAAACACCTGAAAAGGATATACCAATGGTTTTCAAACCGTTGGTAGAAGTTTATAACAACGATTATAACAAATCGTTGGTATAATATATATCAAAAATATATACCAACAGTTTTGATAACCGTTGGTATACAGATGCTGCAGCTCCAAAGCAGCAGCAACTCCACAGTAGCAGTAGCCAGCAGCTACCTCCAACTTGCTCTCCATGACCTTCAAGAACACATACACCCAAGAATCTAAAAGGCTACATGGTATGTTTAAAATTCATCTAGAATTCCGAAATTTAGAAATTTAAATTTCATTCCTCACTCAAACCCCATCACAAGAGAAAAATCTAGAATAAAATACTTCCACAATCCAATACATCCAAAATTGAAACGCAATAACACCCATAACACTAATACAAAATTAAAATCCAATACATCCACAATCCAATACACATAACAATATTCAAAATTTAGAATTCATTACCAATACATCCAAAATACAATACATCTAGATTTCAAAAATTTTGAATTGAAAATCAATAACACCCATAACAGTATTCAAAATTTAGAATTCACTCCTCACTCAAACCACAACACCATTATTGACAAGGGAAAAAACATACATGTTATAGGAATCACATGGGATGTTTACTCATGGTCTTGGGTTGACTATCTTAAAACCAACAAAAAACATGGGTGGAGTGGAAAAGGATCATGATACCCATAATATAGAAAATGGTAGTGGTCATGTGCTCAGACCTCGGATGGGTTATAGAAAGCGCATGGGATGTTTATATTCCTCTAATGACTATGTATCCATGTATAAATGGTTCCTGATGTGTTAGTGGGAAACATTGGACAATCTCGACATATGAGATGGGTTACCAGAATATCCTACATGTTTTTCATAGTCTTTACAATTTGAATAAGGGGATATGTGGCTAATTGTAATTTGGTCTCCTGTGTATGATGTGAGATGAATCCCCATTTTGGGTAGTGGGTATGAATATTCAAATATGTATTTGGTATTGGGTTCTTAAAGGGACTTTGTTTTGGTCCTAGAACCCACTATTTGAGGATGGGATTGCCATATTAAATGTAATGTGTTTTAGAATAGGGGTAGGAGTTCCTCACATGAGAAGTGGATTGTGTGAGGCTGGACCATGGATCCTTGTGCTAAAGTATCAACAAAATCCAAATACGTTTGGTCAGATTTTCGTATGCAAGTTGCTGTTTTCAATTAAAATCCCAACCATTTCAAATTAATTTGATATATTTTGAGTGGTACCAGCCACACCATGCCTCAAATTTATGCAGAGTTGGCTTGTAAACGTCACAAATGACCCATGGATTGTTTTCAGAATGTATCAATGGAATCCGAATGCGTTTGGTTGGTTTTCTGTATGTCAGTTGTTGTTTTCACTTAAAATGTTGTCCATTTCAAATAAATGTGAGAAACTTTTAGTGGTACCCGCCACACTGTGCATCGGATTGAGACAGGTTTGACTCGTACACGTCTAAAATGACGCATGGATCCTTGTGCTAAATTATCAACACAATCAGAATACGTTTGGTTTGTTTTCCGAAGGTCTTTTGTTTTTATTTAAAACAATGTCCATTTTTTTTAAAAAATAGAGGCACTTTGATTGATACCGGCCACACCGTGACTCAGATTGAGGCGGGGTTGACTCATACATGTCACATATAACCCATGGATTGTTGTCCTGAAGTATCAATTCAATTAGAAAGAGTTTGGTTGGTTTTCCATATGAAAGTTGTTGTTTTTACTTAAAATCTTGTCCATTTCAAATAAAAGTGAGAAAATTTGAGTGGTACCTATCACACTATGCCTCAGATTGAGGAAGGTTGATCCGTACATGTCAGAAATGACCCATCGATCTTTTTCTTAAAGTATCAACAGAATCCGAAAGCATTTGGTCGGTTTTCTGTATGCCAGTTGTTGTTTTTGCATAAAATGTTGTCCAATTCAAATAAAATTGAGACACTTTGAGTGGTACCGGCCACACCGTGCCTCAAATTGAGGCGAAGTTGACTTTTAGATTTTAAAAATGAACCATGGATCCTTTTTCTAAAGTATCAACACAATCCGAATATGATTAGTCGTTTTTCTGTATGCCAATTGTTTTTACTTAAAATGGTATCCATTTTAAACAAAAGAAAGATACTTCGAGTGATACCAGTCACACCATGACTCAGATTGAGATGGGGCTGACTCGTACATGTCACATATGGCCCCTGGATCATCTTCCTAATGTATCAACACAATCCGAATGCATTTTGTTGGTTTTTTGTATGCCAGTAGTTGTTTTCACTGAAAATGTTGTCCATTTAAAGTAATGGTGAGACACTTGGAGTGGTATCGGCCACAACGTGCCTCAGATTGAGTCGGTTCTGACTCGTACATGTCACAAATGACCCATATATCCTTGTTCTAAAGTTTCAACACCATCAGTATATTTTTAGTCAGTTTTCTGTATGTCTATTGTTTTTACTTAAATTAGTGTCCATTTTAAACAAATGAGAGACACTTAGAGTGATAACGGACACACCGTGCCTCATATTGAGGCGGGGTTGACTCATACACATCATCAATGACCCATGTATCATTTTCCTGAAGTATCAATATAATCGAAAAGCATTTGGTCAGTTTTTCATATGTAAGTTGTTCTTTTCACTTAAAATCTTATCGATTGCAAATAAAAGTGAGACAGTTTTAGTGGTATCGGCCACACCGTGCCTCGGATTGAGGCGGGGTTGACTCATACATATCACAAATGACCCATGGATCAATTTTCTAAAGTATCAACAGAATATGAATGCATTTGGTTGGTTTTTCATATGTGATTTATTGTTTTCACTTAAAATATTGGTCATTTCAAATAAAAGTGAGATAGTTAGAGTGTTACTGGCCACACCATGCCTCAGATTGAGGTGGGGTTGACTCATACACATCACAAATGACCCATGGATCATTTTACTAAAGTATCAACAGAATCCGAATACATCTGGTCAGTTTTCCGTATGTCAGTTGTTGTGTTCACTTAAAATGTTGTCCATTTAAAATAAAATTGAGACACTTTGAGTGGTACCGCACACAACGTGCCTCATATTGAGGTGGGGTTGACTTGTACATGACACAAATTACCCATGGATCATTGTGCTAAATTATCAACTAAATCCAAATACATTTGGTTGGATTTTTTTATGCCAGTTGTTTTTACTAAGAAGTGTGTCCATTTTAAAGAGAGCTTATATTAGGATCCAAGATTTCAAATAAAGATTGCGATTATCTACAGAATAAAGGTAGATGGTCCTTATCCTTTCGTGAGTTGTATTGAATTTTTATATATGCTGAATCACTGCTCACCCAATATTTGGATGTCGGGTTAGGGGGATGTCCGGGGTCCAGGGAGGAGGGTGGGGGGTTGTTTGAGGTCGAGGGAGGAGGGTGGGGGGGGGGGGTTGTCTAGGGTCTAGGGAGGGGGGAAGTCAGGGGTCTAGGGAGGAGGGTGGGGTGCTATCTTTAGGGAGGAAGGTGGGGGGCCTTTCTGGGGGATGTCTGGGGTCTAGGGAGGAGGGTGGGGCGGCTGTCCAGGGTCTGAGGAGGAGGGGGGCTATCCGGGGTCCAGAGAGGAGGGTGGGGGATGTACAGGGTCCTGGGAGTAGGGAGGGGGGGATGTCCAGGTTCTAGGGGGGGTTGTCCGAGGTCCAGGGAGGAGGGTGGGGGTTGTCCGGGGGGCTATCCGGGGTCCAGAGAGGAGGGTGGGGGGCTCTCGGGGGGGGGGCTCTCTGGGGGTTATCCCGGGTATAGAGAGGATGGTGGGGGGGGGGGGGGGGCTGTCCAGGGTCCAGGGAGGGGAGGTGTCTGGAGTCCAGGGAGGAGGTTGGGGGCTGTTCGGGGTCTAGGGAGGATGGTGGGGGCCTATCGGGGGGGGGGGGGGGGGCTGTCTGAGGGTTGTCTGGGGTCCAGGTAGGAGAGTGGGGGGGGGGGGGGGGCTGTCCCAGACACATGGGTGGTATTTACATATTTTCTAGGAAATGCTTTCAAGGTTAAAAAATAATTTCAAAATATCAACTTCTAATCAGACCATCAATTTTCAAAATTCCACTATAAAATTACAATTTCATTAACATAGATAAAATATAATGATAATGTGACCAACATAATCACACATATATTCAGGAATGATAAATTAATAAACATAAAATGTCAGTAATATCAGTCAAAAATGTAATGGATCAATTTTTCCCTCATCACCATCATTATCATCACCTTCATCGTCACCCTCACCCTCATCCTCATCGTCGTCACCATCATCTTTTCCTCCCTCGTCTTCACCCTTGTACTCAACCTCGGCCTCCTTATCTCCATCCTCCTCCACCTCAGCCTCCTCCTCACCCACCTCCTCTGACTCGTCCTCCTCCTCACCCTCCTCATCCTCCGCCTTAGCCTCCTCCTGGCCATTTTCTCAACCACCACTAGAACTTCCACCTGGTGCACCAAATATAGAACTCATCGGTGAAGTATATTCATCACAAGCAGTGCTGGACTCTGGTGGATGTGTTGGATACAAATCTTTCATCAGTTTCATAAATGCAGTTCTTGCCCAAGAAAACTATTCTCCCATCTCTGTGGTACATTTTTCAGCCTATTCTGCATGTGCCTTAACCTACTACAACTCGGTGGCACTAAAAATCATACCTGAGTAGAGACAATACCTCGTCGGAACTATACTCTTCCCAGGTTGGCAACGTACTCTACCTGGGGGCTCATCTCCCAACACCTGATTTAAGTGATCGTTTGGCCAAAAATTGTCAGGTTCCTGGGAATCAAGGGCCTCTAAAGAAACCTGTTACAAATATAAATAGATTATTAATTCAAAAAATAGAGATTAAAATTTTAAATCTACAAAGTAAAATATACAATCTGCTGGTGAGTCTGTTCATTAACCGCACATCCATCCATATTCCTTCTACTCGAGCGAATCATTTTTTCTCGAGGCACACGTCCTTCTATATTCAATTTATGCCTCTACAATGACATTGATTGTAGAAAACCATAACTAAAATTAGTAAACCAAAAAAACAAAGTAATTTCATAACTAAAATTATATAACAACTTTAGGAATCAAATATATTATGGAGGAAGAAATAGAAAGTTCAAGTCGTAAAGAAAGATCATAAACGGTCATACCTACTATCTCTCATGATCTGGCATCGTAGTACGTCCCAATGTGTGGACGTATTTCAAAGCATCAATGTTTTTTTATTTCTTGAAGATGCATCCTAAATAAATTTCAATAACATGTATTAACGAAAAACATGAAAATTTTAATTTAAATACTTGTAATTTGATTAATACCGTAAATTGGATAGTCACCAAATGTGTAATAATCTTTCAGTACTGTGCTAATGGAAAATCATCCACAATAGGGATTGTCTCAAACTATGTACCCACTCTAGCATGTTATACAATGTAAAACTCATTATTATAAGCTCTCCAAAACTCACCTAAATCCTTTAGATGTGCTGGTCGTGCACCGTCACCATCGGTGAAATTAAACTGCATATGAAACCAAAATATTAATTCATATAAATAAAAAAATTAAAATATTGCATTAAATATAATAGATTATTTTACCCATATCTATGCACATGATTTATCCTTAACTTTATTTGGCCGCTGTCTCTATGAGGGTGCGTTGACAGGTATGATGTCAGAGTATTTTGCAAGCGTTGCCAAAGAACTCCAACATTGGTGCCCCGATTTTTCAATCATCTGACTATCTTCGTTGTATTCCACCATCAACTACGTGCGGCGGTTCCACACCGTATGCATGTGTGTACGCCCCTGCCACCTCATCATATTAGTATATGTATCTGTTATGAAAGAAAAATATATATTTTATTAATACATTTTATAATTAAAATAAATAATGGGGTAACAATTTGTTAGGGTTGTATAAGTATACCTATGATAGTATGATCAATGGGTGCCACTGGATTCGCAGAAACTAAAGGAACACCCTGTATAGATGGAGTAGGTCCCAATGTATGCTCTGCAGGGATAGACTCTGGCAGAGCAATAGTTGAAGAAGATAGAATATGAAATCCCGGAGAGATAGAAGAAGTATTAAAGGAAGATGACAGGGACCGCTATCCTAATGCTGGATGGGGAGTGGGAATCATCATAAGATATGGTACAGACGGGTGAGGAGGGTGAGATTTAAAGGGTTGGGAAAACATGGGAGGCCTAAATATCCCGTGTGTCCCTAACGACACACTGGGATCAGAATGTGGGATGAATTGTATGTTAGTGGTATGGGTAGGACCTAATTGGGTATGCCGACCAGATCGTCAAGCTCCCATACAACCCCCCTCGTATGAACACCCCGAGTACTGTGACCACTACTTGGCTGCTCCACAAATAACTGTCCCCTAATAGATGGATCCTAAAAAAATGTTTAAAAAAATTAATCACATGGCATTATATATCATTTAAATAAATATTTTTGAGATAAAATAATCATTGCAGGCACTAGTGGTGGAATGCCCAGCTCAGTCATGCGATGATTGTTGTATGTAATATGTTTCCATCACCTTTATTCAATTGGTTTCATTTCATTCATTTGAAAACAAATATGTAATTAAATAGAAAAGGATAACTAATGTGTAACCCTAAAAAAATGATAGGGAATAGAGAGATTCATGGATAAATTAACTTACCATTGTTTTAGGTCAGCTTGAACAAATATATAATGAAGTCAATAAATCGTAAAAGATGTAATAAAGAAATTAAATTTTTAGTAGGATGATTATTTACTATGTGTAATCGGTCTATTAAAATCATGGAACATTGATTCTACCCGATTCATAAGTGGAAAAGAAAATGTCAAAATTAAGGAAAAATTTAATTTCATTAGCTCAGGTAGATGATGCAAGGTTCAATATTAAATCAATTGGAATATAACCAACCTTAACAACTCAACGCGAGGTAAAACAATAGAATTGAGAACATGAATGGATGATTTTATATATTTCCAACAACAACATCAGGTTCATAGTCAACTCTGACAATTGAGCTATTGGAGTCATCAAATGAAATAAATTGCTTGGTTCCATTAGAAGTAGGGATGGTGTTAATTCCATCATCACCATCATCAAAAATATGTCTTGGAATAACTTCAACTATGACACCAAATTCAGGTCGAAGTTGATATTTGATATAAAAAACATGTTTATCCATTGATGCCAATACATATGGTTATTCAGTAGAAAGAGTGAGAGTCATATTAATTACTCAAAATCCACAATCATCAATTAATGTTCCATGTCTTGTCATCGAATCAAACCAATGGAATTTCATCATCGTGACTCGTCCATGAGAGTAATAATCCAACATTATTATTTTTTCAATGACTCCATAATAACCCACATGGTTAAATCGCAGTCTAAAATCTTATGTACTGGCATAACAATCTGTTGTGGTAGTAACTATAACACCATCATGTTTTGTTCTCATGTTCTTCACTCGTTCAGATAAAATAAATATGTACCCATTGATAACAATTGATTTACAGTCACGAACCATGGTATTAAAACCAAAATCCAAAGTTCTTATTTCCTCAGAGATAGAGTCATCAAGAAAACTCAATACCTGCAATATAAATTAATATTAAACATAATTAAATATTGATTTAATTATTTTAAACAATAATTTTTTTACCTTTAATTTTAACCATGAAGAAAACTCTTTGTTATTCAAAGTCTCCCTCCTTCTCAAAGATAAATAACGATGCTTTCTATTTATCATTGTTTTATGTTCCCTATAGATAAAATATATGAATATTTTAACAGATATATATATATATATAATATATAAATATTCAATTTGGTTACCTAATGTAGTCATCGAAAAAATAACAATTGAAAAAAACTGTGCGATGTTCCATCTCCCTCTCTTCAAGGCTTAATGTCTTCAATGCATATGATCCAGGAATTCCTCCTATTTGAGGAAGTGATGGAAAACAGGGTTCAATTTGATCAAACTATTCTTCTTCATTTCACATTGGTCTGTTCATTCTTGTAGTAAGATTAGACAAATACATTACGAAGAAATCCATACATTCTTGGGCCAAGTAATCATTCACAATATAACCTTCGGAATGATTCCTGTTTTGGACATAATACATTAATGTGTACATATTTATTTTAGATTCATATAACCAATGGAAATAAACAGGTCCTCCAAGAAGTATTTCAGTGGGAATATGGATAGATAGTTGTAGTATGCATGTGAAAAATGATGGAGGAAATATTTTCTCCATCTCACACAAAATTAATGGGGAATCTATCAACAATTTTTGCAAGAAAGACTTGGAAAACTTATTAGCACAAGGATCTCTAAACAAATGGAACAACTGAATAAATGTTAATCTTACATTATTGGAAAAAATATGACGGATTACTATTGGAATCAACTGATGTAGAAGAACGTGATAATCACGAGTCTTTAAAAAATTTATCCTCAACTGCCTTCTGTTTACCAATTTAGATATGTTTCTTGAATAGACATCTGGAACTCTAACAGTCTCTAGTACTTAAAGAAATTGTTTTTTTCATAGGTTTCATCACATAAGAAGCATATGGAACTTTCCATTTATTTTCACTGATACGCATTGGATGCAATTATGGTCTGATGCCCCAATACACCAAGTCACAGTGAGACTGTAAATCATCTTTTGTCTTTCCCTTAATATTTAGAAGTATCAAAAGAAAAATTTCACATATATTATTTTCAATGTGCATTATGTCTAAACAATGATGTAACAAATTGGTTGACCAATAAGGAAAATCGAAAATATACTTCTTTTACACTAATTGAAACAGGTTTCAGCAGAAATATTATTTCTCTTTCAATATATCATTTGAACCTTACCTAATAAAAAACTAAAATTCTTCAATTCATTAAGCACATCAGTTCCAGACATATGGTGAGGTGGATCATCAGTCTTTATGGTATTATCAAATCTTCAACGATTATTTCTATATGGATGGTCTATTGGTAAAAATCTTTGATGTCCCATAAAACTGCAACAACTGTGATGTTTCCATCATCTAGATCGTGTCTTCTTCATAAAAATAGGACATGATAGTTTTCCCTTCGTGCTCCATCCAGAAATATTTGAATAATACAGAAAATCATTGATCATCCACATAAGCACATCACACATCTGAAATATGTCTTTTGAATATGCATTGTATGTTTGTACATCCACATCCAAAATAAGTTTCAACACTTTTATTAAAGGATACATGTATACGTCAATATCAATGCCAGGATCAGAAGGGCCAGATATGAGTATACTCATGAATGTGAATGGTTCTTTCATACACAATCATGGGGGAAGATTATAAATGTGTATAAAACATGGCCATGTGTTGTGAAAAGTAAGCATCTTCCCAAACGAATTAAAACCATCACATGAAAGACCCAACCTCACATTATGAATGCCGGTTGAAAAATTAAGATATTGAGCATCAAATATCTTCCAAATAAATCCATCTGCAGGGTGAACCAACTCATTAGTATTACTCTTTCTCTCAATATCATGACATAAAATTTTTATTGATATTTCATCAAACATAAAATGATTTTGGAGTATAGGGATTAATGAAAAGTGCTAAATTACTTTCTGTGGTACGTGGGATGATGTTCCATCAGATATTGACTTCATGTGGGATGTGCCACATTTAATATAATCATTTTATTTAGCAGTTTCCTCCCAGAATAAACTGCAATCTTTCGGGCAAGCATGAATTTTGTTTTTTCAAAATCCACGTTCCTCAACTATCTTTCATTACATATAGTGTTTTGAGGTAATATATGCATCATATGGAAGTAAATACTTCAATAAGGTATGAATGTAATTGATTTATTTATTAGAAATCCCATTCATAGTTTTCCCATGAAATAATCAGATTAAAAATTCCAACATTTTCATTTTATCGCAATGTTGATATACTGGAGTTGTGGCAGCATCATTCAATTTTTCACCCTGACAATATCATTATTTTCATTAGATGCATCATATGTCCTCATATCAAAGTTTTCTTGACTATAAATCTATTATTTTTCATGATGACGAATAAACAGAAACTGGTCATCTAAAAAATTCTCCATTCCATTCCTTTCATTTCGATCATTAGAAATTTGATCATTCAATTTCTCCCCATTGTGATACCACACATAGTAGTTTTCTAGAAAACCATATTTGGTTTTGTGGTAGCTAAATTATTCATGGATCAACTAAGGTCTACTAACACAATTGGAACATGGGCAGTGTATGTGACCACTATCTGAAACATTTTGAAATGCAAAATCTAAAAAGATCATCAAATTGCTTTTAAAATCGCTTGAGATTTGATCGGTTTCATACATTCAACTTCAATCCATTCTATAAAAAGAATATTTATAAGTCATTTAGTCATAAGAAATTCAATAAGATTGAATTTTAATCGAAAATACATTTAAGTAAACGATAATGGATGGAGTTACTATTTGATGTATTGAAATATTAAAACAATGTAAATATATAATTATTAATTCAGTTATGTGTGCCTAAATTTGAGATGATATGTGTTTTATAATTTTTTCATTTATCACATACCATGAAGACACCATAGACCTGATAAAACATTGTTCAAGATATTACAAAGTGATGGATTTTCATGAATGATGAAGAATCTGTAAACATAGTTTTTTAAATAAGTTATTGATGCTAAAAAATGGAAATATTGTGAAAAGTTATAACATTTCATAATGCCCAAACTAAAGCCCATAGAAAGTACCATATAACACCACCAAAAAAGGAAAAACACCTGAAAGGAGTGGCTATGAAGACTTTAAATCAAGTTGATTCATATTATCATGATACTTGAATTATAAAACAAAAATAGAAAAAAACAATCCAACTACACTTATTGGGAGGGTTGTCCAGGGGTTGGGAGGGTTGTCCAGGGGGTTGGGTGGTGTCCAGGGTGCTATCCAAGGGGTGGGAGGGCTGTCCAGGGGGTGGGGGTTGTTCAAGAGGGTGGGGTGGTGTCCGTGGGGGGGGGATGTCTAAGGGGGTGGGAGAGCTGTCCAAGGGGTGGGGTTGTGTCTAGGGGGCTATCCATGGGGGTGGGGGTGTCCAAGTGTTAGGGGTGTCTAGGTGGTAGGGTGGTGTCTGGGGGGGGGGGGGTTATCCAAGGTGGTGGTGCTGTCGGGGGGTGTTTGAGGGGGGATGGGGGTGTCCAGTAGTTCTATCTTGTGGGGTGGGAGGGCAGTCCAGGGGGTGGGGTGGTGCCCTAGGGGGGTTGTCTGTGGGTGGGGATGTCGAGGGGGTGGGGTGGTGTGGTGTCCAGGGGCTATCTAGGGAGGGTGGGGATGTCCAAGGGTGTGGGTGGTGTCCAGGGGGGCTTTCTAAGCGGTGGGGGTGTCCAGGGGTGGGGGTGTCCAGGTGGTGGGTGGTGTCCAGGGGGATTGTCCAATGCAGTGGGTAGGGTGTGGACAACTCCCCTCCCTCCTGGGACATCACACACCCCCTCCTAAGTGAAATTTGTATAAGAAAATCATCATCAATTTTCTTATCCCATCCGACCATATATCATACCACCCAAGGAATACCCTATAACTCAGGAATATTCTAATGTTATACATAATCACATAGGACATAATCGATATATGGAAAATATCATCAGCCACCCTCATCCACATCGCAGCATAACACCCCTCTGGGTTGTAACCATACCCCATAGGCCACAAGGAACTCACATAACAATTTCCAACTTACCCAACTCACTCAATAATATAACCCCAAAGATTCACTCATACCATTATCCCTTTCAAGAACAATCGATGTACTACATGAATAAATAAACTAAGGATATCACCATATATCTTCTTATAAAGAGGTGTCACTACAAAAAGTCTACCAAAACAAAACCACACTAAGACAATATCATACATTTATCAATAGAGACAACAAGATAAATAATAAAAATCAACAAAACAGGTAATCACATTATACATGAAATCGATGAATCATATTTCTACTACACAATACATGAAATCCCCCATTAAACTAGATTCATTATACAACCAATACCCTTCATAATTGAGATAAAATTTCCCACAAACAATAGAACCAAAATTATTAAACACCTAAAATGGGTTTTCCCTATCCACATGGAACACTAGAATGCCTTATTGTACAAATGGAAAGGATTCCACTAAAAGGAAATTCTACCCAAGTCCCCATCACGTTAAATAATATAAAACCTCACTCTCATGATCAGCTCTTGAAGAAGGGTCTTTTGGAAAGGGAACATGATAGGAGAAATAAAAATAAAAGCACACCAAGCAGATCTAGTTTAGGAAAAATCAAAATAAATAACAAAAAAATAGATGCATGACATTCCACATACAGATTAGAAGTGTAGAATTAAATAATTACCTAATTTCAGAGATAGCTTCGAGAGATAGCATGGGGTGAAGAGAGAGCGTCAGCAACGATTAGGTTTATGGATGCAATCGGGCAGCGGGATTCTGGAATTGCTGTAATATTAGGGAAAACATTCTTAACAGTTTGTTAAACCCATTGGGAAAGATAGTATTTACAAATGGTTTTTTAAAACCGTTGGTATATATAGATATTTTCCAATATTTTCCCAACAGTTTGAGTAAACCATTGGAAAAAGATAATTATCATCCCATTATCCCAACGGTTTGAAGAAACCATTGGGAAAAATTAATTATACCAGTGGTTTATTCAAATCGTTGGTATACAAGTGTTGGGAAAACACAATTTTCCAGAAGTGAGAAAACCCATCATACCAACATCTTCATCACATCCAACAACTCATACAACCCATCATATTAACATAATCCTCACATCACACACATGGGAACATCACCTCCATGTTTCGTGACATATATTTGATCTACTATAGTTGAAACCTGACATAAAATTTAATCTATAAAGAATGAGGAAATGTACACATATATCATTCAAGACAATACAATTTTTTAATGAATTATTTATAAATTTAATTAACTAAATTCTCTAATAACCAACTGTATGATTAATTGAGCCATAAAATACCCATTTATTGGAGTAAATCACCTAATGAAATTATATTATAATAAGGTATTCATGTAAAAGTGAGCCAATATATCATTAGTGTATAATAATGAAAATTAAATATAAGAAGCACATAATAATCAATAAAGAAATGAATTCTTTCAACCACACACAAACACGCACAATAAGGATATCAATCATTAAACACCATAATGAGTAATAAATAGATATTTTCAATATTAAAATTAATAAATTAAACACATAGATATATGATCCCTCACAACACATCCCAAGATACTAATTACATGAATCATATAATCATCATTATATAGCTATTTCTCATCTATATTATATATGTTTTTCTATTTCAATTAGTTCCATTTTCATTTGTGTTATATATTAACCAAATGGTAAATAGTTTTCTATCACTAATTGCTCCACAATAGGATAAACATAATGATTCATCTATTAAATTTAGACCTCTGATTCACATACTATTCATTAACATATTATATCGCCTTCCCTAAATTCCTTCCATATTAATTCAATGTTACCTTCTTTAATTATATTTTTTATTATGATCCTTCATGTCACTATATATATAGAGTTTCAAATAATTCCATTCATTTTATTACATTAAATTCATATGGTTTCAATTCTAATTTTAAAAATCAATATTCTTTCTATTATAGATAAATCTATGCATGTATTTCTATATTGCGATATTTTTACCACATTGGTGTTATAATTTTATCCTTAATTCATCATCACTTGTATTATCACATGAGAAAAAATACTCAAATTAACATGGTATAGAAGCATTAAATAAATAATTAAATAGTATATCACACACAATATATGGAACTATTTACAATATATGAATAATTATCCTCATGTTCTTTTATAATTATAGATATTCATTAATATGTAACATATCATCATTCCATAGTCTATATTAATTAAAATAATAATTTTATAATGAAAATACAGTTTCGGAACCACATATAATTGAATATAAATAAATAACCACAAAATAAATTCATGTAACTGTATTCTAAAAGAGAAAAATAAAATTATAATACAAGTATGGATATATTAATTAACATTCTACAAAAATAAGGAAGATTACCTCTTATTCCATTTTGGAATTTACATTCCAAATAAACATTCCTCCTCCATTTGTTGAATATTTACCGTTTTACATTGGATTTATATAGTTGGAATCATATATGTAAAATAATAAATTTATGGAATTCTAATAAAATCATATTCATATTTAATTTTCTCAGTGCCTTTATAGATTTTACCCTCTTTATTTCCTTCAAGGGGTTCACATTTCATGAGGAATAAAAAATCATATCAACAAACTATATCTATGATTAACACATTATAATAATATTAATTTATTCATATGAATATATTTAATGGAAGAAGATTAATATCAGAACTCATTTTCAACCCTCAACCATTATCTAATGAAGTGGCAGTGGGTTTTACTAGCCTATGTGACACTTACCAGTCACCAAAGGCTGGAAATAAATGAAAAGGTATTCGTCAAAAATCAGGGGATGATATTACTATTAATGATAAAGAAACCAAAAAATGATAATGATAAAAAAATACTCTAAAAGATGCATGAGTACATAGTATAAATCAAACAAAAAACACAAAAATAATGACTATATTAGAGTATAATCTATACCCCAAATACAACATCCAAGTAAAATTGAATAAAAAAACCCAAAGACCGCAAAGGCATAAAAGGAGATGCTATAATCCCAATCCATTCTCTAACATTATAAGACACACCCATTTATTTAATAATAATATCTAATGAGTAGAGAAACCATTCCCCTACCTATTTATTGATAGATGAAATTTTCAAATTCATTAAAAGTCCCAAGTATAGGGTAAATCTAAATTTATTAGGATTTGACAAATGATTTCCCAAATAATGAAAATAGTAAAAAACATGTTAACACATTTATAGAGAAAAATTTAAACAAATTTCTAATACTTTATATCAAATCAAAAAACATATTGGAAATAAATTATACAATCCATTAAAATATTTATCAAATCTCATTCGGAATAACCATTTCATTCCTTTATATACAATAAAATCCACATATTATTTTCCATGTGATAGTAACATATTCACAAGAAGTATCACATCAATAAACAAAATTGTAACAAGGTAACAAATTTCATAGTTCCATAATGTAATATTCTCTAATATAAGGCCATTTCATTTTATACTAATGGTACACGACCCATATTTTAGGCCACATCAATGATAAAATGAATTAAAACAGACCATGAATGCCAATAATCAATGCTAATATGTTTCATATAAACCTTTCATAAATGAAAATATCTCATCAAAGATTTTCTACGAATCAACACAAATCCATAACATTACAATTATCAATTATGATTTTTTTTCCAAAAAACAATCAAATTTCCACAATATCAAAAAACCATCATTTAGGGTGTTTCTAATAAAAATGACACAATAATTTCACAATAATCTAATGAAAAAAATTTTATTTCACGATAATACTTATTGTTATAATATTTTAGAATCAAGATATAATCCACTGACCTCCCAAAGGTTGTTGTAACTTATGAATGACTCAATGATTCACTAGATCTGACCCCAATCTACCTTTCCTTCCAAAAAAATAACCCCAAATATCTTAATTCCCATCCTAGAACATGGATCTAATAATAGTTTATTTTATCTAAGGTTATATGAAAGAGAAAGAGAATATATCAATGAATAACAACTGAGAATAATCACATACCATGGAATTTGGGCATGCAACACCCATTGATTTTCCTAGTTATCACTCCTGGAATAAAGAAACTTTTCTCTCAATCCTTCAGAGAAAAAACATCATGTTATTGAAGAATATTTTGAGAACTGAGGATAAATGGATTTAATTCTAATTACATCATATTATTTCAGATAGAAATTTTTTTCCACATGGCTTGGCCACACTTTTCAGAAAAATGTTCACCCACTATGTGGATCCTACTTCTTTAATCATCCACTCACACAATTAGCTCATTTAGTTAAGAAACCATGTAATATCTCTAATTTTAAATGTATCTAAAACATTAATGATTACCAAGGCCTTAAATGGTTTTTTATGAAATGAGACAAAACTTAATAGAGCTAATATCTCTCCTACCCTACAAACTACATGGTTTTCAATAGATCTATATGGTTTTTAATAACCATTCATAAACGATGAACCTTCAAAAAAATCCAATAAATTCAGAACTCTTCTAAACATCATCAAACATCAATTAATCATTAAATAAACATAAAATAAGTTATTATAGTGTAATTTATCGGAAGATAGTGGTTCTATATTCTTCCAACCATTGGACTTTGCATCTCAAAAAAGAAGAAAACTAGATTTTTACATGAATAGTTTGGGACATTACTCAATCATTTAATTTTGACACTCCCACACATTATCCTAAATTTTACCATGTTTCAATAAAATCTACACTATTCAGATTCTTTTCCCATGAATGAAATTCTTCTTTATATCAATATTTTGTACTCGCACATGAAAAAATATTGTATCTAACTTTTGATAAATTTTATCCAATCGAATCACTTGTTAGGATCAATTTTATATATTTCAATTGATTCACATGAAAAAAATTATACCCTGAACTGAACCATTATATCACATCCTACCAATATTCCCACACATAAACTACTTAAACTATGTTAAAAGGGCATATGTACATAAGAGATAAAATACTATGTTTAGAAAAATGATGATTTCAAGCCATTGAGAGATCCTCAGGAATAGAGGATAACTCCCTTCAAATAACAAAAATCATCAAAATTTAATGACAACCAATTTATGATGACTATAAGATATCTCCATTATTTTTCTAATCAAATAAATCTTATATGTTTTTTATCCCTCAAGAATTTGTCCAGCTAATGATGTGTCGTATATTTCTACAAAGAAAAGGGGAGAACAACAAGGATTCCAATTCAATAGTTTAAAAAGGATCCATTTGTATCAATACAAGATAACATTCTTCATATGTGAACTCCAATATTAGTATGAAATTATCCCATGAGACACCAAAATGCATAAAGAAATTCCCAATCAGGTCCTCTAACACATGGTTCTTTATATCCCATTTTTTAATCATTTGAGTATGATATTCCATTCTAATAGTCAACTGAGTCCTACATGATTTTTGTAAGGACCTCAAAAAATGATACGTATACCAGGGGTGGAATGTTATAACTCTTTACATATTCAGGGATATATATTTTAAACATGTTCTCCAGAGTATGTGATTCAAAAATAAAAATTTAATAAGCTTATTTCAAGAGAATATACAAAATTACCTATACATAATCGTCTTTCCTATAAATCCTTTATAAAATTGTTAAAAATCAATGGAAATAACCACCTATTTCCACATGATAATTAGTAAATAATACAAAATTGTTGATGATCTCTAGTGCTTTTCCTTAACCTGCGTATTGGTGAAGCACTTATAAACATACTCTTCCAATTACCATTTCATTCCAACACACCAAAATAGTTCATTCAATAATATTTATATCATTTGAATTTATGGATGAAAATTCCATTTTGAATGTTGTTACAGATTAATAAAATATTCTTAAAAAACCAATGGAACTGTGATCTGATCACCAAACTAAAAACCCAAACACTGAATGGGATTTCATCTCTATGTGGTATCCCTAGCATTGAGTTTTGACCTCACAGAAACAAATTTAGGAATATAAATGTAATCCTATTTCATATGATGAACCAAATCATGAATAAAAAATGGGAAGAAAATTGTATGATCACCATGTATAGAAAAATCTATGAGAATTACTACTATAACTGAAAACATCTATCATTGATACAAATATTCATAGCCAAATGATTATATGAATTTTTACTTAAGGAACCTGCTACAAAATTTCATTTACCTAGTGTATACATCAATTAAATGTTGAATATTTGGAGTAATTGCATCCATTTTCTTTGCCATAGATTAAAATATCATTGTGATAAAATGTGTTTCAAGATCCTATGGCCTATAAAAATTGTGAATTTATCACCAAAAATGCATTGATTCCATGTCTTCAAAATACGAAAGATATTAGTTGTTTATAAATAGTGTTATGGGTATTTCTTCTCATGTAATAAAAATTGTCATGATCTATAAGAAACAACATGATCTCCCTGTATGAGAACACGTCCCAAACAAAATCACTATGAATTAAAATACACTACACAAACCATTTTAGAATCTAGAAACAAAATTATAGGTGCTGATGTTATCCTAACCTCATGCTCTTGATGATATTTATTATATTCCTTATTCCAATGGAAATTAATGCCTTTCCTCATCAGTGATATCATTGGTGATGAAAATGTGAATAGTTATGAATAAAGCATTTGTATTATCCCATAAAGAGATGGAAACTAAGTATCTCAAAGTCATTATTTAGTGGTTCACAAAAGATAAAGGATTCATTCATTTAAAGATTTATTGAAACACATTTTTCGTAAATAAAATTCATATTTAAACATACCTCTTTGATCAAAATAATTACACTTCGATAACATGAAATACATAAAACACTCCCAAATGATACACAAAACTATAGCTAATTGTTTCTCATGATCCACTTTTATCCTATAATACACTAGTATATCATGTAAAGACTCCACTAAAAAAGAATAGAGACAGCTATGAATCATTGTATTAATCAATTCTATAAAGATGGTTGGTGCATTTGTAAGACAAAAAGGCATAAAAATGAACTCCTAATGAACATACCATCTTCTAAAAAAAATTTTCAATATTTTCCTCTTGAACATGAAATTGGTGATATACCAAACACAATTCAATTTTAGAGAACCATTGGTTTTCCATTAATTGATCAAAAAGATCATGAATGTTGGGAAGTGTAAACAAATTATTTATTATAAATAGGTTAATGATATAAAAAAACACAAATCCTAATATTTCCATCCTCCCATTTCATAAAAAGAACATATTCTTCCAACTACGATGTTATTGGTCGAACACACCCTTTAAACTCCATCACTTCCAACTGAATCTATAATTCCCTCGATGATATTTGTTTCATCCAATAAGATGGAAATTCAATGGGTATATTCCTCAGTAAGAGATCAATCATAAAAACTAATTCAATTCTTGATGGAAACCATTAGAAGATTTCATAAAAACCATAATGGTACTGGTCCACTATGATTGAAAAATAACTTTTCTTGATCACATATATTATTTCCAAAGAGTGGGTTGTCAATTGGTAAGAGGTAGTTTAATCCACGGGTACCAATGGTACTACAATTCTTGCATCCCTTTCCCAAAAACCTTTCAACATATGCTGAATAATATCACACGATTTGAATATCACTTTCCATGAATAACAATTGAAATGGGCCTCAACAACTATCTTTAAATAAAATCCCAAAGTAAAGCCATATAAATCCATATCTATCATAGGGTAATCATATACCAACTTAGACCCTTTTATTTTTATATAAAATGAATAAAACTATAAAGTTTTCAATTGTCATTGTCAAAAATTTGTTTAAATATTCAAAAAAAAAAATCATAATCTCATCACGTAATACCATAAGGTTAGTAACATGGTAATAAATAAATGAATTAGGCATTCCAATATCAATCAAATCTTTTATAAGGGTAGAATTCAAAATAATTATACCACTCAACATCAAAGCTATCGATTGATCATCCATGATCACTTTCTATTCACTATAAAATTTTTTAATCGATGTACATTTCTACCTATTACACATTTCAGATTGCACTAGTTTAGGAGTTGTGGTATTCTTATAATCATCATGTCCTGCTCAGGTCTATTGATTATTGTTATTCTAATTCACTCATCTGGTTGATTAATATGATGCCTTTAAAGCATGATATGTGTCTCTAGGAATCGAATTTGGAGGATTATGACAATAAAACCAATTTTATCCCACCTAGTTTCTATTGTGACATGAACAAGGTAGTAAGATATAATGTCATATCATATGATCCAAATAACAACACCAAAAATATATGGTCATACATTTTAATTTTAAAAGAATAGTTACTGATCCCATAGTCTGATTTTGTGGTGTCCCAACTCTCTAGGGGTAGATTTCCCTCTTCCATGTATTACCAAAATTATAGCTTCAACATTTTACCATGTGAATAATAAATATTTATCCAAATATATTTCTTGAGACATCCATTTATTCCATCATCTATCTATTAAGAATATATGCACTATTTTTTTATATAAATCCTGATAATATTTGAACGAATTTATAATTTCATCCATGACTCAAAAAAACATTAATTCAAGGAAACACCTTTAGTAAAATATGAAAAATAATTCCTAAATTTTACTATATTCTCTATTACTCATGGATTAACCTACTTGAAACTGAATAATTCTATTGTTATAGAAATGTTTTAATGCATGAGGATAAAACTATTTGATGAAGAATACATAAAAATATTCCTAATATATAACATGGTCTAAAATTGCCTCAACTGATAATTCACAATACTAGAATTCAAGATCCTATATCATATATATTTACAAACTCACATTCATCGTAGTAGTATGAAAGGAAATCAATAATTTGATTTTAACTATATTCCAAAACACCAGCTTCTTCCATTTTAGAATCCCCCTAAAGGTGGGTGTTTTCTTATTCTATAAGTGAGCATAATGTTACACTTTTCATGGTTTACCCATTATGATCCCTATATCAACAACATAAAATGACTATAAAAAACATTGGAAAAATTGTTAGTTCACATATGGATTAGGTGCAGCCACATTCTTAGCAGCATCTTCTGGTTGGTTCCAGTAGTTCCTACCCAATGCCATTCTCTATAACCAAAACAAACTCAATTTCATATAACTTTCTATGAACTAAATTATTATTTATTTCCAATTATTTAAACATGTTCTATAACAATGTTTATAATAATAATATCTTTGTACATTTCAATAATACAAACATCAATCCTTTTCAAAATATCACTATTTGAAACATTCTCATTGCATTTAAAAAACTTATTACTTCATACCAATTAAATAAATCATTAAAATTGTAATAAACAATGTAATCCTATTTCTAATTCATCCTATAAATTCATTTTATGTAACTCTCATTGGTTAATCCCATAATGATGTGTTGAAAAATCACAAATAATTGTATGCAAACATTTAGGTACCCAAAATCACTAGTAACATGATGTTCAATATAAAGAGGATCACAATACCTTTATATTCTCCAAATTTCATATTCTTATGATCCTAATCCCCATTAACATCCCATGAGATAGAAATATACTAAATCTAATTCCTGAACAAAATTCAAATGAGTCCAAAGGGTAAAAAAACTGATACAATTTGAAACATCCCACCACTCACTTGTTGGATTGGGATGAGGTGGTGGGTGTTATTGACCTTAGGTGAAATCCCCAAGGCACCAAATTATTGAAATAAATTAAAAGGGATTCATAAAAAACAATGTAACATATTGAATTTTAATATAAAATAAAAAAAAACATAATAAAAAAACTCTTAATGATTCTTGAATTCAATGTAAAACTGAAACCAAACAAAACAAACCAATAACTATATAAGAGAATATGAAAAATCTAAAAGACCACATCCATGTAACACTAAATAAAAAAAATACTAACATATAACACACCAAACATATAACTCCCAAAATGATCCAAGATACTACTAGGAAATCCATTCCTAGGAAATCAACAAGAATCCATAAAGAACCGAGATACCATGTCATTTCATATGTCTCAATTGATAGTATATTCAAATTTACAACAGTTCCCAAGAAGGGATAAATTTAAATATAGTAGGATTTATCAAATTACTTCCCATGTCATGCCACTATGAAAAAACATGTTAGAAATGTTTTATAAAATAGTTTATATCAAATCCAAAATATTATTCCCTTGAAAATGGTCAAAACATCATATTAAACATTTATTAAATAATCTTTGGAATACCCATTACATGATTCCATAAACCCACATGTCCCCACATCCATTCCTAGGTGATAGTTCCATACTCATGAGTGGCCTCTCATTTATCTACCAAGTCATCATAGGGTGAAAAATGTCCATGTTTCACAGTAGAACATCACCCTACTATAGAGTCTTTTAGTTATACCCCAATGGTCCATACCTCTTATTTTGATTCACAATAATTAAAGCATGTAATCACAACAACATATATCTTAAGAATCGAAGCCAAGTTATTTCATATAAATAATTAATATTTAAAAAAAATCAACAATTTGTTTCCATGAGTCAATAAAAATCCCTTATTTTAAAATTATGCCTCAAGAACATTTTTCTCAAAAACCATCCATTTTCCAAACTTTTCCAAAATAATCACTAAACAGAATTCTGACCAGAATCACACAATAATTTCACAATAATTTCAATAAAAATATTAATTAAAAGAAAATACTTCATGTTTTAATAATTTTTAATTGAGAGAGAATCCACCCATATCACAAAAATTTATGCAAATGATGAATGAACTAATGACTATCTTGATATAATCATGAAAAATCATTCCTTCATTAAAAATAACCAACAAACATTAAAATATCCAAAAAGGAACTTGGTTCTATCCATAGTGGTTAAGATATAAGGTCTTTAGAAAGATAAAGAGAAGATATCCATGAATAATGGCCATGAATGAGAAGATACCTATGAATTTGTTCCTCTAATTTATTTTGATTCCCCACAATATCACTCTCAAATAAAGGGAATTGTCTATCATGACATAAGAGAAAAATGACTTCATGTTATTAAATAATTAGGGGAAAATATGGTAATAAAATATTTAATTCGAATTAGATATACTAATATAATAGGGTCAAATATATGCCGCATGGTTTGGTTTTACGGTTTGGAAAAAAAAATTCAACTATGCAGGTGCTACTATATTAACACACCCCCCACAAGGTTAGATCGAATGGTTAAACAAATAAATATTGGACAAAATTTTTCATCTATCTAAATCATATATGGTTTCCCTTAGAATCTGAATGATTTGGAGAAAATGTGTTCCAGTTATGTGGATATACTATCCAAAATTCCACTACCTCAGATTAATAAGAATAATTTAATGACTAGTAAAAAAATTCTATCTCTAAAGATTTCATTAACTAATTCAACTACACCCACAAAAATACAATGATCATCAGCCAAAATTCATTAACCAACACAATCGATCATCAACACCACTTCCACTATCAATGCATGGACAATGATATTAACAATAGAAAATGATTAGAAGGCACCTCAAACTTAATAAGAAACACTTTCATGAATCAATTGAGGGTAGAATACATTAATTGATGAAGAAATGACATGGTAGAGCTCTATTAATTCATATTTTAAAGGGATAAATGAATTAAATAAAACAATAGAATAATAAGAGAAAATATTATTATTAAAATGTTGACATATATCTACTAGTTAAACCTATTTCAAAATTCAATAAAATATATCAAAAAATTAACAACTAAATCTAGTGTGGTGGTTCAATACACCACATTATAGATTTAAATCCATTTTAATGGGGTCCACTCAAAATCTTTTGAATTGATATTAATATAATAAATGGAAAAAATAGTTATATATGTAAAAATATATCCTAGGATTTCACTATGGATTTAAAACTCGAAACACACTATATTTTTCCTCTAAAATTACACCATGAGAAAAAAAATTACGTTGGGTACATTTCATAAGAATTTTGAAAGCATCCCATGAGAGACTATAGAATTCTACATGGAACACATTATAGTGTTTCATTATTATGATCCCTATTTCTAGGGTACCATAAATCATGTTTCTTTCTCAACCAAGTGACAATATATTTTCCAACATATTGTAGTGGTATCTCTATTTTTTTATGAATGGATCCAAATGCCTTTTCCAAAAACTAGAAATTTTTACTATATTATGTTACCCATCATGCAACCCTATGAGAAATGGTAAAAGGATACTATTTATTATAATAATATAGAGACCAAAACTAGTTTAGATCCCCTTCTATTTGTTCATCATGGCAAGACAAAGAGATATCCAGTGACCAAAACCACTGATTCACTCATATCTACAGCAAAAACACATCCACATTTTAAACTAGTCTGAAAGTGTTCCACACAACTAGAAATAAATAGCACCATAATAACCTATAGTGATCACTATTTTTATCAGGTAGATCCTCTATATACTATACACATTTATCCAATAATGTATTTTCATGTATTATTCCACGAAACATCCAAAACACCCATCTCATGGGATTAATCCCCATAATGGAATGGGCCAAATCTAAAATGGTTGCATCCACCCAAATCAGCTTCCACCACAAGCCATACTATACAGTTGTGAAACCGCTAAATAAAAAAAACTCTAATGCACCATAAGAACCCAAAAACTATCCTGACACCTATAAGCCCTTATAAATCCAATTCAAATGAATAATAAAATCTAGACACGTGAAAACCCCCATAACATTATCCCCTAATTATACCCTTCTTGACATATGTTATGTAATAATATCATGAATTTTCATGTGGAAAAGATACATAAAAATCATTATCTCAAATTCTCATTTATTGTAATCATAAATAATAAGATAAATATATCATTGGTTCAGATATGATAAACATGTCATTATGAAATCATATTCAAGGGAAAATTGATTAATATAATAGAATCACACCTAGTTCAACAATGATAATTATTTATTGATCACTACATTAGTACTTTTAAATAAATATCTAGATAGTATTTGATCATCGAGAGAAACGAATATGTAAACAACCTAAATCTTGACTTAAAAACCATACATAACCACTCACTTTCAATACTACAAAAGATAGTGGCGGGGGTCCCATAATGGATTTTATTAACTCCCATATCCCTTACATATCATTACATGGAATATTTCTAAGTGCATTAGAGGGATGTATAATTATAGGACCATTTGTTATATTATAATATATAAATTATTACAAAACCCACATTAGAAAACATTGACAATTTCATTAATTTATAAATACCCTAAGAAAAAATGAGTTTCATAAGATTTATACACCTCACATAAAATGATGTTGGATGGTATCGACAAAGCATAACCCTAATGGATCATATGACATATTGAGGGATGTTTACATAGAAAAAAATTAATAAGAATATAGGTTACATAACCCTTTCAGATGATATCTCATAAGAAGTATTTAATAATAGTATTTTTTATACTAAATCTGTAATATTACAAAATAAAAACTTAATAAGAACATTTAGATGATAATATATGAAATATAATTCTGGAGGGGATTAAATTTTATATTTTCATATAAAATGGGAGAAAATCATAATATAATCGTGCATAATGTAATTGTTAATTTTTTTTTAAAATTACCCCACACCCAACATCAAAAATAAATTTTTATTGGAATATAAGATGACATAGAAAAAACTAATTTTAAAATAAATCAAAATATTTAAACATTGAAATGAAATGGTATTAAAGGGATTAAATATCGAATATAAGTAAAAAATATAGATATTTGGAATGAAAATATTTTATTCATATAATCATATATCCATTAATATCTAAATCAAAATTTCAAAATAACTATTATAAAATTACATAGGAAAACCAGAAAAATGAAAATTGACAAAATCATTAAGAAAAATAGAAATAGAAGTTTTATAAGTCATTGATTCCTTATATTTCAAAAATTAAATTATTTTTCCTCTGTTGAAAGGAATGTGAAAAAAAATATCCCATGACGAAATGTTAGTAATATTACTTTTAAAATTTATTAAGGGACATAAAAGAAAAAATATTTCTATAAAAAATCACTAATCTAAAAAATAGAACACATCAAATTGAAAATTGACATTGAGGAAAATTATTCATGGCCATCAATAATATATATGGATAACACCTCTTTATAGTTAATTTTTGGTTGGATTTTGATCCAAATAGATTTTATAGGGTCAGAAGACATATATACTATTACATCTGATATTCCCAAATAATATATTTATAAATCTTCATTAATTGAGAATAAATTGGATTTATTAATGAATTTACTTATTTAATTATGAATATAAAAAATATAATTGTATATATATATCAAGTGACTTGGTTGAGTACATATTTTTCATGTATGGTGGTGATTTTATTATTAAATTATTTTTTGGGAAAAGGAAACATCATAGATTGGGTGTCGGCCTTTTGGGTCTAGAAAGGATGTTTGGCTAGCACCCATAATAAATGGTTGATATGAGTGTAGTTCCTTACACATACCTATTTCCTATAATTATTATATTATCTAAATGTTTTATATATATACTGAAATTTCTTTCACTATATTCAATATTATTTTTTTACATATGTAATTTTAAAAATAAAAATTAAATAATTTTATTTTCATATGATCAATGTAATTATATCATTAGAATCAAAATGTTAGTATCGTATGATATATGATTTTAAAGTGTATATTTTTTAATTTATTAAAAATATTACCATATAAAATAATATTTCAATTAAATTATGTAGGGTTAAGTATAAATGTTACGATAAATTGATTAACTATCTAGAAATTTCATTTCATTGTAGCTAATATTATTACTAAATGGGGTTTTCT
The DNA here is from genome assembly GCA_963277665.1 of Viscum album. Classification (NCBI taxonomy): domain Eukaryota; kingdom Viridiplantae; phylum Streptophyta; class Magnoliopsida; order Santalales; family Viscaceae; genus Viscum; species Viscum album. Next base: position 915,223,715 of record OY728162.1, on the reverse strand, counting down.
ACATTATATGAATAAATATTATTAATTATATATTTCCATCAAAATAATGTTTAACAATATTTTTTTGAAAATAAAAAAAACTTTTATTTCATAATGTAATTATATTTATGTATAGATTCTTATTATCCAAAAATGACATTAATGATTTTAAATTTATTATTTATAAAATTAAAATTTATATTTCAATATTTTTGTATCATTATTTATATAGTATTTTAAAGAAAAAACTATTACTTTATAATGAATTTTAAATCCAAATTCCACATCATTAGAAGATGATTTTTTGTAAAATGTACTTTTTTAGAATATTTAAAAAATATGATCAATACAATAATAAATAAAATAAAATTAAAATATAAATATAGTAACACATAATATAAGAAATATTACTAATTCAAAAAAAAATTCTAATTATTATAGGATTTTATTTCAACGTTAAACTCCAAAATTATTTAAATTAATGAGGATGAGTGATTTCATTTTATGAAATATGAATTAAAAAAAAATATTTTTTATAAATGAGTTTTTCATTATTAGGATGAAGTTTATTTTTGGATGAATTGTAAAAATTAAAACGTTTATGAATACACCCAACTTTTTTTAAGTCATCACGATGTTATATCTATATAAATTTTTTTAAAACCTTATTCATAAAAAAACATTTATTCATTGAGTAAAATAGGAATACAACATTCTTATGTTCAACTAGTAATTAATATTATACAATTTCAATCCCTAATTATAATTAATCCTCATAAAAATTGATTTTTAGTTCATTGAATTTCACATAGTGGTATGGAAGGATATAATCAGTTTGGAAGTAATATAAATGTAAAATATCCAACCAATGATTAATTGTAAACCAATTTTTTTTTGTAATCATTCAAATTAACAATTTGTCGGCATATATGATCATATAATCTATACTCTAATACAAACCATAACTCTACTCAGGTATAATTTCCCCGTAACCATTAATTTTAGAATAACATCCCATCCACTTTTCAATTTTTAAACTTATCCCATTTCCCATATATTAAGTCCCATAGATCCATTATTATTATTATGGAGTAAGAAAAACACTACAAATCAAGGACTAAAAATTTTAGAAAATATCTAAAACTGCTAAACATGATCTAATTTTAATTATTTTTTCTCTCATATTTTTTTTATTCTTTAATGGGTGTCATAATCGAAATAAGAATAGGGACATCACATCATTTTGTAGTGAGGAAAAATAAAGAAAGGTTAAAATTGAAGACACTCCCATTAAAAATTATTTGGAAAATTCGATAAACCCAAATTAGAGTGATACATTGAAGAATCAAATCGAAGGCCTATATGAGGATGAATGGAATAAATTTAATGATAAATAATAAAAACATAGTTCCCATATGGTGTAATTAGATTATGAAACCATGGATTTTGATCCCGACGAATACATTGAATAGAAAGATCATTGCATTTATCCTTTATCTTTTAAGTGGAAAAATATCCCAGATACCGGTGGGTTATACCATTTGACCACTATGAGGCTAGGGAAATATTAGTCATACATAAATAATACTATATATAATAGATGATGTAATGTGGGCTCTATATTTAAAAATTATCTCTTAGTGATAATATTTTTAAAAGTTGAATGATGATGTTATTATTCAGGTTGAGCTTCAAAAGGAATTTTTTAAATGGGTGAATGGGTATGATGAATGTAAAATCAAAAATTATTAGGAAGCTGTAATTTATATATATATATATATATTAAAATTTTGAAACAAATTCTATCTAGGATTTATAATGATTTAATACATAATCAAAATTTATATTATAAGACCCTAACCAAGGATTTATATTTCGTCCATAGAGGTAGTGTATTTAATATATGATGTATAATTTGTGTGTATATGTGAATGTTATTTAATAAATTTTTGTAAAATAATTACCTCATAGATTTATAGAATTGATTGAAAAATATAATTTATAAATTTTGGAAGGTTATCCTGAAATCCTTTGATCATATTATTGAAATCCTTTGTTGATTGGGATTAGAATAGTACAAGCAATTTTCAATAGTATTTTCATAGATAGTCATAATGATGTTATAATATATTTATTGAGGACGTAAATAAGTTTTATTTTTTTTCATGTATGTTGTTTTTTCTTTAGGTAGATCCTTGTTTGGATTTATTTGGTTCTGTTTTGGGTAATTTGTACCTTGTAATAATTAAAATTCTATCTATTTTCTCCATTTTTAATAAACTTAACCTCATTCATGGATCTGGTTGATGAAATCCATGGAACAAGAAATTTGGTCTGTAATATACATATCAATAATATTTGACATATTATTAGAAGTTATATAGACATTATTATGTATGTGATATAACATTTTTAGTTCTTCTTTAATATAAAATCGGTCTCCTACTATTTTGGCAAGTCCTCATACTGGTATAATTTCATCTGCATTTCGGGATATCTTCATTGACAAACCTATCACCGTCAACATTTATGATTACTGTATAAAATATAAATTTAATATAATTTAATATGTTATATTATTTAAAAAATATTATTATATTATGGTAAATAAATAATAAAAATAATCATTAAATAGAAACAGAATGGGATAATTAAAAACAAAATAGGTCTCAGAGACATTATCTCTTAATAAAATAATATTAAAATTATAATAATTATACACGGCCAAGAATGAAAACATTAATATAATTCAATTTTTGGTTTATGTTTTAATAAAAATAAATTTACTAGATAATATGAAAAAATTCTTGGAAATTAAATAATAAATAACTTAATGGTTCTTCGTGTAAATTTACATTTCGTGAGACATATTTCAAATTATTTATATATTATTATTTTACATTATAGTAATACAATTTATTGAAAAAATTATATTTAAATCTCCTTTTATTTTATAGTTAAAATATATACATTTTGAACATAATAAATATTCTTTTAATTAATTACAAAAATATTTAGGGGAATATCGAACCAAACTCTTTCCATTTGGGTTCATAAACAATTTATTTAGCCCCTATATAACCCAAATATTCTTGTTCCATATCAATTATATTCATATATTAATAAATTTAATCATTCTTTCCATTAATCATTCTGGGGAAATTCATGACATTTTGTGTCTCTTAATATATTTATTAATATTGAAAACTAAAAATTTTATTATTTAAAATTTATAATATTTGCATCCATGTGATACATAATTTTTGAAGTACCACTAACTTCAAGGGTATTTTATTGTTAAATTTTAGTTGAAAATTACTTATTCAAATCCTTCGTGTAACATATAAAAATTATTTTCAAACAAAAATGTGTTAATATATTTATATAAAAACATAGAAAATCAATATTAAATTTATTTTCAATATATTTCTAAAATTTAAAACTATATTGGTAAAACAATTATTCATTAATGAATATGTTTATATAATATGTTCTGATAATCACTCATTTTCATTAAAATTATTTTCCTATTATTTTTTCCTTATATAATGTTTATGTATTCCATTTCTTAAAGTTGCATAAAAACATTTTTTTAATTGAAATTGATTATATTTTACACCATCCACATAATATTTTTAATCTATTAAAAATTATATACATTGTTCCATCCATTATAATGGAATATTTACTTGAATAATATTATTTAAATAAATTTATACTAGTCCAAATTAATCCTTTTATACATTATCTATAATGTTACATATATTTTGTGCGATGGAAAAGAAATATCTATATGTGAAAGTTTCTATCACTACATTGTTCTTTAAAAATTGTAAACTTTAAATAATAGAATAATCCCTCTAATTTTAGTTTTCTATGAATACCAAGTGTTTCATTTTTTTTTGTTTTGTGATGACCAACATGCCCCTATAAAAATATATATAGAAATTTATTGTTTACAATATGTAACCTTGACCAATATTTGGTAAATACCTATAAAAAAACTACCAAAATTGATGGGTATTTACATATACAGTTACATAATATAATTTTAATCACATTTAACTATGGTTACATTATCATTATTAATGGCTTTATGTGTGTTTTAATATTTTCAAAAAATATTCTTTTAAAACGTATGATATTAATGGTGGTAAAAAACTTTATACCCTTCCGATGAATTGGTTAATAATTTATACATTATTAGAAAATAATAATTAGAATGTGAAGTGAACTATATATAAAATGATATAATTTACACTATGATATTTTTTATTAATATGATCTGTGATGTGTAATTTAGAAGCCATTTTTTATGTAGTTTCTACATTCCTATGATTTATTATTCTTTATTCCAAACCTCTTATTGTTATTATTCATATATTGTAATTTTCCGTATAAATTATTTTTTTCCATATGAAGTGTTCATGTTCTTTGAATATGTTTTCATACCCTCATGTTTATTATATTTTAAAAAATGGTCGTTTAATTTTATCACATACTTCAAACTATAAAGATAGTTTTCTACAAATCCTTATATTTTCTTCCTTTCTTTAGGTTATGTAGAAAAGTATTATGTATGATCTATAAAAATGGGTACTATTTATGGAAAATATTTTTGGTGATATAAAAAGATTACCCTAAAAAGGAATCAAAGTTTTAATAATAAAAAATATTTTGATGGAAATGGTAAGGAATAATTAATTAATGAGTAATTTAATATTAAACTAAAAATAAATAACAAACAAATTATAATTTATCTAAATCTATATTTTTTAATCATAATTTTATTATGGATGGATTATGATGGGGTTTCATAAATTTGTTTTCTATCCCCAAATCATGGAGAATGGGTATGGGTACATCATTGTTAGTACTAAGGAATGTGTATATAAATTATGTTTTTATAACCTTGTCTGGGAGTGTGGGTGTGGTGAATTTATATTAGTATCAGAAAAAATTTTAACTATTTTTTTATTAGTACCAAATACAGAAGTGAACATTTTTATGTGTCTCGATTAGTATCTAATTAGGAATTATATAACTTTTTTGATTTTGGACTTTTCATTTGAGGATAAATTTGATGTCAGAAAAAAATTTGAGGTATTATGTGATTTGATTAGATGAATATTTTTAATATTGTGGTATATTTTTATTGGGAATTAACAGTAATTAATTATCATTTTATCATTATCTCTTATATATTCTATATAATTTTATGTGAATGAAATTACATTCATTTTCAAGAAAATATTAATATCATTTTATTTGTTTATATTATTAAGGTATATATGAAATAATATTAAAATATGGTTATTTACGGATAAGGGATAAATTTAATTCTTAGTGTGTAGTTTTCCATGAATTTTGGTTTTATGATGTAGTATAACATATATTCATAAATATTCTTGGGATTGGGTCTATTATATATTAATAAAAACTTTAAGAATGTTCCTATATAAGGGAAATAATGATAATATTTTGGGAATAAATTGTTAATATGGGTTGATAGAAGTAAAATTATTTAATGGATGAGAATAAGATTATGAAGGTTCTAGGAAATATGCACTAAGGGGTTAAAAACCTAAAAATGTCATGTATGGTTTTTTCTCAATCATTCGTCAGTGCACAAAAAAAATTGCAGATTGCACATCTTATTTATCACTCATGAAGATATGATTTGAATGTGTCTAATTATTTTTACAACCCATCATTAAATATTTCAACAAATTTTTACATCAAGAGTCATTGTTGTATTAGAAAATAATTAAAACATTTTCATAAATAATAGAAATTAAAATTTTGGGAATTCAAATATTTAAGGTGGTATAATGTACCATCTCATATTTCTCATGGTTGCTTTTATTAAATTTTCATCTTAATATTTATATTTAAATTATAAAATTATTTATTTATTTTTACAAATATAAATAATATATTCAGATACATATTTTTCACATAAGTTATTTTATTATATACCTTTCATGTATAATCTAACATCATTTATTAAAATTTGTTCTTTGATAAAGGGTATCCCAAAAGCTGGGTAATAACATGTCATGTCTGATGATGTTGTGAGGCTCAAACCCAAGACAAAAGTTTTGATGGGGTTGCATAACCTAAAACTATAATTCATGTGTAATTGTTTTCATTTTACATCCTTCTAATGTATAGACAATAAAATTTTATTACATTCGTGAGACAATTAATATATAAAATTTTATAAAAACATATAATTTTATTTTTTCTTTCAAATGACTAGGGTATTTAATTAATTAGTATATAATGGTAAAACTACTAAATATATGTTTTCAAATTAAAATATATGTAACACATTTAAAATATCACTATATAAATTTTTTATTGAAACATATTGTTAGTCTTTAACCATTCATTTTAAATATAAATAATATGTCATCGTGAAATTTTAATTACATTATGGCTAATTCAGTTTTTCAATACTTTTATGAAATTATATATTATAACAATATTAGTAAATAACCATCATTAAAATTGATAAATATGATATATTATATTAACTTAATAATAATACTTTTTTTTGAAAATATATTTTTTCTTATTTATAGTTTTTCATACATAATAGGTTACATAATGTTAATAATTTAGTTTTTAGAAAACAATAAATTTCATTGAAATATAATTTTTATGATTGTGTATATAGTTTGTTACACTAAATATTTTTCTCTATAATGTATTCTATATTAACATTATACATAATAATAATAATGTTTCCATAAAAGGATTATTTTTTGTAACATAAAATAATTATTTTTCAATCAGGTAATAAATAATTGATGATAGAAATATAATTGTAATCTATTATATAGACGAGTTTTTTTTATTATATATAAAATGTTTCTAATGTTTAATATGATTTTATTTAAAATTTAAAAGCACAAATATTGCAATATTAATTTTCTATTATTTACATCATCTTGTAATCATCATTTCATAATTATCTTACAAGTATTCTTTGGGTATTTTAATGATGTAGTTCAATTTTTTTAATTATAGAAACCATAGAGTTTAGGAATACCACAACTTCTATGATATCATTATATAATTAGATTAAAATTATAATGTATAAAACATTTTTCCCATCTGAAATCGTATTTATAGTGTAAAATATGTATTTGAAAATTATTATTTTATATGAATATATTTGTATATGAAATTTTCGAATGTAAATTATATTTTATCCCAATAATTAAAATATTTTCATTTAATTTCATTTAAATGACTCTTTCGAAGGTTCAATTTATATTGGTATTACATTAAATGAAAAATTACCCTCATTGTTTTATTATTTCTCCATTATAATCATTCAAATAAATTCTATTTATTATTTGTTGAAAAAAATAATAATCACACTAATATTTTAACCCAAACACCCCTCTCATCATTTAGAAACACCCCCACTCCTTTGCCTAGGAAAATATCACAACACACACATCTTAGATAACTTCATCAATCCATTTAATCTCCCTTATTTCCCTTAAACCCAATATGGGTATTTTGTATTTATACAAACCCAATCCTTTAAGGTGTTAGAATATGAGTAAATCTTCATTGAAGGGGTATCCATTATTTTTTTAAAATTATTTCTCCTCTAATCTTATTTCTACAAAATAAAATATGTTCCCAATTTATAAATTTGTAATATACATCATATATATGTTTTAAATATAAATATTTTATTATGTTAAGGATAAATTAATTTTAATCTATATGTATTCAGACTCTCTATCCCAGTGATTTTGCATGTCCTAAAAATGGCATGATTTATTCTCCTATGGGGATGTTATGAATTTTTTATCTATCAATAACTACATGTCTTGTTAGTTTAGATAAATTAATATTAATTTACAGTAATTTATTATATTATCTTGAAAATAATGATTTAATATAACAAATTTACAATAATTTAATTCTAAAAAGTGAAATAAAAAAGAGATAATCTAAAAGAAAAACTGCTAGCATGCAATTCCCTATTTGAAAAAAACATAAAAAAAAGTTATTTCTTATTTAAATCACCATTAAATATTAAAAAATGGATTATAATTGACTTATATATTAATTTTTAAATATTCATAGGTTAATAATAAATGTATTTTCAACTATTACGGTATAAAATATGACCTTAGTTAAGGGTTACTTGACCAAATTTTTATTTTAAGATATATATTTCAAATTATTCAGTTATTCTTCTTTTATAGGATGTTCTCAATATTTATAAAATTTTGTTACCCTAAAAAAATTGTTTCATGTGATTTAAAATTACATTTCATGACCTTGATCTATATTTTTTTATTTAATTACAATAGAATCTAGTGAAATCATGAACATTTTTCTTTTTCTATTGGGCTCATCACTTAATTCTCTATCACACCCTAGGACACTCACTTTACTTTTCCATTTGACTGATGTAATAATTTTAGTCTATTTATTAATCCTTCTCTAACTTCTTTTTTTGAATACTTATTTCAAATATATATGTTCATTATATTTCATAAATTCAACATTAAAACATTATAATATATTTTTTCTATCAACAACATAAATATTATTCATTATTTTCAATCTATTTATTTTTAATAATTCAATACTATAAAATTTTATATGAAAATAATGTATGAAATATATTTTTATATCCTTTTTAATTTTTTTCAGTTTAATTCATTTTACTATTTAAAAAAATACATAAAAAAGTTATGAAATATATTTTCAAGATTTCCCTAAAATTTAACTCTCTAATTTTTTCAAAAATGGTTTTCCAAGATATTATTTCTAATAAATTATATTATAATATTCTTAATTATTTAAAATGGAATTATATTATATGTATATTGATATGAAAAAGGTATATTTATCCTGTTATTTAAAATTTTGGTAATGATAAAAAATGATTAACTAAAAAAATAATCAATGTCATATATTCATATGAACAGTTTCCATATATATAAAAAAACTCCCATATTACACTTAATTTTTATAATGTATTTCAATAATTGTTTTCTTACAAAAAGTATATATTATAAATAATTAATCATTTTAAAAATTATAATTTATATAGAAATATTTTTTGGTCATATTTAAATATTTATTAGATAAATTATTCCTCACTTCCTTTGCCTTTCCTTACCGCCATCTATGTCTAAAAGACATTTGTTTTTTACCAATTCATCACCATTTCATTAAATCTGTGTCTAAAATACATTTCAAGTAATGTTATAACTAGGTGAATAAATTTTATTTGAGTTTTTTATTCAAGTTTTTTCACCGAGAAACTCATTATTTGATTGAATGAGGATATTAAGGAATAAACTATATACCTTTTAAATTATTTGTCTTAAAAACCATATAAATAATTTTAATAATTGATGGTCATTTACAAAACAAGATACCTCATTTTAGTTGATATATTTATAATTTCAATATATTTAGAATTATTCTTGCATTTATTTATATAATTCCATTAAATCACTCATATTATTTTATATTTATGTTTATATTTGTAGACCGAGAATTATACAACCCCTTAATTAACATGGTAATGATTAAAGTCCTTGAAGATGATTTTTGTTTCACTGGGAAGAAAAACACATTTACTTTGAGACTATATCTGATATATTATGTTCTATTGGTAATGATATTTGATTTATTATTGTTGTGTCTTGTCTTATGTAGTTTTTATATTCTTTTCATTCCATGATCTTATGATATATACTTTTATTGGATAAAATACTTATATTATAATTACATATATATGATCCATGTTTCATTGGGTATTTTTTTATAATATGTTATTTTTACTTTATAATCTTCTCATACACATGTGTTTATTATATTATAATTTATTTTTATCAATTTGTACTTATTATTTTTATCTCTATTAAGGTTTCTTGATAAATTTTATTATCTTTTAATGTCAATGGTTATGAAGAATTGTACTATGTGTGATTATTAGAAATTGGTATAAAGTGTTGGGAATTTTTTTTGAGATATTGAGGCCTTAATCTAAATTAATGAAACCTTGCCGTAATTGAAAATATTTTAATTTCATGGGAATGATATGGGGGTTTTTAGTAAAATAATTTTCTAAATTCTCTCAATATAGTAAGTAAAATAGTTCTTTGTTTCGTAGGTTCAAAATATATTCTATTGGTATTGTAATTATTGATGGTGAATTTTTGGTAATCTCTATTAGTATAAATCAAAAGTTTTATAGAAATAATTTTAGCACCAGCACTAGGACACAGAGTTTGAGGTTGTATCCACTATTGTAAAATATTTCAAGTGATGTGTTTTTGTCAACAGATCAATGATTTTTGATTGGTTCGGTCTCTATTGGTATCAAATCCAGTTTGTCAATATTTTTTTCATAGAAGATCCAGAGTTAATGGTTTGGTATCTCTCTTAAACCCTGAAAATTACCAGGGGAGATGAAAATATTTTTTTAGGAGAGGAAGATCATAAAATTTAACAAAATTGAAACATAGTCATACATAATGTCAAAATCAAAGTGATTTTCAATGAAAACCATAACAAAGCATAATATATAAAAATTAATCCATATAGAAGTAACATAGACCATCAATTCACTAGAAATGACTGTAATCATTAAATACATTGAATAATTTTTTATTTAGGAGAAAGTTTAAAATTGATGGAATACACTAGAAATGAGTGTATACGTGGAATGATAACACTTATAAGGGGCATAACATGTGAAGAAATAATTTAGGATGGTTTATATTATGGTAATTAAATTTAAATCAACAAACAATAGGTGTAAAAAAACACAACATAATTAGATTTCGTAATTCACATAATCAAAGGTTAACATAGTCAGCCAGGAAGAAATATAACTCAATGAAAGGAAATGGATTTAGGAATCCCCTTTAAGGGAATTGTAATAGGTAAAACAAAATACCTTAAAATATATAGTGAAATTTAAATTCAAATATCTTGAATAAAATGTGATTAATTATAAAACATTTCAACGTATAGAAAGTAATTCATATCAATGAGTAATAGGTGCATAATTCAAAATATTTCCCATGAAATGGATGTTGAGACAAATAACACTTATATTGGTAAAATTATTTTAGAAGGATAATTTCCATGCTCTATTGGAAACATGTTTAACTTTTAAACCCATACTTATTCTCTTTCATCATATAATTTGCATCCGTCAATTATTAAAAAATATTACCTAAATTTAGTTCAATATCATTTAGGATTAATAAAATATAAATGCATTGATGTTATAAATATATAACATGTCATTTATTTATGTTTATGTTATTAATTTGTCATTTTAAAAAAAATAGAATTATATACTATACAATATTCATGTGAGATATATTTAATATATCCTACTTGATTTAAAAATGTTAAATTGATTTTTTTGATTTATTTTTCAACAATGTTTCTGAATCATCAAGGTAATAGTTTTAAATTTAAATTTTACATGATACTGTGTGATAATTTTTGATTTATACATTCTTTCTGTAAAACTATGATTTATTACCCTATGAAAACCTATTTGTATGAATATTTTTATCATTCATGTTAATGTTAAAATTCGATTAGTAATCCATGTAAGAAATGAATTTTTTTACCTATTTTTCATTATAACAATTCATGTTCGTATACGGATTTTAGCAGTTCTTAAAAGTGAATTTTTAATATTTGTGTGGTTATAAATTGAGGAAACTTCTGTCATTATAATTTATTATTACAAAATAATTTTGAATCCAAATTAAATGATATTAATTTATATCGGAATAACATAAGTGTAATTATTTCCATCATTTATAAATGGTTATCACAGGTAGACCTTAACATTCTATGCAAAAACAAAATTGAAAAAAAAATTCTTTTCTAAATTATGTTTCAAATTATCAATTAATTTTTTGAAAATAAATATTTATATTCAAATATATATGTCATAAATTTTGTTTTACAATATCAAACCCATTAATTATATCTTTTATAGTATGCATCGATTGGGATTTATTCCCAACTATATACAATAATATGTTGACTGTAAGTATTCCAATCCCCTAAAAATATAAAAATATACTTATTTATGAATATTTGACCATTTTCATATAGGAATTTCGTTTTTTAATCATTGGTAAAATAATAAGATAAAATAATAATAAATTGAAATAAAACAATTTTTAATTAAACACTTTTATGTAAACCATTAAATGAAAACACATCCTTAATAACAGAAAATCCTAAAAATAATTTAACCAACAAAAAATTCAACCTAAATCAATTAATTAAAAATAAATATATTATTCATGCTAATAAGAATCTTTTAAATTAAAATGAAAAACAAATGAAACATTAAAACCATAAAATAATCTTCCCGTCCAAAAAAACTTATCAAACATCAAAAAAAATGATTCATCGGGAACAATTCTTGTAGAAACAAATGCAATATAATAAAATTTTTATTTCATAAAATACACAAAAACCTAACTATGTAATATTTTTAAAAATAATGTCCCATACCATTACATATTAAATAAAATAAAACATATTACATTTCCAAACCTTATCAGAGAAACCATGAGTTTTTGTTTTAAGAATTCATTTTAAAATTGATAATTCAAATCAACACTACCCACCCACCAAAAAACATGGAATTTTAATTATGAATTCATATCATGAATAATCTGTTATTTTTTTATAAAAAAATGAAAAAATGAAAAAATTAAAAAATATGTAAATGGTTATCTTCATGGTGATGTATTAATTTTTGTAATAATTAAATATTAAACAAAATAAAATAATGACTCAAAACAAAACATGATAGAAGGAGAATTTATATAATTTACTTCATAACATTAATTGAACAAAATGGGGAAAGAGAGTGCATCATAGATAAGTTACTATAGTATTGTAAAACACATTTATGATATGTGGTTTAGTTAGGATTTTTCATGAAGAGAGTATGGGATATATAGTTTCTTATTAAAAATGATAGATAAATCTGGCATTTGTCATTGATAAAATTACAAGCCTAGATAAATTAATACATTATCAATGTTAGATTTTGGTCAAATAATTATAATTGTTTTAGTTACATGCACATCATATATAAGGGTCTCAAGATGATACATAAGAGCTACCATAAGATACATTTGGGATACAACCTATATATATATATATATATTCTAACTCTACTAACAATATATATAGATTTGTTACCATTAAATTTAGCAATGATAATTAATGAAAAATAAGGGTCCTCAGCTTGATTGATATGGGTTACCACCATAGACATAAACATTACCATCTAATATATCAGGGTTACTACTTATATTGACGCTCTCATCAACATTGATATATGCAAATTCATGAATATTATAGTCAGTTTTGAGACATGATTTGTTGTTAATTCAACTAAAAAATATAATTACATATTTAAATGAATAAATAATTTCCCAAATATATTATTTTTTATATTAATGTATAATTATCTACATAAATATATGTACACATACAAATAGAAAAAATCTAATGATAAAAAATAACACATATATAATTCAAATAGTCGTATATAATTAATTATATAAAAATGATTATTCTAATTTAATTATATATAAATTTGAATAATTTTATTTAATAAAGAATATTAATTATATAAACGAGTAAATATATTTTACAATATATAATTATTCCAAAATATTTATATATACTCAAAATTACATTTAAAGAAAATGATGTATAAAATATCTAAATACTTAAATATGTATATGTATATAATTATAATTTTCCTCAAATTTATTTCATTATATCTGAAAAAATATTAAGTATATAAATGATTAAATGCCTAACATTGTGAAATTTCACATTATCATTTTTATAAAATAAATAATAAGTTTCAATTGGTAGTGGGATATTTTCAATATATTTCACATTAATGTTAAATTTAATATCCAATATATTTAAATTAATCGTTCATTATTAGTATTTTAAGATAATATATCTATATTTAATATTTAATATTGTAATTATTATAATACTTTGAATATATATATATATATATCATAATTTATTTCACACTATAATATAAATTTTAAAATTATTAAATTACGAGTTATAATTTTTATAATTATATATAAATATATTGACAACAGTAAGAAGATAAACATCTTCTTATTAATAATTATCAACATATTAATTTTAATAATTTTATTGAAATATTAAAAAGTCATAATTTATAATTTAAATAATATTTCTAAATACAATTGAAATATATTTTATTAAAAAATATAATTAATATTAAAAATAAATACTCATATTCATATATAATTATATGTATACATAAATTAGGTTTTAAATTAAACATTAGATAATTAGTACATCAATATAATAGATTATTAATATTTTCAATATTAAAATATTATATATAAAATTTATTTATAAAGTTAATGAAATTTGAAAAATAGATTATTTTTAAAAATATTATTACAGACATTTTGTTATTACATTTTTTCATTACCAATTTATATATATTTTTTCATTTAATCACATATAAATATATTTTTGTGTTTTCTAAATAACATAAGGACATGCCTATGTGTGGGTATTTCCAACACATTCATGTATATTTATAACTATATAAAATTCATATAATATTAATTGAAATATATTATTTATATGATATGAAGTAAATTTTACTAATATATATATTTATATATTAGTATTAAATATATATATATTATTTCTATTGTATAAAAATTCTTATATAAAATTGTCCTCAATTTTAAAATATCAAATAATTTTTTATTTAAAAATTCATGTTAAATATTCTTCATTTATGTTAATATATATCATTATGTTACGTTAACTAAATAGATATATATTTTATGAGTTCTATTACAAACACTAATAATTGTTAAATGTATTGATTCTTAGGAAAATGATAATAAATATAATCCAAAATTTATAAAATTATATATATTCTAACAAAAAAAGACACACATGAAATATAATCAATTTTTTTATTTAAGAGTAAAATATTCACTTATATATATTTTATATGTGATTTAATTTCAAAGTATAAAATGTAAATTAAAATAACCTTTTGTGGTTTAATGGTGTTACATGTAGGTATTATGAGGTTTTATGACATTATGTAAGGGTAATACCCAAATTTTCTAACTTTTGTATGAGTAAAAATCCTTTTCCATTGGTTTTGTATGGGTAATGTGTTGTTGAGTATGGGAATTCTTTGAGTATATGTGTTTTTTAGTGGTAATCACACTGTGTTTACTTATTTGTTCCTATGTAAATTCATTATGTAATAGAAGGTGAGCCACTGGGTAATTGTATTAATAAAGTTCATAATAGTAAGGGGAGTTGGGTAAGGTAACATTATACATTGTGTAAATTTAGCTAGTTGTGTGATGGTATAACATAATGGTATCTCATATCTTATGTAAGGGTATATAATCATGTAAGGGTGTCATTTCATGGAAAAAGGTAATTTCATAAGGGTAGTTCATATTCTTCATGATGCAATATAAACATTTTATACCATACATAAGGGTAACCAAGATTATGTATGTGGGTAAAAAGGTGTTTATCCACATTGTAATGGTAAACTGTATACCATCACATAATTTCATAGAGATACAAAAGGGTAAAACAATGATACCATTACACAACACTCTTTATTTGAAAAGATTATTTCTCCCTTTTTCCATTTTATCTTCCCCGTATCCACCCTACATAACATTTCAATGATTTTAAATAATAAAAAAGTGGAATTAAATTATTCTACTCATTTGAATCCCTATATCATATTTATGGATGAATTAAATAATATTTATGTGTGCTTTTTGAGTACTATTATGACCAAACTAAATTCACCATCTAGGTTCCCAAAAAAGTAAAAACCACTCTTTCTTTATCCTATATTATATTATATTAGGTTCTTGGGGGTACAACTACATTGAAACACAAAAATATCACACACACCCGTGCCTAAAATGTAGGTTATATCTCCCAAAAGAAACAACCAAACCCACTTTTCTTTGAATTTCATTATATATATTTGTTCTGAAGGCCCATTGGGCATGAAGCCCATTATATTTCCCATATGACCAAAAATTTTCCCGAAGGCTGTTCTATAAATAGTATTGCTTTAATGTCCGTGATTCTTCAATTTCTACTATAGTACCACCCCCACCACTAGACTACTCATTATATTACCACCCACTACTATAGAATGCAATCCGTCGTAATTCTTATTCTGGTTTATAATGGATTATCCAGGAGATATAAAATGTTATAACATTCAATGCATTATTTACCTAGAAATATAAAAATTTATTTATATTATAGAGATCCATGAGTATCCTAAAACATTAAAATGTTGAAAATCTACAATAATAAGGCCCATGAAAATGAATTCCTAGATATATAGTTTTCCACTCCATCATTATAACCAATCATGGAGATTTATTTTAGCCATTGACATTGATTGAATTGAGGTATGGAGTTCCTTACCTTTTGGAGAACGTATTTACACTTTATAATATGATATAAATCGTTTTTTTGGAATCCAGTACTATTTTTCTTGATTATGATCACTTTTTGGGTGTGTTCCTAGCTTGTTGAATCCATATGATATATTTGATGTCATTATTTTGTGCATGAATTTTTTACTCATTTTTAATGTCATGAAAATATAGTGTATTCTTTTAATTTTTTTATAGTGAAATGATATAATTTCTTATGTGTTCTACCTTATTATATAAACCACTATGATATTGATCATGGGGGAAAAGGTTGGAAGACCATTATAAAATGTTTGTCCCATATTGGGGGAGTATCGAAATCATGAGATGATAGAAATTGTTGACCTAAGAAATGGGAAGGTATACAATGATTCTTCATAGATTCCATGCGATACACTCAATGCCAAGTATATTTTTTTGGATAATGTTACATGTTGCCTAGTGAATGTCGATTATTTCACAATTCATGGTCGATGTTGAGAACATGAATCACTTCATACCTTGTGAACACTAATTTGTATATTCAAACAACATTGAGTAACATAATAATATGTCTCACTAATATTGAATTATTGCCTATGATACATTGAAATTCCATTAGACCTAGAGCCTAAGAATGCATAGTTGGGGATCATGGTGGCTAAATTAGCAAACATGTGCTTGGTTTTTTATTATTGGGTTCTTTGTGAATTTATTTTTTAATGGAATAGTCATTTTTACCTAAAATCATATAAAATCAGAATTGGTGGTTTCTAACTATATTTTTTACACGAACCCCACTTGTTATTTCCATTGAGTTTTTAGATTTCAGGTTTGGAGATCTATCAAAGTTATAGTTCCCTATGATTGATGCATGACCTGAGGATCATTGAGCTAGTATAAGACAATTATGGGGACCATTGGATTCCCTAATTTTATTAATTAGATTACCTACACATTATACTCTATTATAGATTGCCACTTTGGTAGTTGATTATTTATTAAAAAATATGTATGCAATTTTTTTTATCTTTTTTATGATAATCTTACCATTTTATTATTTGTTATTCTATTCATTAATTAGGGAAATGATTTTATATTGAGTTTATATAATTCCCATTAAAATTATTATACCCTCAGTACTGGTTGAAAACATATTCTATATTATGAGGAAATGATGAGGTCATGTGGCCCTTCATCATAGGCCTGATGGATAAGGGCACAATGTTACAAAATGGTATCATAGAATGATTTTTGTTTTCTTTTTAGACAGACCTAATATATTGAAAAAAGATATCATTCTATTGAACCTATTTGCTGAATTTTTTTTTGTTTCTTCCCAAAAGATTTTTATTGACCAATAATTTACCATGGATGAGATTTTTGTTACTAATTGTATAAGACTTGGTTTGGGTTCATAGATCATGATTTAGTACTAGGGTCAAATTACATATAATTACCTATTTTGATTTTTTACAATAGTTTATTAATTTAATTCCAAAAATTGAGCTATGTATTTGGGATAGTATCTATAATTGTGTTATATATATGTTTTTCAATTTTTAAATGATATTCGTTTTTTGGGAATTTATTAGTTAGACTAATTGGGCTACTGTGTTAGTATATATATGTTAAATGTGACTAACTTTAAGGGTATAGCTTGTGGTTATTTCCAAGAGATGTATACCACAGGTTATAGGTAGACTTATTGGACAACCATGTGTAATCTCAAAGAATAGTTATAACTTGTATGATCATAATTATATACAAGTTATAGAGGATGTAACCTCATTTACTATTGTTAGTACTACCAACCGAGTAAGAAAGTGCTCTAGATCATGTTCCCACACCTTATTTTGTGATGCATGATTTTATCCAACATAAATCAAGACTCCTTCAATAGATATATATATTTAACTATTAAAGGAAGTTTTATCTCTACTGTCCTCCAACATCTAAGAGAATAGGTGTTCCATTGGATAAGGAAGACTGAGTGGATATTATGAAGGGTTTCTTAGACCTCATTGAGACATAGGCTGATAGAAAGGTGACACTAGATGATTCCACACTATAGAGACCTATTTTGAATTGGTTTAGAGACATGGGAGAGGATAGTCAACACGAGGGTCTTACCTATGAGGCATTCAAGGACCAATTCTTTAGGAAGATTACCACAAAAAGTTGAATCATGACCATTAAAAAATTTTAAAGGTGGTACAATAATGATCCATGATAATATCTACATACACCTCATTTTTTACTGAGATTAGTCACATTCCACCACATCATAATGTGAATGATTCTAAGAATTATATAAAGATAGTGTTCATACATACATTCAATATCAGACAAAAGGTCCATAACAACGACCTAAATGCAAACCTGTAAGTTTTTTTTAATAAATTTACCATTAATATGATCATGGTGGAGGGTCTAAAACTATTATTTTACCATTTGATACAAGGAAGGGTAAAACTCCTATGACTTCCTTGAGAATATATTTAAATTGTAGGATGAATAAGGCCATGATCATGTTGTACAACAATGGAATGTAGGTGAAGTATAGTTCAGTATATTCATTATCCTAAATAGGTGACCCATAGTTCTTTAACTATGGCATGATCAGACACTATCATTGGGCATAATCAACACCTTATATCAAGTTCCATGAATGTGGAAAGATAAATTATCTCTAGTAAATTGTCTCTAGTGTTGAGAGTATAGTCATTTATAAGGGATTGGTGTAGACACTATTATGGAACCAATGATCTAATAGGGATCCATAACAGAATATTAAATCTAGAAATGACAATTATTGACAAGGTTGTGAAGCAAAGGCTGGATTAGTGTACAAAGTGCATGAAACTCTATCTAATGATGGTGAGGGGCCATATATTGTTCAATGATTAGTCTTGATCATGTTCACTTTATATACATCATTATTCAACCCTGGTGGCTAACATTCCATTTTATATAGTAAATTTGTTGTTAATGTTCACATACTAGTGATCTTATCCTCTAAGTTAGCCTCGCATGATACACTAGTGGTCATGACGTTTGACCATCTCCCATGTTTCCCTGAGTGACCAATAGATTTGGTTGGATACAAACATTTGTGAGACTTTATGACTTTATAGATGATGTCTTTATATGCGATTATAATCAAGGACTGGATGACCGATTTTAAAGCTCACTTTTATTTCTATTGGTGATTTGTTACATTAATTTCATGAATGGAGATATGTTATTGATGAACTAGGAGAAGGGACTAGGATTAGGTAGAGTTGGTCCAGACATGAGTCAAATTGAAAAGATCACAATGTAGATTTTTATATTGGATCTTTCAACTATATATTTGGTAGTTCCATCATGTTTTCTGGTTGGTGTGTATATCACTAAAGCGACCTATCAAGATGACTTCACATTACTTAATCTTGATAATGGTTTTGACCCTAATATATAGATTCTTTTGAGTTAATAATATAATTTAATCTCTTGTATTGTATGAATATAGATGTGATAAAGGAGATGAGTGTGAAGTTTGAAAGCATTGACTGGATGGGATTTATCATGTTAATTAATAGACAGTGGTGTGAACACGTGTCATTTTCAAAGAAGGATAACAATAGTATTTGACTCTGTACTGATTACTTAATTGTGAACTATATGATGGTGAATTAATAATATCTATTTTATAGGATTAATGATATTTTAGATTAGTTGTTTGCATAATGATGGTCTTCTATGAATTATTTTTGATTTGAATATCCCCACATATAGTTTTGTGAGGATGACATCCTAAACATTTTTTTATGAGAGTAGGTATGAACTATATGATTATCTGGTTATGTATTTTGATTTTATCAAAAGCAAAATATTTTTCACGGACCTTACGATCCAGATCATTCATCTTACATAGACTCTTTATACATGGTGTTCATTGATTACATCAACATCCACTCTATAGAAAATATAAAAACATTCAGGACATATTGAGATATTATTGAGTAGGTTTGCAGCACTTATCATTTATATGAAGCTATTTTAGTGTGGATATTGGGTTAACTATGTAATATTTTTAAGGAGTTATTTTTCCAAGACAACTATATCTATAAACCCATTGAAAGCGGAGGTTGTGATGAATTGGACACTTCCCTAGACCATGATAGATATCATGAAATCTATAATCCTAAAAGGACATTAGAATGGCCTCATCCAAATATTATTCCAATTATAATCACCCATGACTATATTTAAGATAAGGTTAGTTATATTACAATGGTTATAGGAGTGTGAAGAATCATTTATAGAGTTTAAGAGGATATTGATGAATACTCTATTATTGATACTCCTTAATACAAGGATGAGTTATGTATTATTCATTGATGCATCAAGTATTATTCTTATAGAGGTAATGATTAAGAAAGAGAATGAAATAGTCTATAAGTCATGAAAACTGGTCTACAATATGAAAAAATGCACAACTCATGACATGTATTTGGCTGTTGGGTTCCATGATTAGATGTATTAGTGAATCTACCTCTTCAAAGAGAGTTTTTTTATACTCTGACAATAATTGACTATGAGATATCTTCACATAGAGGGAAGTTAATCTATGGAAGAGGATATGGGTGTTGTGTCTACAGATATTCATGTTTGAGATGATGTATTAACCTAGAAATTGTGACATCATATAAGATGAACTTAGACATATAACCTAGGTGTAGAAAGTTCTTGGTGATAGGAAATTAGTGGTGAAGTAGTTATTAATTTGGTTTTTTATTGAGAGGAGGATAGATGGTTAAGAAAATGTGGGACTAATGAATTGGTATACAATATTTGTCACATCATGTTTTGTATACATGGTAAAATTTAGATATGATACTGACAGAAAGTTTTTGGTGATATGAGAAGACCCATTTAGAGGTAATCTAATAATTGGGTGTTTAATGGTCAATAACAATGTGATCCTTGATCATGGGAGAGTAGTAGTAACTTGTTCTATTAGATAAGAAACAATGTAGGATATCCATTCCTCTATATGGGAATGATATGTTGGTTTTATAATGTCATGCAGAAAATTTAGTTGATGGTTCAGGGGGACTGGTATGAAGATTGTTCTCATTAGATTTTATTACCAATGGGTTTCTTGAAAGTGGGTACAAGCTGAGCATGAGCGTCATGGTGGTTTTACCTATCCACTTCTTATTCCCATGTGGATGATATAATTCATCTTAATGGACATTGTAGTGATGTTACTCAATACACCGATGAGTCATGATTTTTTTGGAATATTTTCAATAATCTAAAAGAGGTTTCACACTTCTTACTGATCAATGAAGCACTCTTATGGGATGAGGGGATAATGATCTATATCTGTAATATAATAGGATTATATATATTTATCTTGATCATTATATTTTTTAGAGATTCATGTTTTATATTATGTTTTTGAAAGTATTTTAGAAATACAAATGGACTCCAATGAGAATTATCGCATCGTATCACCTTCAAATACATGTATTGTTTGAGAGGAATATACACATAACAGATGATATTATTTGAAGTTGAATTCATGGATTAGAAAAACATGGGATAAACATGTAATATTGTCTTAGAAAACATAAAACATCATTTACAAATATTTTATTTAGTTTGAACTATACAATTTTTTTTAGTTGTCCATGTCATTCATTTATTTTTTGTCTTGAGGTAAGTGTTGCATTAGTTGCGGGGTATAATTTTTTTATGGTGATATACGAGATAATGAAACTGACCCATAAGAATTTTATCACTTCTAAATGTTGATAAAATCACATGTCAAACATATTTTGGGGTCTTTTGAGTTTCATGTGGGTGGTCATGATTTATTTTGATTGAATTATTTGTTTGTCCTCAAATATTTGAGGTAAAAATGAAGGAAAAGGATAATTTTTATTAGACCCTTTGAGTTATATGAGCATAATGGGACAAGGGATTTCTATCTAGATCCTTCCGTAACCTTTTAATATTTTCATGACTAGTTTCATATGTAGAATCTCTAAAGGCACTAGGTTTATCATACAAATGTTAAAGACTATGAGGATTTGGAGTTACTGTTAGATGTATCATATACAAAGTGATTTATGTGGATTATAGAATATATAAAAAATTATTTCTTTTAAATAAGGTATAAATTTTCTAGATTCAGTTTTTGGAAGGGTGGATCTAGGACGATTCATGGGAGAAGGAGTATGAGTATCAAGCTCCTTGTCTAGAGTTGATCGAGAAATACCGATAGAGATACACCTCGAGAATGAGATTTCATTAGAGGGGGATAAATATAATATTCCTAAATTTATATAAAACTATTGATCCCTATTTCATTTTTAGATTTTATTATTTTTATTTTAAAATCTCTATATTCAAAAGAAATGACATTATTTATGGTTTAAATGTGTTAAATAAGGGTAAGATGTTGTTTTATGAGCATCAAAAATGACAAAACCCACTTTTCATAACTTGCATAAGGGTACATATACTTCCCATAACCTATTTAAGTGTAAAATGGGTCTTTTATTATGGATATCCTTAAGTATATTCTCTGTATAAGGTTAACCAGAAACTTTGTAATGGTAAAGCCCTATGAAAATGTGTTACATAAGGCTAGCCAAGGCATTATGTAATCGTATTACTATATTTTGTACTAGTAATGAGAGTTTTAAAATGGTATGCCCTATGTTTTCTAAAAGAAATGAATTATATAACCTCTTCGAGTAAGGTAACTTATGGAATACATATGGGTATGGGAATACGTTAGAAAAATCATACGGGTAAAAATGAGTTGTTTAAGGGTTTTGCATGAACTATTGAATGGTATTTAAGGAAATAAAAATCATAGATAAGGTTAACTTCGATTATGAATATGTTTATGATGAAGTCTATTTTTTGTATGGATAAGATCCTTACTCTCACACAAACTAAAGGAGGTGTGTAAGGGTATAACTAAATTATCCTTTCAATGTTACTTTGTAAGGAAAATATTTTCTTTCCCTGTTTTCTTTTTGTTTTCCCTGGATCAAATAGGTAATATATTTCAATGATTCTGTATTCTAAATTATTTTCAATTAGATCCTTGGACTCATTGAAATAAGAAACTCATATTTATGGATGAAGTTAAATACACAAAAATTTTGAATCACATTAAAATATTATTAAATGATGATGTTTATTTTTTATAATTTTGTTAAACCAATAAATAATATATTTTCATAATAAATTCAAGATCCTTCATTTTCAATTGTTATTGACTTCCCTTTGGGCTAAAAAAGTTCTATATTTCATTAATGTTAGGTTGGAGATGTCTTCTGTAACCAAACCATAAATTTCATCATGGTTTTGGGATTAGAAGAACCTAGAATTCCCATTACATTATCATCGTTTTTGTGTTTCAAAAAGATAAACACCAAGGTAAAAATTCTATGAAATATTTTATATTCAGTTTTAGAATCTAATTATCCAAAATCGTCGGAAATAATTCTATAAATTTAATTAAATGATAATTAATCATTATGAGAGAAAAATATTAGAAGTGTTAATTTTATTCTCATCAGATTATTATGGAATGAAAAATATTATCACATTGAGAATTTTATTTATTATTTATGAAATAAAATATAATTTTCAAGAAAGGGAATAATGAGTGGTCTTGTTAATTCTATATTTTTCGGTTTGGGGAAACTATAACCGTATTTGATAATTTCATTCATTTTTAATCGAATATTCTATTTTTATTGTAAGGATGTATGATAAACCTATAATGTTTATAGTTGAAAAAAAATTTAATAATGATGATGAGGAGGTGTTCATGGATATATATGTCTCCACTATATAATTATAACCACATAACACAATATATCATTGTCATTTACATCAATGAATTCAATGTACGGAGTTTCATACATCTTAGGAATCAATATTACACTTGTCACTATGATATAGAATATGTTTTGGAAGAATTGATACACTTTTGTGATTGTGATTTCAGATGGGGTTGTGTGTGTGTGTCCCCTGAGAATCATATCTGATATCTGATTTTATCATTATTATCATGTCATGTTTAATCATGTTCGGTGTTGATCACAAATATTGTACTTTTCTCTATTACTTATGATATTATTCTATGCTATATTTTGGGGTTCAACCCTTTTATATATTACACTTTGTTATTTATCTAGGATCCAAAATAATGTTGTCCCTCATGATATGTCTACCCCCTAGAGGAGGAGTGAACTCAACTTTAGATGATAATGATGAGGGACCTAAGAATAGGGTTGGGATTCGTCGATGCCTCATGGATGGCATGTGCTGAAGTTCATGCCTACCAAATGCACATGAGAATGATACATGATTCCTAGTGAATGTTGACTAGAAATTTTTTTTAGTGGATGCCAATACATTGACTCACCTAGTTCTAAGTGAATAACGATTAGTAAAGTCACATGATGATGATATAAATTCTTATCAGCTTCATGGATAATTATTGATTACATATGATACAATGATGTACGTTCCAAAATAGTGTTGATGGATGTACGAGTGGCGATCATAGAGGATTACATAGAACACATGTGCTATTTTTTTAGATTAGTGTGTTAATTTATCCTCTAATGATTATTTTTTTCAAATAATTGTTTAGATGAGGACACCTGTTAAAGATGAACTATTGGTGTTTTTCTGAGCCCTGTAGTCATACTCTACTTGTGCATTTCAGTTTTTTTGGGAAAGTTCACAGCTAGAGATCATGTGATGCAGAAGAACCCTATGGTGGATGGATGAATAGAGGAGCATATAAATGGTAGTTTATAGGGATAGACTATGGGGGACCCTACCATTTTATTTATTTGTTTACATGATCTTTTATAATGTAGTTTGATATTCTGCATTGGGTTCCATTTAGTAATCATAGGAAATTTATTTCGCTTTATTTATTTAGTTTCACCGTGATAGTTTTAATATTATATTATTTATTATTATATTTAATTATTTTTTCTATGACATGTTACTGAGGGAATGGTCTCCCAACTAGAAAAAATTAAACCCTGACTACAATTCTGTATCCTCTTGGGTATTGGGAGGGGATCATGGGGTTTTTATACACTCCGACTTCAGCTAAAATATTAGGGCCAGCTTGTAATTGATATATACATGTGTTTTAATATATATATATATATCTGTGTGTGTGTGTGTGTGTGTGTGTATTCTTTAAAATATAGATACAAACTTAATTATATGATTATATTCATACATGTTTTAATAAAATCATTTTAACAATTGTACAGAAATAAATAAAAACATATAAACCACCACAAATACATTCATTAATTTATATATTTAAATAAAAACACACTCATTCAAAGAAATATATTAATTTATTTATATAAAAATAAATACATATATAAGAATATATTTATATGAACACACATAGCAATAGAAACTTTTATTTATTTATTTTACACACACAACTAGATATATATAAACACACACACAACTAGACATATATAAACACAAATAGGCTCACATGTGTAGACATATATTTTTAAACCCACTGACATATATTTATAATAGATATAGATATACATATAATTATTCTTATAAAATAAAAAATAATATTTTTTTATTATCTTATTATGAATATTTTTAAAAATAAATGTAATAAATTTATGTGTATAATTATATATTCAACATATTTATGATTTTATATTACCATATTATATATATATATATATATATATATATATGAAATTATAATCATGTATATACTTATAAATGACTATAAATAAATTAATATATATATTTAATATTGATAATATTATATTTTTTTATTTTATAAATATTTTTGATGAGTGTTAAAATATTCCTATATAAAGAATATTGTGCATGTTAACCTTTATCAAGGCTAAAAAATCGGAAAAAAATTGTTGCCTTTATTATCATTTATAAAAACCTCTTACGGTATATTGTTCCTATAAACACCTAGCCTTGAACATTAAATAAACATGAGTTAAATCAAGAATTAAAAATGATAATAATTTTAGGATTAGAGTTTTAGGGAATTAAGCCATATCTGTTACATATCAACTTGAATATTACTTGTAGACACTACTACTCAGTACCCATTTGTTCATAAAATAAAAACTCTTAAAAAACATGTGTACTTCCATTTTTTAGACAACATGAATTTTCCTTGATCCCATCCTTCACCCTTATTCATCTTTAAGTCATGTGGAAAAATTTTAAAACCATGGGATGATAGTAAAATTATCAGTAAGGGTTATAAAATGAGGAATGAAAACATTAGGCCATCAATAAATACAAAACAATGAGACCAGAATTTTCAATCATAACATACCTTATGAAATCATAAGATTTATGAATAACACACAAAAATACTAAATCATAATGTTAACTTAGTGCATACATAACATAATTACATTGTATCTGTCATAGCTACATAGAAAGTTACGTTGGAAAACCCATCACGGTATATTCCCTAAATCTATGAGGATAAACATTATCATTTACCACCATCACGATACCCAATGCATTGGAGAGCTATCTCAGGCTCACCCACACTTGGATTATAAAGGAACCACCTATATACATAAATAATGACCAATAACCATAACATATTCATAACACATAATAAAAGCATTAAGGAAAGATAACATTTCCACATTACTATCATAATATATCATTTCAAGATATTGACGTAATCAATGCTTTATCAAACCCTTTTCAAAACCATTTAAAACATTTAATAAAGGGGTTTTGGAATCAAAGTGTCCCATAACACATTGAATCTTTTGATAGAAATTTTAATTTCAAAAAATTCATATCCATATAAATAGATCATTAAAACCATTTTTAAAACATTGACATTAATGAGAATGATTTAGAAGAATAAATCTATAATCAATACTTTAGTTAAGGTGTTCTTAACCAAATCAGAGATGGTTGAATAAAAATAATTGGGTAATAACATTAATAAATCTTATAATATCATGATAATAATGAGATTCGTGATATAATAGGTCAATGGGAAGTATATACACCATATAATAGTGAATTGGTGTATAACAACAAAGAAGTCTCAATGGAATGTAAATTGAGGCAAAGACCCTTACAAAAAATGTATCCTCTGATTAAGGATAAATCAAGTACATAATTATGTGCCAAAAATAAGAATACACCCAATATAAGTGGATATTAAGTGTAAAAAAATATTTGTTCATTCACACATATTTATAGCATGACATAATCAAGAAGTATATGTTTAACTCAAATAATTGAAATAGGGTTAAGAAGTTCCCTTACAGAAATTCGACAGCCTAACAACATCACATTAAAATTAAAAAAATTAAGTTGATGACAGATAAAATGTTATCTCTTCACTTTTAAATCGAATTAAAATTAGTAAGTATATATAAGAACATATCCCAATATAAGAATATGTAAATTAAATGACATAATAAAAATAAGTCTTTTAGAAAAAGGAGGGTGAAAGGATCCCTTACAGATTTGGTAACTTACGAAACATATGCCTCATGAAAAAAATATCATTAAATAAAGATGTAAATACCCATAAAGTGTTGTATATTACACAATTAGTACAATCATGGGAATTAAATACACCACCCAAAAGAAAATAGCTGCAATATAGCATGAATCTCTCAGGAATAAAAAGTGAGATGAAAACCTCTTACCACATTGTAATCAATCGAGTTGTAAGACCAATAGTTAATAACCACCAAATAAATCATATAATAACATTAATATAAATATAATCATGATAATATATATCAAATGGATGTGAAAAACACCACATTCAAGAAATAAGTGGCAAACAATGGAAATCTCACAAAATTAAAAGTGAGATAAGAAACTCCTTACCATCTGTCTGACATGACCCGTTCGTTCATTAATCTCTTGAATAGTAAACTAAATCTAATTTTTACTTTCTTAAGAACTTTTTTCATGTATATTATTCCTTCTATAACACTTATTAACATGTTATAAACATTATACAATCATTTATGTTAATAATGGTCATTTTGTCGATATATGGAAGTTGCACCAAAAATGAACTTATTATAATTAAAAATTGTCCATGTGGTCAAAAGTCTATTATATCCAGAATCATATTCATGATTTAGATATCAAATATATCATACGTAATCAGTATATATATTTTTATAATAGTACATTACATTTGGAGTTATGAAATGAAGTGCACCGTTCATGGAGACGGTAAGCTGAACATACACATGAACGCTACTTTCATTTTTATTTCATATATAATGGAATGAAAACATAATGATAAATAGGTATATTATAATTCCAGTATAATATCATAAGATATATATGTTACAAAATTTCATTAACTCCCTCCTTTATAAATTTTATGTATGTCATGAATAAATCATATCACCTTGAGGGGGCGATAGTCCGGACTTCCTCAAATGAAATTATCATGTTCAAACATATTGAAAAGAATAAAGGTATGTTTGTAAATAAAAGTTACAAAATCATAGAAAAAAACATAAAAAAATATACATCATATATAAATATAGTGTCGTCATAATGTACACCATGAGAGGTGGTAGGAGAATATTGAATAATCATTGTTTCATGAGGCAGTAGTTCGTCATCCACAGAAACAATATGTTCTTTACCCATTAGACGGAGGTGTGTGTATGTATAGTTCAAATAATTCTCATACAAACAAACCAGTATATTAAGGATACTTTTTATTGTTATAAAATAAAGTAATTAAAATATTTTATGTCGTTGGAGAAGTGAAATAAAACAAAATAACTTAAGATAAGATGTTACCTTTAAATTGGTTATCTCCGTTTGGTTTCACAAAAATGATTACTTGAATAGACTTCTACCTAGGGGAAGGCTTATTCGAGGAGAAGAGGGATGTAGGAAGATTAATTGGGCATAGTTTGGAGAAGCCAAGTGGCTTGAGAAGTGCAAGGAATTGTTTAGAAGTGGTGTCCTTTTATAAGGGGGAGGAGGGGCTCTTTAGGAATGTTTGAAACTGTTATTTTAATATAACCTTATCTTTGGTTTTTAAAAGGACCAAAAATAATTAAAGTCAAAGATAAGATGACCAATATTCGAAATAAAATCATCCAATAAGAATTGGACAGGTTTTGGAAGTTGTTTTAATATTAATAATCTAATTTATTTAAATCATTCATTAATTAGGTAAACACTACTTTCTTAGTGTGTTATAAATAATTTTATATTTATGATGTCTAAATATTAAAGAAAATACCATGATGTAGGAAATATTTCTATCTATCAAACTACTATTTATAGTCGAAGAGATAACTTATATAATCCTATGTAAAAATACATTTACTAAAAGATATATGTTTATGTCATTTTTCCCATTACTTTTAATTAATTAATATAAAGTGTCATTATCACACTTTAGTGGATCCATGGGGACCCAAAATCAACCCAATGATGACCAAGGTAGGAAATATATCAACCAATTGGATAAGGACACATGTTAGGGTAATTGTATATTATTATAATAATATTTTGTTACCCTTATTTACCATATTCACCCTTTAACCATGGTAAATAAATTTTTTACTGAAGTAAATATTCATATTGTTTAAAAATAAAAGATACCTGTTTACATAATTTGGTCCTCCTAATTCCAAATTTGGAATCCGTTTTTAAAAATTCAAAACACTGAAGTTGCAGAAATTAATTTAAAATTAATTCCCGCTACCAAATAAAAAAATGTATTTTTAAGAAATAATTATTATCAAATGATTGAAAATTATTTAGGTCCAATTTCAAAGTGAAATTACATCCAATGACTAACATTGGATTACCTAGTAAAAACATATTATAATTATATATTAAATCCAATTAAAAATATAATCTAATATTATAAATAAATTAGATTAAAAGGCATTTCTGAATTAAAATACAGTATTTTTCACTATTCATTAAAAATGTATTTTATTTGAAAAATACCAAAACTTTACAAAAAGTATATTTTGATGTCCCAATTCTAGAGAATAATTTTATTTTGTTAAATTAAACATATAGAAGAGATCAAAACAAGATTTAATGAGAGTTCTCCATCATAAGGCAATTAATCGGCCTTATAATGAATATTAGAGTATTTATCTATTATATATACAAAAATTGTATTTCTTCCATCTTACTTATCATCTCCACAATAATCCACATCACAGAAATCAAGTATTTCTTCCATCCATAATAAAAAAACTTTCAAGTAATCTCACCGAGATCGGGATTTAGTCTCATAGGGTTCACATGCTCTCCTCAACTCCCCTCTCCTACAACCCTCTATCACTCCCCTCTCCAACTCCCATTTCTGAATCTCCTCTCCATCCATGCCTCCACCTCTATGTGATCCACTGATGAATCCTCCACCCACGACTCCTCTGCCTGTGGCTCCTCTTATCCACCAAGGCTTCCTACATAAAACCACATGGTATACCTTTTGATTCTCCACCTCTACCTCTGAAACCACCGCATCAGACTGCTCCACCTAAAACCGGTTAGCCTCCATCCAGTATTCTCCTGAGGAACCTACACATCTGGATGCTCCACCTATGATTGGTTTGCCACCTAGAATTTTGCATCCAGATCCTCCGCCCTCTCCGCCTGCTCCATTTGGTCCA
Organism: Viscum album; assembly: GCA_963277665.1. Classification (NCBI taxonomy): domain Eukaryota; kingdom Viridiplantae; phylum Streptophyta; class Magnoliopsida; order Santalales; family Viscaceae; genus Viscum; species Viscum album. The sequence goes on along the minus strand of OY728162.1, from coordinate 915,192,469 downwards.
CCACCTTCTCCGTCCCCAGTTCCATTTCATGGTATTTTTCAATCTTTTTTGTTGATGTTAAGATTAAATTTAGAAATGGGGAATTATTTTTTGTAGGTTTCAATGTTTTATGAGTAGAAGGACAAGCACAACCTTCTTAAACAGGCATATATTGATGGGTTGTCTAGGGCCTTTTATGGCGCTATTTCTAAGACTGTAACCTAAACCCCTGATGCGATCAAAATCAGATTCTGGGTCTAACTTTACTTCCATGATTTCCACTTTTGGTATAATGGAATTCTGATTCCATACATTAAATTTTTCAGATTTCATTTACATTAAATTTTTCAGATTTCATTTACATTAAATTTTTCAGATTTCTTATACATTAAATTTTGCAGATTTCTTATGCATAATTGTTTTCACATTATAGATTTATATATTGCATATACCAAATGGTTTTCAGATTTCTTATATATATGATTTTTCTTATACATAATAATTTCCAATTTGTTTTCTTATACATATTTTGTTTAATTTCTTACACATAGGTATTTGCATATTGTATACTGTAGATTGTTTGCTGATAGCAGATTAGCACATTTCATATTTAGTTAGTGTTGTTACAACATATATATTTAGATTCTATGTATCATAAATTTATTCATATAGTAATAGAAAAATTATTCTATATTTTTTTCAATAAATAATACTTGATGTGTTCTCTAAAATATGTTTCTTTTATTTCTTTTTCTATGAAATAAAAAAGTTGAATATGTATTTATATTTATATTATAATTATTTTCTTCAAAACACAATGTTGAAATAATTTTCATTTCAGTTTTTATGAAGGATGATGAATAAATTGAGTTGAACAAAAGTTGAGAACTGATATTGGGTTCGTAAAATCAATTGTCCATGTTTCATCCAAACAGACATATATCTATACTCTTGATTTACAATTATTTTTATTCAAACAATATAATTGAAAAATATTCATTTTTTCGATAATGAAAACATATGATTCATTTATTATTTTCAATTTTCTAGAAGTTGAAATGTTTTCAGGTTGCATATACATAACTATTTTCAGATTGCTTATATTCATTTTTTCAACAATCCATTCATATTTTACACTTTAGGTTCCTCTCTACATCGGGCCTAAACGTTTACTGTATGAACATGTTTTCCCCATTATAATGTTTTGGTGGTAATGGATTTCTATTTAAAATAAAAATTTTAAATTTACATAAACATTTGATAGTTACCTTATGATAGTTTCTTTCAAAAATTCATAATATATTTATTTCAATTAATTCTTATTTACTTCATTATGATTTTAACTAGGTTTTTCTGTTAACATTTAGAAAAAAATATTGCTAGTTAAATTGAGTGGAGACACTTATGACCCGCTATGAACTAGATTAAATAATGGTCCAAACCCAAAATACCTTTTGTTATAATGACATTTTTTATATTCATACAAATTTTCCAATAATTACTCACCCACATTAGAGATTTATCTATAACCTCAAGTAGGAGAAGATTTCCTTGTACTAATAGAAATGAGTAAATCTTGAACCTCTTTCCTTTATAAAGGGCATTGTCTTACTATACTAATTTATTTTTATGCGTAACTAAAATAATTTACCTACATTTTCATATTATTATTACATTTTATAATTTTTTAGGTATTTGGGTTGTTTTAAATTTCCAAAATGAATGATTCACAATGTGTTCATATAAGAGTTTAGAAAGATTGAAAAAATGAATAATAAGTTTATCATAAAACATACCCCACAATGTAAAAAACTAAATAAAATTTGTTCTATATAATTTTAACTATATAGATTTCATGAAATATATTAATTTTTTGTTATCCATGTTCAAGACATTTTCAATTATGATATTTTTTGTGCTTGGTGGATTTTTCATGTCAGGACGTATAAGCAAAAATTAGTATTTTGGACTGAAATGATTGGATTGAAACTCTATAAAAAATTATATATGTACAGATGAAATCAATGGTTGGTGGATATGGGAGTACTTTAGCATTCCCAAGATGTATGCTCAAAATGAAATCGAAGTAAATGAATTCATTGGGATCAATTGGAAGAAGGTATTTTTTTCCACATAAATATTTCTTTTGTATGTATTTTTCTTACAACGAAATGATTTCCAATTGTTATTTTTTAATATATAAAGGTTCCTACAGGTGAAAAAACAAAAATGGTAGTTAAAAACCATATATTATCATGGATTCCTTGGAGATTCATACTGGTGTTGGATGATTTCATGCGTGCATTAAAATTTTGATACATTTTGTCGCTCACTTTATTCAATCATGCATCTGAAATTTATAATTTTGGAAAATGGATTGCATGAGAGCATGATATGTGTTGATGTTTATGAATTGACACATTAATTGAAATGACATTTGGATATTTTTAATTATATTTTTCATTTAGTTTCAACCATTTTTATTATTCAAGTCATCTTAGTTTTCTTTAAACCCATTCACCAGGTCGAGTATATTCGAGGTAAAATCATGTTGAGAACTGATATTGTGTTCGTAAAATCAACAGTTCATGTTTCATCTAAATAAGTATATATCTATACTATTGATTTACCATTATTTTTATTGAAAATTTATAATTTAAAAATATTGATTTTTTTGTTCATTTCCATTTTTTCAGTAATGAAAACAAATGATTCATTTATTCTTTTAAATTCTCTAGAAATGGAAATTATTTTTATATTTCTTATATATAACTATTTTCAAATTTCTTATATTCATTTTTGTATTTTTTTCAACTATCCATTCATATTTTACACTTTAGGTTTCTCTCTATACTGTGCATAACTTTTACTATATAAATATGTTTTCCCCATTATGGAGTTTTTGTGGTAATAGATTGCAATTTAAAATTAATTTATTTAATTTACATCCACATTAGATAGTTACATTATGATTTTTTCTGTCCCAAATTATTAATATATTTATTTCAATTGATTATTATTAACTTCTTCTTGTGTTTGACTATGTTTTTCTGTTAACATTTAGAAACAAATGATGGGAGATAAATTGGTTGGAGGCACTTATGACCCACTACGCACCTTATTAAATTATGGTCCTAACTCAAAATACCTTTTGTTATAATAACATTTTTATATACTCATAAGATTTTCCCATAATTACTCACCCACATTATAGGTTTATCTATCACCTCATGTAGGATAATATTTCCCTGTACTAACAGAAATGAAGAAATTTTAAACCTCTTTCCTTTACTAAGGTTGTTTTCTTACTGTACTTATTTATTTTAATTCTAAACAAAAATAATTTATCTACATTTTCATATTATTATTATGAGTTATAATGTTGTTTTAGGTATTCTGGTCATTTTAACTTTCCAAAATCAATGATTCACTATGTGTTCATCTAAGAGTTTGGAATGATTGGAAAAAACGAATAAGAAGTGTGTCAGAAAACATCTCCCTCAATGTAATGAACATAATAGAATTTTCTCTATATAATTTTTGACTATAAGATTTTCATAACATATTGTTATTTTTTATTATCCTTGTTCATGAAATTTTCAGTGCTAATATTGATTGTGCTCGGTGGATTTTTCATATCCCGAGGTATAAGAAAAACTCTATTTCATGGATTGAAATGATAGGATTCCAACTCTATAAAAAATTATCTATGTTTATTTGACATCAATGGTTCATGTATATGGGGGTACTTGAGCTTTCCCAAGATGTATGCTCAAAATGAAATCAAAGTAAAAGAATTCATTGGGAATGATTGGAAGAAGATATTTTTTCCCTAGTAAATATTTCTTTTGAATGTGTTTTTCATACAACGAAATGATTACATATTGTGATTTTTTAATATATGGAGGTTCTTCCAGGTGAAAAAAGAACATTTTTAGTTAAAACCATAGATTCTTATTGGTTCCTTGGCGATTCATACTTGTATAGGATGAGTTCATGCTTGCATTTAACTTTTGATACCATGTGTCTCTCACTTTCTTCAATCATATGTCTGTAATTTCTAATTTTGAATGGATTTCATAAGAGCATGATATGTGTTTATTTTCATGAATTGACACATCCTTTAAAATGATATTTGGGTATTTTTAATTTGATTTTTATTTTATTTTTCAACCATTTCCATTGTCCAATTCATCTTAGTTTGCATTAAACCCTTGCACCAGTCCCCGTATATTCAAGGTAAATCTCTAATGAATCATATTTCAGAGAATCTTATAATATGATATTAACTATATAAGAAATACTCATTAATTTAATTTTGGTTTACCTATAATTATTGACTAACTCCTCAACAAAAAACAATTCTCTCATTTCAGTCTTATGCATTTAGTGTTCGAATGGTTAATAAAAAATGTAAATTTGGTTGAATTATCGATTACCTCAATATTTAGTGCATTCAAAAATAAACAGTCTACCATTAACATGATTTATATTTTTTCATTATATCTCTCAGTACTTCATGATCTAATGATAGAACTAATATTCCATTTTGGTTATTTGGTTTATGTTTGGTGGTTTTAGAAAATTTTCTTCTCATGTTTTTAAATATGAGTTGTTGAAGTGGTTTTTTAATTAATTATATTAAATTTTATATCACTTCGATATCATGAATTACATGTTATATAATTTTATTATGTTCTGTATCAAAATGATTAGTTTAAATCATTAAGTGTTCTAAGCTATTGTATAATGTTCTATGGAATTCTAGTTTTGTATACCTACTATTTTCTGATATTATATGGAGTTTCATGTGTCTAGATGAAGTGTTTTTTATGATTTTATAAACCTATCAAAATTTTATAAAAAAATTAACTATAAAAAATTTGGAATTGGACTTCCGGTTATTCAAAAGATGCCCTTAATTGATAGTGGTTCTGCTTCTATAATGTCCAGAATTTAGATTATGCAACCTACTGTGTTTTGATGAATACTAGAGATATAGATGTCAAACTGAGGGGATATTTAATGATTTTGAAATCATATAAGATTACCTAAAATAGTCATAACTGGATAAAAGTCTTGATCGATCATTTTGTTACTCAAATGTTGTCCCAAAGAAGCTGTACTTTTGCTGCTACAGAATTATATTTTATTTATTTTATTCATTCAATAGTTTCAATTGAGTTTATATCAAGTATTATATAATGACATAAAAGAATAATTTGATCAATTAATTGGATGTTTTTTGTGGCCTAACCCCCAGGTGCCCCTTAGGATCCTTCTGAGGGCCCGCTAAAAACATCCAAGAAGAAGGTGCATTTGTTCTCTACACTAGCAGCCTAGTGACTTCCCATTGTAGTTTAATATCTAGTTAGTTATACTCACATGAATTTATGATAAATGGTTATATTTGTTTCTTGATACAGATGCTACTTGAATGGGTATTTTTCATGTATACCATTGGAAGACTATTAGTGAGATGCTACAAAACCCACTAGATTTGTTTTTTGTAGATTCATGATAGGTTTTATGTTTACATATTTTATAGAAATATATTGTTTCCCTTCATTTATTTCAATAGATAGAAAAATACATGGTGCATTGAAGATTCTACTTTCTAGAGATCTCCGATAGGATCAGAAGTTTGACTTATCTCTTCCTCGGGCTATTAGGTTCGATTTCCCTCTGCCCTCATTCTCCTTTTTTACATAATGTTCTTATTTACTTCATAGATTCGCTCTTATTTCATTACCATTTTAATTTGAAGGTTTCTCGTGCCTTTCACATATTCCCCTGTTCAATTCTCTCCACCTCCACCTTCTCTTCCTCAGTCTCCCTTAGCCTGCTCTTCCTCCTCCTTCGCCTCTTCCTACTCCGCTCTTCCTGTTAAACCCCAATCGCCATCTAATTTAGTCCTCTGGTAATATTTCTTGAGTTCAATCAGAAAACATCTTTCTACTTTTCTTTTTCAAAATATATAATACAGATATTTCTCATATTAGATTTAGAAATTGTATATTGAAAGAATTTTACATTTTCACTATATGCAGAATGCATATTCAACATATGCCTACTAATATTGTATTTCTAATATTGAATATCTAAAATTCATCATATGCATAAAAATATTAAATTTAAAAAAGGTATATTATTCTTATTTCAGTGAAACTTCCTTTTCAGGTAGTGCCAATAAGTTAAGGTTGTGTCAATATAGTATTTAGAACTTGAAAGACCATATAAATATTGAAATATTGAATTTGTAATATGTAAAATTTATAAATTACATATTATAGAAAATATAACTAAAAATAGAACATGGTTATTATACATTTAGTTGTATTTTTTCATTTTACATATTACTAGATCCAGTGCTTCATAACAATAATAACGATTATGGATTTTGTTTTCAAAAATCTCCAAGTGTTGCATATAGTGTCTCAATTGCTAATGATTTTGGAGTAAGAGGTGTTACTATAGAACAAAACATTATCAAATATCATTAACATTGAAATATAGTATATAAAGCTTCAAAGAGCCTATAAAAGGAAAAACATATTCTAGTATTTAATTTCTATTATGAGAAATATCTATATTATAAATAATAATAAAAAATTGGGAACATCATATAGTCATTAATCATTTAATAGTACACTAAATGAATTTTAGTAATTTAGTATATGCAGATTTAATATTAAGAATATGTTTACTAATATTGAAATACTAATATTGAATATCGAATATTAATCATATGCATACTAATATCAAATTGTAAACTAGGTATTTTATTCTTCATTTAACTATAATTTTCTTTTTAGGTATTGCCTATAAGTTAAGGTAGTGTCAATATATAATTTTCAACATGAAAGACCATATACAAAGTATAAATATTGTAATATTGAAATTTTAATATGTGAAATATGTATATTACAGATTATAGAAAAGATAATTGAAAATAGAACATTGTTAAAATAAATTTAGTAGTATATTTAATGAATTTTACATAATTATAATATGCATATTACATATTTAGTATATGCATAACGAATACATGGTATATGAAAGCAAGTTACTATAATATAATTCCTTTAGTTTTCAGAATATATATATTATCAATTCAGTACGTGGGTTTTTTTTCAAATTTAGTAGAGTTGAATTCAATATTATTCATATTCCACATTCATTAACAAACACAACTTTATGTGAAACACAGTTTATATCTGTAACACATTAATAGGTTGACAAACATTTTGTTGAATTTTCTTGGTTTTGAACTATCTCTTTTGTGTTAACATTCACAATTTATAACATATTTCAATATTCATTAATATTTTGTTATTTTTGGAATTAATTCTATATATAGTAAAACATTGAGGATGTTTTTGAAGTTGAATATTCGTTACAAGGTGATATCTTCAATGGTTCATTCTACAATATCATGTAACACACCATTCCACTCCATCATCTGTTTTTTATTCAGTGAAAAGTTATACAATGTCATATGGAGATACTGAGGCTTAGGATGGCCAAATGTAATGAATGTTCAGGGCATCCCCTCTGATCAAATTAACCCCATTATTTTTCATGTAATTGATTTTAGGATGGAAATGAATGATAAACATTTTCAAATAGAAACATCAATATTTATGCAACAATTATTGAATGATTTTTTTATCCTTACCAATTAAGTTTTTTCAATTTATCTTTTCTCAAATTGATTATTAAAACCATTATATTTTCTTTTAGTTTTCCTCACTTTTTATTTCATTGTAAAACCCAATTATTCTTCTACATGTACTAAATATCACTTGTGATCCATGTTTTTTAAAACGAGATCATAAACTATGTTTGAGCAATGGATGATTTATTTAATTTGACATGTGGATATTTTCTTATATCATTGGAACATGTATTTAATTTGAGTAGTGGATCATGTATTTTAATTGAGTTATGGACCATTTTTTATACCATTTGATGATATCATCATGCAAACATATTGGGGAGTACTAGTTTATGCTTAAAATTAGGTTCATTCACAATTTAAGCCTTTAACATTCATTAGATAAATGTAAAAATATTTTAAGAAATATAATCATATTTTAGTTAGGTCTATTCATTCCCACTAATACACTGACTATGTGTTAACTACTAATTGAAATAATAAACTTGTTATATTATTATTTTTGTATAACTAAGTGTTGTGTGAAACGTAAGATTTCAAAGAAACTCATTGTTGTGTATCAGGGATGCCAAATAATGTATCATCCAAGTTAAAGTAAAATTTATATTCAATTAAAAAAATATTATTAAAATATGAAAAGTTATATTCATTAATTACCTGTGATGTTACAACCTTCCACCTTTTGAGAATTGAATCCTCGCTATTTTAAAATTGAGCTTGCAAACTTCATTGAAATTACCAAATTGGAAAAAGTGTCAATAAAATATATCACTTTAAACTAATGAAAGATAAATACAAAGGTCACCCTAGGCAATAGATACTAGGACTCCATGAAAACATGGATATGGAAGAAAAAATAACTCTTATAGATTAATAGAGAGTGATAGTGAACCTAATAACGGAAATTTAACCACCACAATACAATAAATTTGTGGTTTGGTAAATGTCTGATGATAAAAGAGAGCTTATAACATTTTTTTCTTCAAGATTATTTTCATAGAGTTGAATAATTTTACTAATAACTAGACTATGATAGTAAAGAAATATACTTACGTGTCATGTAGAGTGTCATCCTTTAATGAAATTCTACCACAAACTCACCTTTTCTCCAAACGGTTAGTATTCACGATGGCTTGGTCACACCGGAAGTGATAGAATAAAATTCTAGAGTATCAAATAATCTACTAAAGATGAACTATATATTTCCCCTATATTTATTCATCATAAAAAAATTGGTTATTATAAGATCAGATAATCCACAAAAGGATAAAACTTTATAAAAAAAATACTACTCTTAATCTCCAAAATTCAACAAAAGTACCCAAAGATCAAGAATGACCATTCAGGATACAATTGTCCTTAAAAGTTTTCAAAATAATTCCAACGAATACTGAAATCAAAAATTCATAAGATTTAAATCACATAGTATTGCACAATAAATCTTAAAATTTAACTCCAAAACCATCGACTACTCTTAAACACTCATATAGAAAAGTAATTAACCTAATCACATATTCTTGAGGATAAATTAATAATTTCTATAGGCAACACAAAATAAACTTATTCTTGATTCATAAAATAATCTACCTAAAATAATTGGTCATACTAACCAGGGACTTCACATAGACTGGTGGTAGACTATAAATCCCAGTCACACTTTGGTTGTGGGTTTGATTCCCGCAGCTTTGTCTGACGTGATGAGTTGTCACACGGTCTGCATGTTTTCCTTTCCCAAAAACAATATAATTTAATAATATTCCAAAAAACGATATAAATTCATCCAAAAAAACCATAATATTTTTTAACAATAAAGGATATCTAAAAATTTTCATTTTGCATCCCAAAATGATATAATCTGTGATTGCCTCAAATTCAAGGTTCATATAAACCCAAATGGTTCTTTATAACTATATCCACAAAAAAATATAATTATTCCTTTAATAAAATATTTATATATCAAACTTCAAGGTTACACATACTATAAATAGTCTTTTAGTGTAATCCCATCATCAAAAGATCCATAATAATTTTAAGCATTTGACCATCCTAAAATCTAAAATAACCAATGATTCCCTTATCTCTTGACTTCTTACTCATTCAAAATTCTTCATGATCCATTGACCATTTTTTTCAATCATATTCTAAAATGATTGTTTCCTACAAACAAAATCAAGAATAATATCCTAAGATTGAATAATGTCAAAACATCAGTTAAGAAATAATTCGTACCTTTCATTGGCCATTGCCAAATTTTTTTAACCTCAATTGGAATGAAATTAGGTATTGGTAAACATATATTTTTATGATCATGGTGATCCCATTCCAAAACCTTATATGTAGGACATCAGTTTGTATAATGACCATGCACACCACATTTAAGACATTAAATTTATCCATCATTAATAACTTTTTTTACTTTCCTAGAGTCAACTATATGAGCATAAAAAGATCAGTAAGGGTTATAAAATAATAAATGAAAACATTATCCCATAAATATATACAAAACAATGAAATCATACTTTTCAATCATAACATACCTTCTGAAATCATAATATTTATGAATAACACACAGAAATCATAAATCATAAAGGTAACTTATGGCAAACATAACGTACATAAATTGTAGCTATCACAGCTACATGAGGAGTTACGTTGGAATACCCATCATAGTATATTCTATAAATCTCTTAGGAGAAAAATTTTCATTTACCTCTATCATGTTATCCAATGCATTGTAGGGCTATCTCGGGCTCACCCATCGTAAGATTATCGTAGAACAACTCGTATATGTAAAAAATGATCTATAACCACATCATATTCATTACACATAAAACAAGCATAATGAACAGATAAAATTTACACATTTGAATCAAAATATATCATTTCAAGATATTGACATAATCAATGCTTTATCAAACCATTTTCAAAACCATTTGAAACATTTAATAATTATATTTATTAATCAAAGTGTCCTATACCACTTTGATGATTTTCAAATAAATTTTAATTGAAAAACATTCATGTCCATATAAATAAATCCTTAAAAACATTTTTAAAACATGGAAATTAATCAAAATGATTTATAAGAATAAATCTTTAAGGAAATACTTTAGTAAAGGAGTTCCTAACCAAGTCAGAGATTCTTGAATACGAATAATTGAGTAATAACATTAATAAAAGTTTATAATATCATGAGAATATGGAGATTCATGATATAATATGTCAAAGGGAAGTATATACACTCTATAATTGTGAATTGGTGTGTAATAATAAATTAGTCTCAATAGAGTGTAAATTGAGACAAAGTCCCTTACAAAGATTGTATCCTTAGATTAAGGATAAATCAATGACATAATTTTGTGTGACAAATAAGAATACAACCAATATAAGTGATATTATGTGTAAAGGAATAACTGGTCATTCACACATATTTATATCACAACAAAATCAAGAAGTATAATTTTAACCCATGTAATTGAAATTTGGTGAAGAAGTTCACTTAGTAAAATTCGACAGCCTAAGACATCACTTTAAAATTAAGAAAATAAGTTGATGAGAGAGAAAAGTTTATCTCATCACTTGGACATAAAATTTAAATCAATAAGGATATTAAAGAAAATATTCCATTATAAGAATATGTATATTAAAAGACATAATAAAAATAAGTCTTTTAAAAAGAGGAGGGTGAAATGTTCCCCTACTGATTTGGTAACTTACGAAACATACACCTAATTAAAGAAGGATCATACAATGAAGATTTAAATACCCATAAATTGAAGTATAGTACCCAATTAATACAATAGTGGTCAGTACATACCCCACACAAAACAATATAGTGTCAATATATAATGAATCTCATAGGAATAAGAAGTGAGATGATAACCTCTTACCATATTGTAATCAATCGAGTTGTATGACCAAAGGTTATTAACCACCAAATAAATCACAGAATTACATGAATATAAAGAAAATCATGATAATATATATAAAATGGAATTAAACAATACACCACATTCATGAAATAATTTGTGAACAATGGAAATCTCACAGAATTAAAAGTGAGATAAGAAACAGCGTACCCCATGTCCGACTTGACACGTTTGTTCTTTAATATCCTGAATAATAAAATAAAGCCAATTTCTACTTGATTAAGAACCGTTGTAAAGTTTATTTTTTCTTTTATTTCACTTATTACCATGTTATAAACATTATTCAATAATTTTAGTTAATATTGGTTGTGTTTTCGATATTTGGTATTTGAGTCAAAAATGAACATATCGTAATTACAAATTGTCCATGTAGTCAAATATCTATTATCTCTAGAATAGTATTCATGATTTAAATAACATATATATCATATATATATATTGTATATATTTATTTATTTATTTATAATATTACATGACATTTGGAGATAAGAAATGAAATGCACCATTCATGGATACGTTAAGTCGTACGTACGCATGAATGCTACATTCATTTCTATTTCATATTTAATAGAATGAAAACTTAATGATATATAGTTATATTATAATTAAAGTATAATATTATATCATATATGTGTTACATAATTTCATTAACTCCATCCTTTATATGTTCTATTTATGTCATTAACGAATCATATCACTTTGAGGGGGCGGAAGTCCGCACTTTCTCAAATTAAATTATTGTGTTTACACATATTAGAAACCACAAAGGTAAGTTTGTAAATAGAAATTACATAAGAATATAAAAAAAATATTCCTAATATATATCAAATATAAATACATTTCCATCATAATGGCCACCATAAGAGCTTGTAGGAGAAGATTAAACAATCATTGTTTCGTGAGGCATCAGTTCACCGTCCACAGAAATAGTATGTTCTTTACCCATTAGACAGTGGTGTGTGTAGCTATAGTTTGAATCCATATCATAAGAAAACCTAGTATATCTAGGATATTGGTTCCGTTATAAAATAAATGAATAAAAAGAGTTTATGGGGTTGGAGAAGTAAAATGAAACAAAAGAACTTAAGAGAAGACACTGCCTTTATATCGGGTATCTTCCGTTGGTTTGAATCAAAAGGTTTACTTGAATTTTCTTATGAGTAGGGGAAGGATTCAATGAGTAGGAGAGGGATGTAGTGAGATTAATTGGGTATGTTTTGGATGGTACAAGGGGCATGAGAAGTATTAGGAATGGGTTAGAAGTGGTGTCCATTTATATGTGGGAGGAGGGGATCCTTAAAAAATTATTTGAAAATTTATTTTATTATAGATGTATCTTCAGTTTCCAATGGACAAAAACTCATTAAAGTTGAATATAAGATGACTCATGTTATAAATAAAATCATCCAATAAGAATTTCACTTGTTTTGGAAATTTCATTAATATTTATAATCTTATTTATTTTAGTTATTCATTAATGAGGTAAACAATGCATCATTATTGTGTCATAAATAATTTAATTTATATGATGTCTAAAAATTATAAAAAAATACCAATATGTAGAAAATATTATTATATTTCCAATGATAGTTTATAGTCTATGAGATAACTTATATAACCCCATATAAACATTTATTTACTAAAAGATTCATGTTTATGTCATTTTTGTTTTCACATTAAATTAATTTATATAAAGTGTCATTATCGCTCTTAAGTGGCTCCATGGGGTCCCAAAATAAGCCCAAACTTTTCCATGGTCGAACATGTATCAACCAATAGGATTAGGACATATGTTATGGTTATTTTAGTATATTATAATAATATTTTATTACCCTTTAACCATGGTAAATAAAATTTTTACTGAAAAAAATATTCAAATAGTCTAAAAAAAGTCTCCTATTTACACATAATAAACCTCCTGATTCGAGAAATGGAATCCATTTTTACAAAATCAAATCACAGAAGTGGCATAAATTAATTTAAAATTAATTACCACTTTCAATTAAAAAAGAATGTTTTTAAGAAATAATAACAATGAAATGATTGACACTTATGTAAGTCCAATTTCAAAGTGAAATTACACTTAATGAATGACATTGGATAAAATGGTAAAAACATAATAAAATTACACATTAAAACAAATTAAAAAGAAAATCTAATATTATAAATAAATTAGATTAAAATGTATTTTTGAATGAAAATACAATATTTTTAAATATTCCTTAAAAATGTATTTTTTCAGAAAAAATACCAAAAATTTACCCATAGAAAATTTTTACGTCCTGATTCTGAAGAAGAATTTTATTTAGTCAAATAAAATATATAAAAGTGACCAAAACTAGACTTAAAATGGGTTCCCATCAAAAGTCAGTAAATCGACCTTTTAATGAATATTGGAGTATTTACGCTTAAAATTAGATTCATTCACATTTTATTCCTCTAACATTAATTAGATAAATGTAAACACATTTAACAAAATTATATAATAATATTTTAGTTTGTTCTATTAATTCACACTAATACAATGACTATGTGTTAACTACCATTTAATATAATAATATTATTATATTATTTTTCAGTATAACTCAGCGATGTGTGCAACGTAAGATTTCAAAGAAACTAGTTGTTGCGTATCAGGTACACAATTGAACATAGCATCTCCTTTAAATTAAAATTAATATTTAATTCAAAAATATTAGTAAATATAGAAAATTTATATTCTTTATTTAACTGGGATGTTACTGTTCGTTGAAAATAATATTTCTATGAGAAATCATGACAATGCCTATAAAGAGATTCCTAGGGGACCCTACTTCCAATGATGATGATGACCATAAGAGTAGGCTGTTTCGAAGAGATTATACTACTACCACCACGTGATCATATGGTTTTAAGTCCTTATCTAGATACACTGCTACAATATGCATGAATAATCAACATTGTAGGGAGTTCATGGGAGATACTCATGCAACTGGCATCCACACATGTGGCTATAATACATTCCTTATATCTCCTATATCCAAAAATGATAACTTACCTTGTTTTATGGTGTTAAATAGAGGGAATATAGCCTCCCATATATGTGTCCATTCTAGATTGGTCACTTGGTAGTTCCCTACACCCACATGGTTCCAATATAGTAATAGTATGACCTATCAAAAAACACTATAGTGACATGCGCATCTATGTTAGTGGTTATAGAGTTTATGGTGTATGTTATACATACAAAAGAATGAATTCTCATGATAGTAGGATTTCATTGGAATTCCACATTGCCACAACAATATTCTAAAATAGAGGTGGGGTCTGATGGGAATTTCAAAAAAATGTTTGTAGATTACTATGTTATTATAATCACTCTCAAAAACCTTACTAGGCACAATTTCCCATTGCATAACTATCTTAGGGGGATTTTTTAAAGCCCCATGCATCAATGCTTTGGTTCATAGGGTCACACGAGAACATTCTAAAACCGCATACATGAAAACCTATAGTACTAAGATATATCAAGAAATATCCACATCAATGATGATGATAACATGTAAATGTAAGTGATACAGGTCTACAAGCACATCATCATGTGCCAGTACGATGTTATCTCTTGAACCTGAATAAAAATATGTATAATAATTATAGTAAATATAATAATTATTATATTTATTAATAATAAATTATATATATATATATCCATATATATACATAAAATACATCATAATGGAGTAGCATAGTGTGTTGTTTATTAATTCTAAGTGTTTTGGATCAGAATATGATTTCACTTAATTTATTATATTTTTATATATTATAACCATGGGTAGATCCTAAAATGAGATAGGTTAATGACTATAAAAGTGGGTAATTCACTAGGAAATATGAAACTGTAACTATGGGAGGAGTGTGTAATGATAAATATTTGCATCATGGGCGCTATTGTTTTTGAAACAATCCCTAAATCATAACCACATGAATTTCCCATTACAACATGCCTCATCTATTGATGTGTGATGATGTAAAAACAAGGTAAATACCAAGTCATATAGAACAATATAATGGAACTGTAGTAATGATCATAGAACATAAAAATTTACATATTCTACAGGGTTGTTTCGATGATTTTAGCTCTAATATTAATCATGCATGTGGTTGTGAAATATGGTCACAATAATGGATGATGATCATAGTCCATTATTACGATTGTGTGGAATTTCAAGAAATTGAAAATGAATAAATGAACAATGAATGGGTGGTGAAATATAGAGGAGAATAAATCCAAAAAATCAATGAAGAACATCATGATCAAATTAGATTATTAGGACCAGACACTTATTGAAACCAAAATTTCAATTTTTAAAAAATATTCATTTCCATGAATTCTTGAATATCTGTTAAATTTTATATTTTTATAGAATTATATAATATCTCATACATAATAATCCAATGGATTATAATTTTGACAATAACTCTTAACATATATTTCCTCCACAATAAAATATTTAAAAACACTTTTTTTCTTTTCATGAAATATTTATATTATTTTGAACAAGAAAACATATTGGTTCCCACTCATCCTTAAAACATATGAAAGACATTTAAAAACACGTAATAAGGAAAAAAACGTAATGGACATTATATACGAAAAAGTTAACCAATTATTACATTTTAAAACAATGATATTATAAATGTGTGTTTTCCTTAAACAATAAAAATTGAGTGCAAATATTTATTTACTGACACTTGATATTATATTTTCTACCCAAATTCCATCATAAAACACTTTATAGAATATCATAAATGTAAATTCATAATCATGAAGTTTTTTAAGAAGACTTGATAAACTATGAAAAATTATTCTATAAAATTTTACTTTTTAACCTAAATGGATATAATCCATCATTTATATCACAAGATCATTATCTTTTCTTTTTAAGTCAAATGATTTCCATGAAAACCCATTAGCATTCATAGAAATTCAAAACGGGTTTGAGAGGATATCATATTTATATAACCCTTATAATGACCCTTATAATTCCCCTAACAAGGGGAAAAATCCATAGGTTCATCTTCCAAAATAATTCTTTAGAAAAAATAATCATTACCAATTGGATTGGAGATATATTTTGGAAACACCCGTGATCTTGATCTATATTATACCCACCAATCTCACATTCTATATCATGATCAGTCATCCATAAAAAATTATAATTTCTATAAATAGAATTAAACATATACAATCTAAATTGTTCATCATCATATTCATACAAATGTATTTTCGAACCCTTGTGTAAATGTTTTTGTATATTGGTATATAACCTTACCTTAAAACACATTTTAAAAAAATTAAGAACAAATTAATTGAGGGTTTACCGTTTAATGAAAACATGTATGATTTCATAAGAATCCAAAATATTAAATAATTCTTGCAGTAGTTGTAAAATCCATTGATTCTATATATAATCAAATAGAACCATCCTTTTACTTTTTGTAATGAAATTCAAAATGTTATATATAAAATAAAAAAAAAAGAAACATTTTAGGATCATTTTAAAGAAATTTAAATGAAATCTAAAATTTTCATTATAATTCATTTAGATATATATAATTACATCAAAAAAATAATTTTATAAATATAGGCATTGAAGAAAAATAAATATAATAATTGAATATAAAAGACATTTTAAACTAGTTTTTATGATAATGTGTCCCTTAACTATAGTTTGAATCATGACATATATTGTTTATTATTATTAATAAAAAATATTTATTATTTATAATTCAAGAGTCCTTTTAATGATTAATATTCCCTCAATTTTAATTATATTTATGTTATTCTAATTCAAATTAAATATTTTGATGACATTAAACTCATATATAAAAAATGTATTCGATTGGATGACTAATATAACATAATACATTATTAAATTATATCCAAGAAAATAACCCTAAAATTAACAGCATTTTGATATTTTATTTTTATTTGTATACCAATTCTAAAATAATGGTAATGAAAAATTAACTATGTCATAATCACAGAGATGGTAGGTCATACACACACTTGAGTAACATTTTCATTTTTCAATGATCATTATGGGATTAAGGTAAGTATTAATATAAATTCACATAATTATGTCTATATCATAAATATAATATTATTTCATTAATTACACATACATATAATATCCATATGATGTAGCCATGAAAAATGAATCACATCGCTTCATGGAGGTTAAAATCCACACATACATTCAAATGATGTTGACATTATTAGTGGATGGAAATACAGGAATATGATATATTTAATTTTTATATAGATAAAAATGTTTTTAAATTCATATATATACATTAAATACATCAATATACATAACCATAGGTTTTTTAATAGGAAAATAATTACATCGGTTCACCAGCCATTACTCTACAATATACATGATCGATGGTGTCATTTACCATTTGACCAAATAATGAAATAGGGATTTTTTATTCCCTTATAAAAAATAACATAGTATATGTATGATATCAATGCTATTATATCTCCATTTTTGAATAATATATGACATATGTAGATGTATAATCAAAAATATAAAATTTGGTTTAAATCTATAATTATTATTTAGAAAAACACCTTTCATTGCTCATAATTACTATTACAGTTGGTATTATTCCAAATATAAAACACATAAAAATTGGGGAGGGATTTTTTAATGATATTTTGATTGGGATATTTTTTTGAGAGTGATTAAATTGTCTGACAAAGATTGGATATGAGGGTCCCTTTTAATTGTGAATAGAACATCATTCATGGAATTTCTTTTGGTATTAAATATATGTAAATTAATTTTCATGTTCATGTTGCATAAAATTGATTTAATTTGAATATAATATGATAATGGGTAAGAATTTTCCCATCCAAAAAATTGGGCATGTTTGGAGTATGTTTTTACCCTTATGTCCTTTTTCAATCCTCGGTTAACCATTTGGAAAATTAAGACAATATCAATGTTTATTGCACTTTAAGGATATAAAAACATACTATAAAATTAAAAACTAACATTTTTGGAAAATGGTATATTATATAAAAAATATAACATCAAATTACTGAATATAAGAATTCTTAAAATTTTTAATAATTTTTTAACATGTTGTATATTATATACGATCATGTCATTTTTTGAAATATTAATTTTCATTAACAAAAATGTAATTAACATAATAATGGAAAAAACATGTAGGAATCAATTACATATCCAAAAATTATTACTTTTTATAATTTTTAAAGTCATTTTCTATTTTTTTTCTACATGCACAAGCATTTTATCTGCATTATGAAACAATTTAAGGTAATTATATAATCACTAAAAGTTACAATTATATATCTATGATAATTTTTTTTATTATTATTAAAATAAACTTTAATAATCTTCAATAAAATAATTAATTCATTATATGAACATAATATAGGAATTTTAATGCATGTGAGTAAAAATTCATATTTCTCCTAATATAAAACAATATAAATGTCAAAAAAATGATTAAACGAAATAAGAAACATCATATTTATTAATTTTTGATTATTATGGATTAAATGAACACACAAAATGAAATGGAAGAATCTTTTTAAATTAATTTTTGTCCTTCTCACATTATTTTTTGCACAAATTTAATAATTTATCTTTCCCACAGTAATAATAATTTATTATGCATACTATTTATAATGAAAAAATAGAACCCAATTAAAAACTATATACATCTAAATTAAAAAATGTAATATTTTCATTATGATTTATTTTTTAGAAGTGAAAAAATTTATTTTAAAAATAATCATGAAAAACCCCAATGAATATAGTATTTTAAAAATATACCATTTTTAGTATGAAAATAGTTTTATGTCAAATTGATGTGTGAAATTCCTTCCAATGGCCATAATTGGATTTATTTTTTAAATATAAATTATAAAATGATATTTTGAAACTAATCCATAAATAAAAGTTTAAATTGTAGATACCTGAAAATAAGATACAATTGTGAATAAAAATAATTAATTTTCGCTGTGAAATGAAATATTAATCTCTTCAATAATTTCGGTAAAATTATTTCATGGATAATTTTTATATGAATAATTCAAAAATAATGTTCATTTTGATAAATTTAAATTTGAAAATTTGAAGATAAATAATTTAAATGAAACTATATAATGCATTAAAAATCAATTTGTTAGAAATAAATCTTCTTCCTTTTAACTAGAAAATCACCAAATATTTTAATAATCAATATAAATAAATACAAATTAATGACTGTTAATAAGTCATGAAACTGATTTTCAAAAACACTTTTTGGGTATTCAAATTATTCTTCCCATTTAGAAATTATTTCCTCATAATTTAATATATATTTTAAATAATTGGGGATATATTTCAGTTGTAACATTATTCCACATTCAATCACATTTGATTTCTCTAATACCATAACCTAATGAATCACTTTATTCCATACAACCAAATATATTAATTTAATACTCTAAATAGTGTGTTCATTATGTGATTGTTTTTCTTTTAATATATTTAATTCAAGGATGAAAATATAATATTCATTTGACACATATTTTATTATCAATGAAACATGAAATACATTTTATACCATAGATAAACATAAATTAAATGACCCTCTATAATAAAATGATCAAAAATTAAATATTAATTCATATGGTTCAATTAATCATGTACTTATCTTCTCTTTTATAACAGAACACATGATATATTTACATAATGATACCTGTAAAAAAACAAGATCACCCACCTCAAATAAAATACCCTACTTTAGTTATCTACAAAAAAATAGTTTCCTATATTTATACATCCTCTTCTATTTATGAATCAAATTCTCTTCCTCACCCACTTTAATTTATAAATTCTAGTAAAAAAATTTGTTTCCTACATTATCCAAAAGGCTAGATTCTATTAGTACTTCTCATGTAATGGCTCAAAATGTTTCATCTATATACTTGAATTTAAACCATTATTATAAAAAATTCTATTAATTATAGATTTTGATCATATATTACATTATAATATGTTGAATAATCATGTACCATGTCATTATATGTTTTAATGTTTCTAGATGACTCTCCATTATATTGAGGATGAAATTTTTTAATGATGTTTAATCCTGTACGAAATTACATCATAAGGTTGCTCTAAAGTTAGATATATTTAAATAATCAAGGAGTGATAAAAATAAGAGAGGAGTTCTAGGTCACATACCTATCACCATGATGTATTATCATGACGTTTGATCTACTAAAATATTATATAAAATAGGAAGGAAATATGTAGATTTTGTTAGTTGATAAATAATAACCCAAATAACAAATTTACCCCAAGAAATCTTTATCAATACGAACAAAAAATCTCCAGATATATACTTCCATTTCTACTCTATAATAAATAAATACTAATGAATTACCTTTGATATATTTCATTCTATTTTAACCAACCGAAATTCCATATATTTTAGACAGAATTTAAATTTTTTTTTTCATTCCATCCCGTCAATAATACTTCTAAAGGTATTGATATATATATTTGTTCATCCCAAATGAATAAAAAATGGGGAACTCTGAGCTTCACTCAATAATTATCCCTTTAACTAGGAATCATAAGGACTTAAAAATATTTCTCAGATTTTGATAAACCATTATTCATCAGAATTAATCATTGGCAGTGTACCCTTCCTAAAAAATTCTACCTTTTTGTATAAATCAGGATCATCCTCAGGATATAGTTTAACTATTTTATCAATTATTATTATCCTATCACTTGAAACGAAATAGGGGAAATTCCTGACCATAAAATATATTGGCCACAAATCATTGAATAATTAACCAAAGGGTCATGTTTTAAATATATAATGGTTAATGTTGAATTATCATTCAAACTAAAACTGTATGATTCTTTGTTTTCATTTTTTGGATATTAATGAATCATTATGTTATAATACTCAGTTAGATCAAGCCATTTTCAAAGAGTCATGTTTCATAAATTACTAGTCAATATATATATTAAATAGTTTTCATCTGCATTTATTCCAAAAATTACTCTTAAAAAAATTCAACAAAATTTTTAACGAAAATAACCACTTTAGGTACTTCCTAATCAAGTGTAGAATAATTCAAATCACGATATTTTTGTTAAAGTAAATCACAATCAATTACCAAATCATATTATAATTGAACACAAACAATCCCCTTCAATATGTAATTTATGTAAGTAACAAATTTAATCTTTCAAGTTGTTGATATGTCAATTCCAACATTCACCAACCTTCCTTTTAATTATGGGGAAACATAATCACACAGTTTTGAGAAAATGAATTTAATGCCAGTTTAGTTTTTCTTAGTCAGTGAATTAAATAAGTTATCATGGTATTCAAAAACATATTGATAGTAACATGAAAATATTTAATCTATATTTCATATTTTATTCATTATCATTCTATAATAACATTATTTTTATTGGTCAAAAAAATATTCCATTTTCTGAAACAATATCCCGATGGAAATAAATCTGTTGCAACCAATATTCACATTTAATAATTTTTTCATATAACTTTTTCCATCAAGGGTTGTATAATAATATATAATATTATTTCATAGTCCACTTGTATTTATAAAAATTAAAATATATCATCAACAAAAACATCGAAAACATAATTTAAATAGTAATTGAAAAATTTATTTATATGATCAATAAAAATAACTGGAACAAAAGTTCATAACTTCTAACACATAATGAATGTGTCTAGTCAAAATTATTTCTTCAGAATATCTTCCTACTTCACAATAAACTAATTGCATTATCACATAATATCAATCTCAAATAAAACATTTGGCTCCCCAGAGTTGATTAAAAAGGCATTAATATCATAAAATGGATACCAGTTCTTTTTAGTGACTTATCCAAGGCACCATAACCAATGAAATGTATCATTTAACCATATTTACTTTTAAAAAATTATTCTTTATCACCCCGTAGGGATGGCATTGTTTTATTCAATACATTATCTAGCCATTCATGCTATATAATTTTTAATTCCAAATGTTCATCTTGATCCATTAGACAATGGGGTTCAAGAATTAGCTTTACCTTAGGAACTAAGTCAATATAAAACTAAAATTCCCAATCTGTTATATAAAATTGTGCTTATTCAAAAAATAAATCACCATATTCATTGACTACTGGGACATCACTTGTATGTATAGTGTATCAAACCAACTCGGATACCCTAGTACCCTAGAAAATGAGCCAACTCTTACATGGCTAGATAGTTGTTCCTGATCATGAATGGTTTCGAACTAGCACCTAAAATCATAAAAGAGAATAAGGGAATAGATTTTCCACAAAGTAGAATAAGATAAAAAAAATTAATTCATTATTATCAACAGTCCTTTTGGATAAATTACCAGAAACCAAATAGGTATAAAGAACCCAAAGTAATACATCATCAATGTACTCATTATTTGACTACATAAAAGTCAAACATCCCAAGAAACAAGTGGACAACATCTATGACACTCCCCGATATCTCCCCATGCCCAAAGGATCAATAAAATAATCTACATACAATTGTATCTTACCCTTTTCTAATACTTAGAATATGAAAATATACAAATGCTCGAAGAAAAATTTAGGGTGTGCACTATGAAGCCTAATAAGGTCACACTGAGTGGTCTATTATAAATGTGAAAAATAATAAACCTAATGTTATAAATTTAAGTATAATATTTCATAGAATAAAATATAATATTCAAAGTAAAGAACACTATAATTTCCAACATGAAAAAAATAAACATTTTAAATAAATTAATTTATATAAATATTTTGACATGAATAAAATAATTCTACAATTAGTGGAATATAAAATAAAAATAATCACAACAAGAAACATGGTTATATTATTTATAATATGTTGGTCTATGGGTTAGTATAATAAATATTCTAAAATCAGTTATTATGCATAATTATATGTACAAAATTCCCTCAGGAATAAGATGAATGCGACTCATCAATATCTGACCAAGGATAATCATAATAAATAATGTTTTTGTTAGAGTTTTCACCATCAATCTATTATTAGGTTATGAAAATACTATCATGGTTTTCCTTAATAACACATTATCTAAATAGGCTAACATGTTCTCAATCAATAAATAAATAATAGGAAAATAAATAAATTTAAAATCAAACACAATTTAGAATTCAGTTTCCCAATTTTTAGTTTCAATATGACAAATCATCTTCAAATACAATACATGGGTTTTTAATCGGTTCATGCCTTTTCAACACAAAAACATTCAAAGGTATTCATTATTTTATTTTATGATATTTTTCTAAAAAAAATCTCAAATCATTTCATTCATTCCATAATTTTTAATTTTCACCCACAAATCCAATAACATTATAATTACATTATTTCTTAAAATACATTCCAATTCATATTACATAATTAAATCACATTATATTATGGCTTTCAAAATAAACTAAATTATAATTTATAATATTAATGAAAATAATGGTTTCAATTACATAGAAGATCTCAAAAGGAACCACCCACCATTAATCATAGAAATCAAATGATCAACACCCACAATAGGAACACCAATTTAGATCGAAGGTAAAAGAGATCAAGAAATTAATCATTTGAGTCAATTTCCAACCAAATGGTGTTTAGATCCTTATAATACATGAATATACGTCAAATAATAATTATCAAGGATGGATATATAATATTAAACTATTAGAGAGGATATAAAATTACCTACACAAGATCGATCGAGATTCACCCCAATTTAATCCACCAAGAATAGGGTTAGGAGAAGCCAAAATACTTTTAAAAAGATTTCACAACAATAGAAAATATTTAGGGGATATTGGGAATCCACTGGTTGTCAATCTATGGAGTTCAATATTTTCAAATAGATATTAGAAAATATTTTAATCTCATACACACAGTTTCCAGGAGAGGGCCACCTGGTTCGGAAAATAGTGTTTTGTAACTATACACTACTAATGTCAGGGGGAATAATTTCTCTTAAGTAGGTTCTTGATTTAAATAACCATGTTCTACTGTGATAGTTACTAATTTATGAGGCTACAAGATTTTAAAGTTCAAGACGCACTATTTGGACAAACTATGCGTTCCTTTCAAGATTACTGTCAAAGGGTGCACAATTTTCAGTGACAAACCGCAAAACAATTCCTTAACCATGAACCAACCCTTCACATCCAAAAGGGGTTTTGAAATAAACCATGTTTAAAATGAAAAATCATAAAACAAGAAACATGAAAAGAATAAAATAATTTGGGCTATGCAGTACATTCAAATAACTAACATGATCTTACAAAATCCCCACTTATATTTTTTTTGTCCCAATAAAGTCTGTCAAGAAGTTTCTATGCGAAAGAGATGAGGCAACTACTCTCTCACTAGTTTATCACAATCCCAATTCTCATAAAAATCATAACCATATTTCCAAAGAACACAACCCATGGTATCATCCTCACATGAAGTATGTTTGTATCAGAATTAGAAATAAAAACGCACTATCTATTCAATGATAAATCTGGCTCAAAATAAACATCCTCCCAACCCAATACATGTTATAGGTTAAAAAGGTACTTTAGAAGTTACGATATGTAGAAATATTTTTGTATCGACATCAATTTTGGTGGTAGTGATAAAATATAATCCACTTTTCCCACCTTCTCAACAACCATAATTTTCCCACAAAATGAGGAGCAAGATTTCCATTCATCCTCAGTTGTCGATGACCCAAACGAGGTGAAAGTCTAAAAAAATGGTCACAAATTTATATCTTTGATAGTATATTATGATTATTAGTATAAAATTTGAATTATTTTTGTCCCATTAGTATTTTTTGAAAAATAAACTAAATAATTTTCATTTTCTCTTGTACCAAACATGTTCCAATAGAGGAACTTTCACCAATATATAGCCAACAAAAAATATATTTACATTGACATCCAAAATAGGCCTCAAAATGAGTTGTTCTAATCGCGTTCCGGTAACTCATATAATAAGTGAAATCATTCAGTCCCAAATGGTTATCTCAATCTACACCAAAATCAAAAAAAGAGTAAAAAATAAATCCTTCGAGAATATATATACGATTATCTATTTTTCCATTTTTTAGAAGATGGTTTTCTATACTAAAAATAACCTTAGAACCCATTACCTCTTGAAGGACTCTAAAAAAACAAGAGGCAAAATGGGAATCTCTATCAATTTCTTTAGAGAACGGAACTCCTTGTAAACAAATAGTCACTTTCTCATATAGATTTACTAACACCATAAAATTGGTTATATCAAGAATGAGAATAATATGTGCATAATTGGTCAGCCAATCATTCATAACCCATATCACATTCTTCTTTATAGGTTTATTTATCAACATAACCAAAAATACCATAGAAATATAATACTACCAAAATTTTGGCACTGAAATTGGATAGAGAAAACCAAATGTTCTCTAGTTCTATCCTTGAACTACTAATATTTACATAAATGATAAGAAATATTAGGGTTGTCTCCTATCAAACCTAGCCACAAAAATAATCATTTCATATCATAGATATTCTTCATGTTACACAAAGGAACTTCCCACTAGGTGTTATGGAAATCCCATGTCATATATTTACTCACTGTAAAAGGTATAACATAGTTGTTCTAGAAACATGGTATTATATCTGAAGAGAATCAGTATTTTTATGGTTATCCACACTGTAAATAGAGTAAAAAATGATATAGAGTTTACCATTAAGAAGATTCACCTGAAGAACCGTCTCAACAAAATAATAGGTCAACAGAAAATTTGACAAAATAGCCTAAAACTCATTGCCTTTGACAAAAAAATGAAACTATTAAAAAAGAGAAATCATGTTCCACTATCATGATTTTTCATTCAATTCCTGGGTCTAAAGACTCATACTACAAGAAACATAAATGGAATTTCACTTCTACAAGGTGTAGGTAATGTTGAAATTAAAATAATATAAGTACTTCAACCAAT
The DNA here is from genome assembly GCA_963277665.1 of Viscum album. Taxonomy (NCBI): domain Eukaryota; kingdom Viridiplantae; phylum Streptophyta; class Magnoliopsida; order Santalales; family Viscaceae; genus Viscum; species Viscum album. The sequence continues at coordinate 915,165,807 of OY728162.1, read as the reverse complement.
GTATCTAGTAGAGATTTAGATAATTTTGAGAGATGATATAAATTAATCTCTTGAAGTCAAAATACATGGAAATACTTTCCCTGAAAAGGTAATTTATGAAGCCCTTATGCACATGAATCATGGATTCATGTTCAAGGTTATGGGTTTGATAATTCTTATCATTTTTACTAAGCTTTCGAGAACCGTACGATACCACATGTTCACCGCACATAATAACATCACCCAAACCCGAACAATTTTTATCATAGAAGGCCACATAACACTAATTCACCTTTGAAAGTGTAATCACCAACATAAAATGAAATAAAATTTCATCTTAATAAAATAACATTAGTAATTCTCATCCCAATAAATCCTCGCCTATCTATAAGTGATTTCAATCATTAAAGAATCCAAATTTGAGAAAACTGCTACATACTAGGGATAAAAAATGGCTAAACACAAGAAGATCCAAACCACAAAAACGATGTGTTATTGTACCCATTCAATAAATTTTTTACATTCTAAGAGACAATAAAGATACCATTTTCTTAGACCATGTTTCCCACAAAATAAAACCCATGAATCCATAATTCACATTTCGATATCTTTTCATAGAGTTAGTGATTTCTAATCAGTTTCAGATCTACTATCATATAATGCATATGTTTTTCCTTGGATTGGGGGTAAAATAGTATTTATTCCATAAATTCCACTATGCGTGTATCAAAATACATGTGGAATATATTGTTCATCAAATATAGGAAGACTGGAGGATCACTTCTTAGACCAAATGGAATGACAATATATTCATACTTTCCATACCTAAACCAAATGATGGTTTTTAGAATATGATATTATTTTAATCATGACTTGTGAATACAAGACCAAAGATCAATATTCGAGAACAAATTCACCCATTTCAAATGGATGAAGAGATAATCAGTCAATGCAAACAGATAGTTTCACTTTATCATAACTCAGTTGAGTTTACAATAATCCAATCAAAAGATATGTGTTATATACACTTTGATAGAAAATGGAATTAAATCCACCCAAGGTGAAACACTCATGGGTATAAATCTTTTATATAAGATATATTATAACTAATTATGCTGGTGACATCACTTAAGAAGGTATATATACATGCCGAGTACTAGGAATTAAATCAATATAAAACACTTCACCTATTACTGATAGATGAAAAGATAAGTCATATAAAAATAATGGGAAACTCAATGAAAAATACATGGTGGTCATTATTAAATGACTCATTCTCTAGATTAATATTGAACACTGATATTACTTTCACCAACTATTAATAAAAAGTTTCAAAACTACACTACCTTAGGTCCCTTTTCCCTAAACAAAATGGAACACCCCATCTAGTGTTATAAAATATAGCTATTGAATATAGTAGTATTTGAAGGAATTACTACCAATGATCCAATCCATCAGGAAAATAACCTTAAGAGGTTTACATTGAGAAACAAGAAATCATAGGTAAGCTCGATATCTAACAAAGAGAAGACACAAGCAGTACAATAGCTTATTATTTTTCTCTATTCAAAGGGTTGTATAAATATTCATCACATAAGAAAAAATATCCATTAAAATATTTATTTGGATCACAAAAAAAGTATATATAAAGGAGTGATATGGTCCATTATCAAATACACCAATCTCTAATGATGATGATATAGTGATGGTATATATCACAGTCCCTTGACCTATATCAGTATCCTATAGAGACTCTTCCCTTCATTTACGAAGATTTATTACAAATTCACATGGATGAAACACGTTATTTTATTAAACATAATATTCCGGTAAATTATTTTTTGGTTTTTTATATTCCCATGACAATACCTAGAGTATAAATTTTATAAAATGCTTTTTTCAAGTGACATGAGCATCCATAAAAATTGGAAATCTTGGGTTTCTATATGAAAACCCATTTTGAATACCAAAAATTGACCTAATGGAATCAAGTTAGAGGTCATAATCCTTGTATAAATGTTGTTCTATAATGACACTTCTATTTAGATCCTCTATTATACTCATCTTTCTTCCTACTTCATATAAGGGAACTCAAAGAACTTCCTATGTGAATGAAGGAAGTCCAATCTACTATGACTTACCATCTAGGTCAAGAACAACCATAAATTCCATATCCATCATGTCATAATAAGATGTTAGATTTTGTATGAAGACATGTGAAAAAATATTGTGTCCAAGACTCGTATTTAACTTTCAATTATTCATATTCTCATTTGAAATAATCATATCTGAAAACTGTATAAGTTCAAAAAAGTGGTCCCCATACTCCATCACAGTCCTATCATCCAAATGAAAATAAAAAAATTAATAACCTTATCCAACATGATGAATTCTTTATAAAACTGAACAGTGAAGGTTAATTTGAATTCCTTCCACTAGAAAAACGTTTTCTTGATCTCTATCACCATTGTATTCCATAATCTCTTGCTAGGTCCATCAAACATGAATGTGGAAAATTTTTGCTTAATCTAATAATTTTTTACCAAGAGAGAATGTAGAATCTATATCATTTTTATCCAATCCTCAGCCTCTTGAGGTTCATTAGTACTTTAGAATACTGGAGGAATCTAATGAAATGAATCTTGATTAGGGTTTATAGACTCATCCATTTGAGGTTCCACGAGTAGTGACTAAATGGGAATTAGTATCGATGATTGTCCCAAAGCATGTATAAAACAAAAAATAATCTCATCAATATCCTATTTCATGAGTGTATCAACTCTTTTTAGCTAAATATAATCTTACTCTTAGTGCCCGTTTAAACATATGATCAGTGGAATGATTCTATAAAACATAAATAGACACCACTGAATATATAAAATTATTTCCTACATCAATAAATCAATCAAGAGAAATAATAAAATTAATCATGTTAGACATGATATCATGATTTGGATTTCGACATATCCAAGTAAAGTGAAAGTGAATAACTAGAATAAGACTTAATTATTCATTAATACTCCTTTCCAAAAAAACATATGGTGACATATGGCTTGGTATGATCAGAGCTGGCTATGTACTCCCTTGAAACGACTTCCTAATATGCAGTATGAAAATACTAAAAACATGTAAAGACCCAGATTTTTCATATCATTTTTTCAAATTATATCGAATTTTTTCAAGATCGGGAAATCTGATAGCACACAATTCTGAGGCTTGGTGTTCCCAAAATAATCTTTCAAAGTTTTATTAATATTTAAATAGTGTGTGTGTGTGTGTGTTTTTACTAAAAAAAGTGGAATAACTCTTAATGGGTTGGACATATCAGAAATCTGAGGGCACCATTGGGTTTAGGATGGTGGTTTTACCATAGGGGCGACTTAAGTTTAGTTGGTGCAGACCTCAAGTGAGAAAACAAAGAAATTGCATAACCATAAATAAAATAATTATATAAAGATGTATTGTTTTTTAAATTCTTATAACTCACGAACGGTGACTCTAACTAAGAATCTAAGACCACCGCTGAGCTTGTGAGGGTATGATTTCATTAGGCAGATTCTAACGTTGGCTTCAATGGTCCAACAATGGAAGTTAGTTTTTTTTCCATAAATAAAATAATCAATTGACAATTATTTTATTTTTAAAACCATAACATCTAAACGGTAACTCAAATTGAAAATACGAGAGTGGAATAGAGTTCGTTTGGGTTTGTTCACCTTAGGTAGAGCCTAACCGTGACTAGCATGAGTTGACGGTGAACATTAATAATTTATTGAATTTCTTTTAATGTACATTCAGTAAATGAAAGGGAGGTATTTTCTAACTTTTGAACCTGTGCTTGGATTAAAAATATGAGGGCACCACTGAATCCACAATATTGTGATTCGCTAAAGGGAGGCTTGACTTCACCCACAGTAAATAGGTATAAGAAATACATTTTGAGACATTTAGAAAGAATAATAAAAATACTTTGCTATTTTATTTTCTCTGTCATCATTTCCTCCAAGGTACAAGAGTAACATGAGATTGGTTATGTGTCAAGAAAATAAATGGATTTTCCATTCAATTCTATGTAACTGCATCGTTGGAGAATTAGGAAGCTTCCAAATTAATGATCCCCCATTAATTCCATGAACATAGCAAACCCTTCACATCACCTATTTATACGGAGCATGGGGATGGGTATCAACACCACTTCTCTAAGAAACGATGTGATGACAATGTGCTGAGATGCCAAACCCTTGGATGATGGAGCCAATTCTAGCGAGCGGTGACAAGTGACACTGAAACCCCAAAAATAATATTGACCATCAACCGACGATGTTGTTGGCTAGTTGTGGGGGACGGGGAACACCGACTTGCTTCCAAAAACTCACTCTCACAATCATTCTTGAGGTAGGATATTGATTCGTGTATTATTTCAAGTGAATTACTGAAACCCTTAAATCCTCCCTTGTGACTAAAAGATAAAGCGAAGGGTGCGGGCCTAACGAACCCTGCCCGAACCCTTTGCTACTTCTCTACACATGCGCCTCTATGGAAGACTTTAAGCATGAAGTCATTGACCAGATATGAAGGAGTCGGTGCACCAACACATGTCAGAAGAGGAGTTCATGGTACTAAGTTGCGTCGGTCATTAGAGAAGTCGGCACTGACTGAACTCTCAAGAGGTGTGGCACACCGTTACACGCTGCAAGTGGGAAAGGGGCCGCAGATCATCATCTGATGCTATTGGAGAGGGTGGATGACACATAAACTGAATGTAGAAGAAGTGGGTGGCATGACCAGTGCACTACCGGTGGGCATGATGCCTCATCGGTGGAGGAACCCACCGCACGGGTTTCAGGACGACTGGGTGGCGCCCACATGTTTCCATTGTTTTACAAAACTGAATGGCATTTGGGACATTCGGGATACCGAGGTAAAAAACTCCCCCTTTCCAGATCAATTACAGCACGGGATGTTCCCCCTTATGGGATGTGCCTCACGCGGATGGGACGCCACCCGTGCCGGCTGCGCCCCGTGTAGTCGGGCCGCCCCTTTGCGGGCTGCCTGCCCAACGGGCTGTGCTCCCTTGCGTGCTAGGCCACCCCACCCCTTATGGGTCAGTCGAGATCTCCGACCAATGGTCTGGGCTAGACCTCATCCCAGTGGGCCACACCCACCATGGCCCAGCACAATCTGGGTCGGGCTGGATCGGTCCAACCGGGTCGGACAACACCCGGCCCAAACGGACCCACAAACACTTAAAGGGTCATATCTTGGGAACCAGGCCTCCATTTGACAAACCGTATATGGTGTTGGGATCCTTGGATCGAGATAGTCCTCTTGGTATACTCGAAATGAGTTTTGGTGATAGTTGGAGTATGACCGGGTTGGATCGAACCCGAATCTAACCGGGCCCCCAAAACAAAAATGCTTATAACTCACAGACCATGCATCTTATTGACACATTGTTGGTCGCATTGGAACCCATACAACATGATGGTCCATTGGTTTACTATTTTTTAGATCTCCGTGTCATTTGAGGCATGACTGATATCTTGAGGGGCAGATTATAGGGAACTCAAGTGCAATGGGTATGAGGAATCCTATGGGAGGCTGTAACGTGAATAAAGAACAATGATCCTCTATGGGATAGCATCTATCATATACATTGTGGGTCAGTGCTCAAGGATCCTATGTGTGTAAGAACATACCTATATTGTGTGGGTCATATCCTGTGTGGGTCAGTACTCAGTGATCATGTGTGGGTCAGCGCATACCGATCCTGTGTGGGTCAGATCCTTTGTGGGTCAGCGGGGGTTAGTACCTATCGATCCTATGTGGGTCAGATCTAGTGTGGGTCAACGGGGGTTATTACCCTTGGATCTTATGTGGGTCACCATCAGTGCCTCTAAATAGAATAATATGATCTAGCTTATGAGTAATCATCTGTACTTTTGTACTTAAGTTATACATGGTTGTGAGCTGAGTCTTTTACCTTTGTTGTGTTACCTGTGTGTTACTTCTATCATTGTGGTCTTACCTGTTTGGTACTTCTACCTTCGTTGTTTTATCTTTATAGTGTTACATGTGTGGTACATCTATCTTCATGGTGTTACCTATGTGGTACTTCTACCTTTGTATTGTTATCTTCGTGGTGTTTTCTGTGTGGAACATCTACCTTTGTGGTGTTATCTTAGTGGTGTTACTTATATGGTATATTTATCATCGTGGTGTAACCTATGTGGTACTTCTACCTTCATGGTGTCACCTTCGTGTTATTATCTTCATGGTGTTACATATGTGGTACTCCTATCTTCATGGTGTTACCTATGTGGAACTTCTACCTTCATGGTGTCAACTTTGTGGTGTTACTTATGTTGTACTTCTACCTTTGTGTTGTTATCTTCGTCGTGTTACCTATGTGGTACTTCTATCTTCGCATGTTACCTATTTAGTACTTATAACATTGTGGTCTTATCTGTGTGGTACTTCTAAAATAATTGTGTTACCTTTGTGGTATTTTTCCCTCATGTATGAGATGAGTATATCTAGATAACATAGGTATATGTATGGTCATACACCTAAGAAGAGTTTATGTCTATTTCTTCATGTTGTGAGGTTGAGGTGTTGCATTATGGTATTTCATTTGTAGAAATCTAGGAGACCTATGGGGGTATCGAGATCCTTACTAAGTATCATTATATTCACCCGTACATGGGATATGCCCAAACATTGTTGTCTATAGTGCAGATGATGGACAACAATGATTGAGGCTGAGGGAGCATGGATTGGACAGCACTCGGGGGTGGAAAGTTTTGTGTGACGTGATGCAGGGACTAGAGATCATGTGCTGTCCCTACCCTTCAGGTAGTATCCTGTGTGGATGATCCACGAGCTGGTTTTCACTTTTCAGTTATACTTATAGTTTTCAGTTGGGATTGTATTCCAGCCCATATACTTTCATCACACTTTTACTACCTAAGTTTACTTCATGGTTTCTTCTTGTTTTGTTTATGAACTGTTTGTTTGAACAAGTTAAAAAGATAATGCATTCTCATATTAGGGATACACCATTCCAGTCCTAATTTCTAGCCCCTTTCCTATAGAAGGTGGCTTGGTGTATTCACACCATAAGCCCCGAGGGATGGGTCTTGACCAAGTGGTATCAGAGGAGTCGGTTAAATCGAAGAACTAAGAATATGATCTTTTCTATGTGAAAATAGTGTTAAGTGTTATGAGTGTTTTTTTAGTTTGGGAAATATTGTATTAGTGTGGTGGCCGATGAATCTATACACCAAGACCCTAAATTCGAATTTCTGGCTCACTGCACGAAAACACAGATTGCATGTGTTTTGAAAAGTTTTTCATCTGAATTATTTGAGTCATCTCACAAGTTATAACGTATTAATAATGGCACACCTATTCTCTTTCAGGATTCCATCACGTAGATAGCTATCCAGGATTCCCGAGTGAGTATGCGATGATGGCCCACTGATCGATGAGGCTCTGGTGAATGCACCTCTTACTATGTTGGCACCTTCAGGTGGTGTACCAGAAGAACCACCATTCCTTCGGCATCAAATACCACCAGCTGCACTGGATAACGGTGCACACTGACTAAGCGTGTTGTAGGAGTTCCAGTGGAAGAGGCCTCTAAGGTTTCTAGGAAAGATAGATTCACTGGTGGCTAGGGACAGACCTGAGGAGGTGGATGAGAATCTATCTAGCTAGGGAACCATTCGATCAGATGGTGGTCTTAGTAGAGAGCATTCTACGTGGCTCAATAAGATGTTGATAGGGTTTAGGTTTCCCTGATCTTACAAATAGGTGACTTTTTTGTGGACAAGCATGAGAACCATTATAAAATAAGGGGGTCTCTTTCCATAAAGAGATAAGGGATGAGAGTTCCCTAGAACTTCTACAGCTTCAGCAGGACTACATGTCCGTATTAGAGTATTCATCGAGGCATACGAACCCCCCAGGTACTCAATGAATATAGTACGGTCAGTGCTTCAAGGCTCAGACATCCAATTGAGGTGTGTTTAGGGACATCCAAGCCAACACTATTCCACTATACATTTCTACTTATGTTAGGGTTCTAGAGAGAACATTTTTTGGTTGAATTTTCATTTGCTAAGTGAATACAACCAGTGAATGTGAGTAGTGTGAAATTAGAAAACTAACGCCGGTCTCAGAGACATGGGCATGTAAAATGTTTTAGAAAGAGGAAGTGATAGGGACAGATGAATCTGCAGGGTAGCAGGCATGGAAGAGGAGCAAGAAGAGAAACAGGAGGTGGTACACATTGTGATATGTTACAACCACCACCCCTATGAGGTCCCCACCTATCTCAAAGAACTAGAGGATAGGGAAAGGTAGTATCTTAATGTTGTCAAGGAGTATGACTCAAGGGATCCAGGAATGAATAGAGTTATAGACTATGTCTACTACTTTCTTCTGTATGAATACGCATAGCAACTAATCATTTGTTCTTTCAGGAATCTTGTTCAGGACCTAGAGGTTTCGGTTAAACAATTGACATGACTTTTATGTCTTAAAAAAACTTTGGGAGGAGACTCAATAATCACACTTATACCGATGGTGTTATCTGACCCTTTAGGAGAGAGTTTCAGTTGGGACCTCATGGTGGCAACGTCAAGGCCTTACGGTGTTAGTTTGGCTATGGACAGGACAACCACAGTTTATACTAAGATTGAATATATCTAGAACAAATGATGTGGGTTATCTACAACATTGGAATGGGGTTTTACTTGGAGGCAAAAAAGGAATCCCAGGTAGTACAATATAAACACATGCATAGGAGGGTGCAACTGATCACTCTGGAGTGAGCCAGCCTTACCCTCATGGTAGCAGGAGTTTTGAGTTTTCAATTCCCAACAGGGGTGGCTGAGTGTGGGGACAAATTTTCAAAAGATGTTTCCATGAATACATCCTCGAAGGGAGAGGGACTTCTAGTTTGGCTATGTACTAGCAAAGTTTTGAACCAGACTTCTCTAGGGAAACGACACCCATGACAACTTTGGCGAAGAAGGGGGAACCTTTCCTGTAGATGGAGAATTGTCATCAAATCAATCAGGAGCTAAAATAGTGATGATGACTAGAGTTTATCTAGGACTATGATCTTGAGATAGTCTATACTCTTGCGAAGGGGAAGGTGGTAGCAGTTTCAATCAGTAAGAGGTATGGTCTACAACTGCTGAGTGAAGCGTCAGATCAGCTAGTCGCACTTTAGATATCCTTCATTGGTAAAGATGGAGTAGCTAACCTCTAGTCAATGACTGTCACTCCAAAAATTCTTCATCAAATTAAGGAGGTACAGCTTGGGACATTGACTGCAAAGTCTGTCGTGCTGAAATATCCTTAGCATGGTCTCTTAAAAGATTTTTTGAAGTAGGGAGAACACCATCCTCTCTAGAGGACGCACCATAGAGCCAGGGATGTTTTGGGAGGAGGTGTTTAGAGATATCCACACATCCCCTGTAATGGTACATCATGGATTTGTGCAGTTGTAACAGTTCCTCTGGTGTCAGTACTAGTGGCTAGGGATAAAGGAAGTAGTGGCATAGTTTTTATCACAATTTCTCACATGTCAGCAAGTGAAGACTGCACAGAGCTAGCAGAAGTCTTATCCCAGCTGGAGACAAAGACCCTTGGAGTCTGAGGAGGGAGACCATGTCATCCTATGGGTCACACCCAAAAGAGGATTGCAGAGGGTTGTCCACGGTGGCAAGCTATCACTAAGGTTCATCAGACCTTTCTACTTTTTTAGCAGAGTGGGTGAGGTTGCGTACCACCAATCTCTATCCCCACAGTTTCACCAAGTGTATAGTGTTTTTCTTGTGTCATAGATGAGGAGATTCATGCATGATTCATTGCATGTTATCGACCATGGAGAGATGGACCATGATGATGGATTGACATATATAGAGGTTTTGGTGGAGATTGAGAATCAACAGGGGCGGGTCCTTTGTGGAGGATCGATACCTTTGGCGCTTGATCGCTGGGAGCATGGAAAACTTCAGAAGATCAAATGAAAGTAGAAGGCTCAGATTACTTCTCAATACCACCATTTGTTTCCTTAGTCTATGTTGTGTCTTTTGGGGTTGAGAATTCCTAAGGTGGGGAAAATGTAAAGACCATCATTTTGTATATAATTGTTTTTAATAATATGAAATTATTTTGAGAACACAAAATCATACGACATGCGATTCTGAGGCCTGGAGTGCACGAAATAATTTCTCAAAGATTTATTAAACTTTAAAAAGTGTTCATGAGTGTTTTTCATTAAAAAATTGAATAATACTTAAATGGTTTCCTGGATCAGAAATTAGAGGGCACCGGTTTAGGTGGAAGGATTACCCTAGGCGCGACATATGTTCAGTTGGCATAGGCCTCCTGTGTGGAATCCTGAAAATCGCAAATCCGTAAATAAAATAATTAAATAAAGTTATTTTATTTTTTAAATGCATAAAACTCATGAAAGGTGACTCAGATTAAGAATCTAAGACCACCGCTGATCTCGGGAGGGTATTCTTTCTTTAGACAGATACAAACATTGGTCGGTGTGGGCCAACAATGGGAGATTGTTTTTTGGCCATAAATAAATAAAATAAGTGACAATTATTTTATTGTTAAAACCCATACCTTCTAAACGGTTAGTTGGATTGAAAATATGGGAGTATCGTTTAGTCCATTAGGGCATGTTCTCCTTAGGCGAAGCCTAAACTCGACCGACACATGTCGAGGGTGATCATTAATAATTTACGGAAGTTTTTTAAATTTACATTAAATAAACCTTCATGTGACATTTTATAAAATTTGAATAATTTCCTAGATTAAAAATCCGAGGGAACTGTTGAATATGTCATGCTGAGATTCACTTAAGGGAGGATTCACTTAAACCGTAGTTGGTCGAGAGAAAAAGATAGTTTTTGATACTTTTAAAAATAATAATAATATGACATAGGTATTTTATTTTCTCTTTTATCTTCTCCTCAAACATATATGTGGAATGTTGGTTCACCAATGTGTCATGACATTAATTGTCTTAACCATTAAATTCTAAGCAACTTCACCGTTGGGTAATTAAGAATATTCCCAATGAATGATCCCCCATTAATTCCACGAACATTGCACACCCTTTCCCTCTCTTATTTATATAGAGCGTGAGGAGGGGTAGCAACACCACTTTTCCAATAAACAAATTACAGAAAAAGTGCAGAGATGCCAAATTCATGGTGGACGGAGCTGATTCCGGCGAGTGGTGATGAGTGACACCAAAACACCGAACCAAAGATCAATGATCACGTGACGATGTTTTAGGCTAGTTGTGGGGGATGACGAACACCGACCCGCTTCACAAAGGCATGATCACCATAACTCTTGAGGTAGGGGTTTGATTCTTGTTTATATCAAGTGAATTATTTAATCCTTAAATCCTCCCTTGTGATTCAAAGCTAACACAGAGGGTGCAAGCCTAACAAACCTAGCTCGAACCCTCTCATACTTTGCTACACAAGCACCTTCATGGAATACCACTGTCATGGTCGTACTGACTGGCTACGAAGGATGTGGGGAACCGACACGCACTGCAAGAGGAGGCTGCGACACTAAGCCATGACGGTTGTAGGAGCGGCCCGCATCGGCCACCTGCTGATGATGTGTGGCATGCCATCACGCAACACCAGTGAGATAGGGGTCACGACTCGTCAGCCGCGGTGGTTGGAGAGGGCGACCAGCACAGCGGCCACTGGTGGAAGAAAAGGGAAGTGCGACCAACACACTGCTGGTGGGAAAGTGGCAGAGACCGAAGTAGCAGTGGAGGAGGAACCCGCCGCACGGGTTCCGCGGTGACGCGGCAGCACCCCCGAGGTGAATCCATTTCAAAAAACCAAATGGCCTTTGTTCCATTCAGAATACTGAGGGGAAACACTCCCCCTTTCCAGCTCAGACAGACCGTGGGATGCGCATCACGCGGCCGTGTGGACCCCCCTTACAGATCGCCCCCTTGTGGGCCGCACACTAGTGGGCCACGCCCCCTTGCGGGTCGGGCTACCCTTTTGCGGGTTGGGTCAGTCCGACCAGGTCGGACCAAACCCATGCCCAACCGGACCCAAAAACACATAAAGGGCCATATTTTGAGAACCAGATGTCCGTTTGAAAAACAGTCTGTGGTGTTGGGATCCATGGATCAAGATGGTCCTTTTGGTTTACTCCACCTGAGTTTTGGTGTCAGTGGGTGTATGGCCAGCTTTGATCAAACCTGAATCCAACCGGGACCCCGAAACTAAAACACTTATAACTCACAGACCGGGCGTCCGATTGACGCGCTGTCTTTGGAATTGGAACCCTTACTACATGACGGTCCTCTGGGTTACTTCATTGTGGATCTTAATGGAGGTCGAGGTATGACCAATATCTTGAGGGGAAGATTTTACAGAACTCAAGCGTATTGGGTGCGATTAATCTTGTGGTAGGTTTTAATGTGAAGAAAGAACATCGATCATGTGTGGGTCGACATCTACTAGATCCTATGTTGGTCAATGCATAGAGATCCTATAACGGTCAGTGCATACGGATCTTGTGTGGGTCACCACTCAGTGATCCTATGTGGTTCAGCCCATACTGATCCAGTGTGGGTCAAATCCTATGTGGGTTAGTGGGGGTTAGTACCTATTTTATATGTGTGGGGTCAGATCTTATGTGGGTCAGCAGGGGTTAGTACCCATCGATCCTATATGGGTCAGCAATAGTGCCTCTTAATAGAATAAGATGATCAATCTTATGACTAATCATATGTACTTCTGTACATAAGTTATACCTAGTTTTGACTTGAGTCTTTTACCTTTGTGGTGTAACCTATGTGTTAATTATATCTTTGTGGTGTTACCTATGTGAAACTTTTACCTTCGTGGTGTTATCATCATCGTATTACCTGTGTGGTACTTATATATTCATTGTGTTACCTGTGTGGTACATCTAACATCATGGTGTTATCTTCGTGGTGTTAGCTGTGTGGTAATTCTACCTTTGTGGTGTTATCTTCATGGTGTTACCGGTGTGGTTCTTCTATCTTCGTGGTGTTGCCTCTGTTGTACTTTTACCTTCGTGGTGTTACATTCGCGGTGTTACCTACGTGGTGTTATATTCAGGGTGTTACCTGTGAGTTACTTCTATCATTATATTATTACTTATGTTGAACTTCTTGCTTCGTGGTGTTACCTATGTGGTACTTCTACCTTCATGGTGTTACCTCTATGGTACTTCTATCTTTGTGTTTTACCATTATGGTACATGTATCTTCGTAGTGTTATCTGTGTGGTACTTGTACCTTCATGGTGTTACCATTGTGGTATTCTTCCCTCATGTATGGGATGATTATATCTTGATATCATAGCTATATGTATGGGATATACCAAAGTAGACTTGAGGTCTATTTCTTCGTGCTTTGCGATTGAGGTTTTTCTTTGTGGTATTTCCTTTGTGGAACTCTAGGTGACCTATGGGGGTCTCGGTGTCCCTACTGAGTATCATTATACTCACCCCTATATGGGATACACCTACATCTTGTTGTGTCTTGTGTAAACAACAGATAGCATTGATCGGGGCTGAGGGAGATAGGACTGGACGATACTCAGAGGTGGACCATTTGGCGTGACGTGACGCATAGACTATTGATCATGATCTGTACTTACCCTTCAGGTAATATCGTCAGTGGATGATCCAGGAGCTATTTTTCACTTTTCAGTTGTACTTGTACTTTTCGGTCGGGCTTGTATTCCATCCCTTTTTCATTCTACACACTTTTTCTAAAACAGTTTAATTTTTTGTTTCTTCTTGTTGTGTTCTTGGACTGTGTGCCTGAACTGGTTAAAAAGGAAATTCCTTCCCAAATTAGGGATATGTCTTTTCAGTGCTAGTAGCCAACCTCTGGCCTATAGAAGGTGGGCTTGGGGTAGTCATTGCACGATCCTAGAGGGACGGGTCATGACACCACATACTGACATAAAACAAATATTCTGAACCCACACCTCTGACACAACTCTTTCATGAACTGACATAGACACGCTCATACATTGAAAAAAAATCCATCTCTAAAATGGACTAAAGGTAATTCCCAATCCTCACTGGTCAAAGACTACATCTTGCAATCATATATGATCAAGAGGGATTGAAATTTCCCCAAAATATGGAAGATAAAATATTACATGTTAATACACACAATTATCCAAAGAGAGAAAGTACCAAAAACCAAAAAGGTATTGCAAAAACAAAGTATTACATCATCAAAGTGCTCGGTATATAACAATATAATACTCAAACATCCAAAATTAATGTGGGTAACATCTCCACCAGTTACATTCAATAATCTAATACTAATGGATCAAGATCATCTACCACCTCTGAGTGACATATTCCCATTCCTTGGAACTAGTATAATAAAATCTCTACTCTCCCAAATGAAAATTTAGTGTTTGAGCTATAAATCCTAATTGGGTATCACTAGGATTTCCATAATAAATTAAAAAATACTAAACCAAATTATGATTTTAATTTAATTAAAATAGTCCATGGTATGGTATATCATTTGGATTAAAAAAAAAATTTAGGGATGGAAAACATTTCCAACATTTCCTCTGTAAAAAGTATATATAAATTCATTTATATAAATAATGTTTTAATAAAATAGGTCTCTAATACAAGAAATTTATCATAAAAAAATCACAATAATAAACATGGTCATCTAACCTTCAATAAGTTATTTTGTGGATATAAGATCCTCAAAATTCTAAAATCACTGATCAAGTAAAAGATTGTGTGTACAAATACCTTGGGCTTTTTCCAAATAAGAATTAATATCACATCATTGAAAATCATGTGGAGATATTTTCTTGTTAGAGATTTCTTCAGAAATAAATTTATATGGGATCCATATCCTATCATTCTTATCCAAAATAACAAACTAACAACCCAAACTTGCTTGTCCCCAGTCAGTCAATAAACAATGGGAAAATGAAATTATTTGAAATAAAACATCATTTAAAGTTCAATTTACCAATATTAAATTTTAATAATCCAAATCTATTTCAAAATGAAAGCAAAGTGTTTTTATCATTTCACTCTATTTCAATACAAAGTCAATCATAGTTTTTAATTATTATAATTAAAAAATATATCTTATAAAAATTATCAAATCATTTAATAAACTATATCTTTTTCATAATTTACCTCATAAATCAAATTCCATAGGAATTGGTGTTTTTCCCAACATATATTCCATTAAAAATTACATAATCAAATTGATTCAAGTCCTAGTTTTATATATAAATTCAAATTAATTTCATACAAATATTTAAAACAAGTATTTCAAATTCATGGAAAATCACAAATGAAACCACCTTCAATTTATCATAGAAATCAAATGATCAACACCCACAACTGGAATTCCAACATAGATCAAAGGTGAAATAGGTCATGAAATAATTTCTAGATTCATGATACAATCAAAAATATTTTAGATCCCTAAAATACATGATTATCCATTAAAATATAAGGTGGAATGAAGGAGGGATTAAAATAAAAAATTATTTAGGAGGTCCGTATACCTAGTGAATATCGAACAAGATACACCCCTCTTTGATCCAAAATAAAAATGGTTTCGTGGACCAAAAATGATCTAGAGAGCCTCCACATTGTTTTACAATGTTTAGGGTTGATTGGGGGTAGACCTGGGGGGATAAACTAAAGATTTAATGATATTGAAATAAATGTTTGGAATATTTTATAGATACATTCATTGTATCCTTGAGATGGTTTCACAATTATATAAATTTTGATCCCTAACAGTACGCCCCTACAATATTGGGTTCATGATTTCTACTTTAATTGGGAGTGACTTGGATAAGCTTCCACCAATTATGAAAAAGAACATTGCTTGAGGCTGCATAGTTTCTAGGGTCTGGCCACAAAATTTGGGAATACCGTACACCCCCTTCTATTTCACCATTAAAGGGCCCAAGTTTTTTTAGACCAAACTATATAGTGTTACCTAACCATGCATAAATCATGCAGAGCCTAAGGGGATTACCAAATTATTAAAATTTCACACAAAAAAACCCAAAGCAAGCCCCAACCACTGTAAACTCCAAACTATGGTTGTGGAGTACTTGGAAACAAGTAACTGAATGTCACATATAGTCACCCACTACTTAATAATATGAACAAAAAATCATTTAATTAAATGTTTTAATGTTTCTTTTCATAATAATATGTTATCAAAATTATGAATTAATTTTCCAAAACATACCGAAACTCATAATAAAAAAAATTCTATATACCATATCTTTTTCTAGTAAATAGAGTTCTAATATATTCAATTAATAAAATTGAATTCTATACGGGAAAATACAACAAGATTTTAAGGTAAATTATTTCTATAGGAAATAACGGTATTTTTATTTTAACTTATACTTTCCTTGATACTTACCCCATATAATTTTAAAAATATTTAATTTAATTATCTTTTTCATTTCTAAAACAATGTGTAGGAAACATTTTTTGGAATGAAAGAGTTTACATACCATAAATCAAACAACATAATGGAATAATATTAATAACCAATTATTTTAACATGCAATACTTTATTGGATGGTCTAACATCTATATATTGTTTCACAATTAAATAATATAAAAATTTCAATTCCCAATATTGATGACTTCTATCCGTCATTCCAATCATTGGATAGGTACAAACATAAGGACTAGTTTCCTTACAATTTATGAATCTTATCGTTGACATTTCATTATTTTTCTTAAAATTTCATTTCAATAATGAGAGTCGTGTCAAAAAATTCAACATAAGAATCAATTAATGATTTTATAATACATTTTATAGGGTTATTTTTACCACACCTATCTCAATATGGAAACATTATATTCATACATTCTGAGTTAATTGATTGATATTTACCCATTTCCTACTAAAAATACATTTTACAATGATTTATTCATTTAATAAATTATAATAATAAACACCATTTTTACCTTATTTACTTATCATTGATATTTCTCATAACATTTGAACTCATGTGAATCAAATTACACTAAATATCATTCACTCAATTCTATATAAAACCTATTAATTTTATAATCGTGGTCTTATGAAAAATTGGTGTGTACCTTCCGAATTGGATGATGTTTTCTTCATATGAAGTTACAGAGTCGTACTTGATCTACCTAACATAAAAGAATTTATTTTCCAACACATATCTAAAAAACATATGATAATATTTATCATGGAAGATAACCAATAATGTGTCACATTCCATGGAATCAATATCTTACCTTATTCTAGTATTCATTAACATTGACCACAACTGATCGGATTTAAAATAAAAATGATATATGACACAAGTCACCATTTGGTTATATGAACAACCCATGAAAAAATATATATTCTTAAATGATTTAACATATAATTTAGCAATCACAGGGTTGGATAATCTTTTTAATAGTCGAGGGTGTTGTTTCCTGAAAGGCCCCACTATAGATATGTTCCACATTATTGAATGTGGTTACACCATAATGTAGATATCGCCAAAATTTATATCCTATGTGAACTAATCCATAACCTAATTAAAATACTACGTTCAAATTCAACCGATTGTTGGATACTAATGTGTAAAGATATTTTCTTTTTTTATGCCACCATAATTTAGAATCTCTATTTCAATCAACAAAAGCCATGTTGAACTGTCTTAATTTAGGTAAAATAGTATTGTAATAATCAGATGTTTTATCATGATAAACATAATATATAAACTTTTTATGGTATTTAAATATATTATCCAATCCAATAAAATTTTGTAAACCCTTTAATGGATACTAAAAAAATACAACTAGTCATAATTTAATCCATAAATTCATTTTTAGAAAATAATTAATCTTCATGAATTCCCTATGTATATTTCATTTTTAGGGGTTTATAGAATTGGGTCACAAATAAAACAAAATAAACCGAGATATTATGATTATTACACATCATATTAGTTTACATTTTACAAAATTATAATACATTTAAAATAAAACATGTTATCATTATATAAAGATGATTTTGTATTTCCAACATTAATTCTTTATGTAAACATATCATACTTAAATCCAATGAAATTTTTTTGTAAACGGTTGGTCAGTAAAAAAATCATATTATTGGACATAAAAAATAACTATGAAACCAATTAGTATATTTTAAAACTATGAAAACATAAATAATATTTTTACATTAATATAATAAACGTTTTGTGAAAATAATGGTTTACTCACACATGAAATCAGCTTTAATTCCTAATGTTGCCAAAAAAAATTAATAAAAACCTACATAAAAAATAATCGTGATTATTTAATATAATCATTTAGAAACCATATTTATTTTTCATAAAAGCATTTAATTTACCAGAAACTGAATAATTATTCAATTTAAAAAAATATATTTATGTAAACTATTGATATAAATTACATTCTGTGAAATATATTTAACAATAATAAAAAAATAATTTTGAATCCTTGGGAATAATCATCATAGAACAAGTACCCTTACATGAACCCATTTAAGTGGAATAACTAATGTGGTTATCTTCCAACATAATTACCCAAAGAATAAAATCATTATCTAATTCATTGGAGATTTATATCAAGCTCTCCTGGTATCATGATCTATATGAGGCTCACCTATCATTTTGAGCTACATTGGGGTCATCGATTATAATAAAAACATTTCAAGGAACACACAATTAATGAAACACATAAATTCATTCATTCTCATCATTAATCTCATAATAATATATTGTTTAACTCATATGTAAACCATTTTTATATATTGATATATCATTACCATTAAAACCTAATTTTCAAAATGAAAAATTCTATAATAATCAAAAGAGGGTTTTTATATCAATAAAACATGAAATATTATAATGAAATCCAAAAAATTAAAAGTTTTTTTGCGGAATGGGAAAATACACTGACACTATTAATGTTCAAATATAACAATTCCATTTTCCTTTAGTAATTAATGTAAAAACATTCCGCATAATTTTCTTAAAATTATTACTTATTAAATAATTTGAAATAATGTGACAATAGAAAAACAATAACCTTTATAACTCGTTTATCTCCCTATAGATACATATATAAGTTACTAGTAAAAATATTTTGAAAGATAGGTCTTTCAAAAATATTTAACTAGTTCTTATGGTAAAGTAAGAATTACCTCGAGTCTAAATATTCATGTATGTTCTATATCATCAATAATAATAATAATAATTTGATAATTATTTATTTTCTAATGAATATTTTATAGGTTTATTGTTTATTCTATTTATTTCCAAGCTATATTTAATCTACAACAGACATTTTGACAATATTCAGCTCAAATGACCAAAATGAATTCAGTTGGTCGAAAATAGTGGAAGGGATAGTTATTCCATTATATATAGAATAATATTAATTACATAATTATCTTATATATATATATATTAGTTTTAAATTTAATAATATTCATGAATGTTGATTATGAAAAATGAACAACATTACAAATATGGATATGGGTGGTCATTTATATGCTTTAGTTGCATTTATATTTTTAAATTAATATGATTAAAAGTTAATAAGTATGTTTTTCTTTGTATTATGATTATTATATCATTAATGTTATATAATTTATTCAAATACAACTATATATATCATCCATGTGATTTTCTCCTTAAAAATGAATCACATTGTTTAATGGAGATGGTAATCCACACATATGAATGAATAATGAGTTCATTATTCAATGGATGGAAATTTATTAATTATATGATATATTATATTTATATTATGATAAATATTCCTTTTTTAATAGTCTTACAAGAAATACATAATTATACATATCTATAAGATCTTGTGATGAAAAAGTAATTATATTTGTTCACGAGAGGGTTGTCATCCGTTATAAAAATTGATTTATTAATATCATATTTAATAGAATAATTAGAAGGGTATTGGTTAGAAAATAAAAATAAAGCCAAAAAATTTTATGCAATATTTTTTTTATTTTTTTCAGAATATTTTAAGAATATTTTATTTAGATAGAGGTTTAAATAAATCTAAAACATCCAGCTAAAAGTTATTCCACTTTTATAGAAAACCTATTTTTATTTACACCTTAAACCATCTAATGTTGTTATTATTACTGGAATGTATCATTTAAAACATCAGGAGGGATTTATGAAGGAATATTGTTAGATATTTTTGATCTGGAGTGCATTATTTGAGGTAGATATGATATGATTTTTTTTCTTCACAAGGGGAAGGGCGTTCTTCTAATTTTTTAATGTACTAGGTTTATATAAGTTGATTTTCATGATAAATGTTTTAAAATATAATATAATTTTATTTCATTAATTATATTGTTCAATATATACTCACCCAATAATGTTTGGGCATTTTTAATTTATGGTTTTACCCTTATCAATTTATTTTAATACCCCATAAAAAAATTTGAGAATTACAATAATATCAATGTTCTTTAAAAATTTCTGTTCATAAAATTATATATAAAAGGATAAATGAACAATAAATATACTTTTAATGATATAATAAACAACATTAAATTCACTTGGATGATATTATATTTATGAATTGAAAATCATTTAATAATATATTGGTTATCATAAAATATCATTATTGTCAATTTCTTAACTATTTATTTACATAGACATTAATATAATAAATATTAAAATGGAATAATAATATTGACCCTTAAAAAATATAAATTTTTTTATATACATCTAAAAAAATTATTATATTATTTAAATAAACCAGAAAATGTCACTTTTAGAGTATTTAAAACAATTTTCTTGATTTTTGTTCTAGAAAAAACATTATGTCAGCATTGCAAAACCATTTAATAAAATAATATAATATCTAAAAATTAAAAGTAAATCACCATCATAAAAATAGTTTCATTTTATGCATTCTAAACATTTATATATATTCATAACATATTTTTATCCATATTTAATATCATATGAGTAATTTAATTGAAAGACAGTGATATTAAATTACTTCTTACCTAAAATAATTAAACATTAAAATAAAAACAAAAAAATGTTATATTTTAAATTTTTTTGATGATTATGGATTAAATAAAATCATCCCATTAAATAATGGAATTTATTATATTTAATTTGAATCCTTATCACTTTAATTAAACATTAATAAACCCATTTCACCTTTACCTTTGAAATAGATATTCACAATGGTTACTATCATTAATAATAAAAAGGGACAAATTTCCCATATTTTTATATCTACAATTGAAATAAGGAATAAATTTTTGTGATTAAATTTCTAGAATGGGTATAAATTATTTTCAAATTAAAACTCCAAATTTCTATGAAAAAACATGGTTTCAGAAAATTCATTCTTAAGTATAAAATTATTTCTATAATAATATCAATTATAAATTTCATTCCAAGTAATACATTTATATTTTTTTAATCACTTTAAACAAATAAAACAATTAAAATTATCCTAATAAAGAATTGTTATTTTTAAATACTATAAATTAAAATACAGTTTCAAATAAATATTATTATTTTACAGTTTTCAAAAAAATATTAACCATTTGACAAAATTAAAAACAAATACTCATCAGATAATATTGAAATTATGAATTCAAAAATCATGTTAATTTTTCATATGAAAATTATATTATTTCAAAAAAATTCTTTTATATAAACGAATATAATTCATGAGAAATCATTTTTCTTAAGAATATTTTATTCCCTAAACAATGACTGATTATTATTATAAATTATATCACTGAATAAAATCTAATTAATTAATATGAATGGTACAATTAAATTATTTTATTAACATTACATGGGTTCTTATATTAATTTCATACATTCCTTCTTTAATCATTAATCATTAACAATATTATTCAATTGGGTGTGACATAGTTTTAATTTTTTAATATCTTGATAGAAAATTAAAATATATGATGCAGTAAGTGTAAAATTATTAATATGGTTAGTGATATATTATTAGTTACTAAAAGGTGATGATATAAGAGATGTTTATTAATTATAAAATCATTAGTGACCATAAGTTAATATGATATCAATTCTATATTTTGCACCGACAATTCCTATTATGTAGTATTTAACTTCCTGATATGTAAGGGTTACCATATGATACATAAGAGTTACCAAATGAAACATATGTGATAAAACTTATATGTTATTATAAATAAATAATATTTGGGTTAACATATTCTATGTTATCCATGAATTTTATGGTGACAATATATGCACGTGGATTTATATATCATACCATAAAATTGTTTCCATCTTTAACAATGGTGGTCATGTGATATAAGACAAATCATTCATGAATTTGGGCTCCTCTTCTTACTTTATTTATTCTATTATAATTCAATAGGATTAAATCATTAATGTATTTTCAAACTTAATACATTAATTGATATTTTAAATTTTTTTAAGAACCGATGGTATATAACACATGGTAAACATGATACAGTATTCTATTCAATGACTACCATCATTAAATACTGATTCCCTATATATATTATACGACACCACTTCTTAGGTTACACTTTATGAATGTAATCTGATTTAATTCCTTATTAAATTTTGATTCCGCATGTTATTGAGTGGAAAATTCTAAAACCCCTATGGTGGTTTGAGATCCTATCTATATGATTGTTGGTCCATAGAATGGGGACATTTGTTAGAGGTATGAAAAATTTGGTTCATACTATTGTAGTACTCATTAATCCTCATAGAGTTGGGATAGAGGATACTTTATTATAGACAAATCAGGTTTTTTTGTTCTCCTGTTTAATCATAATGCATCTATTTGATGATTATGGATTAAATAAAGTCATCCCATAATCATATTGTATGACTATCCATTAGTAGTATTAGATCCTATTTCATTAATGTATGAAATGTGTTAATATAATAATTTTTTAGGGAACATGTTTATCTTAAGGCATTTCATGACATATCATAAAATACATTATATAAACTGTTCATGGATAGTCATACAGTATGATTGATTTATATCATAAGTAATTATATTTATTTAATCCATAAATTTAATGTAATCACTATATACAATATCATATATTAAATTTTTTATCAAATTTCATGTTTCATATAAATGAACTATTATATTGCAATTATGGTATCTATTATGCCGTTTAATATGATATGAGAATCTAATATAGATAGTTGTTAGTATTCTTTATATATCATATATTATTATTGGAATTAAATTCATAATTTTATTGATATGTTCCATTTTTATATTATATCAATCATAATTAATGACTAAGAATACGCATTACCAGACATAAAATACAATAAACATCAATATATTGATAATATAGTATTTGAAATATATTTTATTATGGTTTATGAAATGTTTATAAATTTTAATTTTTTGGAAATATAAAATGACATTTGTAATGAATAAGTGAAATATAGAAATTTTAAATATGTATATCATATTTTTTGAAAAGAAGAAAAAATGTTAAATTTATAAATTTTTATGTTTTAAATAATGATCACTATATAATGATTATTAAATTTAATATTTTTTATTGTGTATTCATAATTTATTTAAATACTTTATTCTCTACAATTTTATGTCCAATAATTATATGCAATGGATGATGATATAATATTTAGTGATCATATTACTTTTCCTCTGTTTATAATAGATTTGATGATAATGAATATAGTTGTTAATTATAGTTTATGAATATTATGTTTCACATGTATAAATAATTTCATATATATTGAGTAAAGTGTCCATGGTTAGGGGATATTGGGATATACTTCCCCCAAAATATGATGTTTTTTACTTTATTTTCTTTAATTGTATGGTTTTGATATCCATTATTATGTGTTGACTCATTTGGAGACTGTCAAAAATCATAAAATTTAACTAATTACATGAAGTGATCATATTTAATATGCATGTATTTCATTTCGATATATATTTATATATTTCCTCCTTTTTTATTTAAAACAAATATTTGGGATTTTTAAAATTATATACATCATTTTCATTGAATATATTAAATTATTAGATGGAATTTAGTTTTCAAAAATAAATTATTGGAAACATTCATAAAAAATGGGATAAAACCTTATATAATAATGATTTCATGATATATAATAGTTATTTTTTAAAAATGGATTGTATGTATATTAAATATATGAGACTTAAAAAAGAAAATACCTAAAATAAAATGATTGATATTCCTTCTAAATAATAACATTCTAGACCTTGATCATCTAACTATATTTGTTTTCCAGTAGTACTGTGCCCATTGAATATAATATCTAAGACATGGGGGGAATGTATAACCCATAATGGTTAGAATTTATACAAAACAATGATATTTGAGTGAATCAATACTAGAAAACCTTATGAAATTGGATTACCGATGAATAATATTGTGTATTTCTATATAATGGAACTATTTAGAGGGTCACCCACTAAACAATCCATGAGTAATAACTTTTATGATTTTTATAATTCCATTCCTAAATGAAAATGTGCTGAAAATAATGAAATATAAAACCCATTTTAGAATAAAATATGATTCATAAAAATCAAAATATATATGATGTACTGGTTAATTATTTCTAGTGGGAGTACAGAGATTAAATGTTTAATAAAATATGATATAAAAAATGCTAATATCACATATATATATCTGATGTAGATTATAGATTACATCATGATAAATATTTTGACAACCCATATAGATAGAACTTATGAAAAAAATTTAGTTTGGTATTTAAGGTTTACAAGAGTTATCAAAGGGATGCTTTTTGAGAACATGAATTAGAGTTTCAAAGAGAATAATTTATGAAACTATGGATCATGAGTATTGGATATCAGGTCTTCAGAACACATTTTTTGTAGATTAAAATTATATTATTTATTAGAGGAAATTGAAAATGGTATTATAGATCTATTTTTATGTGATGGAGAATGATATTTTTTAGGACAATGCTGATAAAGAAGAGTAACATTTTCTGGTATTTTCTTTTGTTGTCAAATAAGTTTTAGAATAAAATAAATCCCCTAACATTGTATAAGTGGATTATCATAATAATCATCATACTGAAGTAATTGGATTCAAAATTCTTAATTATGTACATTTTATTTGGAAGGAAATATAATGATGGAAAAGAGGGATGTTATAATACTGTCCTCGGTAAATCTGATGATTCATTGCTGGATTGTATTTCAAAGAAATCATATGTTTTTAGATAACTTGTGATGAAAGACTTCTGTATATAAGGGAGAGAATATATGCTTCCAATTTGTTTTCTTAAAAAATTGGAATCAAATTTGTGACAGAATGATTGTGAATCAACATGGTTGGTTTTACTGATGAATATTTTAAGTTGTCTCATTTTCCTAGTGTTTTATGATTTTTTGGGGTCCAAAATTTGAAGGATGGTGAGCATTGATATATATGTATTTTCTTGATGATCATAGGAAATTTTGGAAAAAGAATGAGTTTCACTAATATGGTATTCAACAATGGTGTTTCATAAAGTCAAGATGATTCTGATAGAGTTCTTCGTGATTATGAGACAATCAGAAGTGGGGCATCACCAATGGTTTTTTCTCAAGAAATGAAACTTCATAAAAATGGTAAAGTCATGGGTTTCATCAAGTTTGGACTGATATTCAAGAATATGTGGAGCATTTAGAATGGTGAAGTTAACCATCATGATTATGAGATGTGGAGAATCGTTAGTGCTTAATGGATTGATGGTGATCTTCATAAAAACATCAAATATCAGAGGAGTATTGTGAACAGAGGTGCATTATGAAGATATTTTTGTTTGATCTCAAAAATATATTTTAGGTAGTGGAGCATCTAGAATGAGCGAGCCTAGAGATATAAGGCGACCCCTACTTCGTTTCAAGATATAAAATTCATATTAATAAGAAATCTCATTGATTTCCTGATGGTAGAAGAGCTCTGTAATTTGGATTTATATGTGATCATTAGAATTGTTAAAAGACATCTAATGTATTTAATGAGGCAAAGGGTTTTATGTAATGGTTTCTTCATGATGATGGGGTATTTTTCATTTACTCAGTGAGATTTGCGACGACAGTTTGTTCCATGGAGGTATTTTGTTTCATGAAGGTTGTGAGCTTCGCGAAGGGAGCTTCATGAGAGATAATACAAAAGGGATATTCATGGGGGAGAGTCAATAAAAACAATTTTGAATACCCAGTTCAAGTGAATAGAGCCATTATAGAGAATGAAAAGATGACTGAGGTATCAGACTATGTATCATTTAGAAGTCCAGGAGGTTCTTATGAGATTTTGGGTTGGAAAGAAAAATAATATTTTGAAATAAAAAGTTTTTTTTAATGTGAATAAAGATTCACTATAACATTACGCTACAACATTTTGTGATTTAATAATGACACACACTATTAGATTTCCTTCAATGTGCAATAAGAGTGCAAGGTAACAACCTACTCATTGTATTCTATATCAACAGATTTTTTTCAAGTGGATTGTGTGGTATTGGATTGATTCGAAACCATACCAATGATATAGGTAATCTTGATGAGTAGTGAAAATTGTAATTTAATATGTTCTTGTGGATGTTTTTTTGAATTGTGTTCAGTAGGGAATCAAATCTTTAACACGTGGTGAAGGTTGTTTCAAAATTAAAGAAACATAAAAGAAAAATATTTCACTAAATTACCTCTCACCCTATCAGGGAAACTTGAATCCGGACATGGAAACTTCAATATTCTATATTTTAATTTACTATATATAATTTCACATTACTATGTTGATTATTTCTATAATTGGAGAACTATTTTTATATTCCCTCTATAGTCAAAGATTTTATTTTTCTGTATTTTATATACATGGTATTATTTTAAAACATTATAATGAATAAGATTTATTCTATATATAAAAATGAAATATTTCAGGAATTATTAAGATACTATTTCGTTTATATATGTTAGACAAGGGAAACCCTAAAAAACTACATTCATAATTAAATTTTAAGTATTTTTTAATCCTACCTACCACTGGAATTATACTATTAAACATATTAACGAGGAATGAATCTATACAATCCATAGATATATATTATTGGAACCATATTACTATTAATCATTAGATACATGAATATTTGTTTTGATAGGAAATATACGAAAATAACCGATTATTAATGAACGTAAAATAACTATTTGTTTGTTAGATATTATATTCAGTGACTTATGTGGCCTAATAAACGGTGAATAATGTAGTTGATTTTTTTAATTAATTATTGTAATCAATTAGTTTATAGAATATGGTTTTGAGTTTATTATTATTCAAAAGTATGTATTTTGGGAAATTATGAAGAGTTTCAAAATGATGGACATAATCAACTAGGAAAAATTATTAAGATTATTCTATCAGATCTGAGCGGTGAATACATGATCTAGAAACTCCCATATCATCACAGGGATAGTGTAATTTCTCCATAACTCTACCATCCTCCAAAAATAATTTAAACTATTGTGTATTTTAATAAGATTCATTCTATATTGAATTTTGTTCAATCAATGATGATTCATTATGACAGTCATATTGAATTTTGAGTTTATGATCTCAATACAGTTTCATTCCTGTTAAAACACATTCTACAAAAATTTGTCTAAAAGATACTAAATAGGATATGTAATGGAAGAAAATCAAATCTTAAATTAGGTATTTATTTGGATAGTGATTCATGCATATGTTATTTGGAATCCAAAGATATTAAACTTATATCCTGCATGTGATTATTTATTGGTTAATAAAAGGAATCTAATAGAAATTTTTTTAAGCCTACGAGCCATGTAATGCTTACACCTACCTGCCTTGTAAGGGTTCCACCTCACCCCTTGAAAGGAGGATTATCAAAATAAATAAAAAATGAAGGCCTTCGGGCCATTGGAGGTAATAGAAATTATTTCTATAATCATTCTAACCACAATCTATTTTTTGGACTGATTTTCTACAATTTTATAGAAGAAATATATTTATCATAGATCATGTTGTAGGAATTTTGGACATTATTATGTCCATGTAAAATAAATAGAAATTTTTTTTTGTGGTGGTAG
Source organism: Viscum album (assembly GCA_963277665.1). Taxonomy (NCBI): domain Eukaryota; kingdom Viridiplantae; phylum Streptophyta; class Magnoliopsida; order Santalales; family Viscaceae; genus Viscum; species Viscum album. The sequence continues at coordinate 915,137,592 of OY728162.1, read as the reverse complement.
TTTTGTTGGATCCTCAATGTGTTATGGAATAAAAACAAACTCACAAAAAAACCTCAGTAGTCTGGTGGGATTTTTTTAGAGACCGAGAGATATTGATTTCTTATAGATGAATATGATTAGGTAATGTTTAATCTAGAATAAAACTATACCAGATGGGATGCCATTGATAGTTTTGATTTGGGGAAATGGTGTAAATACATTGAATTTAAAATTCACTCCATCTACACTAACCATGTTTGTAACATGTTTCATGAAACTGAATCGGTAAGACCCATATTTTTCTTATGGAGTCTATAAAAGAAAACTAACATGGATTGTATATTTTCTACCTATATATCATTCATTTTAAAAAAATTACATGAAAATTATAGCCATTGAAAATGAGGAAACCTTTTTAAATATATTGATTATTATGTACCATAGAATATATGTTTTCTATAATTTTTCTTTATAATATAAATTAAATAAATTTAATTTTTTATTTCAGTAATTTTGTTTAGTGTTTGATGCATATATAACAAAGCTCAATGTATTCAGAGTTCTAAATGAGAATATAAAATGTAAATTTGGAAGAAATCATTGTATTAGTTGAATGATGCTTTTTATTGTAAGATTATCTAGTATAATGATTCAATAAAACAATTTGGTTTTATAAAAAAAGTGATGGTTTTGTATATATGTGTGTTTGTTTCTGTTTCATATAGTTTTCATACATTATGTAGATAAAAATACTCTTTTATGAAATGATATCCCCAAAATAAATTATATTAATATGTTTTTGGAAAAATTATTTACTAAAAAACTCATTGATGAAGTAACATTATTGATATTTTTAAACATATATATGTATAAATTTTAGAATATTTTGGATTCTGTTATAATAAAAATATAGTTAACGATATGAAAATGTTTATAAAGCATAATTATAAAAATTGATCTTTACTATAGTTATAATTAATGAATTATTATATTATTCATGTTACTTATAAGGGGTTCAAATATATGGATACAATTCCATATTTGTACATCATGGGTTCTATCATGTATCTAATAATGTGTACTCAACATAATTTATCTTATACAGTGACCCAAACTAGTAAATACTAATCGAATAATTGTTAGATTCATAGGATTGTAGTTATGAAAATCCATAGGTACATGAAAATGACTATGGTAAATTTCTTTAGTTTTGAAATATAACATAATCATAATGTAAGGGGTAACACAAATACCATATTATAATCTGATAATTATGACATGATATATCAAACATTTTTTTTCCTATATTATTTATATATTAGTTGGATGAGTTCCCAAAAGTCCACCAAAAAGAACATGACAATAGAGGTATATATGATTGGTCTACCAGATGGTAAAAAATCGGCCATATGGATCAATAATTTCATTTTTCAATATAAGTTGTTTCCTTTTGTCATGTGAAAATTAAATATTTTTATAAAAAAATGACCCATTGTTCAGGAAAAAGAAGCATAGTCTAATGAAAAAACCCATAATATCATTCAAAAAATCCATGTATCATAATTTAATTTTCTTAGGATATGAAAAAACTCTTATGATTTATTAATAAAATGAAATTTCTATTTATCATTCATTCATGTGTGAAACAATTTAGTTATCATAATTAATGGAATGATATTTTACCAACAATGTAAGACTATTAGTTTTCCCAATTCAAAGATCACCATGGACTATTTTTTTAAGGATATATTATTAGTAACATGTGTAGTGTTCTCTTGATATAATAAATAGAGGCTTATTAATTTTACTATAATGCCAATTTGTATCATCTGAAAGTTCATACATTCAACATATCAGTATTATTTATCATTTCATCACTTTGATCTCAACATTGATGGGATTTATTAACTCATTTCAATTGAAATGAAATAAATTAAATGATTTAATTAGTTTGATGAATTGTTTGAAACCTCATAGTTTAGAGACATATAATGAGTTCAACTAGTTGGATGAGGGACATGTGTTGTGATCTTCTTCTAGATGAATGACATGTGATGTATCCATCAATCATGTCAGTATTTTCAATATATTAAATTATATTTGAGATTTTTTATACAAGTATGACATGGTTCCAATTCTAGTTAACACCCAACATCCTAGATAAATGGTCTATACATTTATATATATGATTTATATGATACATCTTTTAGATGACATGTGTATATAGTGATGTGATTTTGTTTGATAAATATTTTTATAATCCCCTTTGTAATATGGGTTTCATTGATTCATTAGTAGTTTCCACCCAATTCATATATATATATATATATGAAATAAGGTTTTTTTATTTTTTTAAAATATGGTAAGGCATAAAGTGTAAAAAAATTATGCATTTTGATAAGTATTTTATTTTGTAAAAATAGATTTTTCAAATTTGAGTTGTGTTTGATAAGCCATGTCCAAAAAATTTTATGGATTTATAATTCTTTCCAAAGTTATGTATTATAACCTAATAAGGATATTTGTTAGTGAGATATTTATTAACATTCAAACAATTATGGATATGATGGTTTATTCTTTCCATAAATAATTAGGATTCATTATATACATGATGATGATTATATTGTACATATAAATGTCATAATCATAGAGTATGATTTGAATGTTACATGAGATATATCATTCATACAAAATCATAAATGTTCTAGTAATATTTATGAAAATGTGATTTTGTATGATTTAATCATTATAAAAAAATGGCCACCAAATACATTCATCGATCTTTCAAATTGAGGAATGATCAAATATGATAAAATGCAGCAATTCCATAAGATAATAGCTTTAGGCACAAAATTCAAAATTAAATGGAGAGAGACTATAAAGGGGTTAAACCCCCTAAATATTTGTTGCATTTAATGCATGACAGCCTTGTAGATTCTCTATTCATTCTCAAGTGACCATTTCTTTTTAGAATAAGACTCCAAAACACCTTTGGTGGTTCAGCATAACCTATATATGATTTTTTTTCTATACTATTATGTTATATTTTAGAGATAGAAGTCATTTGTATGATTCTACTGTGATTATCACCAATCATCCAATATAGATATGGAGTCTAAAACCTTTCATCAATTCATAGCCTTATGTTCTTTAGTTTTGGAATGTCGTATTTAATGATGATATATCTGGTTTTCTATGGGTTCTTTCTATTGGATTTGTTTAAGAGATGGACTCTATAAACATAACATACCAGGGGATTGTTGTAATTTTAATTTTTATTTACCTTGTGAATAACATTACAAATAGTCTTAGGTACATGGTTTAGTTTCTCACCAACCAGTTTTTCTCCATATTTAAGAATGAAATTATAGTTTTAACACTTTTAAATTAAAAACCTTCTTTTCTCAGGTATGAGATAAAATAATTGGATTAAATTAGATATTATGACATCATTAAATTTTTTACAAAAATTATTCTCCAATTGGTATGAAATTAAAATGGATAGTGATAAAAAAACATACCTATTCTTGAGTGTTTTTTTAGGTTGATATGAATTCAGTGCTAATAAAAAATGTTATTTTGGATAAAAATGATGATTAGTTAACATGTAGATTATGTATGATAATCTTCCAATTTTTATCTAATTATATAATCATAGGACATTGCATGTGAAATTTTGGAAATCATTCCACATGGTTTTTCTTCAATAATTAGTCATGGTGAGGCATAATGTAGGAAGGCAAGGACTTTATAAAATATCAATGTGGCTAGTATATTTGTCCGTAGTCCAAATGTTCAAGATAGAGAAAACACCAACTCTCGTGATAATGGTGATATAATGGTGTCTATATAAGACATGTTTATTTTGAGAATCATCATACTGTTAAAGTGAAAGGGTCAATGGAAACCATTGATGTTATTTATATCTCTAAATAGGGGATGGTTGTTAATAAGGAAACAGTGTAGGGAATCTGATATGAACTGGATGCCTTCGAGGACCATCAGGACGGTCCTAGACATCCTGTTAAAAAATGTTATGTTCTGGAGTGAAATTTACATATTCCTGAATAACATACCATTATTGAAAGGGATTTATCTTCTGGTATATATGAGGGTTATGTTGGCGGTCTGGGATAGGGGATTACATTAATGGATGGCAATATATATGATAAATCTATTATTGAACTATGATATCCCCCCATGGGGAGGATCAGAACGACTCTTTGATGAATGGGACACAAGGAGATGTGACACCTCTAAATAAAAAGTTAGCTAGTGATCATTCTCTTATTACTTCTCAAATTTTGGTGGATTTCAACAATAAAACAAAATTGAATAATATTTGGTGGGAATGGGTAGATATGAATCATGAAACTCCATCACTAAATGCATCCAAGAGTAATGTTCAAACTATGAACATGATGAATGTTAATGAATGTTTTTTTATTGATTCCTATTAAAACATAAAAACTAATGATATATTATTCAAATCTCAAGACCAACATGGGATATAGTCTTATGATTCTTACTTCTATGTTGGTATTTCAGGGAAATTATTTCAAATCTCTTGAAGATGATCTTTAATGATAGATAGACTACGAAAATTATAATAGTCAACTCTATGATCTCTGAGGTACACCTGACTATTATTTCATGTTTTGATTCTTGAATGATGGAATTTTATATCATCTATATAGCCCCATTGTATTCTCAGTGTTATGATTTTTATTTTATTATTAATGGGTTTAGTTCCATCCTTTCTGAAAATTAAATAAAAAACATTTATATTTGTTAATTATATTTCAATGATATTATCTTTATTTATAGAATATAAAAAATATTATATTTTTAAAATATTTTAACCACATATAAATGTTTAATAACAAAAAAATTAAGATTTTCATTTATATATAAAATAATTATTGCATATAACTAATGATATATATCTATTTAATAATAAATTTATATATAATATGAATAAAAAATTTATATAAATATTTTCAATAATATTTATATGATTTTCTTAATTACTAAAATATAAATGTGTAATATCAAAAAAATTATAATATATATGTAGTGATACTATTATATAAAAATTATTAATTTAAAATTTATAAATATATAATAGTTAACATAGTCATTTCATTTCAATATTAATGTTAAAAATCATTCATTACAATCAATATATATAAATATTTTACCATAAATAAATTAATATGTATTTTCATGAAATTATTACTAAAAGTTACAAAAGTAACATTTTATAGTGATAAATTAAATGTTTATAAATGTACACCCTTGTTACAACGTGTATATATAAAAAAGCATAAATTTTTTTATATATATTTTGTAACACACTAACCCCAGTTACATAGAGTCGGTGCCTTATTTTTATACATTGTCATGATCCCAAGGGATCAAATCCTGAAAGACAGATCAGTTTAGTAGCCTTGGAAATACTAGATACATTCCTATGTTTTAAATTACATTATAAAATGAAAAAAACATTAACATTGTCTCTATTTACCACCATCATATCCATTAGACTATCCCTGTAGGGTAGTCATAATATACTTCATCTCATTCAGGGAAAAATAATACAAAGAAAGGGGTGAGATCAGATGCTCAGTAAGTATTACAATATAGCTAAAACATTAATAAATAAGCATAAAAATTTAAGACAATTTCTAACACTAAAAAATAGGCATTTTAAACATAAAAATCTTCATAATATAGACCATATAAATAAAATAATTCCATTTACTTATTCACATGGATATTCTACTATTCAAGTAATCACACGCAATGTCAATAGCCAATTTCATAATGATTAATTGCATAATTCCAGAAATCATAACCACATAGTCAAGGCCTTATGTCAAGACTAAAAATAGAATTTTTTCAAGGCCTTATGCCAGGACACAAGTTTGTCTCATTAGAACAACAGATGCATCAAGGAGTTATAGCGGGCTCCACCCATCACTTAGAATGTTCAATGCATTCCTCATATGAAAGGGTTTAAAATGAACATAAACATTTGTATTAAAACTAGCATACAAAATTTGAATAATTTATCCATAAACCATGAATGTTATAAAAATAACACATCCATCATCAAATATATCACAAAACCTTCAATACAATATAGAATATTTGTATCATAATAAATCAACTTCAAACAAGTTTAAAATCCATCAAAGGTGGTTGACATAGATGAAATCAAAACTTTTTAAGAGAAATATATATTTCTGTTTTAAATCATTTTGAAGTCATGTAATTATAATAGAAAAATTTTATTTTTAAAATAATCTTATAATATTGTAAGGGAAGCTTCTAAGTTGTTATAACTAAGAAAAATAGCTGCACCTTCAATATAACTTAAAAACCATTATTTCCTTAATTTTGTCGAAAAGGTCATAAAGTTACTTGTCCAAAAAATGATGGAAATATTCCTTTAAAAACATATTTGGTAAAATAAGGATATAAATGACCTTGACCCATAGTCTAGTAAATAGTAAAAATGTTTTGAAACACATTTTAAAGAAAACACGGATGTGGATGATTAAGAGGTCCCAATAGATACTCACATATAAAAAACCTTAGATAATGAAGAGATTGAGGAGTTAACTTTTACCTTGTACTTTTCCTTAGTAAATGGTATTTAAATTCCATTATAGTTTTTTAAACATTGTTATTAAATTATAAAATAACTATATACATAAATAGTATTTCATATATGATCCTCTAATATTGCTTTGTAAATAATATTTCAGTAGTATCGTCATTTCGGGTGTTAACTGATTTGTTTTCCTTTATATTCCTGGTCACGTAAGCTAGGATAGTTATGTATAGTATGTAATTTATTATTATAAAAAATGATATTATGTTCACAAACATTATTTTTAATCATGAAATGATACTTATTTTTTATTGATTACGACATGGAATGAATCTCATCGCGTTTGAGGAGACGGTAATCCGTACGTACGCACGAGAAACAGTATCATTATATTGATGGTAAAATTGTATATAATGGGATGGTATATAATATATATAGAATAATTAACAAGTTATATTAATTAATTACATCATTTATACTCATTATTATACCCATCCAAATAATGGTGTGTTTGAATAACAAACTACACCACGACGTGGGGACAGTAAGCCGTACGTACGCACGTATGGTGACTCTGTTATTTGTAAGATGGATAAAATAACTAATCGGGTTGTACAATATTTATAATAACATAAAAGTATGTATAAGGTACTGGATTTATTATTTTGTTATGGAAACAACAAAGAAAGAGGTAGCGGAAGAAGAAAATAACTTGAAATAGTGTGGTGAAATTATTACCTCTTCTTGGGGTGTTACCTTTGGAGTTGATCAAAAGGGCTCCATATATTAGAATTATGATCAGTGTAAGGACCCTAGGATGTTGTGCGAGAAGTTGGGAGGATATCTGATAAGGGGTTTTTCGAGCCAAATGGCTTTGGAGGTGTGAAATTAAGAGAAGGGGATGTACTCTTTTATAAGAGAGGTTAGGGTCACTTTAGGAAAATCTAGAAATATTATTTTATAATAAAAAAATTTCGGTTTCTAATGGCTTATAAATGATTTATTTCTTGTATATGGTGGGTATGGGTCGAGAACCTTTCAACCTATAGTTTTTAGACAAGTTTAGGTCACCATATTAACCTTATCATTTAGATTTAACTCTTAGTTAAATAGTTTGAAATTTATAATGTCACTTTGTATTTTTTTATTTTATGGTTAATAAACATACAATAAACATCCATGAAAACCCCAAGTGGTTCATTATTCATATATATATAATTATATAATCCCTTTGTCCACACCATACATTTTTATGAATATTATATAAATTAATAATATAGTATTTGTTTTAAAAACTCAATAATGTCAATTTTGAAACTATTACGTATTTTATTTTTTTGAACGCCATAAATACTTTATCACTTCGAATAAAATTTATTTAATCATCCATAACATGTTATATTAACCTATAAAATTAGTTTAATTTATCATAAGTCTAAATTAACATTTATTTAGATATTTATAATATCAATTATTTTAATATTTTATTAATTAGGTAATTACTGCATCATCATTGTGTCATATAGGAATTAAATTATTTAAAGTCTAAAAATTATAAATAAAATACCATTATGTAGGAAAGATTTTTATATTTATAATGAATATTTATAGTTTAATTTACCTTGTGTGTAAACCTATATTAAAAATGGTTTAGTTATTAAACTTTTAATTTAACACTTTTAACTCTTCTTTAAATAAAATAATAATAAATTTCCTAATCTAATCCAAGTGGACCAAAAGGATCATATTTAATTCCAAAGGAAATTTTTGGTCGAAGTTAACTTATCCAATATAATTAAGACATGTGTTAAGTAATTATAATATCATTTTTACCTTTAATTACCCTATTTACTTTTAAATGTGGTAAATAAAAGTCAAAAGTTACTATTCACCAAAAATTATTTTCATCTTATTGAACTAAAATTTAAATACTGATATTTACCGTTTCTTTAAGATTTTTAAAATTAAAACTCATAGAATTGGTAAAATTCTGGTTTATGAAAATTTTCAAATGCTCCAAGATTGTTGGTAAAAGATGGTAAAAAGTTCAATAAAATTTAATACATATAAACATATTATAAAATGACCCCAATGAATTTCATTGAACATATATAGGTATTATATATATATATTATGACCTAAAATATAATAAATAAAATAACTAATTATTTAAATAAAATTCGATTTTAAAACAATAACCGAGTGTTTTTTACTATTCATTAAAATTATAAGCTTTCAGAAAAATACCAAAAATTCACACGAAGCAAATTTTGATATTCCAAATCCAAAAATTAAGTCCATTTTGTAAAATAAAATTTTTTAAATTTTAAAAATTGTGAATTACTGTTCACAATGGCTAGTTTTATTGGTCGTGGTGTTTAAAAACATCAAGTTGCATCCAACACAAGTTATTACATTATTCAAAGGAAAATGTATCGTAGATGTTTGGGGTGTTTCATTCTCCCCTCCTTAAAATAATTTATTCATCAAAATTTATAGAATATTACTACATAAAAAGTTTCAGGTGGTTCTTTATCATATGTTCCTTGGGTTCCCATGTTGCATCTTCCTTCTTATGGTTTCTCCATAGGACTTCTACCAGACGAGTTGTCTGGTTTCTCAACACTTGTTCTCTTGTATCAAGAATTTAGACATGCTCTTTCCAATAAGACATATTAGGTTCCAATTCAATTTCCTCATAGGTGAGTACATGCATTGGTTCAGGCATGTATTTTCTCAATAGTGATACATGGAACACGTCATGTAATTTTGAGGGACTTGGTGGCATTTCCAAATGACAAGCTACATCTCTAATTTTTTCTAGAATTTTAAAAGGTCTGTTGTACCTGGTATCAATTTACCTTTCTTAATAAATCGTATAACATGGTTCCCTGGAGATACCTTCAAGAAAACATGATCTCCTACAAGAAATTTCAAATCCTTCCTCCTATTATCGGCATAGATCTTTAGCCTAAATTGAGCTTCTTTGATGTGGGTTTGGATAATATCAACTTTTCCATTGTTTCCTTAACATGTTTTGGGCCTATGAGTTCTCTTTCACCAACCTCATCCCGACAAGATGGTGTGTGAAATATCTTTCCATATAACGCTTTAATAGTGCCATCTGAATACATGAATGGAAGCTATTGTTAAAGTAAAATTATACAAGAGGTAAATACTGATCCCACATACCTAGAATGTCATGTGAGAAAGATCACAACATGTCTTCGGAGGTTTAAATAGTATGTTCTGATTGTTCTTTGGTTTAATGGTTGTAGGTAGTTCTCAAATGAAGTTTAGTATCTAGGGCCTTATAAAGAGTTTTCTAGAATATTGATGTAAAATGGGGATCACGATCAGAAACAATTGATAGGGGTACACCATGGAGTCTTACAACTTCATTAATCTATAGACTTTCCATATGTTCATGTGGTAAATATTCTCTTATTTCATGAAAATGAGTGGACTTAGTGAGACAATCAACAATGACCTATATTTAATCATTCCTTCTAAGAGTCTTTGGTAGCCCCATGAAATATTCCATCGTAAAATTATCCCATTTCCACTCAGATATGGGAAAAGGTTTCATGACACCTCCAGGTTGTTGCCTTCCATCTTTCACTAGATGAAAAACCTTACATCTTCACACAAAATTAGAAATCTCCCTCTTCATGTTGCCCCACCAAAAATGTTCTTCCAAATCACTATACATCTTGGTGCTCCTAGGGTGTATAGATAAATTAGATCAATGAGATTCATCCAATAATTTCCTTTTTAGATTAGGTATGTTAGGAAAACAAATTCTCTTCCTAAATTTCAAAATTCCATCATCATATATGAGATCACTCAATCTCCCATCATTCACACCTATTATCTTGATTTGAAACTCCTCATCATTAGTTTGAGAACTCTTTATCCTTTATAGTAAAGATGGTTTGGAAACCATTTGAAAAAGTATTGATGTTTCACATTTCATGGTTATTACCATATCCATATTTACTAGATCCATGAAAATAAGATCCCTTTCAACTATCATCTTTTTCAAAACAACATGATTCATTCTGCTCAAATCATCATACACCTTATTTTGCTTCTTTGGGTTGTAGTGTATAGTGTAATAAAAATCCTTTAGTAGTTAAACCCATCATCTTTGCCTCAGGTTTATTTCTTTCTATGAGAAAATATACTTCAAACTCTTGTGATCAGTATAAATCTCTCATTTTATACCATAGAGATAGTGTCTCCATATTTTTAGAGCGATGATTACAGCTGGTAACTCAAGATCATGAGTATGAATTTTTTACTCATGAATTTTTAGCTTCCATGATGCACAGGAGATAACTCTATAATTATGCATAAGGACACAAACAATTACTTTCTTTGAAGCATCACTATAAATAACAAACCCATCGTTCACTGATGGTAGAGTCAATATATGGGAATTGACTAATCTTTTATTCAGTTCTTCAAAACATTATTCTCACTCTTTTACCCAAAAAATTTTAACCTCTTTACTTGTGATCATGGTTAATGGGTTAGCCAACCGGGTAAAATTATGGATGAAACATCAATAATAACATGTTAAACCAATAAATCAGTGGACCTCTAATATACTCATAAATGATGACCAATCCTAGATTTCCTTGGTCTTTGAAGGATCAACAAAGATTCCATCCTTAGAAAAAATATGACCAAGAAAAGAAATCTATTGATGCCTGAATTCACACTTGATAAACTTCCCAAATAATTCATTTCTTCTGAGGGGTTTCAGAATAGTGCCAAAGTGATTTTATTGATATTCATAGATTTTTTAGTATACCAATATATCATCAATAAATACCACTAAAATTTCATCAATAAATTCCTTGAAAACTATATTAATTAGATCCATGAAGACAGAAGGTGAATTAGTCAATCCAAAAGGCAATACAGTAAACTCATAATGCATACACCTGGTTCGAAATGTTGTTTTTGGAATGTCTTCCTTATTTACACACAATTGATGATATCCATATAGAAGGTCAATCATTGAAAAATATTGATCTCCATTTAGTTGGTCGAATAAATCAGCAATGCACGGTATAGGATACATGTTCTTTATTGTTATAGCATTGATCTCCCTATAGTCAATGCACAACCTCATTGATCTGTCTTTATTCTTAACAAAAATGATAAGGGATCCCCTTGGAGAAAACACTAGGACGAATAAATATCTTATTACTTAATTCATCTAGGTTTTTCTATAGTTCAACTAATTCCACAGTGGACATTATATAAGGGGTCTTCGATATGGGCATTGAACTAAGAATTAAATCAATGGAAAACTTAGTTTCTCATTATGGAGGATGTCCAGGTAAATCCTCTGAAAACACATCAACATATTCTGGAACAATAGGTATGTCCTCTATTCGAACATTCATTTCCTCACCCATAGTTATTTCATTATATTCTTCCCTATTAATTGAATTTAGTAAAGCTACTAGGGGTGGATCTAGATAAGAATCTCATGGTGATGTTTCTTCTCTAAAGATAAGGTACCCCTTATAATCATGAATAATTTTAACCTCCATCTTATTACCAAAAAAGTTTGCATCATGGTCTGAAATCCAATCCATTCTGAGGATTATATCAAATTCAATCATGGGTATGATGATGTGATCAAAATATAAAGAACATTTATATGCCCAAATGGGAACTGATTCACAAAACTTTGTTGCGATGATACTTCCCTTAGCTGGTTTGATTGACAAAACCCTTGTAAAGTCAAATTAAAAATATCTAATTTTCTTAGAAAACTATGAAGATATGAAACAATGCAATGATCCAAAATGAAATATTGAATTGGCTAAACTTGATAAAACCATTAAATTACCTTCCACCACATCTTTCAGAGCTTCAACATCAGCATTAGTGATCACATAAGCTTGGAATTTCTCCCTTGTACTTTTTCGAGGTAAATTCAAATGGAAATTAGGACATTAATTAGAAAAATGCCCCTTTTTTCAACTATTGTATCATTAAAAACGGATAGCCTCTTTCTTCCCCTTTGAATCATGAGCATGGTATCCTTTTTCACAACACTTGTAACAGATTTCCATTCCTTTCAGGTATGTACTAGGGTGTTTCTTCCCACATCTACCACTGGATGGATATTACACTTTTCCCTTCTTCCCCTTATTTCTATTTCCAGAGTGTTTAGTGGATCTCTTTTTCTCTTTCTTTTCCTTAAATTCGTAAGACTTAGAGAATTCCTTTTCTATATTTATAGTGCATGATACAATATCTTCATATGATGAGAAGGATTGTGAGACTAATGCTCGATGGAGAAATGGTTTTAACTAATAAAATAATCGATCAATCTTACTCTATGGGTTATGTACATAATCCGATACATTCCTTTCTAACCTTGTAAAGTTATCCTCATACTTTGTGGCATTCTCATCCTCCTTTTGCCTCATACTCAAAAATTGTCTTTCCATATCTTCTTGACGGTCACGAGGAATGTATTTTTCTAAGAAAATCTCTTCAATCTCCCTCCATTCCATGTTAGATACTTCTTCATCTTCTTTAGTATTTTGAATTAATGACCACCATTGATCTGCATCTCTAATGAGGCGATAAACTACCTTTACAACTTTTTCCCTTTCGCTACTCCCCAAAGCCTGAAATATTTTCTCTAAAGAATTTATCCATTTCTCATCTCCTAATAGATTTTTACTCCCATTGAATGTTTCAGTTTGTTTCTTATGAAGTGGTGCTACATTTATCCTCTATGTTGTGCATCAGGGTGCTCTATATGGGTAAGGTTATTATTCAAAACCTCAATGAGTTTTCCCAGTATGGTGATAAGATGATCAGAACCAGTGGAATCACTAGCTCCACAATAATTATCTGGATTATGAGGGAAATCTCTACATGGATAACGTGAATTGATACGGTTTCCATTTCTTCCACTAGGCGCCATTTCTAATCAATGGCATATAATAGATTAGTTTATGAATCATAATATATAATTCCAAACTTGTAAAACACATAACATAAATAAAACAATTTATGGATATAATCCATAATCATAAAAATGTTTTCATTGAGGAGGTATATACACATAAATCCTTCATAATGGTTTATAATGAAAATGTGAATTATCCTATGTATATCCCCCGGGAGTGCCGTAACCAAGAGTGCAGCATGGCTCGTTTTCGTGCACTAGTTCCCATTCAAGTCTAGCTCAATGTGGTGTTTTCAGGTTTTACCACTAGGTACATCACTGCTAGAGCCACCTCTTCCTGTTCTTATCTAGACAAGGATGTATTTCTTGGAAAACTTAAAAAATCTCTATATTACCAAAATTATAGGAAGTTATTATATAATAATCCTCAAATTAGATCTTACGGTGATGTTCTCTAATCATAGTTTTTCTAAAAGTAGCTTCCATGGATTGTACTAAACTTCATTTGATACCAATTCTAAGGCCCTAACTTCAGTTTCCCAAAGTCGGTGCATTATTACATAACATTGGAATGATCCAAAGGGATCAAATCCCAAAATAACTATTAGTTTAGTAACCTTGGAAGTACTAGATACATTCATAAGTTTTACATTACATTATAAATTGAAAAACAACGACAACATTATCTCCATTGACCACATTCATATCCCTTAGACTCTCACTGAATGTCAATAATATTATAATTCTTCACATCCTGGAAAAAATAAAACATATAAAGGCATGAGCTCAGATGCTCAGAAAGGATAACAATATTGCAGAAACATTAATAAATAAGATTAAACATTTAAGTCAATGTATAAGTCTAAAACATAAGTCTTTTAAAAATAAACTTCTATATAATATATCCAATATATGTTAAATAATTACATTTACTTATTCATGTGGATATTCTAATAGTAGAATAATCACATGAAATATCAATATCCAATTTCATAATGATGGAATGCATAATGTCAGACCTCATAACCACATACTCAAGGCCTTGTTCCAAGACTAAAAATAATATTTTTTCATGGCCTTGTGCTTGACAATAGTTTATCTCATGAGAACTACCGATGCATTGAGGAGATAAGGATGGTTTCACCAGTCGATTAATAAATCTAATGCATTCCTCATATGAAAAGGTTTAAACATAACCTGAACATTTGTATTAAACCTAGCATATGAAATTTTAAGAATTTAACCATAAACCAAGAATGGTATAAAAATAACACATCCACAGTTAAATATATCACAAAACCTTCAATACAATATGGAATATTATTATCATAATAAATCAACTTCAAACATGTTCAAAATCCATCAAAGGATTTTCACATAGATAAAATCAAAACATTATGAGAGAAATATCTATTTTTGTTTTGAAATAATTAAAAATTCATGTAATTATAATAGAAAACATTTATTCTGAAAATATTCTTATAATTTTGTAAGGGAAGCTTCAAAGGTTTTATAAGGGCAGAAAATAGTTGCACCCGCCGTATGAGTTAAAAAACATTATTTCCTTATTTTTGTCGAAATGGTCCTAAAGTAACTTATTTGTAAAACAAACAAAAGATTCATTTCAAAACATATAAAGTCTAATAAGACTATAAATGACTTTAACATGTATTCTAGTACTTAGTAAAAAAAATTGAAAGAGATTTTTACGAAAACACGGATGTTAATGATAAAGAGGTCATAGTAGATACTCACATATATACAACCTCGGATAATGAAGAGAATGTGTAACTAACCATTACCTTGTACTTTTCCTTAGTAGATGGTATGTTAACTTCCATTATAATAGTTAAGAAATTGTTATTAAATTATAGAATATCTATATACGTATATTATATATCATATATGATCCTCTAATATTTCTCAATTAATAATATATCAGTAGTATCATCGTTTCAGGTGATAACTGATTTGTTTTCCTTTATATGCATTGTTACGTAAGCCATGCTTGTTATGGATAGGATGAATATGATTAATATAAATAATTATATTATGTTCATAAACATTATTTTTAATCATAAAATAAAAATTATTCTTGAATGATTATGATGGGGAATGAATCTCATCGCTTTTGTGGAGACGATAATCCTAACGTACGCACGGGTGACAATATAAATACAATTATGGGGAAATAAAATGTAATTTGATCTTATATCATATAAAAAGAATCATTAACATGTTATACTTATTATTTAAATCAGTTATACTCATTATTATACCCATACAAATATTAAAGTGTTTGAATAACAAACTACACCACGACATATAGACGGTAATCTGTACATACACACATATGGTGAATTTGTCAGTTATAGGATGGGTAGAATAACAAATATGGTTGTACCATATTTATAATAACATCAAAATATGTTGAAGGTACTATTTTTATTATTTTTTCATGGAAACAACAAAAAAAGGAAGTGGAAGAAGAAAATAACTTGAAAGAGGGTAGTGAAAGTATTTCCTCTTCTTCGGGGGTTTCCTTATGAGTTAATCAAAAGGGATTAATAAGTTGGATTTATCATCAATGTAAGGACTATAAGGTGATTTTATGGAAGGTTAGAGGATATTTGGAAAGTTTTTGGCTGATCTAAATGGCTATGGAGGTGTGAAATTAAGAGAAATGGATATATCCTTTTATAAGAGAGGCGAGGGTCACTTTAGTAAAATCTTTAAATATTATTTTATAATAAAATAATTTTTTGTTGATAATGGCTCAAAAATGATTTATTTCAGTTCTTAGGTGGTGATGGGTCGAACAACTCTCAACTAATAGGTTTTAGACTTGGTTAGGTCACCATATTAACCTAATATTTTATATTTAACTCTTAGTTAAATAGTTTGACATTTTCCATGTCTCTTTTTTTTCTATATGGTTAATAAACATACTCTAAACAACCAAGAGTACCCAAAGTTGTTAATTATTAATATATATCACCTTATATATGTCCTTTCGTAGAACCTTAGTTATTTATAAATACTATATCAATTAATAATATAGTATTTTTTTTAAAAAACTCAATTATGTCAATTTTAACACAATTTAGTTTTTTATTTTTTTGAAAGCCATACAAATTTTATCAATTATAATAAAATTTATTTCATCAACCCTAGAATGTAATATTAACCTAGAAAATTATTATAATTCATCATAAGTCTCAATATACATTTATTTAGATATTTATGATACTAATTATTTTAATATTTCATTAATGAGGTAATTACTGCATCATCGTTGTGTTATAAATAAATTAAATTATTTAAGGTATGAAAATTATAATTAAAATAACATTATGATGGAAATATTTTTAGATTTCTAATGAATATTTATAGTCTAATTTATATTCTGTGTAACCTTATATTTAAAATGTTTTAATTATTAAACTTGAAATTTAACAATTTTGACTCTTCTTTAAATAAAATAATAATAAATGTCCTAATCTAATTCAAGTGGACCAAAAGTATAATATATTATTTATAGAATTTTTTTTGGTCTAATTTCACATATAAAATAGAATTATGACATGTCTTAGAGATATTATAATATCATTTTTACATTTAATTACCCTATTTACTTTTAACTGTGGTAAATAAGTCAAAAGTTACTATTCACCAAACAATATTTTCATCTTATTGAACCACATTTTACTTAATTATATTAATGGTGTATCTGGAATTTTTGAAATTCAACTCACATAAGTGGTAAAATTATGTTTTTTGCAAATTTTCAAATGCTCTTAGAAGGTGGGTAAAAGACGGTAAAAAGTTTAATAATATTATATATATAAAAACTTATTATAAAATAACTCCAATGAATTACATTGAACATATATTGGTATTATTTATCAATTTTGAACTAAAATAAATTAAAATATAGTAACTAATTTTTTAAATAAAATTCAGATTTATAACAATAATGTAGTGTTTTTCACTATTCATCGGAAATTGAAAGTCTTCAAAAAAATTAACAAAAATTCACCCAGAGATAATTTTGACATTCTAAATCAAAAAATGAAATCAATCTTGAAAAATAAAATTCATAAAATTTCAAAAAGTGGGTATTAATTTTCATAACGATTAGTTTTATTGGTTGTGGTGTGTTAAAACTCCATGCTGCGTACAACACAAGCTACTGCATTATTCAAAGGAGAACATACCATAGGTGCTTGGGGTGTTACATATTTACTCCACAGTCTATATATATATATATATAGATATATATATATATATATATTATTTTTACATTGAAAAAATATTCCGGCCTCTAGAAGAGTTGATATCATTAATGAGTAGGGGATCATGGAATCAATTACTCCTTTTATTCATATTATTGGTCTTATGTTTGGGGGGAAACCATGACTTGGTCATTTATATCACATTTTTAGAAATATTATAAAATATTTGTATACCAGGAAGGAAACAACCTTTCTATGGAAGAAATTTTTTTTCTTTCGAATGTTTTTTAGTGTGTCAATTTTCTTTACTCATTCATGGTTTATAAATTGCCTTATGAACTTATCAATATTGTCAATACCTCATTAAAATTTTTATACAGTTGAAGAATCCTGCATGGAAAAAAGATATATCGTTCAATGAAACAATTGTTTCCAACCTATTGATTATGAAGGTCTTGGTACAAACAAATCTCTTCCAATTTAATCAATCATGCATGAAAACATGATATGCAGACTTATCAATGGAAAATAAAAAGGAAATAGATTTCTGAGATGCATATTAATGATAATTATCCATTCAATAAAATTTAATTATATGGATTATTCTATAAAGAAATATATCCAGTCTTTTTACTATATCAATTTAGTGAATTCTCAGAGATCAGAAAATATAAATTCACCTCTTGATTTGTGGTAAGACAACATTACATGTATAAGTCTTCTTAATATAATAAACTCTCAAGATCTATCACATGACTCAAATGTGTCCATTAATGATCATATGGAGAGTCCCTCGGTAATTCTTCCTAAATAAATCATTATAATGGTTTTGAACTATATCTTTAAAAATGGTGATGACTTATTTGTTTTGTAACCCTCATCTAACAGAATAGCATCTTATAAATCATTCTATCGGGATGTTTATCGAGGGAAAAAGAATTACTAGAATGTGAATTTGAATATATGATAGATCCTCCAATATTTATTCTCTGTTATTTGGAGGGTTTTGTATTTCAAATTGAGCAATGATTTTTTGGAATACTATTTTTATTAGCCTAAGATTGAGGTTCACCTTATTCTTAAAATACATGGATGATATTAATCAGTTTTTACTTAAATAAGACATCACTACATCTCTAGGAAAATTTATTGATGATTAATTTTAGATGGTAATTCAATACGTGGAAAAAATACAAGGTCATCTTATGTCATGTACCAAGACGCATCTTTCAATGAAGTTACTAAACGACTTATTGCAGGCTTATTTTAAAATTATACCAAACTTTTGTACTAAATTGAAAAAGTAGATTCACGAAAATATTCCATACAATTATATACATACTTATATAAATTATAATTACTCGGAGAAATGCTAACATCCATTAAAATGGTCATTGTGATAACTAAATTCATGATCTTACTGTGCTTAAGAATCTTGGCATTACAGTTAATTATCAACCTCCTTCTTGAAGCTTAGAAGTCTTATGGGTCCCCCCATTTTAGGGAAAGATAAAATGTAACATATATAGTGATTTGAGATGGAATCCAATACCTTATGTGTTTGGTTTAATATTCATAAATCACAATAATTATGTTATGGGATGCTTCTATAGTTCATGTAGAATAATTACATAACTTGATGTTGAAATGCTTAGTATTTTCTCTACAGTTGTAATGGTTAGGCAAAGAGGATGCCTCTAGTTGTGTCTTGAATATTATTATACTAATGTGTTGTAATATATTCAAAATTTAACCAGTCATATTTCATGGAAAATTACATCTAAATGGACGAAATTCTAGGAACCTCTAATGTCTATACATATCATAATCACACATACTTATCATGAAGAAAATTGTCTGGCTTATTGGATATGAAATAAGGGGGTTGATTCTCTAAATTAGATCTTGATTAAAGAAATTCATTATGGGATCTATTATTTATTTTAAATCTAATTTTTTTTAAAAAATATTTTTTTTAGACTTTTGTAACATTAATTTTATTCATTAGAGGATGACTTTCCGTTTGGGGAAAGCACTGATTATTTTCAATATATTAATATATTCAAAATTTATAAATGTGTTTAATTAAATAAAAACACACCCACAATGAGAAATATATGAATTTATATGTTTTTTTATCAACACACGTGTACACATAAAAATTATATTTATATATTTATAAAAACACACAAACACTCATATAAATATTTTTATTAGAATACAATCACATAGAAATAAAGGAATATATTTTTACACACACACATATTGACATATATATATACTCCTCCAATCATAGGAAAATATTTTATATTATAATGGAATTGTTTTTGTAATATTTATATATTCATATATTTTTAAATTATAGAAATAAAATTAATCAATGTTTTTTATTGTTTTATAATTTATATTTTTAAATATAAATTTATTAGGTAAATATATTTTAATATATATATATTTATTCATTTTTTTCAAAATATTTATATATTTAATAATATAATTCATTGTTTTGTAAATATATATATGTATATCTACAATAAGAAACAAATATTATGTATATATCTATATATATTACCAATTCTTTAATAATAATTTGAAGACATAAAATCAAATGACAACAATAGTTAGTGATATTTAATATTATTTAATTTAGTTCATGTTAATATATATATATATATATTAGGTTATAAATATGTTTATAAATTATAATAAGTATAACTTAATATATATATCTATTTCATATTTATAAAATTATATTTAAAAAAATACATTTCCCAATGAGTATACATATTTATATGTAAATTAAATTATTAATGGTATAAATTATTTGTTCTAAATAACAATTGATAAAGGGATTCTATTATCAATGCTAAATTAAAGGTAATATAAAGGGATTCCATTATCAGGGCTGAGAAAAATGCTAATAAATATCACCCTGAATCAACCTCTTTTAAAAAAACAATAATTTCGTATTAATTTTAATTTAGTGATCCCTTTATAAATGATTTCATTCAACAACAATAATTTTGAAAACTTTTTTCTTCACATATCATGTTTTTTGAATGATATCATGATTTGGTGATAATGATACAAGGATTTTTCCATGACTTATAGTTTGGTCATGAAAATGAAAATGGATTTCAATTTGTTGAGAAATTAATATACTTAGTTCATAAGGTTTTCTAATCGACATGAAAATGTGGAACATGCATGGTATGATGATATCTATAGTGGAAAACAAGATATTGTTTTCACATGAGATTTAAGGGATACATGATAAAATTTAATATAGACGTTCATATTGGTCACCATTAGATATTTTAACATGGAAAAAAACATCATTATGAGAATATAGATAATGGTTGAGAATTTTATCAGAGGATTATTTGGGTTTGTTCTATATTATTGGTGATAATTTCCTATAATCACTATAGCTCAATCTTTAGCATCTGCACTATACTCTATCTTATTAATTAACTTGGTAACTGATAGGAAAAACCATTGGAGAGACATTTTAAGATCATTATTATTTCTAAAGTGGAATATGAGGACCTAGTGGGATGATAAAAATCAAATAAAATTATGTAAGATGCTACATGTGGTCATATCTATTGTGTGGGAAGTGATTCTCATCATGATATCATTCATGGGACATCGATATTATCAGTCTTGGAACATTTTGGTCACATTATAATAAATATTTTAGGCCATAAATCATGTTCCTTCATGGTATATTAATGTTGCAATATAGAAGACTCGATAATTATTTGTCATTCCACATGGGAAAAAATGTGGTTTTACTTACCGAGGGGCATTTTTCCTTTGGTATTATCATTTTTTAATCGCCTAATCAAAATAGATATATTGAGTCTTTAATAATTATAAGTATATGGACATATATTTATATATTTATATATATATTAATTGTGGATAATTGTTATTTGAAAAAATTATTAATCATAAAAAAATGAATATTACTTTCATTATGGAAACATCAATAACAATAATGAAAACCAAAAAAATAATAAATAGTATGTATGAATGACAGAAATGAATTTATAAATACACACGAGCCTATATAATATGTGTATATTCAAATAACTCCTTACATATTATGTTCTATTCCACTAAAAACAATTTTTTGTTTAAATTTTTTAATTTCTATATATTTGTATTTTTTGGAAAAGTCTGAATAATGACACTTTTTTTAATCTTCTTTAGTGTGCCTCAATTACAAATTAACTAATTTTCCAATTATTTATCAATGAACCATCAATAAACCCTTCAACCAACATGAACTTTATTCGTTCTTTTTAGGATCATGAAATTTATGAATATATTACATCATAGATATCCCAACCCAGCATATTCTCCTTCTCTCATGATTGACTAGGAATAAGTATACTAAACCAAAAAATAATAAACCACCATGTTTTCATCACATGTAAATACCTTCATCATTTTCAATAAAAAATAAATTTTATCCACTATATAAGTGACATAAATAAAAATATGACATCAATATTAATAATTTTGAAATAAAATAGTGATGTTATGATACTATAATCAAAAGAATCAATTCATATGATTTTATAAATAAAAAATCACAATAACAATATTAATAATAGTAATAATAAAAAGAGACAAAAAATTAGAAATAATAATAATTATAACAGTACAATTATTATTATTAAATAGTAAATTAAAATATATATACATATAAGATATATACACTCAAATATGTATATATATATATATATTTGTGTATGTCTGTAAAGAGAACATAGTTTTTTATCATGATATATGATTTAGAAAACTGAAATTTTAAAATCCCATGTTTTTTCACAATTATTCAAAAAGTGAAGATATTAGAAATATATAACATATACTAATTGGGAGTTTATAGAATTATAAATTATAGTGTTTCATGATAGTTATGGCCAAGAATTATTAGTTCTGAAGGGAACATGTGAGGAAAATATTGTTAGTAAAAGATGATTAACCAATCTGTTTATCTATTTAGAGATATTGAGTTAATGAAAATGAAAAATAATTAATTGGGATGTAGATATATATCTTAGTTATCCAATTAATATTACAAAAATTTGATGCATTAAACATCTATAGTTGGTCCTAGTGTAATGGAAATTATTATGCATATTTCATCATATTAGTGTTTCTAAAATTACTTTTGGTTGTGATGTGGTTTTTGTCTTTAGAATCATGATTCCTCATAATTATGATGGTCTATTTTTTTAACATATAACCATGTGATGGTATAAATCATATAAAACAGTTTGACACATGAAATGATATATTTAATGTCAATATAATTATATATGTTTTCCTTTATATAATTAGAGAGTGAAATAATGAGATGATATATTGATTTTTATATTATCGGTCTCTCATTTAGATGATAAATTAGGCTCTGAGTATGTCTGTGATTGAAAAGAAGTGTACATAATTAGCATCATGAATGTAATCGTGATGATTATGGTAGTTATGAGGATAATAATTATTTTTATTATAATTTTGTGTAGATTATTCGATGGTGTGAGTAGATCAATGATTATAGATACACACATTATCATGTGGTGGTCAAAATAGTATATTAACATTAGATAACTAACTGTGGAATATGTAAAATAGACACGGTCTCTCATTGGGTTGGGGTTTTCATTTGGCATGAACTATAGTAACCCACATGACCTCATTCTATATTGGTACGCTATACAGATATTATAAAGATATAGCCATGACACATAATTATATTTCCACTTGTTATGTATAATATCGAACACCTTCATAAGAATAAATTATGACCCAAAAAATTAAATGAACATAAAAAATTGATTACTATAATGAAAACTATAGTCTTCTATAATGACTAAATTTCCCCCATCTTATCCCACCTCTAGTCCATTTTAAATTACCCAAATGGAAAATATAGAGTATCTATGTTATTAAACATATGATCCCAACATTATAATTCATAATCACCAAAGTAATTTTAAAAATCTTTAAAAATATAATTTTCGATATTTTCAATTAGGAAGTTTCGGAATGGTCACATTAATGTTACCTATTTTTATCAAAAAAATCAATTACTAAAATACACAATATTATTTCCTCTCAGTCACATTTTATCATGGAGAATTACAGTGTCTCTATTTTTCAACCCTCATAAGTCTCCACATATTAGTCGTGAAAATTAGGCCTTCGGAATAACAGCAACCCTCTTATACCATCCCCATGGGTTTCATCTCATTTTTTGTTTTCAGACTTGAAAGTTGACACATCCACAAAAATATTAATCTCATATAATAAAAAATGATCATCTATATTAAATGTTTTCTAAAAAACATGAAATATGTTGGATTATTGTTTTTATTTGATTGTTTAATTTTTATTATAGGTCATCTACATTATAATTTCAGCCTCCTCCCAATAATATATCTTACTCATGAGGGAGACATTTAATGATTCTGAACAATGTCTCTGATAAAATTAAATAATAATGGTAGGAAAATAAATAAAGAACCTAGTAGTTATAAATGAAATCATGCAACCATGGGGAACAATTTCATATATTAATCCATGAATCATTTTAATAGTTTCAAACATGTTGAATCCTTTAACTAATGAAACTATTTTATGAAATGGTATATTTTTCTTCCAATGAATTGTAGTATTTCATGTTTTAAAATAAAGCAATGTCCACTAAATTTCATGATCCATATGCACGTATAAACGCCTTAGCAAATTTTATTAGAGGAAACATTTTTTGGGATACTCTTTGTTCAGTAATGGATGCTATATAATATCTTAAATCATAAACGCAACTTTTTCATCTCCTGAAGTCCAATAAAGTCACCATGGACACTTGTTTTTTAAGATAATATGTGAACTAACTTATGAAATCCACTCAATTTATTTGAATTCACTTGATTTTTTTAATACCAATCCAACATCCATGTTGAACATTGTTCATGACGACACATAATGAGATGTTAAAATATTTTTATAATAAATCATTAATCTTTTGTTAGACTATGATATATTAACCTATTATATTCATTTACCATGAGAAAAATTATGTGACATTAATGGTCCATTGGGAACATAATCTTATATATCTATATTCATTTATTCTATATCCATATACAAAACCTGAATTATGGCTTTATTATATCTCTTGAATAATTCTCCAACATTTCATTGTTTTTCAAATATTTTTTATATAGATTTTAATACATAATATTTATAAAATTTGTTGGTTTCCCCTTTTTGTGACTTGATTTTCCTTTCCAAATGATGTTATGATGCACAGAATTTTCCTATCACACTGTAAAAAATTATGCAACATATACTAACTAGTTTTTTATTCTTACACCAAATGGGTATATAAGATGGCTCCTTGATTCGAAATCTGAACTCTATTACTATAATATCTAATTTAGACCGTTACAATAATATATCAACTAGTATATAAATTGTATATGAAGAAATATTTCCTTTATAATGTTTAAGAATCCTTATACATCATTCCCCTTTGCCTATAAAAATAAAATGTCTTCAGTAGTAATTAATTTGTGAACACCGTTATCCGACCTGAATAATTGAATTTACCTTATGTGATGTCTATAAAATGGTATCATGACCAGATATGAAGATTAGCTATTTAATGAGAATATGATACTAGTACATTCTTAGGTGATGGGTATATGATACCTTATATGAGGAATAAAGGATATTTTATGTTATTAACATATGGTACCTTATGTGATGAATCTTTTATGTCATCATTCATGAGGATATTAATTCTAATGAGATGAGTACATGATACTATATTTTAAAAGAATAGGATTCCCCATGGAATAACATTAAGAAGATTAAGCAACCATAATTCATGGATCTAAACCGAAAATACATTCTTTCTTATTGAAATGATCATTATATTTCTGTTTCATGAACAATAATGTAGAATCTATTACTCAATAGAAATAAAATAATCAACATCTCAAACGGAATGGTTTTCCCTTTGGTAAAAAAACAAATTATATATTTAACCAATGTGTAAAAACACAATTCCATGAATAGGATTCATCATCATGTTTTAAATAAATGAGGGATTCAATGTGTTACTCTTTTATTTAGAATATGATTTAGATCATTATTATTCTTTTTCATTTTAATTATAGATAGTACTAAGATTTCAAAATAATTTTTGGGCAGTTGGTGGAAGTAAAAGACCACCAGCTAGCAAGTGGATGGAACTAGCTGGTATGTATAGGATGATCAAAAAAACATATGTAAAGGAGCCACCAACTATCCAATAGTCTCCCATTAAGTCATATATAGAGGTTCTTTGGTTGTAGTAATTCTACCTCTACTAAATTGATATCTAGTGGGATAATGCATAATCGTCAGTTGACACCGACTTACTGGAGAGGCCTAATAACTAACTGGTGAAATAACTATAAAAGCCATTTTGTATGGTTATAAATTTTATTTTCACATGAATTATTGATTTTATTTCTCTAGTCCTACTCCATCAACATTAATTCTATTTTTTATTTGTATAGAGGATAATTTGTGATAATTTTGGATATTTCCATCATTTTATTGGGATTCTATTGGTCTGATCAAAATATTTTTTCTCTTTTAGTGTATTAAAATATGTGAATCCTTTATAGTTATTTTTATTATCTTCTTCTCCATTAGTTTTATTTATTTTGAAACAAGATATCTAGACCTTTCATGGACATGGAAAATTGATATTGTTTCTCTAGGATTTGATTTCTCTACTATACGATCTTATTATATATCTTAACTCTTTTTGAAGGGAATATCATATTAATAATTATTCAGGATGGTGTATTTATCCAATGGTATATCAATTAGAAATCATTGTTTTCCTATTATAATTTTATTTGGGTATGAATTTTGAAATAGTATTTGATATTTGGGGGTAAGGGTATATGGTTTTTATTATGGGTTATCTCTGAGATATTGATTTATTCTCATGATATTGTAAAATAAATTCTTCATAGATGAATTGAAAATAAAAATGAGATTTAAATAATGGATATTTTACGACATGGCTAGTGAATATAATTTTTGAAAATGTGGAAAAGTTTTGGAAATAGATTTTTGAATATAAAATGATTGGTAATCATGAATTTTTATTCCATGAATGCAATGAAGATATAATAACGCCATCCTAGACCTTATGGATTTTGTGAAAAATAAACTATTAAAAGCCCTGCTTGGTTAATATATAAATCAGGGAATTTTCCTTGATTATATGGATTTTAGGGTATCCATTATTAGGGACTACATATCCATGAATTTTGGAGTCACAAATGCCACTATGTCTTGCATTGTGTGTCATAGTTGGTCAGTTTGGTATATACATGATCCATGGATTCTCATCTATGAATTATTGATATTTAATTAAATTCTTGTATATTTATATAGTTATTTTACCATATGATCATTATATATAAATTTGTTCATAAAAATTATTTTTACATCCTCTTATTCCATTTAAGTGGAGATATTTACATTTGTTTTGTTAATTTGAATATTCCATGACTTGGAATATGAAGTTTTTTTTGAAATATAACCAAAGGATGAGATTAATATTAGAAATTGTTGCTTTAAAATTTATTTTTAACTGTTTTTCTGAAAAACAACAAGTAGATTCATGGGAGCATAAATTGTATATATTCTTGGTGGTATGTTATGTGTCTATTGAATTCTCACCCTTTTCATCCATTGGATGTTTACATACATGGTTTTATTCGATACATACAAAGGGAAGATATCTAGGTAGAGGATAACTCTACAACATCATGTTCCCATTTCGTTGGCTTAGGATGGTAGTCAACTATTATCAGTTGGAGATATACCAATGGGTTTATTGAGGCACCATGTATATTATCATTATATTTCTTATTTAGGCCTCATTATCTCATTATTGTGTTTTAATCATGAGTCTCAATATGGGAAATATGAAATATTATGGAATTATATTCAAATACTATGATTATTTTTGTCAATGCATATTTGTATTGTAGAAAAAAATAATTACACTATTTTGTGTACCATATCCTGGTGTTATTCACCAACCCATGGGGATCCGGAATGCACATCATGCCATATGGTCTCCAATTCATGTGATAATATGTGTTTACCCAGGTTAGTCTACTAGAAAATGTAATTAGAACATAAATATACATTATAGCATGTTTCTTTTCTTATTTATATCCTTCTTATAGATAGGGAATATTTTTATACTTGATATACGGCTACCAAAACTTGAATGATTAGGCGGGAGTATACCTAGACCACTCACATTCTTGAGTATCCTAGAATTAACATCGTATGATTGGGGTTGTATATATTTATTTATATTATTTTGAACCTCTTCTCTTTAGACTATTAACTTTATTTTATGATAAAGGAATCAAAGTATTTTCAAATTATTTATGTACTCTTGTTTTATATATCATGGATCCTCCACGAATAAAAACTTTTGGAAGTATAGAAAATTATATGGAGAAATTTTCATAAGATAATCCTTTAACTAACATGGTGTATGTAGAACCCATCAACTGGATAATATTATTAATGGGCTAGGTCACCAATGTTTAAATATAGTGAATTGTGTATAATACATCAAAATTTTCAAGGGAACATCCACAAATAATTTGAGTCCACATTGGTGAATTTTTATCGAAAAATGGATCAATTGGTCTGACTGATTTCTCTACTTTTTCTTAAATACATAATAATCCATGTTTGGAATCACCATATCTATTCTTGAAGGGATGTGAATAATGTTCTTGGAATATATTATAAATGTTTTGTTTCATGAAGATGTCAGTAGTATTACCTTTAATATATACATCAATCAAGAGTTCAATCCAGATTCACATAGATATGTAAAGGAATGGGAATTTTTAACATTACAGTAGGGAGATAATTTAGTCATTTAGTATGCCACTAAGTTATCCAAGATGCTTCACCACTCTCTATTTATTTTCTATAATTATTATATGATGTGATGTAGGTTTTAAATGAGTTGTAGGTGTGATATTTAATCTATGTTTATTTCTTTGTTCCTACACACATATTGCAGTGTTTGAATTTGGAATATATGGTTGAGATATACATTGTTGTCAATATAGGTCTTTTTAAACCTTATTTGGTAGTTTTAGGAAGTTTGAGTTCAATTTCAAGATAGAAAAGTATATATGGTGATTATTGATTTGGTGGTGGTAGGCGTTAACAATGAAAATCAGAGAAATTTAATGTGGTCTATTAACTATATGGTAAAACTAGACAACTAAAAAATTGTTTTAAAGAAAAAATCCTAGTCTGTAACACTTTATTTAATTATGGTAATATAAAATGTTCATTGATGATCAATCAGGGAATGTAGAGTTGTATCAACCTCCACAAAGGGATTGTATCTTTTACCTAACACTACATAAAGGGTTTGATATCATACTTATGAAAATGGTGACACTTAAGAAATAAATAAGTTGTAGAATGAGGTAAGATATTTTATACAATATTTTCTTCATCATAGAAGATAAATGCATGATCGTCTACCATGAGAGGTGATATGTTTTTTTAATATTATATGGTTATTTATTTATTTTATACTGCTGAAACTCATTCATTTATCTTATCTGCATTGATCGATATGTAATGTTTGAATCTGATATTATCCATTTCTTTTTTACTCGTTCCACTCTCTTAAGAAAGGATTTGAAGAATGAATTAAAATATATTGAGTTCCAGGTGATTACTTCCAACCAAAAATGATATTCGTATTTTTTTCATGATATTTATTTCATTGATATTATCATTTGTATTGACTGGAAAACTAGAAATAAATCCTAGGACAATTTATTTCATCATTCTGGGTTGTTTCTTTCTACATATGAATTCACTTATGTTTTCCTTGGTTAGTGGGATATGATATCTAGAAGGGATGGTTTCATTACTCATAGTGATGCAATGATCTAATACAAATCGATTGATTTGTTTCTTGATACCATTCATCCAAACTATAATATTATACTTCTAGTATTGGTTAGATATTATCCTAATCTCTTTCAAGATTAATTTTCTAGGTTACCACCTCATAATGAATTTGAGTTTTATATAAACATGACTATGTGGAATAAAACCATTTTTCCACCTATCAAAATAGAAACCAAATAAATGAAAAAATTAATGGTTTAGATAAAATATCATGAGGCAAAGTGATTTATTCATCCAAGCATTTTATATTGGGAATCACCAGTGATGAATCCAAGGAAGGTAGATGAGAGTATCTAATCTTTGGTAGATTATCAGTAACATAACCAGGTGAGAGTGATGAACATGTATGTGTTACCCATTATTGATGATTATTTTTATAAAATCCATAGGTCCTAGTGGTTTTTGAAAAATTATATAAGATCTGGTTATCATTTCTATGGTTTTGGGAGATTGATATCCCTTCTATGGAAATTTATAGTACGTATCCACATTATAAGTAATTGGTTATGTAATTTGGTCTTACTAATGCTCATGCAGTGTTTATGTTTTTGGCTAATAAAGTCTCCTTTAGATTCATGGATTATTTTTTGTTTGTCTTTGGTGATGATATTCTTCATTTTTCAAAATCATATAAATTCCATGCAAAATATATGAATGTATACCTTATAATCTTGATAGAACATCATTTATAATAATGGATATCTAAATGACTATTTTAGATTATATTTATTAAATATAGAGGATATGTGGTTTTAGGGGAGGGTGTCTCAGTGGATTATGAAAGTGTTCATGTATTGAGGACATTGGATTATCATAGAAATGTGTTTGAAATTTTTATTTTACTGGAATTACCTTATTATTATAGGTTCTTTATTTGGTACTTACGTAACCATAAATCCTATATGATAGAGTCAGCCGATAATGATGTCAATGTTTAGTGGAGTAATCATCACCATAGAACATTCGGGGGATAAAAGTGAGTTTGATTTCATCCCTAGTGTGGATTCTTCTTTAGTTTGGTGTTGGTTAAGATGATTACTATAATGCATCATGTAAGGGTTAGGGATGTGTTCTAATGTATTAAAGGAAGATAGTAGTTTATTATTCTTATACATTATTCAATCAAGATAATAAATATCAAATTCATGATCTTTAGTTTGGATATATTGATGAATTCACATTAGACATAGTTTTATTACCACATGAAGTTGTAGTTTATAATGTATTTAGAATATAAGGTTATGTAGTAAATCGTCACTCAGTGGGATCTACTATTTAGGAAATATTTATTTTTAGAGTTCCATTAAAACAATTTATATTTATATTTCATAAACAAATGGAAAAGGGAATTTGTTCATAGATCCAATATTATGAAAATTATTGTGTAATAAAGCAATGGAATTAGTGGAAGAGTGGCAATAATTGAGCTGGTTTACTGAAACTATATTGGAAGAATAGATAGTTGGTGAGTGGGTATTTATACCATTATCATAGAAAATATTATTTATAGGTGATCCTATTTGACTTGTATGGGATAGGAATGATTTGTGTCATTCTTTTAGCATTAATCATTATATTGGGGAGTGTAACATACCCCGTTCTGGTACGCTCTCACGTGGACGGAATGGGTTGTATATGATACCTCTAGTGCACCTCCCCATATGGAAAATCCTTTTGACTGGTAGTGGGGGTGTGATGTGTATAATTTAGAGACTATACCCTCTATTATTGATTACAATGTAATAGAGTAAACATGTAATGAAAAATACCAAAGTAATGGAAAATCAATCGAAATATTATATCACAAACCTTGGATATAATGGAGATACTAATAAACTAATAATTTTCAATCATGTAATGATATGATATTACATATATAAATAAAAAAATTAAAAAAATTGGAATTATAAGAAACAGAAAAAACTCAAAGACCCTTTCCATAAACCACCGGTTAGTCCCATCTCTATACAACAGTCCATCTAAGTAGCCAATACTTAGAAGGAAGGTACCTATACCTTGTCCAATCCTACAACCAAGTAATCTTCTTGGGTAATAAATAGAGGCATGGATAGGATGTGTATGAAATTTTATATTCTACTCCACAGTTTCTAATCAAATACTGTCATATAATAATTGTTTACAATATATAGATAAATAGGTGATTTAATTATATAATTAAAATAATACATTAATCAACCTACATCTACACCATGACAGAATGTCACTGATCATATAACACAAAAATTACATACATATCTATATGTAAAGGGATAATCAAACATCTGTAATATTCCTTAGTATACAAATTTCAACATCTAGTTACTTTCCAATATATAATCATTTCCACATGTAACACTGGGAAAATCCCAATATATAAGCATTTCAGCATGTTCCACAGGGAATAATATAATATATAAGAATTTCAACATTTGGTAAATTCCTAATATATAATCATTTTGACATGTATCATTGGAGGAAGTCCTCTATATAATTATTTCAGAATCAATAAGGATTTCTATATGTATATGTATTATAGTATGTACCACATAGGTCATAATAGAATGTATATCACAATATCACGTCATATGCCTCAATAATTAATTCTGTAAATTAACATTTTTCATTCAATCTCACTTTCATTTATATGCCAAATGAATAAAAATCATATCAATAACAATTAATTCAATACATAGGGATTCAATATCATGTAATCACCAATGGTCTCATGTCATGCTCAACACACTAAAAACCACTATCCATGTTCTTGTTATTCAAATAGTTTATCATGAATGGATTTCCATAAACCAGGTAAAATCAATAGTTTAACCAAAATGAAACCAACCAATATTACCATCTATGGTTAACCATAAATCCTATAATAATTTAATTCGGGTGAACATTAAAATAGAACATTAATAATTTTACATATTCATAATAATTAAAGAGACCATATGGTTTGGTTTAGACCCCATACCATTATCTGGATATCAATGCAACACTTCCAATTGAATAGTCAAACAAGGAAGAAGGCACATTGGATTGAATGATGATCCAATATCAATATATGTCAAGATCAAAACCCAAATACAAACCCATTCTAAAAAGACTTCCACTACCATAATAATGGAATGAAATAAGATAATGGAATCCCAAGAAAAAACAAAAACCAATAATTGGATATGTAATTGATACATATAAAATGATATAAGACACTCCAAAATGACATGATAAATTTCCTTGGGTCATGATTAGAGGGCTTCGATTGATAGAATGAAAAATAATCATACAATCTACTCATGTAAAACCATTGTGTCGGAGGAATACAATTCATGTAATAATTTCACATCATGTATTTACGCATTTGTAAGTTACTCAAAAAAACCTACCACCTTTGGTTCATATTTATACCAACTGAAATTTAAAAAATTTGAAATAGGTTTACTAAATGTAACCACATCATGCCATGATTCAGTTTCGGACATGTGTCTACTGTATGTTACCCACCGTGTGTAATTTTCCAGCAAACAATTATACACCTAGCTTATACATAAGGATCTGAATAACCTCCAAATACATCCAAACTTAGGTAAAACCCTAATATTCTGATTTATAATGTTTATACCTGGACATAATAAATAAAAATTTACATACACCACTTGAATTTTGGTCATTCCCCCAAGAACGACTCTCCATCACTAAACAAGACACAACCATTGGGGTCCAACATAAAAAAATGGTATATACATGGAAAAAAGATCTGATCTTACAACATCAACGTTGTATAACTTCTCATCCCTGAGCTACTCTTAGCATCATTGTGAGGTCTCATAAAACAATTATGGCCATTGTTCTTTCATTTCATACACTCCTTCATAGGAAACCTCTTGAATATGACCAAGATACTATTTCACTCAAAATATAGGGATAATCCTACCCATAGATACTTTTCACTATGGTCAATAATTTAATGTAGATCCTACTCAAATGATTTATTAGTAAAACGTTCGATGTCCTTTACATCTACGTCATGGGATGGGCCGATAATATATCTCAAATTTTGTGACAAATGAAACTCATTGTTCATGGAATTGTAAAACTATGGGAGGGAAAGTCGATACGCTATTGTACCATCCTTATCCACTATCTTAGATGACCTAGATCACTTGGGAAAAAACATCCCCAGTTTCACGATACAAGGTTTCCTTGATCTAGGTGAAACCCGATGGAAAAAATGATGTCTGGCCATGAACTACAGAGTTCTCCTCTGATAGTAAGTGTAGTATTTAGGCCATCTCTAAGTAGTCATTAGTTGCCTATTGATCAGATGAAACTTCTCAGAATTCGCATGCATGAGACAAGACCTAATAGGAACTAACTCACCCACCTTGAACCAAAAAATAAGAAAATGTAATGACCAACAATATGATGTGATAACCAGTTCGATTGGAATTGATGGAAAAATGTTGTTATTATATTAAAACATCATGATTTCTATTAACTATAGTCATCAACATCATGATCATATTTTCAGAAATTGTGTAGGGGTGTCTGACGGTTGATCTATCACTAACAGAACTAGGCAAAGGGAAATGCTACCTTCATTGGTCATTTTTGGAAACTTTTGGTCACACTCAACCATTGATTTCTTTAATTTGTGCCTTTATTTTCTCATGGGGTGTCTCTTCTCCATTTGAGGTTACTTTTATCTTGTGAAATTATTATTCTGTCCACTACTTCCCCTATGAATAATTTTTTAGAGCTTGGTCCTAAGATTTGAAAAGATGTGGGGACTAGTGATTCAACAATTCTAGGTGGTCCTTGGATATTCAAAAATGGAAACTCTACAATTATATGGTGGTTTGGGGAAAACATATAATCAACATCTACCATTCATCAACCCCTCCATTCTTCAAGTTGTGGAAGATGCTCCGAGTGGATTCCTTTATATGGATAAAGAAACATGAATCCTCTATTCTTCCCCAGTGTAACACATCTATAGGGAGGTGGGCCTTGTAGCACCCCTCCCATATCACATCCTCATTTTGACATGTCATGACTTCACATAGTGGAAACTAGTTTTCTTCTAGTCCCCTTATAGCTTTTTAAGGCATTTAATATTAAAGGGAAGTAAGAGACGGTGTACATGTGTAAGTATCTCAAAAATAGAATGTTTGTTTCTAAAGTAGCCATTTAGATGTCTCCATCTTTATTATAGAGGACCAAGAACCGTCTTCAATACGTATGTATCCAGATGTTCCCTTCTCTCATCATTTTAAGAATTATTCACCTCCCCTTGAAACGGTTCCCCCTCTTCAAGATAGGTCTCATGTTCCTTTATTGGGTACTCATCGCCTTTCTGATGTGTTATTTAGCTTGGTTTTGGGTGTTTTGGAGAAAACATCACTCATAGCCTCTAGTAAGGATTGTACAATATTATCATCGGATGTGGAAACAGATTATATTTCTCATGTTTATAGTTCATGTATGACACTAGAGGACATACCTAGGGTAGCTCAAGCCCACATTACTCCCTCAGAGCATCTAGAGGTCTTATTCATAATGAAACTTAATGGGTACCTAGACACCCTAGTTTTATCCTACCCTACCTCCTAAATTATTATAATGTGACCAATGAACTTTTTTGAAGCTTTTTTAATATCCAAAAAATTTGATTACCCTATTTATTCTCTAATATTTTCCAAAGAAGATAACGACTCAAAACTATAGTCTGTGATGGGTGATGATTGGGTCACATGATTTAAGGAATGACAGTTCAATAAATGTATGGTACCATAAACATCTCATATCATGATATATGGCCACAATGAAAATTCTTCAAACCACTAATGTCTATGATCAATGTAGGGATTTCCCAGGGCCTCGAAAAATAAGAAAAATATTAGGTTGTCTTTTCTGAAGACCTAAAGTATCATGCCTCTTTGTTTACATCAAAAATATAAATACAAGGAAAATGATCTAGAGGTTATAGCGAGAATAAATTGTAATGTTAAATACAAACATGTTAGTCCATGAAACAACCATGTTTGTTTATTCTGGAGGAAAAATTTTTTTTTAGAGAAGGTGGAGATATATTTACAACATATAACTTAAATGATTTGTTCTATTGGGTATTTTTTATTTCTAATGGTCATGTATGACTATGTGTGGAGTGACATGTAGGGTTGAAATTCCGGAAAATCTATCCTCACTTCAACTCAAAAATCATCCCCGATTTATTACTATTGATTTAAATGCCATTACAAATGAATAATAAGAGAAGGGATGTGACATTTATAATCACAGATAGATGAATACCTTTAAATATTTCTTGAAAATCAATGGTTGTATGGACATGGGCTATTACAGAAAACCAATCATGTGATATAACAATAAGGAATTATGCAAGCATATATGGAACAAGCCATTCTAATACCTTCCCAAACTATTGGGGGTCAATTCTTTCCAATGGGAAGAGGTAAATCATTTACACATATCTTTTTAAATCACTAACCCCCCTGATCCATCTTTAATTTGAACACATAATGGAGAAAACCATGCTCTTCATAGCATGTTGTACTTGAACAGAAGTGTTCATGTAAGTCATCCAGGAATCATGTGACTAACCAGTGGTGGGTAATGCTTTCTTAAGGCTCATAGAATAGATTAAACGGTTAATTAACCACATGCATGAATGTGAAATCAAAAGAACCATCAATTATTAATCGATTCGAATGTGATTAATCTTAAATAAATAAATTTTAAAAATTGAATGCTTGTTTTATAAAATGTGTAATCCTTTGTATGAATGTTGTCTATCATGAGCTGGACCAGACCTTTTTTATGTGATTGGGTTCATTTAATTTAGTATTCAACTAAATTATTGGCATGCATGCCATATCCCCTCATTATTATGTCAGCTTGGCATTCCAATGGTTTCTTTATGGGAAATCCCCTTTCCCCATCACTTGCGCATGAGTAAAGGACATATGTAATGGATAGATCACCAATGATAGTGAATTTAGTTCATGTTAAGAGACTAGTAGAAACCAATCCATGGAGATATGAAGGTGGATAGGTG
Source organism: Viscum album (assembly GCA_963277665.1). NCBI lineage: Eukaryota > Viridiplantae > Streptophyta > Magnoliopsida > Santalales > Viscaceae > Viscum > Viscum album. The sequence continues at coordinate 915,100,672 of OY728162.1, read as the reverse complement.
GAAGGATGTAGACATGAACCTCAATTTGTTCAAAGGGTTTCTCCCCTAGGTCAGTAGTGAGTTTATAATTTTCTAGATAAAATAATGATTATTATGAGCTCATTATCATTCAAATTATTTTATTTCTATTAGTTTTATGGTTATTTAATTATGGATGTTTTTCATGATCACAAAATTTAGGAATTAACCATCATCCAATATGGAATCAAAATAAACAATCTTATGCATAAATATTATATAAGACATAGTTAATAAATTGAGTAATCATAATTAATATTAACAACCATTTTATATACATAATAATTTTATGTATTAAAGGATAAAATCCCTACATAAAATATTATGTTAGTATAGGCTTCCTTTACTTCAGTTAAAATTGAACAATAGTTTAATGTGCTTGACCAGCCATACTTTGGGTGCATTCAATTATCAGGGAATTCTAACAAGATTTTTTTGGGTGACTTAACATGGTTCATATAAATGGATTAATGCCATAGAAGGACATGATGTAACTAAGAGGAAATGGTTGAGGAAATCAAATAAAGGATTTTAGGATTGTGGAGTCTATTTAGCGAATCATGGAATTGTGAGTTAATATAGTTGTCAATTAGAATTCCCACCTAAAACCATTCTAGTTTCTTTACCAAAGAAATTTTGGGTAATAAGAAGTAGAATATGTATCCATTACACTATAAATTACAAGTAATATGATATTATAAATCCATTGGTTAGGGCTATTAGGTTTCGATAAAATTTTGGGAGACTAATAAATCTATTGTTTATTTGCCTCAAATATATCAAATAATGTACTAACTTTATTCTTATAATATTTTGTAGAAAAAAATAAAATAAAAACAAACATATAATTGGTATCCATACATGAGAAGGAAAACCTTCTCACCGAAACAAATTTCCAATAGTGGAAAAGGTTCCCACATGTCATCCTTCACCATGAAAGGAAACTGTATGTATTGAAAGAACCATTACCAGATGAGCCTGGAAATGAGGAATGTGATGAAGAACTATATATGAATGAAAAACATCTAAATGGTGATGAAGATGTTCAGTTCTTCATGAAATTATCCATGTCCAATTAGATTTTGAAGAAACATGAGGATATAGATACCTATAATATGATGTCTCACTTGAGTATCTCAATCGAGTGAAAGAGAGAGACTAATTGTATGATATATAAAATACATTGTTCATAACTATGCCTGAATATTGTGCGCTAGTTGGGCCTCATGTACTTAATATTATCGGCTACATTTAATGCCAAAACATATTAGTGAACAAATTCTCAGATGAGTTGTGTACATATCTCATACTTTGATCACTTCCCTAGAAATTATCAATCATTATTTTGAATTATGATATGAGAAAAAAAGAGAAGAGTATTACAAAAAAATCTTACCTTTAATCGCTATGTGGATAAGGACATGGGTTATGATAATCCCACAGTCCTTATGGTGAACCAGAAAATTAAGAAAAAGGAAAAGGGGCCTAAGACTTATAGAATCTATCTAAAGTTCCTGAGCACCATCCTTATAAGATAAATAAGATCTATAGTTATGGAATGGAAAAGGAATAAGTATGTTATTCTTGGGGAAAACCAAGTCACAGGAAGAAGAAATGCACCCATAAGAAATAATAAGATAAATTTGTGTTTGTTATCATGTGAAATCATTCTATTTCTATATATCAGGTATTACAATAATGTTATTGTGCTATCATCTTTATCCAAACCTATGAACCAAGTAGATTCTGAATGGTTTACAGAGGATATGTGGAAATGTAAGCATCCAATAGTATTAGCCTGGACTCTTTGGAAATTGGTGACTACCACCATTCATTGCCAACATGAATGATTTTGGTTTTATTATATTTTTATTATGTACCTATAGTTACCTTGAACTTAATTTAAGTGTTATGGTCAGATAGAGATGGTTTTATTTTCAATTTAGGAAATAAATGATTTTTCTTTTTTTAGAACAACATATGTTATGGTATGAAATATTTAAATAACATTCATAATGTATTAAATTACAAAAACCAAGTTTTGGTTGTTAATAAAGAATCCTATTAAAACAGAATATATAACACCCAACTATGGATTCAGTATCCTGGTCATGTAAATGAGAATAATTTTAAGAATACCTATTAGGATGGTTATTTAGACTCTTCTAAGAAAAAACCACATGATATATTTATTTGTTATTTAGAAGAAAAATTGACCAAACCACCATTTCTTAGACTGGGTGAAAGGTCCATATAACTTCAACGGTTGGTAGACATTGATGTTTGTGATCCATTCCTAGTAGAATATAGAGGTGGATATTCTTACATCATTATTTTTATTGATGAATTTGGTATATATGGATATACTTACTTGATGAGGTATATGTATCATTCCATTGGTAATGTTAAGTAATTCTATTCAATTAGATCGATATGGTGAATATATTAACCATGAGTTCCTCATATTTTTATAGTATTTTGTGATTCTATCTCAAATCACTCCACCTTATACACCACATGGAATGGTGTTAGTGAGTGAATGAATTATACCTTGTTTCAAATGGGAAGGTCAATGATGAGTCATATAGAACATCCAATATCCTTTTGGATATATTCATTAAAAAATCCATCATACATGTTAAACTGAGTACCAATGAAATATGAAAATGGAATTCCCTTCTTGCTATTGAGTATAAAAAACCCATTTTATCGCATACTTGTGTATGAGGTTATAAAGAATTTTTAAGGCATTCTTTAGAAAAAAATAGCACCTTGGGTCACAAATTGTATCTTTTTTTGGGTGTAATAAAGATACAAAGGGATAAAACATATACAACACCTCCCACCAGACAATAATGTAATTATCCCCAGAAGAATTGCATTTATTGAGATGGAGAACATCCTCAAAAAGGATAGTGGTAGCCATATTTTCTTCAAAGAAGTTGATGCTCAAGATACAAAAGAGTTGGTACTCGAAAATATTCCACAGTTCCCCATGGAATAAGTAGTTCCTGAAATAATAGAACTTCGAAGGAGCGTAAGAGAGGTAAGAGAACCATAGAGATATGGTTTTGTGGTTACAGAGGATGGTGAATAATTATTGGTTGAAAATAATGAACCTATACCCTACAAGGAGGTAGTAGAGAGCTCAAAATCTGCATGATGGAATGAAGCTATGAATTTTGAGATATATTCCATGTATCAAAACTAATTTTGGGTTCTATTTGATGTTCCAGATGATGTAACGCCTGTTGGATTAAAATTTTATTTCAAGAGGAAACTGGGAATTAAATGTAAATTAAGTACCTATAAAGAGAGGCCAGTTTCAAAAGGGTTTAAACTGAATCTCGGAATTTACTATTGTGTGTCCTTTTCACCTATTACCATGAATAAATATATCAAAATCATAATTTCTATAATATCATACCCTAAATATGAGAATTGGTATATTGATATCAAAATGACATTCCAAAATAAGAGCCTTCAGTAATATGTCTATATGAAACAACCATAAGGGATTGTTACTCCAAGTGATTCTAAAAGGATTAAAAAGTTGTAGAGAACCATTCATGGATTGAATCAATCATCCAGGTCATGGAAAATTGGATTAGATAAATCTATAAAATAATTTTTTTCATTAATAATTAATGTGAGCCCTATGATTTCATGTAGTTTAGTGGGAATGTGGTTGTTGTCTAAGTAGTGTATATTGATGACATATTACTTATTGGAAACATAATATCATTATCAGAATCTTTTAATGACTCGTTAAATAAGTGTTTCTCCATGAAATACATAGGTGAATCATCCCATATTTTAGGGCTTGATATCATTCATGATATATCCAAGAGGATTCTAGGACTAAATCAGAGTCTATATGTTGACCAGATACTAAATAGAATTAGTATGGAATAATCTAGTTAGGGGTTTGTTTCAGTGTCAAAACATTCAAATATATCTATGAAAATGTGTCCCCAATCTCAAAAAGATAAAATGATTATGAGTAAGTTCATATACCTTTCAATGATGGCATCAATCATGTATGACATGTTATGTTGTATAATTTATATTTCCTATGAATTAAGCATGGTAAGAAGATATCAAGAAGATCTTGGAGAACATCATTGGACTACTGTTAAGGATACTCATATGTATCTGAGAAGAACTAAGGATATGATCCTAGTGTATGGAGGAGATGTGGAGCTGGACACAAGGGTTATATTGATGCTAGTTTTCAGATAGATCAGAATGATGTGAAGTTACAATTAGGATATGATTTATATCACAAATGAAGATGTATGAGCTGGAAGAGTTCAAAGTAGAAAGTTTTTGCAAATTATATAGTGGATTCTGTGTATATATCATCTTTACATGCATCCAAGGAAGTAATTTGGATTCAAAACCTTATCCCATAGCTTGATGTGGTACCTAGAAGTAAAGATCATATCACATTGTATTGTGATAATACTGCATCGGTGAAAATTGAAAAACATCCAAGGTCACAACAATAGAAAAATCATATACTCCATAAGTATCACCTCATGGGGGCTTTCAATCATCAGGGTGATGTTGCTATGAGAAGAGTTCCCCATAGTATAGAACAAGGAGGACCCCATGATTAAAGTCTTATCTAATTAGAATCATGAATATCATGTGAGAGCTAGCGGACTGATGTTTGTTAGTAGTTGCTCTAGTGAAAGTGGGAGTCTGTTGAGTTTTTTACCTTGAACCAAAATTATTGTAAATTATTGTAAACATGTATTTATTAATTTAAATATTAAAAAACTACTTATCACATCATGATTATTATATTTCATTACATAGTGTGTGATAAGTTTTTAAGAATAGTTGTCACACTAAAAGGTCATAGTAGCTCCATGCTCTGATTAGAACCTGGAAGTGCTACAACACTATTCATGAATATATGTTCTATAGTAAAATGATATCATTTGAGGAACACAAATGATACAGTCTGTCATGTGTGGAGAGTCATAGGACATTTAGGTAACTTCTCTTGGTGCATTCCATTGGTAATATATAGTAGGATATTATGATATCGAGGACCACCAGTAGGAAATCAACATTTATATGGGTCACAGGATCTTCCTAAATTTAGATGTGTGTATTGGTAATTAGAATTTATGATTATTATTAATGATTATTATGATTCTTTCACTTAAAGGTAATTTAAAAAACCTTGACAATAAATGTTCGTGGTGATGTATGATACGTTGGGTGTTTTACTAGTAATATTTCATTATTGAATAATATGAGAAAGGATTTATCTATTATATTATTTAATGGAAGTCGATATCTCATTCCCTTTGATGTAAATGATATAGCCTGCATAAATCAATGTCCATAGTGTTCTACATGCTTTTTCTATTTTGGGAATGTCAAAGAAATAGACATTGAGAACATAGGTTGATGGTACTTCCATGCAACCTGTATGATTTGAGATATCATGATAATGAGATTATATTACATTGTAAGGGTCCTCATGAGATGACCTATCATTATAGGATTAAACTTTTTATATATGGGTTCTTTGGTGTGTAGCGAGACACTATCCTTGGAATTTAGGATACTTCACTTAATGCCAATGAGAAAGAGGCCCAGAGGGTGACACACTATGGGTATCCAGAATCACAGTTAATTAATATATTATTATTTATTGTTTAACTAGTATAAAAATATTATTTCCACACATGTTTTAATAAATATTTATGTATTCTTGATCACATTTATTCGATCACTAGCTATTTGAGATAATATATTATGAGTGTATTATTTAATAAATATTTATTTTTTGTTTAGTGAATATAATATTTATTTATTTTTGGGTGAATAATGAAGTTGTAATTATTTAATTAATATATAGACATTATTCAAGTCATGATAAATATTGTGGAGGAATGGAGGACCGAGATTAATTGTCTGGGGAGAAATAATCAATTTTTAGTATTATTTAATTAAATAATATTTGATTATAATTAAAAAGATAGGTGATTGTTGAGAAAGAATAATATTAATACTCTTATTTGAAATGGGGGGTTTTCAAGGAATAAATAGATATGTAAGGGAACTTGTCAAAATTATTTTATTTAAACTCTAGATATATAAGTACCCAATTATGTTATTTTCTCAAGAGCTAATTCTGTTTTTCCCAATTCTTGGAGAATCCTCTCAAGCCTATAGATATACCTTTTCAATGAAATCTCATATGAACTGTCAGAAATCCTCTTCTAATGAATCAAAGAGAACACTTTGGAGTGATTCTCGATGTGACTAATGCAAACGACACAAGCACAATGATCCTCTGTTCTAGAAACCAGAGACTCCTTCAATGATGTCTCGAGATTCCTAGAACATATTTGGATCATATCTGGAGGAAATATATACACGGGTTCTACAATACAATGATGGTGCAAAACAGATCTATTATTAGATTCATCAATAGTGAAAAAATTCTTCAGTGGTAATTCTTTATCTGATTAATGTAATTATAAATAATATGTGTTGATCTCTACTCTCTCAGTTTAGGAAAAATTATAAATTTTCTATTTATGTTTCTTAATTTCATGGATCACATCTTTCATCATGGAATAGATCTCTTACTCATCACTGATTATGGGAAAAATTAATGTTGTCCACCACCCATTTCACACTTCTGCTACGCCCAAAACCTACAACATGTACCTGAGGCTATTGAGATCCATTTATACTGAAAACATATCAACTGAAAGACGGTGTCTCCCATATCTCGAGGTATGTAACAATACACATAAGTCTACATCATGATTAGGGTAATTCCTCTCCTGTAGTCATAACTATTGGGAGGCATAAGAAACCACTCTATCATCCTACATCAAAACTGCTCCCAGTCTAACTCTGAAATCATCATAGCACTTGGTGAATTATTTACCCGGAATAAGTAATGTGATGATAGGTGATGTGGTCATATTTCTATTTAGCTCCTAAAAATAACTTTTATAAGTGTCTGAATAAATAAACATTAGTCCCTTCTAGGATAGCCTTAACATTGGTGCTTGTCTATGGGAGAATTCTTTGATTAAGAGCATATAATATAATGATAAACATGGAAAACATTAAATATATATATGAAATTCACGGATATATCCCATGATAACATGACTTCAACTTTTTATAGGTCAACATAGACTTATTCCTCTGAGAAGACATGGCCCAAGAAGTGATACTAATCAATCCATAATCTACATTTTTTAATCTTATCTTAAATCCATTGTTATCTCATTTTATTCATGATGATGTCGTGTTTTTTGGGAAAATAATCTGAAAATTATGTGTACACAAAGATATTTAAAAAAACATCCAAATATTAGTCCAGAATATTATTAATGATTTAATTCATCACAGACATGAATACTACATGTGTATTTTTTCTTCCAAAATTGAATCTATATGACTTAATGGAAGACATATCTCCTCCTATGAGTATAATGAGTTATGACTAATGGTATCTGCATAAACTTGTAGAATATTGATCTAAAATTTAAATTTGATAAGATATTACCACATCTCAGCAGATCATATCGTCGATGCATAAAAAAGGATACTAGATCATGACCACCATCTAGTTCAATATCTGATAATCCACACATAAGAAAAAGGTAATATCACCCATCATAGAAACAATAACTAGAGTAACCAACAGAGATGTACAAGTCCATATGAAAATTGTTTCTTCAAGAAATTAAAACTAAACTTTTATCCCCCAAATATATTCTTCTTCCAATCATTAATGAAGGATAGATACTCACTTTTCTCGCAGAACCAACTCTATCGTGAACATGAGAACTCACTCTATAAATAATCTATAAAAGATATATGGAAATAATTAATGAATATATTCTACATCTAGATGAAAATAATCTAACTTCATTCCACCATAATATAGAATAATTCTTTTAATATGATCATTGGGAGAAAGATATTTTCACTAAATTCTTCCGTAAAAATTGATGGAAGATCCCTCTCACCCTAATGAGAATAGAAACCTCCTTCTAGAAATATAAATATAATTATCATCCAATGATAGTCATCATGGGCCTAGTGTAAAACTAACCAATCCATACCTAAAATTAAATCAAAACCTATCATATCCATCAAAAATGGCTCCTACCAAAAACTATAACTTCCAGATTCATGAAAACATCCCTTCAAATGTTTGAAATTCTCTTACCACATTTCCAACGTTCTGTCATTAGTTAAGACAGAAACCATTATTTTCACAACCTACACCAAACCATTTTCATTAAACAGAAGATAAAAAGGATTTTATTCCATTATATAAATAAAAATGAATGAAAGGGTAGATGTTTCCAAAATCAACCATTTGATGGTAGAGCGTCCTTCATAAAAATAGATAGATTACTGTTCATAGTGGGTCGATGACTAGCCCCTTGACCCTAGGCTCTAGTCGGAATCCCTGCGAAATTACTTATAATTGTTACTAAGGTTCCAACACTAGGGTACCATGTCCATTTTTTCTACCAGAATGTCTTATGGAACTATGGATACCAATACGTTGACGAGTACTATGTCATTTCCAAACATAGTTACATATCCCAATACCATTCCACTTGTTTTCAATGAAATTTTCCACAAAAAATATAAATCTTGCCCATCATTTTTAATATATGGCACTCTAATGATGGGCGAAAATATTGAAATAACTTGTGGACCAAAATTACGAAGTGAATGAATTACAATGCATCATATTCCTAATTCTGATCCCCATTTCCCTAAAAACTTTTCCCACTATATGTGTGGGGTAAACTATTATGGAAACTCACTTCTATCCACCAGAATATGATCTCCCAATTCACCCTACTAAGATAGTATGGGATCTTTGTAACAGCCCGAGATTTTATGAAAAATATTCTTTTTAATTTTATTAATGTCTTGTGTTGTATGCTACACCAAAAGGAGCTTGCACAACACGCATCTTTGACTTGCCTTGCATTACACGCAATGGCAACCTTCCTCGATAGCGTGTGTAGTACGCAATACTCAGTTTCACGAAACAACGATATGCTATTAAAATATTATTAAAACTAGCCGTTATGAATAGTAATAACCACTTTTTAAATTTTAGAAATTTTAGCTCTCAAAATGGGCTTCATTTTTGAATTCAGAGTATCGAATTTAGCCTAAGGTGAAATTTTGGTACTTTTTGGATAACTTTCATATTCTGATGAATAGTGAAAATTACTAAATTATAATTAAAAACAACTTTTTTAATCAAAATAATTAATAGTGATAAATTATTAATTTGAGTGGTTTTAAAGTATATTTAGAATATATTTTTACAATTTAATACAATGTTGGTCATTGAATGTAATTTCACATTTAAACCAGACATAATCAAGTGTCAATCTTTTGATAAATATTGTTTCTTAAAAACACACTATTTGTTTTAACAGCGGGATTTAATTATAAAATTAATTAATGCAACTTCTATGTTATGAATTTGGTAAAATAGAGTTCATTTTTGAATTCGGAATATGAAATATAGCTTAGGATGAAATTTTGGCATATTTCTGAAAAACATCAATTTTTGATGAATAGTGAAACTACTAAGTGGTAGTTAAAAACTGAATTTTTCATAAAACATAATTTTACCGCTTCTGTGAATGGAATTTCAAAAATCCGAGAGACACGGTTGATGTCTGTAAGTAAAATGTGGTTCAATGAGATGAAAATAATTTTTGGTGAATAGTAACTTTTTACTTTTATTTACCACGGTTAAAAGTAAATAGGGTAATTAAGGGTAAGAATGAAATTGATATTACCCTAACACATGTCCTAATTCACTTGGACAAGTGTATCTAGACCAAAAATAACCTTAAGTGTAAAATATTATCATTTAGGCCCACTTGGATTAGATTAGGACATTTATTATTATTTAATTCAAAGAAGAGTTAAAAGAGTTAAAATCAAAGTATATTTACTAAAACATTTTTAATATAGGGTTTTACAGAAGATAAATTCGATTGTAAATATTCATTAGAAAGATAAAAATATTTCCTACTTGATGGTATTTTATTTGTAATTTTTAGACATCAAATAATTTAATTTAGTTATGACACAAAGATGATGCAGTAATTATCTTATTAATGAAATATTGACATAATTGATGTTATAAACAGAAAAATAAATGTAATTTGAGACATTTTATGAATTCCACTAATTTTATAGGTTACTATGATATATTAGTTTTGATTTATTAAACTTGGATCGAACATATAATTCTGTTATGACTTTCACAAAAATCATAAATCAAATAGTGTCAAAATTGACACAAAATAGTTTTTAAATCAAATATTAAATTATTAATTGTTATTTTATTCCTAAAAATCTAAGGTTCGGCCAAATGACTTAGATAAGGATATATATATTAATAATAAATAATTTTGGGTTCGTTTGGCATGTTATAGTAAGTGTATTAACCATATAGTGTAGGAAAACAAAAAGACACGGTAAAAGTTAAATTATTTAACTTAGAGTTAAATCTAATTGATAAGGTTAAAATAATACCCTAAACTTGTCTAAATCCTATTTAATGATAGGATTTCGACCCATCCCCACTTTAGCTTCGAAATAAGACCCTTTGGAACCATTATAAACCGATTTTGACTTTAATATAAAATAATATTTTGAGATATTCCTAAGGTGCCCCTCTCCTCCATTATAAAAGGGCACCTCCTCCACCTCCTCCTCACACCAATTTGAGCACTCAAGCTTGGCAAACCACTGCCAAAATCCCTTCTCCACTTCCCTAGTATCATCATATAGGTCCTGGTCTTCTTCAAAGACCATCCTTAGTTCTTTAAGTGGAGGCTAAGAAAAGGCGCGTCAAAAAGAGGTAATATCCATTACCAATCTTTTTCAATTTCTTTCTTCTTCAACATCTTCTTCTTCAGTTGTTTCATGATAAAGTAATAACATAAGTATTTCTTATATACTGATATGTTATTATAAATATGAAACAACTCTAATTAACCTTCTATCCATCCTACGGAAAAAAGGAAATCACCGCGCGTGCGTATGTACGGAATACCGTCTCCACGCCGTGGTGTAATCTATTTTCCGCCACCACATTAATTGGTTGGGTATAAAGGTGTAATGAGTAACTATATATGATTATTATAAAGTGATATTGATACTGAAATAGTATACATAAACTTCAACACAATTCCACGACCATGGGAACGATATCATCGCTCGTGCGTACGTACGGACTACCGTCTCCACGACGCGATGAGATTCATTCTCAATGATTAACCATTCAGGAATGATTATAAAGTATATATAATAAGTAATAATAAAATATATGACCTAATAATGATACTGGAATTATTTATATTTATATGTATGTCATCTACTTAATTCCATTCAATTCAATAAAGAAACGAAAACAGTGTTCATGCGTACGTACGGACTACCGTCTCCATGAACGGTGTATTTCTTTGCATTTACTGATTTATTATATATGTGTATTATGAATATATATATATATAAATCATGTTTTTTATTCTGGAATTAAGTAATCATGATCTAAGTAATCATATGAATAATTATAAGTTAAAAACACGAACGACAAATGAGACGATTTTACCCAAAACGCTACTTTAACATGAATTTACAAAAGAACGGGTAATATAAAGTCATAAGTGGACCATATATGATATAATAACAATGAATATGATTCTAGAATAAGTCAATAACATGATTTAAATCATATACAGGAGGTTCGGACACTCACAAAGCAAGTCGGACCTAAGGTAAGGGAAATATCAAAATCTCATTTTTATCCGAGATTGTTTATACTTTAGTATTTACTGGGGTGTATTTTATCATACACATCCATGTTTCATCAATATGTAATATTATTTCCATTCACCTACAATTTTTTAAATCCTATTTTACCCTTCGGTGAGTTTTTAGTAAAAGATATTAAAGGAATCTTTTGTCTTTTTTCGTATGAAGTATTTTTTTTGACTTTTCTGACAAAAGTATGAGAAGAATGTTCTTTTTAACTTATACGGCATGAATGGATTTTTAAAACATTATTTCCAAGAATATTCCTTTACAAGTTTTCAAGTTTATTTTTAATCAACTTCTTTTAGTTTAAAGTTGTATGACATGTTAAGAAAGGAAAAATGTTTTTGAAGAAGAAAGGATAATTTCTTCAAGAATGGAGTTCAATTGTTTTATCAAAATTATTTTCCATCTAAGATAATAAAGGGTTCTGTTTTTATCCCTATTATCACATTGATTTGATTATGTTTTGCGGGAATTATTTTTATGAAGTCATTTAACTTATATGATATGTTTTATGATGTCATGATGTTTCAAGAATCCCATTTTTGTTACATGTGTTATGCGATGATGTATGATTTATGATTATGTGGCACACATAAGAAAGGATTCATTATAAGATGGGTGGGACCTATATATCCCTCCAATTCATTGGGTAAAGATTTTATATCTCATGAGATAGACATGGCTGGAATGGTAGGTTATACCGATTCAGTGAAACAGGACAGAAATGAGGGTGACTCGATTCAGAAAGGGACTTTGTCCACTAAGATAGTCTTGGCAATGAGTCATGACTAACAAGAAATGATTCTTTATGATTATGTGTGTATGACACAAAGTTTCATGTTTTAAGTTATGCTTATTGGGATTTCATTTCACTGCTATGATTTATCCCATGTTATGAAATTATGCTCTCTTTTGCAGGTTAAGATTTACAAAAGTTATGTTCTTATGAATATAATGTGATTGATTTTCTTTTGTTTATCCTTACTGAGCATTTGACCTGACCCTTTTATGTTTTCTTTTCCCCAGGATATAAAGAATGGTTTTAGGTAAAAAAAAGAAGGGAAGATCTTTATGGGAGATATTGAGGATCTTTCACCACGATTAGAAGATTACGTTCCGAGTTTCCAAAGACACTAAACTATTACGGTCCTTGTCTGTGTGTTTTTGTTATGTACTAAGTATTCCACAAAAGTAATGTAATTTCCATGTATGATAAGCTTCTGGTCTCTACAGTTGGTATCAGAGGAAAGGTTTAGTCAACCTTTGGAAACTAGGACGCAAAAACATTAGTGAGATCCCTAGAGATATTTCTAAGGTATGTCTAGGGATGTCCCTAAGGTTAAGTATACATATAGGTTATATTACTATAATTACACTAATGATCATAGAATTTAACCTAAGATGTTAGATATTAAGGGTACTCCCCCTTTACTATGTTGTTTTCCTTAGCATTATTTTGCCTCTCACACTATTCTTTTTGGGTTTTAGAAAATGGCTGGAAACAAGATGATTCACGATAATGGAGGATATGATGGACAATGGAATGACATTCTTTATGAGGAACCAAATGAAATGGGATTTGGAAGTCCAAATGTCATTATTATGCCGAATCAGCAATCTCATAATATGATCAATAAAGTAAAATTTGGTAAGTTTCCTGACTCGGCTAATAAGAGAAAGATGGAGTTTCATGATGATCATAGAGGAAAGAAAGTTTAATTTCCCCTATGTAAATCATGTGGGAAGAGGAATCAAGGAGAATGTTTCAAGGGAACTGGAAGATGCTTTGGGTGTGGAAAATAAGGACACAAAGCAAGTAAGTTCAAAGGAAAAGGTTCAGTTAACGCCATGGATGAGGATAATGGTATTGCTACGACATCAAAAATGGTTAAGTGTTTTAAATGTGGAATGTATGGGCATTATGCAAACCAATGCCCTAAGGGAAAGACTCATGAAGAGAATCAGTATGGTCGTATGGGTAGTATTTATGTGGATGATGATGAAGAGACTACAAATGATATGTGAGATGAAAGAATTGTTGAAGCTCAGTTAATGGTTTAAGAATGTATTGAAATGATTACATGTTTATAATGTGTAATGTTGTATAAGAAATCTCATGGTACTATGGAATAAAGAGACATCTAAGGATTGTTACATTGTTGTCTTTCCTCGAGTTTTAAAAGTGTTTTATTAATGTTACCAGTATCCATGAAAGGTTATTCAGATATTTTTGGAATGTAGATGATATGCACATAATGATGGGATAAGGAGAAAATTAAATGTTTAACAGTATTCATGAGCTCATGATTGATATAAGGACTAAGTGATATCATGGTTTGAGTATATTGAATTTTGAGGATTTTGGTATGTGGAAAGTGTTAACTTTTAACTGCATTCATTTTTTCACTAAGGTATTGAAGAGAATACATGATTAAGGACTTTGAATGTTTGGAATTTGACCAACAAAACATATCTTATGGTATATGGGGATCGATGATGGTGTTAAATCTCTGGTAATCGTTTTCACTATGTTATGAGAGTGGACTGTAGTATTATGGATAAGCCTAAAGATTGGAATGGATTATGTTGGACATAAGTTAGTATTGTATAGGGATAGAAGTTTTTTTCGATGGGATGTTATAGTAATATAGTTTTAGAAAAAGGACAACCTGTAGAATGGGCGACAACCCATCGCGTCGGACAAGGCTGTGGGAATCGAACCCACAACTGAAGTGCGACTGGCCTTTATCGCCTACCACTGGCCTACAGGAAGTCCCTATTTAGTAGAAACTAGTTTTATTATATTAAGCAGTATGATATATAAAGTATAAGTCCATTTTAGGAACCATATATGATTAATCTCACTATAGATCGACTTATGTATATAAATTTTTCTAACCTCTTGAGACAGATGGAATGACCCGTCATTCTATCACATGATATGCTAACACTTCACGAATAACAAATTCAACTTCATTTATTTAAGAGATGAAGTGGAAATTGTTAAAGGCACGAACAACAGTGAGGTTGTACCAACATAAAGTAAGTATTTATTCTAATTCAAATTCTTTAACTTTAGGGAAACGATCTTGAATACCAAAAATGTTGTCCTATTGATCTTATATCTGATGAATCAGATGATACCTTAGATTGTCACAAATTTATGGCTTTTTGATTACTGGCTTTTCCATAGCCATGTTCTGTACCACTCTCCATCAGAACATGATGGTTAGATTTCTCTTCCATATCCATATTTTCACCTATGTGGAAACCCAGTCATTAGTTTATTTGGGTAACCGTTACGTTTCATACTTTTGTTTTTAAAGATTGGTTTTGATATTCCTTTTTACGATGTGGGTTTCTATTAAATAAACTTTCGTATAGTAAACCATTTATAACCCCGACGAATTTCGAGGGCGAAATTCATTTTAAGGGGGGTAGAATGTAACAGCCCGAGATTTTATGAAAAATATTCTTTTTAATTTTATTAATGTCTTCTGTTGTATGCTACACCAAAAAGATCTTGCACAACATGAATCTTTGACTTGCCTTGCATTACACGCAATCGCAACCTTCCTCGATAGCGTGTGTAGTATGCAATACTCAGTTTCACGAAACAACGATATGCTATTAAAATATTATTAAAACTAGCCATTATGAATAGTAATAACCACTTTTTAAATTTTAGAAATTTTAGCTCTCAAAATGGACTTCATTTTTGAATTCGGAGTATCAAATTTAGCCTAAGGTGAAATTTTGGTACTTTTCGGATAACTTTCATATTCTGATGAATAGTGAAAATTACTAAATTATAATTAAAAACAAATTTTTTAATCTAAATAATTAATAGTGATAAATTATTAATTTGAGTGGTTTTAATGTTTATTTAGAATATATTTTTACAATTTAATACAATGTTGGTCATTGAATATAATTTCACATTTAAACCAGACATAATCAAGTGTCAATCTTTGGATAGATATTGTTTCTTAAAAACACGCTATTTGTTTTAACAGCGGGATTTAATTATAAAATTAATTAATGCAACTTCTATGTTATGATTTTGGTAAAATAGACTCCATTTTTGAATTCAGAATATGAAATATAGCTTAGGATGAAATTTTGGCATTTTTCTGAAAAACATCAATTTTTGATGAATAGTGAAACTACTAAGTGGTAGTTAAAAACTGAATTTTTCATAAAACTTAATTTTACCGCTTATGTGAATGGAATTTCTAAAATCCGAGAGACATGGTTGATGTCTGTAAGTAAAATGTGGTTCAATGAGATGAAAATAATTTTTGGTGAATAGTAACTTTTTACTTTTATTTACCACGGTTAAAAGTAAATAGGGTAATTAAGGGTAGGAATGATATTGATATTACCCTAACACATGTCCTAATTATATTGGACAACTGTATCTCGACCAAAAATAACCTTAAGTGTAAAATATTATCATTTAGGCCCACTTGGATTAGATTAGGACATTTATTATTATTTAATTAAAAGAAGAGTTAAAAGAGTTAAAATCAAAGTATATTTACTAAAACATTTATAATATAGGGTTGTACAGAAGATAAATTCGATTGTAAATATTAATTAGAAAGCTAAAAAGATTTACTACTTGATGGTATTTTATTTGTAATTTTTAGATATCAAATAATTTAATTTAGTTATGACACAAAGATGATGCAGTAATTATCTTATTAATGAAATATTGACATAATTGATGTTATAAACACCAAAATAAATGTAATTTGAGACTTTTTTAGAATTACACTAATTTTCTAGGTTACTATGATATATTAGTGTTTATTTATTCAACTTGGTTCGAACATATAATTCTGTTATGACTTTCAAAAAAATCATAAATCAAATAGTGTCAAAATTGACACAAAATAGTTTTTAAATCAAATATTATATTATTAATTGTTATTTTATTCCTAAAAATCTAAGGTTCGGACAAATGACATAGATAAGGATATATATATTAATAATAAATAATTTGGGGTTCGTTTGGCATGTTATAGTAAGTGTATTAACCATATAGTGTAAGAAGACAAAAAGACACGGTAAAAGTTAAATTATTTAACTTAGAGTTAAATCTAATTGATAAGGTTAAAATAATACCCTAAACTTGTCTAAATCCTATTGGATGATTGGACTTCGACCCATCCCCACTTTAGCTTTGAAATAAGACCCTTTGGAACCATTATAAACCGATTTTGACTTTAATATAAAATAATATTTTGAGATATTCCTAAGGTGCCCCTCTCCTCCCTTATAAAAGGGCACCTCCTCCCCCTCCTCCTCACACCAATTTGAGCACTCAATCTCGTCCAACCCCTGCCAAAATCCCTTTTTCACTTCCCTAGTATCATCATAGAGGTCCTGGTCTTCTTCAAAGACCATCCTTAGTTCTTTAAGTGGAGGCTAAGAAAAGGCGCGTCAAAAAGTGGTAATATCCATTACCAATCTTTTTCAATTTCTTTCTTCTTAAACTTCTTCTTCTTTAGTTGTTTCATGATAAAGTAATAACATCAGTATTTATTATATACTGATATGTTATTATAAATATGAAACAACTCTAATTAACCTTCTATCCATCCTATGGAAAAAAGGAAATCACCGCGCGTGCGTACGTACGGAATACCATCTCCACGCGGTGGTGTAATCTATTTTCCGCCACCACATTAATTGGATGGGTATAAAGGTGTAATGAGTAACTATATATGATTATTATAAAGTGATATTGATACTGAAATAGTATACATATACTTCAACACAATTCCACGACCATGGGAACGATATCATCGCTCGTGCGTACGTACGGACTACCGTCTCCACGACGCGATGAGATTCATTCTCAATGATTAACCATTCATGAATGATTAAAAATTATATATAATAAGTAATAATGCAATATATGACCTAATAATGATACTGGAATTATTTATATTTATATGTATGTCATCTACTTAATTCCATTCAATTCAATAAGGAAACGAAAACAGCGTTCATGCGTACGTACGGACTACCGTCTCCATGAACGGTGTATTTATTTCCATTTACTGATTTATTATATATGTGTATTATGAATATATATATAAATCATGTTTTATATTCTGGAATTAAGTAATCATGATCTAAGTAATCATATGAATAATTACAAGTTAAAAACTCGAACGACAAATGAGACGATTTTACCCAAAACGCTACTTTAACATGAATTTACAAAAGAACGGGTAATATAAAGTCATAAGTGGACCATATATGATATAATAACAATTAATATGATTCTGGAATAAGTCAATAACATGATTTAAATCATATACAAGAGGTTCAGACTCTCACAAAGCAAGTCGGACCTAAGGTAAGGGAAATATCACAATCTCATTTTTATCCAAGATTGTTTATACTTTAGTATTTACTGGGGTTTATTTTATCATCCACATCCATGTTTCATCAATATGTAATATTATTTCCATTCACCTACAATTGTTTAAATCCTATTTTACCCTTCGGTGAGTTTTTAGTAAAAGATATTAAAGGAATCTTTTGTCTTTTTTCGTACGAAGTATTTTTTTGACTTTTCTGACAAAAGTATGAGAGGAATGCTCTTTTTAACTTATACGGCATGAATGTATTTTTCAAACATTATTTCCAAGAAGATTCCTTTACAAGTTTTCAAGTTTATTTTTAATCAACTTCTTTTAGTTTAAAGTTGTATGACATGTTAAGAAAGGAAAAATGTTTTTGAAGAAGAAAGGATATTTTCCTCAAGAATGGAGTTCAAGTGTTTTATCAAAATTATTTTCCATCTAAGATAATAAAGGGTTCTTTTTTATCCCTATTATTACATTGATTTGATTATGTTTTGCGGGAATTATTTTTATGAAGTCATTTACCTTATATGATCTGTTTTATGATGTCATGATGTTTCAAGAATCCCATTTTTGTTACATGTGTTATGCGATGATGTATGATTTATGATTATGTGGCACACATAAGAAAGGATTCATTATAAGATTGGTGGGACATATATCTCCCATCCAATGCATTGGGTAAAGATTTTATATCTCATGAGATAGACATGGCTGGAATGGTAGGTTATACCGGTTCGGTGAAACAGGACTGAAATGAGGGTGACTCGATTCAGAAAGGGACTTTGTCCACTAAGACAGTCTTGGAAATGAGTCATGACTAACAAGAAATGATTCTTTATGATTATGAGTGTATGCCACAAAGTTTCATGTTTTAAGTTATGCTTATTGGGATTTCATTTCACTGTTATGATTTATCCCATGTTATGAAATTATGCTCTCTTTTGCAGGTTAAGATTTCCAAAAGATATGTTCTTATGAATATAATGTGATTGATTTTCTTTTGTTTACCCTTACTGATCATTTGAGCTCACCCTTTTATGTTTTCTTTTCCCTAGTTTATAAAGAATGGTTTTAGGTAAAAAAAATAAGGGATGATCTTTATGGGAGATATTGAGGATCTTTCACCACGATTAGAAGATTACGTACCGAGTTTCCAAAGACACTAAACTATTACGGTCCTTGTGTGTGTGTTTTTGTTATGTACTAAGTATTCCACAAAGGTAATGTAATGTCCATGTACGATAAGCTTCGGGTCTCTAAAATCTTCTCAAGGCCTCTCTCTGATTCCCTAAAATAATTAGTTCCTAATTCATCACATCTAAAAAGATATTAAAATGAAAAATATTCACCTATAAACTAATATATTTTTGATGACAATCCTAAAAATTCCTTACCCTAGAGATCTAATTAGATTTTAGAGATGTCACAAACCATTGTACGTTGGTGAAACGTTCAACAGGGACCGTCACTGACATTCCCTCCTATGTTAGAAGAATGAACTCGTGATCCTTCTCGTACTTCCATGTCTATGCAAAGAAGTGGATGGAATATTTTGACTAAAATTAATTCAAATATCAATCATCATGATTCCAAGCCTACAGTATAAATATACCCAATTCTTCGTAGGTCCATAGAGAATTTTCACATCAAGATTCACCCTCCTATATGTGGATTTCATCATAAGTGTAAAGATAACTTAGACCTACTTGATCTAGAACTCTCAAGATTGGGGTCATACCTCCCAAGTGAATGTAGGTGGATTATAAAGATTAAACTCTATCTTTAACTCATACATTGAAGTAATGACCTGATCAGTTTCGCATTCAATGGATCTTAGGACCCTTAAGAAGCTATCATGAAGATGTAAAACCATATGATCCAATAGATCTATAAGAAGCTTGATATTTTATTATTTTGGAGTGTATCAATTTCTACTCTCCTAATTTTCAACTCAAATATAAGGAGGATGAATTTTCACTATAACAAAAACGCAAACCATAAGACATTGACTAAAAACCATGTCAACCAGAAAAGTAAATAACAATCGAGAACAACTATTCTAGGTCTATTTAAACCATGATTACAAATTTATTATCATGAGATAATATTTCATTTATGTAAAGACCCAAACTTTTTGAATAGTATATTAACTTACTCTTAAAAATTTAATAGAGATGTTAATGGTTAATGCATAAAGAGGAGTCAATGGTTTCATTCGGTGGACTTGAACCTTATGAATCCCACTTATCAGAGCTTGGGAAGGAGGTTGCATCATTGGGCATCACTTTGGAACAAGAATAATCTGAACTCCAGCGTGTCAAGCTTGAATGGAAACGCCTACGAAAGAAGTTCAAGTTAGTGGAGATTACTACCAAGGCAATGTTATTTGAGCGTCCCTCAGATTCTCTCACCATAGCACAGCTTACACTTAGGTCATATGCTGGTGTTATAAGGGGCTATGTGATGAGGCTAGAGCTTCTTTATGTAATCCATTGGGATGAATAAATTGAGATTTCTTCCTTTATTGAAGTTTGTGAAATTTAAAATGTCCGGATAATTTTAGGATATATTTTATTGATGAATTTTGAAAAAGAGGATATTTTAAACTATTTATGTAAACCTTAAGTAATTAATTATGTGTAATGATTTTCAAAAAATGGTCTTCTACAAAAATTTTCAGAAACGAATTTAGAGTCTAATAAGATCAACTTAATTTTTGATGAAAAGTAAATTATGAATAGTGATTTTATGCTTAGGATTAGTAATGTGACCAAATGGATTATTAATCTCACTTAAAGAAAGTTTTCATATAATTTAGACACCTTGATTAAGTATTATGATTCAATAAAATGGGTAAATAACGGTTTCATAAATTATTAGTCAAGTATTAGTTTTTTCGGGTGAATAGTGTTTTTAAATTAAAAATTAAATTAAAAATATTTAGAAAATTATTTTTATAAAATAGACTTTATTTTTGAACTCAGAGCATTGATATTATGTTATGGTAATTTTTGGGGATTTTTCTGAAAAAATGAATTTTCGGTGAATAGTGTATTTATTTAAAAATTAAATTAAAAATATTTAGAAAATTATTTTTATAAAATGGATTTCATATTTGAAATCAGAGCATCGATATTTGGTGAAGGTGAAATTTTGGGATTTTCTTGAGAAAGATGAATTTTCAGTGAATAGTAAAAATGCAGTTTTAGGGTTTCAGTATGTTTAATGACATAATAACTGTGTCATGATGATGTCATGAGATATTTTAAGGGTTGGAAGACCAAAGGTGACTAAGTATTGTATTGGGGTCCCCATGTGGCCTAACTCAAGGGTACATACCATTGGAGAGCCCATGGTTTTGAGAAAACCACTTGCGAGGTGTCCCTTGAAATTATTAAAGTATCACCTCATCTTCCCTATAAATACCCACCCTTTACTCCTTTATTTTTCACTCCCAACTCTTCCCAAACGAATCTATGGTCTCATTACTTCACAAGGAGTCCTCCCAAGGTTCCCCCAATCCCTCAAGGTCCAAACCCTTGAGTTTTAAGAGTTACGTTTTAAGGAAAGGGATCCTACCTCTCTCTTTCTTTTCAAGTAATCTATTTTATGTCATTTCTTTTATGTTCGATGATCTTATGTTGGAGGATTTTCTTTTATATTCATCTTACTGTCCTTTTCATGTTCATATTATGAGATACCCCCTCTTTATCTCATCAATTCATTTAAAAAAAATTAAATGACGTCGTTAGGCTGCCGAATTTTTAAGGGATTCGTTCACCTTTCTCATTTTCAATGTTCTACTTTCATGTCAACTCTTTCAAGTTACATTTTTTTTGGTTTGATCTTTATATCTATCATACTGATCTCTTATGTTCATATTATGAGAGACCCTATTTGATCTCGTCAATTCTTTTTTTTTTAAGTTTAAGTGATGCCGTTAGGCTGCCGAATTTTCTTAAGAGAAATCTTATTTTTGTCTTCCATTCATGTTCTTAATTTCATATGGTATATATTTAAAATTTCATTACTATGTTCTTAAATCCTTTATATTAAGTTCCCCTACTGTTTTATGTATCATTTATTAGTTGGTGACCCATGTCCCCTCTCTTTTAAATGTTTTCTAAAAACTCATAACATAGCCGTTATGCTGCAGAATTTTCCGTCTCAAAATGTCTCTCTCTTATTCTCAAATTAATTTATATTATTAAGTTAACACTAAATTATATTTCTTATAAAGGGGTATTCACATATATACCAAAATGTTTTATTTTAAATTTTGGTATTTACATACATGACACCCGATTTCCATTTCTGTGGGTTTAAAGTGACATAAAGATCATGTCTTTAAAGCAGTTTTTAAAACGTCAAGACTATGAAATGAAACCCATTTCTTTTATGCTATATGGGTTGTTTATGAAATGATTAATGATGATATATGTGTCTAACATTATAATAAAGAAAAATTAAGGGTGCGCCATGATAGCGCTCCAATGCATTGGGTAAAGACATAATCTCTACAGATGACCATTTTTAACGACGCCTTGGTGAATAACCTTGGTAATTTTTATTGACACATTGGGGATAGACCTTGGTGAAATGGAAATGATTGTCAATGTTAAATGTTTTAGCCACATCATTAAGTTATGAAAAATGTTATTTTTATTATGATTTGCCTCATGATTTCTTTCTCATGCCTTAAAGTTCTTTTCATGACCTTATTGAAGTATCTCAAGTTCAAATGTAAAATGTTTCTCTTGTTTCCCTTACTGGGCCTTTTGCTCACCCTTTCTTTTGATTTTTTTCCCTAGGTTATGAGATGCACTAATGAACCTAGGACGAACTTAAGTATAAGCCTTTCAAGTGTTTAAGAAGAACGTTTTATGTTGTTTTCATGTATTATGTTCCTGGTTTCCAATACACTAAACCATAAAGATCCTCAGTTTTGTGTAATGTAATGAAATTTTATGTTATAAAATGTGGGATGTTATAATTTAACTACATTTACCAAATATATCTGGTATTTCATACCACATTTCATTTAACTGACTTAATAATTATTCCACTATCCTGAACAATTCATTTCAATATACATCTCTATGTTACTATCATGATGAATACGTCCCCATATCACACCATAATGGTCAATTATTAGAAATATCATGAAATAATAACATCAATAAACAACAACGTCACCCAACATGTAATTCATAATTAGTGAAATAACATCAAATGTATTATGAAAACATCATGAACAAAAATCTCATACATGGGCACTCAGATTTCTCCCCACACATGGGTCAGCTACACCAATTAAAATTCTTATTACCATGCCCCAAAACACCCTATAATCCTTTATCGCCATTCCAAATAACAAACCGATAGGAAAAATTCTCATATCAATTTGTAACTAACCTTAGTCCAACATGTCTCATGTGGCCAAAATGGGTTAGTTATGAGACCCTAAGAAAACCTCCAAATATGCCAATGGATACCAACTACCAATGGGGGTGTGATATGTATACTAGGTTAAATATACACCCTTTTATAAAGTAAAATATTGTGGAATAAATAAGGAAAAAATAATATTAACTAAATATTAGTGAAAATATTATATCATACTACTAAGATATAATGGAGATACCAATAAAAAAATAATTTCTAGTCACGCAATTACAATATGAGATCTATATAAATGTCAAACTGAAAACAATTAAAATAATATAATTAATTGATACAAAATAATCTCAAAGAACCTAATATTCAACCCAATGTCAATCTCATATACAAACTTCAGCCCATCCAGAAAATCAACAATAAACAATAAGTTCGGTATCCCTTGTCCAAACCTGAATCCATGTAATATCTTTGAGGAACTAATATTGACCTGGAAAAATTCAACAGCCTAACGACATCACTTTAAAATTCATAAAATTACTTGATGAGAGAGAAAATGGTATCTCATCACTTGGACATAAAATTTACATCAATAAGGATGTAGAATAACATATCCCAAAATAAAAAGATGTAAAATAAAAGACATAACAAAATAAGTCTTTTTAAAAGTGGAGTGTGAAAGGTTCCCTTACCGATTTGGGAACCTTTCGAAACGTACACCCCATGAAAGAAGGGTCATAAAATGAAGATTTAACTGCCATAAATGATGTTATATTATAAAAATATTAAATTAATTTGTAGTAAAAAGACAACACAAAAGGAAATAGTTTTCAATGTAGCATGAATCTCACAGGAATAAAAAGTGAGATGAAAATCCCCTTATGGAAATTCAGCAACCTAATGGCGCCACATAAAACATCCAAAAATGGATTGATGAGATAAAATAGTGTCTCTAATCATATTAACATAAAATTTACAGCAAGAGTAATATAAAATAACACCTTCCAACATAAGAAAGAGGAGCCTGAAGTAAGTTACATAAAAAGAGTACTTAAAAATAAAGAGAGACGTAGGATCCCTTACATCAAGTCCGAATTATCTTGTTCGTTTCATTATATTCCTGAATAAAAAACATTGGTCAATTTATAATTTCTTACGTTCCTCATTTAAATATTATTATTCAGTTCATATCACATATTACAATGTTATAATAATTGGTTAATAATGTGAGTTCATATCAGACGTTTTTGTCGATGTTCGGTACATGAGTCAGAAATGAACTTGTTTGAAAATGATTGTCCATGTATTTATAAGTAAATCATCTCCAGAATATAATTAATGATTTAAATATCATATATATCCTGTACATATTCATTTTATACTATTCCATAACATTTGGAGATAAAAATAAATGAAATGCACCGTTCATGGAGACGGTAGGCCGTACGTACACATGAACGCTAATTTCATTTCTATTTCATAATTAATGGAGTGAAATCATAATGATATAAAGATATATTATAATTACGGTATAATATAATATATAATATCATTAACTCTATCCTTTATATGTCCCACATAAGGCATTAACGAATCAAATCATTTTGAGGGGGTGGTAGTCCGCACTTCCTAAAATGAAGATATTGCCTTTACCCATAATGGAAACCATAAAGGTATGACATAAATGAAAAATACAGAATCATAAGGAAAAAATAAACATATTATCTACCATATATAAATATAGTGACATCCTAATGGTTACCTTTGAATGTGTTAGAAGAATATTGAACAATCATCGTTTCGTGAGGCAGAGATTCTCCATCCACGGAAACAGTATGCTCTTTAACCATTAGATGTAGGTGTGTGTAAGTGTAGCTCGAATACTTCTTATAAAAACATCCTAGTATATGTAATATACTGGTGCTGTTACAAAATAAATGAATAAAAAGAGTTTATGGTGGTTGGAGATGCAAAATAAAACAAAAGAGCATTAGAGAAGACTTTACCTTTGAATCGGGTAACTCCTCTTGGTTTGAACCAAAAGGGTTTCTTGAATATCTTTATGCTTAAGGTAAGGCTTCTAGGATGAATAGATGGATGTGGAGAGACAAAATTAGGAGATCTTGGCCTATCCAAAGGCTTGAGATGTGTGGGTAAGGAGGTAGAGGTGAGGGCCTTTTATAAGAGGAGAGGAGGGGCACTCTTGGAAATGTATAAAATGTTACTTTATTTTCAAATGAGTTTCAGATTTTAAAGGTCCCACATTGATGTATTTCTAGGATAAGGTGATAAGGGTTATAAATACTCCCATAGAATAGTTTTTTTACATGTGTAGGTCTTATATTGTACATTATATTTTCATTTTATTTAAATCGTTAAATAATGAGGTAATCGATGCATCATCATGGTCTCATATATAATTTAATTTATTTAATGTCTAAAAATTATAAAACAAATAATATGAAGTAGGAAATATTTTTATCCTTCCAATTAATATTTATAGTTCAAGATATCATTTATGTAGACAAAATTAAAAATGTTTTACTCAGGTGATACATTCTTTGTTATATTTACTTTCGTTAAAAAAATAAAAAGATAAAAGGCATTATCACACAAAAGTGATTCCATGGGGTCCCCAAGTTTGGCACATGGAATAACATGGTCGGACATGACACAACCAGTAGTATTAGGACACATTTTGGTGTCATTTGTTTTATTATTATGATATTATTTTATTATCATTAACTACCCGATTACTAATTAATCAAGATAATTAATGATAATTACTGTCGTTACTATTCACAAAGTCCAAAAACAAAATAGTCTTAATTACATAATTTGGACCTTCTGATTCCAAATATGGAATCCATTTTACCAAATTCCAAACACATAAATTTCAATAATTAATTTAAAAATAATTCCCATTGTCAAAACAAATAGCGGGTTTTTTTGAAACAATATCTTTGAAAAGTTTGGCATTAGTTTATGCCCAATTCCAAAGTGAAATTAATTCTAAGGACCAATATTGGATTAAATTATAAAAATATATTCTCATTAAACATTAAAACCAATTAAAAAGATAATATATCTATATATTTAAATTAGATGAAAAAGCAGTTTTGATGTAAAATGCAATATTTTTCACTATTCATTAAAAAGAATGAACATTGTCAAAAACATACCAAAAATTTAACCAAAGTAAATCTAAATATCCCAATCCTAATAATTAAGTATATATTGAAAAATAGAGCTTATAAAATTGTCAAAATTTATATTTAAAAAAGGTTCACCATCAAAAGGATGTAAACCAATCTTTTAAAAATATTAGAGTATTTATTTCTTAAAATTGGATTCATTTGGATTTTATGCCTCTAACATTTATTGGATAAATGTAAAAATATTTGACAAACATATGTAATAATTTTTTAGTTATTTTTGTTCATTCCCTCCATTACAACGGCTATGCATTAACTATTATAATATTATTATATTATTAGTGTGCAACGTAAGATTTCAAAAAAAACTCATTGTTGCGTATAGGGTACGCCATCGAACATAGAATTCCCTTTAAAGTAGTATTAACATTTTATTCACAAATATTGATAAACATTAGAATGTAATATTATTTATTTACCTGGGATGTTACAATAAATAGATCGTATATTATAATCAAAAAATTAATATGGTTCTTTTATTATTTAATAAAATTCATATACTGATTACACATGAGGTTAAAGAGTGTTTAACCCAAAGGACGCATAAGGTAAGAGATTCTCATCTCACCGTTTCTTTAGTATGGCCTACGCCATTTTCACCACATATTTCTATTGTGTGGTTAATATAATTCTACTATTGTATTTAAAAGAATGAAAAAACTAATTAATTTTATTTTAAGTTTCATTTCATGTTATTCCTTTCATGGTTAATATAATTCAGAAGGAATGAAGTGGTAAGGGATTTTCATCTCACTTTTTGTTTTGTGAGGCATGCACCATTTTCTCTATTTTTGTTGGTAAATCTACATCTCCTAATGTATTTTATATCAATAATAATTATATATTAATAGAATTTAATGTTTCATTTGATTTTATTCCTTTCATCGGCCTTATAATTCAAAAGATACCATGTGTTGAGGGATTTTATCTCAAGTTACATTCTATTGAGGCTTAATTGTTATTACACAACAATTCAATTTTATGTGGTGTATATACTTATCCTTTGGCATGTAATGTTATGAATAGATTATTATTCATGGTGTTTTATGTTTAAATTTAAATTATATAACTACATTGGATTTCATATAAATATCACCAAATAGTAAAAGTTATTATGCAATCTCACTCTCTCTTGTGATTGTTAACTTTATTTGGAAACCAACACATTATTATAATAATTTTTCATTAGAGATTTCATTTATCCAATTTATCCACATAATTTATCATGGATATATTATATAAAAAATAAGATACAAACTTTTATATACATATTTTACTTAATATATATTTCATTAGCTAGGGAACTGATGAAAAATATGTATCTCTTACTAAATGATGATATTTTATATAGCCCATTGTACATTAATTAAATTAGTTATTTGATATATGAAGAATTAATTAGATAGGTAGGTAATTTTTGGGGTCTGTTTTATGAAATAACATTGATGAAAAATTAGTCTCAGGGGACGAGTTAGTTGGCTACCTTTGTCTGATTTTCACCCTGTTTCTTTAAGATCTCTTGTGAAAGGTCTTTACGGTAAAGGTATCATGCACATAAAATAAACATTTCCTCATAAGGAATAATTTACATCTATTTCATTCCTTTATTATCCTCATTGATATTTATAGTTTGAAAAAAATATATGGATGCATTTCATTATCATTTTTTTGATTAAATGGAATCTGTTTTTAATTATTTACTCTTATATATTGATTATGCCTAATCGTGTCATGATAATCAAGTTAATAAAATGGAATGTGTTATCAGATATATAACGTGACATATTTTTTATGCCCTTAATTATCATTTTATTTAGTACATGGAAATTATGTTCAATTATTAACATTACATATTTATTATTCTTACTTATTCATTACTGAATACACTATACTTAACCTTTATATGTAATTTGAGATTATCATTATTTTTTACTTTCACTAACATTTCATGAACTATACTAATAAATATTTTCAGGTTTACACTGGATGGAATAAAGTTATTATTGAAAAAAATTATTTTATAATTTTTTTAATAAATTATAATAAAATAATAGAGTATATATATATAATACTAAGGATTCTAAATTTTACATTCTTTTAGGATGTGATTCTTTTGTACCATATGAAAATATAAAGGTAGTAGGCACTGGCACTAGGATTCATTGGATATAGTTGTAACAGTTGTTATCAGATAATGTTTTTGAAACAACCTTGGTACCTATATTTAGGGAAAAATGTATTAGGGAAACTGACCCTATTATAGAATATGAGGATTAGTATAAAAGAGAATATTAATGTATACTTATGGTAAAAAAAATATGAATATATTTTAATAGATAAATCAATGTATATATACTATAAGTGGATGTGGTTCGGTAAAATATGTACATAAGTGTACTAATTCTGAAAAAGGCATGTTGTGATTGACTTAAGCATAACATGTTACCAGATAGCATGTATTAGTACAAACATGGAGTGACAATACAAAGGGATATTCTTAGAATAATTCACATTTCCATTATAACCAACAATAGATGATTTGAATATACAGTTAAAATGAATGTCCAATGAAAAACCGTAGACTAAAAAAGGACCCATATAGAAATTAAATAGAATAAGTATTTTTGTATTTGGATTCAAGAATTAAATTTTATATTTATTTTTAACTATGTTTTTTGTTATAAGAATATTGAATCACCTATGGATTTTATAAAATTTTAGAGTCATATATGTCTTCATTAACATAATACTAGTGGATACAATCACAGAATTATGAGATTTTTTTTGACCAGAATTACTAGGTTTTCAACACCTATTTTTTGTTTTAGGTGATGGGTTTCTACCGAGATTACAGAGATTTTGGGATGAAGTTAGAGAAATTATATATTTTCATGAAAAAGTTAATTTAGGAATACTTCATTTAAAATTTAAGTATATTAGTTTAAAGTAATTGATACCAATTGGGTTTAATATGACAACTAATTAAATTTTATGAATTCTCAAATAATATTATCATACTTTTAAAAAAATATGTTGCATTGAAAATCCTAGTAAAAAATTATTTACAGAATAACTATTTTTCATGGATATCCATCATACTTTTTTGGAACATTTTAGGGATTATATAAATGTAGTTTAAAAAATGGACTACCTATATTATGGTTCAAAATACACCGTATCTAGTAAGGAAATAGGGTTTGAACCCACAACCGATGGACAATAAGGGTTCAGTGAAACCCAATATCCTATGAAATTTTCTAGTTTATATGACATTGTTTTTATTTAAATAATTTGATGAATAAATATTAATGATGAACTAGTAGTTTTACATTGGTTTTTAGAGAATAATCTCTTAAAAATCTTTTTTTGGAAAATATATATAGGAATATGGAAATATGTTTCGACCTTTTATAAATATTACATGAATTTTAATATATCAAGAAAAAAATTATTTTTTGGATATTTATTTCATGGAATAAGAGATGAAATGGGAATTGATCACTGAAAAAAAGGGATGAAATTGTGTTTATAGAAATATATCAATTAAATATATTTTATTGTATTCATAACGATTAAAACATTTCTCAACATTTTGAAAATGATCTTGATATAATATTTTACCGCAACATATTCATTTTTATAGAATCGACGGTCTTTTAAATCCTCATTAATTTATGATTTTGATCTCCAAAACATTTCAATGATCATTCACATGTTTTTCATTATTGAACTCAGTCACTCCATATAATTATTTATTATTTTCTTCCTATTTAACATCTTCACTTTTCAATGATGTTCTCCTGCTCGGAAACCTAGTTATGCGTTGTTTCATGTGAACTGGGTACTTCCTGTTATCTCTATTCAAGAGGATTATTTTGAAACCTTATCACGATGTGTGATTTCAGCCAATTAATTTCCGATATCAATAAATTTATTATAAATAACAAGTTTAAATTGCAAAGATATAATTTAATTATGGTTGGGATAATGTAACACCATAATCATTTTAAAAGTATAACATTAAATTTGATAAGGTGTATTAAAATAAACAAAAAAAAAATAAAAAGAAAAAAATATTCATTATTTATCATATTTTTTCTATTTTAAATAAATTTAATATATTATATTTCTTTAAATGCATGGAGTAATGTGTTTCCTTGCATCACACACAATAATGAGTTTCATCGATAGCTTTTGTTAGAAGCAAGACCGAGGTTTACCAAATAATTTTAATATTATTATCTGAAATTAAAGTTATCTGTTTTCTATTTAATTGGTGGTTATTAATAGTATTGAATAACTTATTAATAAATATAGTTGAAATAATTATTTAATAAGTAATTATTTTTGAATATACAAACTAAAATTGAATATAAAGGGAATGGTTTTATAAAAATCCATTTGTATGCCCTTAATAGAAATTTATCTTAATAAATTCATTTAATTCATTTAATTGATTGAATATAAAATAAATTTTTCTATTATATATTAAATTAAAAAATATCATTATTGAAATATATTATATTGGCATAGGATAAGAAAAAAATCCAATTTTACCCATAGAAAGCCCTATTTTTATGAAAGTAGTTTTTCAACCATTTAATAGATATATTTTTTGAAAAATAAAATTGGAAAAATTTAAAAATTATATTTGAAAACATAAAATTCTTTTTTTAATGAAAATTTTAAAAATAATCTTACTGTTAATTTTTGGTATTTTTCTAAGATGTTTCATTTTTGATGAATATAGAAAAATAATGAATATTATTTGAAAAACGTCTTTTTGGAAAAATGATTTATGATGTAAAATTATATTTAAATTTGGTTTTAGAGACATATTATATAATTTAATAAAATATTAATAAAATATATTTCATTTTAATCATTTATTATTGAATATATATATATATATATTTATAACAGTAAAATTTTGAACATTTCCAATTTTAAATTATGCTTTTTTGTCCAGTTTGTGTGATTAATTTTAAATTAATTTTTACCTCTTCAATTATTTGAATTTAGAAAACTGGATTCCATATTTTTAATAGTAATAATTAAAATTTATATTAGGTTTAAATTATATTTTTTACCATACTCAATATTGAAAGTAATTAAAATTTATTACTGTGATTTGTGTGAAAATGATTTTACTTAAAGGTATATCTTTGATCTTTAGGGTCTAAATGAAAAAGGGAATTTTACAAACCATATTTTATTGAATAATTTATTTCATATACCCTAAATTATTTATAATGTATCATTATTAGAGGCACGTGATGAATGGAAGACTTCCAAACAATGTTGACGTTCTAGAATTTACAAGAATGTCACTCAAAATCCACTATAAAAGAAAACTCACCCCTCACTTATTCACAGCTATAAATCCATTAGGATTGTTAAAACATTAAAAAAACTTCTAAAAATACCTAACCTCATCTTAAAATCCTATATGTTTTCCTAAATCTATCCACAAATATCCTTTGGTCCAAAACAAATGGAGTTACCCAAAGAAGAGGTAATGTTATTCAATGAGAACTGTTTTTTAATTTCATTCTAAAACATCTCAATTTTTCCTATTTATTGACTATATTATATATATTATAAATTAAATATAATAATAAGTTTTTATGTTAAATTTATGATAAAAAAATCTCAAACTTACTTTAATAGGGATATACAATCATGGTTCGTGTGTTCGATGAACAATCGCCTCATGAATCGATATTGTTTTTCATCTATTACCACCTTTAACAGTTTGTAATAATGATGTATTTATAGTTTATATATGGTATATATATTTTTTATAATTCCTTTATTCTTATTTAATTATTATATAACATATAATTTCATGATTTCTATTTTTTGGGAATATAAAGGCATCATTCGTGTGTACGGTAAACTACTGCCACACGAAGCAGTGTCATTCAGTCACACCTTACATAGAATGTATTAAGGATAGATTTAATAAAAAATTATTATATATATATATAATTCTAATGATACTGGAATGAAAATATATATATAATTAAATATTATTTCTTTCAATGTGACGGGAAAATAGACAATGAATTCATACGTACGTATGATATAAAATCTCTATGAATGGTTTATTTAATTCCTTATCACCAAAATTTATGGATTACTATAAATATATATACGAAGAATATATATTATATTTACATATTGTTTTACATTCTCGTGATAAATAAATCATTATCTAATTAGGAATAACTTAAAATTACTTGCCAAAACATACTCGAAAAAACAGGGGAATTAACATGTGTAATAGAGAAAATAATGAAATATTATTTTCAAATTGGTTATAATATATCCTTATATGATAATATATTATACTATAAATATTATCATATTTCTCATATAATTTAATAACATGATTAAAAACATCATAATGGTGTCCAAAGGTTATTAAAAAAGCAAGTGTAAGGTAAGGGATTCTTGTTTCACTTATTCCTCCATTAAGCATACACCATTTCACCAAAAACTTCTTTTGTGTGGTGTATCTACTGACAATATTGTACTTTATATTATAAATAAATTTCAGTTCATCGTATTTAAGTTTCTATTTTATGTTATTACTTTCATGGGGAACATAATTCAAAAGATACCCAGTGGTAAGAGATTTCATTTCACTTTTCCTTCTATGAGGCATACACCATTTTCATGACTTATTTCTTATTAATGGTGTATCTACTACCCCTATTTACATATTGTTTTACATTCTCGTGATAAATAAATCATTATCTAATTAGGAATACCTTAAAATTACTTGCCAAAACATACTCGAAAAAACAGGGGAATTTACATGTGTAATAGAGAAAATAATGAAATATTATTGTCAAATTGGTTATAATATATCATTATATGATAATATATTATACTATAAATATTATCATATTTCTCAAATAATTTAATAACATGATTAAAAACATCATAATGGTGTCCAAAGGTTATTAAAAAAGCAAGTGTAAGGTAAGGGATTCTTGTTTCACTTATTCCTCCATGAAGCATACACCATTGCACCAAAAACTTCTTTTGTTTGGTGTATCTACTGACAATATTGTACTTTATATTATAAATAAATATCAGTTCATCGTATTTAAGTTCCTATTTTATGTTATTACTTTCATGGGGAACATAATTCAAAAGATACCCAGTGGTAAGAGATTTCATTTCACTTTTCCTTCTATGAGGCATACACCATTTTCATGACTTATTTCTTATTAATGGTGTATCTACTACCCCTATTGAAAGTTATATCCTAGATATAAAATATTCATTGTATTCAATGTTTCATTTTATTTTATTCCCTTTATGCTGTTTATAATTCAAAATATACCAAGTGGTAAGGGATTTTTCCTCAATTTACAGTCCTTTGAGACTTAATTATTGTTACAATACAATTAACTTTTAGAAGGGGTATATACTACCCATTTGACATCTGAAATCTTGAATAATGTATTATTCATTTTATTTTAGGATTCAATTTGAATTATATCACACATGGGTATTTGAATTGAAAATTTCATAATGGTAACTGTTATTGTTAAATCTCACATTATCTTGTGATTGGTAACATTATCTGGAATCAATAACTTTATTTTATTAATTTTTCATTAGAAATTAAATATAACCTAAATATCAGTATCATTTATAATTGATATGATTATTTCTTAAATTGTACACCATTTTAACGTATAATTTTTACTTGATAAATATTTGATTAAATTGGGAAATATTGATAAATATGTATCTTATACTCAACACATATATTTGAAAAAGCACATTGTTCATGAATTAAATTGAATATTTGATACATGAGTAATTCATTGGATATGAATAAAAATGGTGGGGCTTGGTTAATGGTATCCCCTTGATGCTTCAGTAATCTTATAGGATGAGTCAGCTGGCTAGCCTTAGTGGGGTTTTCAACCATTATATGTTAAACTATCTTTTGAAAGGTATTGATATAAATTGTATCATGTACCAATAAAACATGTCATTATAATTAATAATTTCCATCATTTAGATTTAGTAATTATTATCCCTGAGATTTTCACAATTAAAAAAACTATGGATACATTTAATTAAATGTTTATTGAGTAAATGGCATGAGTTTTCAATTATTTACCAGTATATATTGATTATTAATTTTCTTATCATGATTTTAAATTAATATAAATATAATGTGTTTTTGGTTACATACCTTTCCATTCTATTTAGACACTACCTTCTCATTTAATTAATTACAACAGATGTGTGTTATTCCATTTATCGGGTCATATTTATTATACTCATTGATTAATTTTTTCTCCTACTTTACATAATTCTTAATGAACATTTGAATTCATCATTATTTTGTTTCTTTTCCCAATATTACATGAAGTGTAATAATAATTATATGTCAAGATATGATCAAAGTAATAAATTTATTCTAACTAAATATTATATTTTATTATTTTTATTAATTTGTAATAATAGCCTCATGATTGTGTGTACTTTTAAAAGACTGCTAAAATGTTTAGTCCTTTGGGATATTATTTCATTGTATATTTTTCCAATATATTGGTAGTAGGAATGACTTAGATCTTCTGGTGTTAGGGTAATTAGAAAAAACAATAAAAAGTGTATATATGTAAATATCTTTTAACTAATGCTTATTGTCAATAATGTCAAGTGAAATATCACATTTTTAATTGTTTTACCTTAATAAATGATGTCTGAAATCATTATACCGAGTTATATAACATCATATCATATTATTCTTATTGTTCTTGGTACTTGAGAATCGAATCTGACAGCTCTATTTTAAAAATTCAATGCAAAGAAAAACATTGTGTTTACTATCCTAATTACATCATCATGAAAACAATTGACATCATCATATTTATAATCAACATTATAAAATGAAAAAGTGTGTTATTTCACCGTAGAAAAATAAACTATTTTTCCCCATTAAATTATAAGTTATTGGAGGATTTTTATTATATAATAAAATCCAACAATTATAGCTTCATATTTTTAAGTTAGATAAAATTAATATGATATAGGAAAACAAAATATTTGACTAACAAAATGAATAAAATAAAATAAAATTCTTTAAACTATTTCAGATATGATTTCCTAGTATGATCCTAAAAATTACATCAAATACACTCATCAAATGTCATTGTCATTTAAGTAAGAGTATGATGTAATAGAAACCAAATTATACCTCCATATAACATGATATAAACTTTTTTCCTAGATTCATCCTTGTCAGGAATCACATTAAAACGCATAGGAACTTTATATAATTTCCATTTTTAATTTCCATTCATATTTAGTAAATCTTATAAATATTTAAAATTATTATATATTTTATAAACATCACTCTGAAAAAAGTGAATAATTTGAAAAAAATTCAAATAACCAAATATACTAATTTAAAACACAGATTTCATGCATTTAGAAAAATCATTCAAATATTTTTTCAGTTAACCCAAAAACAACTTCATCAATATATATTTTAACAAGAAAGATATCAATATATAATTATTTCATATTTAATTTAATATCCTCCCATAATAAACTAAGAAAACTTGTGAAATGAATAAATAAAATCCATTCTTACCAATCTACATGTTCTTCTAAATGATCATATTTATTGCTTCAGTATATTTTAATTAAAAATTTATTAAAGGGGGGTTGGAAACAATGAGACTTCATAAAATAAAATTTTAATATATCAAAACCATTTAAGATTTAATATTTCATTTAAATATATAAAATAATGAATCATATTTCCCATTTATATTCATGAAGAATTCTAAAATACTATAACATAAAAATATGTTAAATGGATTCTTCATAGTCTATTATATAAGAATTAGGAGTTTTTTTAACTATTAATCAATCCTTATTCATTTTTAATTACACCTTGATTGTTTAAAATTTTTCTAATCATTGATTTTATTCCAATAAATATAAATCTAAGGGCCTAAAAACTAATTACCAAACACTATTTCAATAAAATTATTTCATCTTCTCCATCGTTAAAAAATATTGAGTTGATATGTTAATTCCATAGATTAATACTGGGAATTATTTTTTTAATACATAATAATATGAATAAATAATCTATAAGAAATAGTTTATTTAATGAGCGGAATGGTTGTGATGTTTTCAGATGTGTTTGGAGATAACAAGTTAGATATTGTGTTACATCTTGTGATATAATTCTATAACTCTTATATGTAAGATTATTTTTTTAGTTATGGGGTATGTGATGCACTATGAATAAATCTTTCACTTTATAAGATGAGAAATTCAAGAACAAAAATAAGGGTTTTCAAAGGAAATAATACTATAATATAGGATACATGTATAATGGGTTCTACACTATTTAAAATATAAGATGATTTCAAGACACATTAGTTAATATCATGAAGCAAGAATAATATGATTTATATATATTTGGGGAATAATTTTTCTATGTTGAGTTCCCCATGATTTTTTATGTTTATTTTTATTTTAATGGATAATCCATATTTTAAGAATTATTTTATCATTCCCTGAGATATATTAGTTTATTTTATGGGATTTATTGATTAGATTTTTTCATGATAAAGATCATTCGGTTAAATTAATATAATTATTATTAATATTT
The DNA here is from genome assembly GCA_963277665.1 of Viscum album. NCBI lineage: Eukaryota > Viridiplantae > Streptophyta > Magnoliopsida > Santalales > Viscaceae > Viscum > Viscum album. Next base: position 915,063,119 of record OY728162.1, on the reverse strand, counting down.
TATTAATTTAGTTTTTGAAGTGTGTTATAACAAAATTGAGTGGTTTTATTCTTTGATGAGTATGTTTTAATAAATTATTCCAAATTTAGAATATTTTAAAATGAGTGTGCTGGAAATGTGACTTGGTGGTCTATTTTATAATTCATGTGGGTTATTTTGGAGCACACATTATGGGTAAAAGATATAAAATTGTTCATTTTGAGACATGAATAATACATTAAATTTTTTTAAGAAGAGTGAGATCATTATTATAGAAAAAAATGTGAGATTATAAATTTAATAAATGTAACATGTGAAAATTGGAAAAGAATAAGATAGATAAACCTAATATAGTACTATATAATATATTAATATGATCAAAAACACAATTTCCATTAGATACTTAAAGAACTCATTATGATAACTCTTTAAAAATGTTTTCTTTGAAAATTTATTATATCATGTTAGTTATTGGATGGTTGGTTGTTTTAGATATTTTAAAGAGTAAAATGGACATTTCATCTATTGGTTGTCCTTTCTAACAAGAGATCGATAGTTTGTGTCTATGTGTGGGATAAAAACTATTATAAGTTGGGTACATATCCATCCACAATTTGAATGAAACACATTTTATTTGATACGAACCTCATTTATATTCATTACCAAGGGAGTTTTAGAGATCATTAATTTTCCACAAAAAAATCATATTGTTTATTATGTAGAAATATTTTAATACATATTCACCCCTATAATTATTTATTATATATTCAAATAATCTTATCAATTAGAATTATATCCATGGTTTTTAAATGATGGTATGTCATTGATGTTTCCCATGGATAATTATGTTTTTCTCATCAGTAATTAGATCCATAACATAGAGGATAAAGGATTTCATATACTACATGATTCAATTATTCCACATTTACTCTCTCTTGGACATGGTGTGGTTGAGTCTTTTCTAAATGGATTTATAGTTCTATATGCACCTATTTATAGGTACAACATTTAGAAGAATAATTTTTGAAGTTAATAGAATGTATGGAATAAACTGATGTCATAATTTTCATGTATATATCCACAAACATTCACAAGATACCAGTTTTTGAATTGAATATAGAAATAATTAAAAATATCTATTAATGATACAAACGGTAATGGAATAAATGATATAAATGTGCATATATTTGTTTCAATATTTGGGGATATAGTAATTTGATTATGATTTTTATTTATTTACTAGAGGTAACAATATTTATAACACCATTAATTGTTACAGATAAACACATAATAATGTCTTATCTATGTATTTTCATGATTCACTACCCTAGTAACCAATTGTTTCTTGTAGAGATGATATGTGTGACCTAAAATGTCTGGCTCTAGCATACCATATGCTTGTGACTAGAATCGAGGGAATAAATCAACAACATTTTGGAGGTACTTGCTTTAAAATTATTGGGAACTGTTAATGTGTTCAATCAAAAACTCCATATTAATAAATAAATCAATACCAATAAATAAAATTGCATTAAATGATGGAAAAAATTAAAATTTCAATAAAACACATTGATTATTTACTTAAAAAAAACAACACATGAATAACATTTATTGGCTTCTAAACCCATGTTCGATAAAAAAACACCCACTTATAGAGATCAGGTTAGATATACAGGTATAATCATAAATATCCACCCAAAAACCTCTATTCTACATAAGGAATAATCATATTAAACCCACTAAAATAAATAATTAAATCAAATTTTTACATAAATTACCTGAACTATAATACCATGAGAAATAAAAGTTATTCAACAAATACCATCGTGAAATATGAAACATAATATTAATGTATATATTGTAGAATGGTACGATAATACCACATTGCCACTGAACCAAAAAATATCTACACCAACTTATCATGTTTTATGGTCACCATCTTCATCATAATTTTTACCGAATAACTTTTTTAACACATAAAATCCACAACAAGAAAATCCTAGCCACATAACCAGGACATACCAATAATCATAGAGTATGTATCAGATCTTTCAATGAACTTCAAAATACACACTATACGTTAATAACTACAACCCATGATTAGGAATAATTATAATAATTGTATTTCATTAAATCCAGGATTCATGTATACATTTTAGTATTAATACCCAACCTCTTGGATTAACAAGTATTTCATAAAATTTTCCATTGTAGAATATATGAGTATATATCCTACAACCATAACCCAAGACTACCTAAATATTCCAACATATATACTGTTCCAATAAGAAATATAATTTATGTAGAAATAGTTATCCATTTGTATCATCAATAACCAATATATTGGGAGAACACATATACCCCATGTCCAAATATATGCTTTGGTCATTTTATCTAACATGGGTTGTGGAGGTTAAGAAATAATAAACAAAAGTAATAATAAAGAAAAAAACTATTTTAAGGAAAACTATCTTATTTAAGAGTAGTTCTATAACTAGAAACCCATCCGATAATCCATTTTTCATTAATAATGACTAGGATACTTATTCTTTTATATGAAAATGTTTTTCCTATAATAATATTTTCACTTGTCACTTGTTGTTAATCCATTAAAAGTTTTTTAATAGAATTACATCATCAAATCTAGGATAATATTAACATTAACCAAAATATACCTAGTTTCTTTCATAAAATATTACATTTATAGTTTTCATATTCATTCAGTTTTAATCATTTATAAGATCCATAACAAGAACTTATCGAAAGATCATATTTCTCTACATTCATCATTAAATCTTCTAGAGATATCTTTCCCATAATTAGTTCATTAATTATTCCCAACCATGTTTCCAATTTTTCTGTCAAAAATAAATAGAAATCAGTGATTGATATATGTATGAAAATTTTTAAAATAAATTAAAATGATAAAAACATAGTAGGAAATAAATTTCCATACTTTAATTAACTATTACGATATTATTACTAACACCTTACCACACCATCCAAACTGTCCCACCATTAATCATAATAATCCCTCACCATAAAAATATCAATATAACTCCACCCTGTCAACCCCATAAAAATGTATTAGGTTTATATTTATGTAACATCATGGGATATGTATTCTAACATATAATAAATAAATCAATTCATAATTTTAACAATTATAATATAAAAAAAAACAATTCTTCCACAAAATGATTGAATATAGTCAACCACTAGAAATAAATATTGTAATAGTCATATATAATTACTATATTAATTAATGAATTCAAAATGAAAATGTTTTACTATGAAATTAAATCTTTTAAATCAGTTACTATTATCCTATAATGAATATAAAATATATTGCGATAATAATAAAAAGAATAATCATAATCACCAGTGAACCAACACAAGATTCCATTACAATCATTTTTAATGATTTTTATTCTCTTCATATAAATCTAAAATATTTACCCAGTAGAATCTAATTCCCTATAATGATTTATTTATATATAATTATATGGTCTATTCTCAAATTACATAACACAATTTGAAGATATAGTGATAAAAACAAGAATAGATTACAGATGCTGATCACTATGATGCATCATCACAACAAATAGAGGATTCATAATAGAATCATCCTATCATTGAAGATCTTTTGGTCTCAAATATAAAACCTATATAAATAAAAAGAATATATAATTCTAGGGATATGAATGATGGATCTAGAGAAAATAATGAATATGATAGGTTGAGTGTGATACCTTGGATTGCGGGTGGTCATTGCATAAATAAATTACATATAAATCATTCATAGAGTCTACTAATCAACTGAAATTAATCAAAATTAATTTTTTGAATTCATGAGGAACTATGAATTTTATAGATAATTAAAAAATATAGTATGTCTCATTGTGGTTGGGATTCATCATATTTTGACCAAAAAGATTATAATATCATGATGTGATCTCCCAATGTGCATCCTTTTTTTATGAAGGTAATTAAATGATTCAATGATGTATTAAAAAGGTTTATGGAAGATCTAAGGGTTTCAACATTAATGTTAAAACCCCTATAAATCACTATTACACTCTTAGTCTCTATCCTCATTTAGATTAACCATAAAAACAACCCTGATGCAACCTATACAATATAGTATAACAACACTAGTATAGATAGAACCTCAAAATCATCCATTAAGTGAAGTTATTGATATAAAAAACCTCATTCCTTGATAAAAAATATAGAAAATGTAATAGGTTTTAGGATGAATCCTTTTTTGTATTACCTCTAATTTTTTTTTCTATTCTAACATATAGGTTTTTGGATTACCAAAATCTACCTTTAGATTATTCATTCCCTGATAAAATCTAGTTGATTTAAGATTATGCATGCAACCCAAAATAAAGATGTATTGAACTATCACTAGTTATGTGAAATGGCATGAATAATCTTCACTCAATGATAGTTACCATCATGTCACAATGAATCCTTCATTGAGTAGTTAATATAAAGGACTTCTAATCACCTTGCATGGCGAACATGACTACATCCCAAAAATATTAAATATCATTAGAACCTGAAAAATGGAGGATTTAGTAATATTAGATCCCATAAATTATAGAAAATTAAAATTTTTATTTAATATGATAATAAAAACCAACACTTTTATGGAAATACAAAGTGGGTCATAAAAATTTCAGATATGATACCCCTCAAAAAAGGATATCATTATAATACGAGCCCCACTAACTCATTATTTTTGAATAAATAACATACAAATAAATCATCAATATATATTGAATAATTCTATGTATATAAAAACTGACTATATAAAATAAATCATCATTAAACTCCTGATATTTAATGATAATATAAGATTCACATTACCATGCACACATTTATATGAAACAATTATACTGCATGATAAAATCGAATATAATAACACACATGTAAATAATATTCTATTGAAGGTATTGAATCTCAATAATCAATTATTCTAGTAACTAATAATTTATATTTCAATCATATAATACCCATTTACATTGGTATCATCATTAATATTTATATAAATGTGATATAAAAAGATAACTTCAAAAACCTAACCCACACATAGAGGGAGACAGAATTGATAGAATTTGTCAATGATAATAGCAAACAACATTAAGGGCCTAAATTTTTTGGAGAATTATTAATCCCATTAAAAACCACCGCTTACTAAGATGTGTAGAGACCTCCTTGAATTAATGAAATTTAGTGCTTAACTCTAGAGTCTTCCTCCAAAAATCACCACAGAAGGTATAATAGTATTTAAAAACCATCATCTTTAGGTAATACACATGTAAAATCTATATCATGATCTTCAATTTCATTGATTTATTTTTATTTCATCATAATTTAAACATAATATAATTCTTTCTGTTTGAAAATAACATTTTTAGGGGGTCAATAAAATGGGGTATTGATAACTATTATTGTATCCAACTCAACAAAGATTAGTTCCTTCACCTAAGAACCTATAAAATATAAAAATGTTGGAGAAAAAATGTTTCCAAAAGTTATGATTGTATATGATATTTTTTCATCTATATATGAATTAAATAATAATTTTTGGCATATCTGAGAGAAAAAAACCATTTAGATAATTTTTAAAGCATGGTAGTTAAAACAGGGATCATAATCAGGATAATTTTTCTATAAAATTCAGTAGAGTTTAAAAATATCCTCAAAATACTATCTTCTATGGAAATAAACTATGATAAACATATTAATCAGTAATAAGTGAGTTGAATATGTAACAAAATCCAAAAATGAATATAAATGGGTCATATATAAATATATATTAAGGTAATGTAGTAAAAAAAATCAACTGATATGTCATCAAACATAGAGTAAGTTACATTTAATAGATGATGAAATTTACTAGGAACAAAATTATTGGCCATAATATTTATTGATTGAATAATGAAATATTTAAATATTGTGGCTGATCTCATAGTACATGTCCACCAGAACAAAAACCTTAACGAATGATACAACTTAGTGGTACCATTATGTACTTCTCTAGGAAATATATGAAACTCTTCAATACCCACTTCATGTATTATATAAGGAATAGAGATCCTTTATTATAAAAAAATAGATAATGATCATTCTCATACTAAAATATAATGAAATCATCACAAATAACATGATACAATAATATATTTACCCTAGAATCTCTCAAATATGATTCTTCTCCCTACATCACAAATGATGGGTCCACTATCATATATTAGAGATAAATTCTACCCTCAACATCCACTATATTATGGTTTATCTCTAGAAGATAATTCATCCAGAAATACACATCCTTGGGATTATGAATAAAATAACACAATTAATTTCTCCACAATAACTTACCAATAAAATTCCCTTTCACAGGTATACAAAAAATATCAAATTTAGAATCATTTAATACTTCCATCCACTGAATCTATAAAACATTCCACTATTTGTAGGCAAATATAGACATAATTCTATTCTAATACATGAATAAAAAACATTAATCACAAATTAAATAATGTTTTACAAATAAAAAAAATTGAAACATTAGTAATATAATGGGAATCATAGTTACATTCATGGGGTCATAACTGCCATGTTCCAATGGTGATTATCAATCACAAGAGCATCAAAACACATCCCTTAGAAACATATGAAATATATAAATAATATAAAATATAAAAAATTCTTCTAGTAAATGGAGATTATATTATTTTCAAGAGTCTCAATTAAACTCTCAAAATTTTTATAACATTGGAAATTACACATGAAATCATGATTTATCTATTTATAGGTTATCACTGGTTTCACAATCTGAGATAATTCTAGAATATAACTCTTTTAATATCAAGTGATAGCATCAAAATCCCTTACAACTTAATTATTCCTAGGGCCATGAAATAAATAATCAACTCCATCATTAATGGGTATTCATGTTCTTCATAATAATACATAATGACATGAAACAACCTCCACAATTTTTTACCAGTTATATAAATTCTATTCCTAAATTCTTTAATACAAAACGATGTAATTTGTGAACCCCATAAAATATTTGACACAGAAAACAAAATATTGTGTCTATAATTCCACTTAACATGGGTAGTACATTCAATACAACTAATGAAATTAGAATGTACTTATATTTCCCAGGATGAAACCGTAATTTTGTATTCAAAATATTATTTTCCATAACTTAAATATAATGATAATCTATACATTATTTTACCAATTAGGTGAAACTCCATCCTTTCAGCTAACCAAATAGATCCCCATTCCATTATAGGGGATTGTAGTTAATTTATATAAATTTATTCAAGAAAATATCATCGATATATAGTTATATAGTCCTAATAGAGATAATATTTTCCACATTTTTATATGTATTTCAAATATTTAATCAATCCCAATATATCAATTTGAGATTATTTTCATTAATTTTCCATTTATGGTATGTTTTAGGATAAAATGTGAAAATTTCTTAATTCTAGTATTTTAGAAGACTTTAATAACTTTCCTATATTGGGAATACAAATTGAAAAAATATTCTAATTTCAGTGATTATTTTTTGGATAATTCCTTAATTTATTGGATCTAAAAAAAAATTGACTAATATTTTATTCAAACATCTTGACGGTCTAAAAAAATAAATCAAGCTGTAAATGATTTTGGAAGGATATAGTGGACCCCACCTCCAGAAAAGATGCATTAATTAGGATACAGACCATTAATTGAGGTGATTATAGTTGGAATTGAATGATAACTAATATATTATTTTATATATAAAAGTTTAAGAATTAATGAAATCATTAAGTGGTTTATTAAATGCTCAACGTTGATGAATGATTTAGGAAACATTCAACAAAGATAAAATCTAGGAGTAATTGGGCTATAAATTCTTCGACATGTATAGAAGGGAGATAAATTTTTATACCAAACATGAAAAAAAATTATCATCACTCTTGATAACTATATTCACTGATTTAGAAAAAACGAGGGTGTACCATGTGCCAAATTTTAAAAGATAGAATATGAAATATAAATTTCAACCATCGATGAACTGTTATATCACAAAAACACAATAATTATCATTTACAACACCCAAAATCCTGATTCATTCATCTAAATAGGAGCCTACAGTGGATTAAATAAAATATTTATTTGCAAGGTAAGCTATATAGGAAAGAGACCACATTAGGATTTATCCTTTGTTTTATTTTTATTTTAGTTTTCTTTTCCAACGTAATGCATGAATTTATTTTGTCAAAGTGTTTCCCTTTGCATCCTCCATCAATCATTCTCTTCCAACCCTGTTATCAGTCTCTATTTTTTCTCATTCAATAAGGACCTATTAACCTAAAAGATGGTGGGTTATACCATGTATAACCATGGGATGTATGTGAAAATTTCATTTATTAAGCACTTAAATTATTATTCTTAGTTATGTTTATCATGAGAAAGAGTAATGTACGGAGGTTTAGTGATCATCCACCATGACATTGATCTCAACTCATTTCTATTATTCTATTAATTCATTTCCATCCCTTATGTTAGAAATAATATTTTAATATGATGGTGTTTATCCAATCAATGGGTGAAATGAAATACAATGGAGATAGTTCCTAGGACATTTCACACTATCCATTGAGGTGTGCTATCAAACAAGATTATATGAGAAGGTAAAATTATGATTTCTTAATTAATTTTAGAATACACACCAGTAAATAAAATGATTGTAATTAAGGAATGATATCTCAGTATTGAATTATCACAAATAATCTAAACACAAATAATGAGAATAATGGAACCCATAAACCAAACCTCAACGTCTGTGTTTTTTCTTTAATAATATCACTATTGAATTCCATGTTAGTATAAGTCTGAAAATTTCATTTTTCTTATAAAATTCATTGAATTAATATAACAAAAAAAACAATAGAAAAAAGTATTTTATGTGAGATAGAATATGTAATTGAACAAATGATAATGCTCCTTCAGTGAGACTACCCTAGTCAGCCAATGTGCTACATTAGGAAAAAAAATCTTTTTCCACACCCTATGCCATGAGTGCACCAAAACTGCTACTGTTGTAATGGAGCCACCTAGTATTTTAATTATCATTATCTATTTTAACATTGTAGATATATTTTCATTTTTGTTTTAAAATAATAAAAATTCTTTTTCTAGGTTGATCTTATGTGATCCTTTTTTCAATACATGGTAAAATTACTCTATGGTTCATGAAGAAGAAACATATTAAACTCATGTGGCCAATCATATACGGGCTTATGCTCTTATGAAAATGATATAGTATAGGAAAAGAGGCATAAAACATGGATATCACCAGAAAATTTTACGTCAATGGTCGATGAGCTCTGAACTGACATATAAAGATTCGCGGTAAGGAAGGAGGGGATAATGGTTTAACATAATTTAACTAAATATATCCTATTAGTTGAAGAAACACTTGAGAAATGTCAACATACCACCATTAAGGGAACTTGATTCATGCTGACCATGATGATCTAGGGTGGTTTAAAGATCCCTAACGCTTACCTATTGAGAATTGTGTTGGAGATAAAAAATATCTTGATGAATTTTGGAATGAAAATCTGGTACACATGAACTCTTGTATCCCTAAAAAGTAAAAAATAATGTTCTATTGCATATCAATCAAGCCATAAAAGAGGAAAAATCCATCAAAATGATAGAATTTGAAGAAACTATGGAGGAGTTTTACTACCAACCTCTATCAACTATGATCCTAATTCAGGAGGGACATACCACTGAAGAAATGATTAAACCAAAAATAAATTAGGGAGATGACAATTACTTGAACTCTTTAATTTATTATTTAATTCATTATTATTAAAGAATAACTCTTTATTAATTTGAATTTTATGATTTGGTCAATCTTTGTTGTCCCTTAGAGTATGGTGAATAACATGCACATACTAAGGAACCCATGGAGCTCCATGATTTCAATAATCATACATTTTAGGAAGACTATGAATTTGTACAAGTTGTCGAGCCTGAGGAAATAGACATAGAGGCTATTCATTTGGAAGGAGATAAATTAAATATTAATTCAAACATAAATTTTGTTCCAATAAAACTTTTCATTACCATTCATTTGAACATTTTATCCATGCATCCGATGTTGATCTACCACTATACAGAGATTAAGTTGTATCAAAATTAGTGAAAAATGAATAAGATGGTCCATAATTCATCATATCTCTTATATGAAAGATTTACTTAATTGTGAAGTGGAGGGATCTATTATACTCTATATGAGGATAAAACATTTCCAACAAAGAGGATATAGAAGCAGGTAAAATCCACATGTGGTGGTTCAAGTCCAAGAAGATCCTCTCACCACCTGACAATGGATAACAGCTTATATTTACCTTCTGAAGACAGTAAAAATTTAGTTCCTACATGGGGGATCAATCCAAGATTTATCCTTTATATTAATTTTAGTATTTTCAATTTCTATCTTAGGAATTTAGACTTCAATTTAATTATTTGTATTAGTCCATCATTCATATTACTCTTTATTATCATCACGAGAATAAATAAAATGATCCTTCTTTTTAATTGGATAATTTTATTTTTTATATTCATGATGGGAAAAGTAATCCCCAAATATGCAAGGATGAATGAAGACAAGGCTTCATATCAAGAGTGAGTTCACTTTTAATTTTTATCTTTTAATTTTCTTGCATTATTTTCCACCAAATTTTTTGTTCCTTAATATGTAATTTCATTCCCACACATGACTTTGTTCTTTACTTGATATATCTTGGAATAATTAGTTTCATAGGAATCCTATGATTCCATGTATTATATATTTGTGTTAATGAGATTGAATGAGTAAGATTAATAATTTTATATTTATTCTGAATTATGGATATTGAAATGAGGACACATGATTTGATGGAATTAGTTGATTCGTGTAAATAAAATGCCCCTAACATTTTTCATTATTTTTCTTTAATAAATTTATGTGAATTTATTTGTTATAGTTTTTAATTCTTTGAGTGATTTTATAATATCATATTACAACTCTCAAGTGGATTTCTTGTGGAGGTACGTAATATTTTATTCTAGAACCTATTTATTGAGTGATATTCACACATGTCATCAACTAGAACTTGAATTTTAACATTTCAAATATTTTAATATGAAAACAAAAAATTTAAAATGATTGAGGCGTCTATTTATAAACAACTTATCCTTAAAATAACCCACTTATATCAATCCTTCTATAGTCTATAGATATGATTAATTATCTTATTAGGGATGGGCCTTATTAGAACCATTTTTAAAAGTTCGTATCATTTTTTTATATTTTTTTTATATTTAAAATTTATTTGTGGATGTAAAGGAAATCATGATAGAAGGGATAGATTCATTTAAGGAAACTTTTTTAGTGTAATAATTATGGGTTTATAGAAAGGATTTTTATTTATTCATGATACTATATTTTCCCCATCTTGAATTAATAATAGAAAAAATGAAAAATGAATAATAAAATTATAAAATTGGGGTTTAATTAAGGAAAACAAAAAATCACCATTACTTTAACTATTTTTTATCGTATGTGGTTAGAAGATTGTTCTAAAGATTATTTTGAGAAAAATATTCAAAATTAAAGAAAAATGTCCTTTTAAAAGGAAAACGTAAAAAATTATTAAAACAATATTAAAGAGGGTTCATAGATATTTAATTATGCTTAATTTGATAATCACACCTACATAGAGTTTTAGGGAAATTAGAGTTTCTTCATAGAAGGTTAGAATTTCATTACACTTTTATTTTCGATATCATTTATTGTATAAAAGACATAAACCTCCTCTATAAGGATTAATTTTCAAACCTCATTACCCCCCAACCATAAGCCTTGAATTCATTTAAACCATTAATAAAAATTCATTATGATTTTATTTTCCTTTTTTAACAAGTTGGAGAAATTAGTTCCTTTAAAATCTTGTGGATATGGATAATGTTTTCATGTTATGACCATAGCTCGACTTGAAATTTATCAAGATCAATGAGAGAAAAGATTAAAAATATAGGTAGATCAATATTTTTAATGTTTAATAATAATGAATTAAGAATATTTAATTATTAAAATAAGTATTTCAATCATTCCTCATATGGGAATAGTAAAATACATGATTTTTTTTTATTTGAATAAAAGGAAATTCAATTGATATTTTACGTGCATTTGAAAATTTGATTTATCATTGTATATTATTTTATTTTATTTCATTGCAATTGGAATATTGGTACCATTTATCCCCCCTTAGTTTCTATTTTGAGAATTTATTCTTGAGGAAAATAAAGGATTAAGTGTTTGGGAATTGATTGAGCTAATAAGTTACTAATTTTTTTATATGTATTTGAATTTTTTTGTCCATCCCAATTTGTCAATTTGAGCTTAATTTCATTAATTTTAGATATAGTGTGTTTTTTGTAAAAACTTTCAATAATTATTAATTCTATAATTCTATATTATTATTTTTACTTTTGAATCATTATAACACCCCATGATTATATAGTACTCTTCCTTCTAAATAATTCAAAATCATAAACTCCACGCAACATCGAGTTTAAGCCCACGATTATCTATCAAACTAGCCATTTAAAAATAAGTTATCAATAATATTAACCAAATTTTTAAAATTATATATTATAAAATTAATAAAATTTTTATCCATCCATCCAATTTATTTTATAGGCACAAGATAATAATTAATCTAATCTTAAACATTAAAAGACTATTTGTTTCTAAAAATCATTTTTTATCCATTTATTGGAGAACCCTTTTAAAATAAAACTTTTAAAATTTTTTTATATTAAAATTGAAAAAATAAACATCTAACTTATTATAGGGACATAATGGTTTAGTTTGGAAATTTCTTTGGTGTATTTCTGCTAACATTATTATTTTAATTAATAGTAAAAAATTAGTACATTTAAATTCAAAATTTATTTTTCTTCTATTTTTATAAGCATAGATTATTATTTAAATTTGTTTTAAATTATAATTATATTAGTTTTTTTATAATTTAATATAATTTAGGTAATTTAAGTTATTTTCACATTAAAATTAGATACAAACACATGTCAAGCTTTCGATGGATTTTACTTTTAAAGAACACATTTTCTTGATTTTCCAATGGGGTTTAATTTTAAATTAATTAATGAAATTGATTTGTTTTCAATTTTGAATAATTTATTTCATATTTGGAATTAGTGTATCAATATTATTTAAATAGTTCACTTTTATTTTTTATTATTATGAATTGTATCTGTAGTATTTTTTTTATTATTGTGGTTAACGGTAAATTTGGTAATTAATGGAAAATATTAAATTATAAAATTATCCTAACACTAGTCATAATCCAATTGGATAAATAAAATATATATTTATCATCTATTATTCTAAATGGATTCATTTACTGAACCATTTTCCATGAATGTGATTTGGATAATATTAAAATTAATTACTGTGACAAAATGTTACACTCTCATTTATTATAAGTATAATAATTTTAATATAGTGATATATTGGAGCTAACATCGATTAATAATTATATATGAAAACCTAAATAAATTAATTCCCTTATAGAATTTTATTTATAATTTTTACAGATTAAATAATTAATATTAATGTTGTGGTAATAGTGAAGTATAAATTATTTTATTAATAAAACTATAAAATAAATGTATTAAAAATGTTAATTAAAATATAATTTTACATAATTAATGAAATATAATAATTTTATAGACAACATATAAAAGTTAATGAAATATTTTATGGATTTTTTTGGCAATATCATGTTGGTTTCATATTTTTAAAGATAAAAATATTGAATAGTATTAAAAAAGTCATAAAATATATACTAATATAAATAATATTTTCATAAATGATATAAAAGTTGTAAAAATATAAAGTTCGTCCAACTAACATGGATAATGTCAAATATTTTTATAGAGGATCCTGTTGGGGTTTTTTGGTATTTCATAGTAACTATATTAACCTGAAACTGTTAAAATATAAGAAGACATGGTAATAGTTAAATTGTTAAACTAAGGGTTAAATTCAAAAGATAATGTTATGTTTTTTACCCAAACTTGTCTAGAATTTATTGGTAGAGGTAATTTTGGCCCAAAATCATATTATAGTTGAAATAAATCAACCTTGAGATATTTTAATCTTAAAATAAATTTATAATTATTTATGATTTTAAGATCTTCCTAAGGCACCCTGCACCCCTCTTATAAATAGAAACTTCTCATTCTCTTTAATTAAAATATCCAAATCCATTTATATCATCCAAAACCTACCCATTTACTCTCCCAGACTCCATCAATATATCTTAGAGCCCTTAATTTGGGCACAAATCCATCCTAAGGAATTCTTTAGAGAAAAAATGAAATATCTGAAAAAAGAGGTAATTGTTTTATTACCTCTTTCAATGTCCTTTTCTTATTCTACTTCCTCTTTATAGGTTGTTTCCATAAAAAATTAATAACTCTAGTATCATACACATAATAATAGGTTATTATAATCTTGGTACAACCATATTCCAAATTTTATCCATCTTATGAATATCTATATCACCATGTATCTGTATGTATGACTTATCGTCTCCACGCCATGGTGTAATTTGTTATACCACACTATGTTATTTTATGTGTATAATTATGAGTATAGAAGATAAAAATAAATTATATTAAATGATTATAATTCTTTTTAAATAATATACAATCGTATTCCATACCATTTAACCATCAAAGGAATGATACCGTCGCTCGTGCATACATTTGACCTACCGTCTCCACAATGTGGTGAGATTTATTCTCCACGTTAACAATTCAAGAATTATTTTAAAATTTATATTATGAGTAAAAATAATAATTATTAATTTAATATTATTCTAGATAAAAATTTAAAACATCATATTCATAAAATAAATGACTTCCCCTTCAAAAGAGGAATGTGAAAATAAAGCATTTAACAACTAATACAATGGTAATACTGAAATATTATTAACAAAATGATATAAGGGGATAAAATATGATATACTATATATTGATATGGTTATTTTATAATTAAATTAAATATTTTAATCATTATATAAGAGTCTAAAACACCCTCTACTAATGGAATATACTAGGTAAGGAATAATTTCAGAATCTCATTATTATCTGAGGTTGTTTATACATAAGTATCTATTGGGACATCATTATTAGTCATGTCAATGTATCATAAAAATGTAATTCAAAATACTATTACTATTACGAGAAAATTGTTTAATGTCATTTTTAACAACTATTTACTTGTAATATTTTTTTTTAATGAATCTTTCAATCGTTTTCTAAATTTGTTTTTGTATGCCATTTGAGAAAAGTTAAGGAAAGAATGTTTTTTAACTTATACAGTGAAAGTGGTTATTTCTACCACCATAACACATTAACTTTTTGAAGAATTTCCTGCAATATTAAAAGGTTAATTTTTATTGAAATGTTTTTTTATAGTTTCACAGGATTATAAATGATTTAAATGTAATGAGAGATATTTCTCTCAAAGAGTTTTAATGATTTTCCAAGATTATTTCCATCTATATCAACATCCTTTGTTGAATTTTATTCTTGATTGTGGTTGATTTATAATGATAGAATATTCCATATTGTAATGAATGTTTTATGATATATTTTTATCTTTTGATGTTCTATGTTGATACCATTCATGGTTCGTGGTTGCAGTATTAACATTTCATATCCTAGTTTTATTATTAATAATAATGTTATGCTACAACATTTTCATATGTGGAATGAATTGGAAATAGAATAAATTGTTTTGGGGACCAGTTAATGTAATACCTATGGGTTGAGGGCAGATTAATTAAATCCCAATAATTTAAGGACTAGTTAATTAAATCCCCTCGATGCATCGATAGTTCTCTTGAGACTAACTAATTCAGTTTTTGACTAACATCTTACCCATATGGTCTTTGAACGAGGCCTTGAATATATGTTTGGAATTATGAATTCCATCATTATGAGATTAGTTATTTACATTACATGTGATTATTCATGTAGTATAATATTCAGGTGATTTTTTCAATGGAATTATTTGATTCATTGATTCCATACTATGATGAAGAAAATGTTTTAAAAGGTATGTGTTCTAGTTTTATACCATGACTTAATAGATTTTTTTTATTTATGATATATTTTTTAATAATGTTTATCCTTACTAAGAATACGGTCTCACCACTTTCTTATGTTTTTTCCCCAGGATGCGAAAAAGTATATTCTGACTCACCTGTAGGGATAGTATAAGGGATATGTCTGTGTTTAAAAGAGATGATATATGGTTTTTATTTTCATGATGTAATGTAAAACTTATTTTTGTATATAGTTTTTAAAATGATTATAAACTAATAAGTCCTTTTCAATTTTACATTATTATGATCATGTCAATTTAATAAAATAACGCACTGACTCTGAAAAAAATGGGTTCCGAGCATTACAATATTGGGCATAACATTTGAAATATTATTCAAATTTGAGTGATGTTTTTTAGGATTCATTAGTTTATTGGATCCAACATTGTATTCTGAACTAAGAGAATATTCGGACATCTTGAGGCCCGAAAAATTCAACCAAGGTAAAAAAGCTTTTGGGGGGATAGAGTGGAAATATCCACCAAAAATGAGAAATAACACATGATACATGCGTCCAATAGAAGGGATTCCAATTTAATATGAAGGAGGAATCATAATAACTTTTGTAAATTAATTTTTATGAAATTATGCACTCATTAAGGGGTGAATTGAATGAACAAAATTGATGAAATATTCCAGAAGAATTCACTCCAAATAAAATTTTAGAGTAATGGGGAAATCACATATTCTATAAATGTATAAGTGAGATAAAAATTTTATATCAAAAGAGAAACAATGTTTTTAAGAACTTTTTATAATACCACATTCATAGATTCATATAAAAAGATGGGGTATCATGCACCAAATTTTTTAATACAAATTCTGAAATTGATATTTCAATTGTTTACAAAACATAATGTCCTAAAACATACTTATGTTCATTTATGACTGAAAAAAACTCCTTAATTAAAATAAATATGAGGATAGTGGTAGATGGAAATAAATAAAAATTATCAAGGGAAGTTGTGGATCAAATCTAATACTTTCGGATTTCACGTTTCTATTTTTTATTTAAGTTTTCTCATCCCATGTAACACATAAATTTTTTGGTTAAAGTGTTTCCATTTTTATATTCTATCACTCTTTCTCTTTAAACCCTAATATCATTCACTCTTTCTTTCTCATTCCACTTTGACCTCATACCCTCAAAATTAGGGGACTAAATGGATGATTTCTTGGGGGAGGTATGTGGGAATTTTATTTATTATTCACTTAAATTATTATGATTTATTATGTTTTTTATGAGTAAAATTGATGCAAAAGGTTGTGGTAGTCATCCACCCAGGCATTGATCTCAAATTCATTTATATTAGTTTATTAAATCTTTTAAATCTATTCTAGTGGATTCAAGCTCTTCATATGATTTTGTTGATCCATTTAATGGATGGAATGGCATAGGATGTAGCATGGTCCTGGGAGATGTCACACTCTTGATCAAGGTGTTCGATCTCACTTAATTATAGTAAGAGTTGAAATAAAGATTTATAAATGCACTCAAGATTTCACACCACTAAATAAAAGAATAATAATTCTTGAATGTGATATCAGAGTTGAATTATCAATATTAGTGTAAACACAAATAAGGAGAATGATAGAATCCACAAACCAAACCACAAATGATATGTTCTTTATTTACTAATATCATTCTTTAATTTCTTTTTATAATAAGTTATAACATTTCATTTTTGTTATAAATTTAATTTCATTATTATAATAAATGAGAAAAAACAAAAAGTAGTAGTTTAGGTGAGATATAATATGTTTTTGAGATACTGACATATCCTCATAATTGAGACCACCCTAGTTACCCTCTATAATGAATTTGGAAAATATATCTTCTTTCTCAACACCCTACGAATGGCGTGCATCACAGTATATCTACAATATTTGTGAAAATGAAAATAAAACACTATGGGGATCCAATGGTACAAATAAAACCTCAATATAGAAGATCATCCATATTTATCATCATATTCAATAAAAAGAAAAAATTATTCAATATATGTATATTGAAATACAAGAGACAAAAAACTGTAATTTTATATCAAACCCTATTTCACATTGAGGGGGTAGTGGTATAACCTTTTGGGGGAAAACAATTTATTGTTTCACCACCCCATAAAACACACCTCATTGACACTCTACTAGAAAAATATTCTTGTGATTCACCCTAAATGATACTGAATACACACTTCTCTAACCCATCATATTTTCCATCTCATAAATGAACATAGAGTTATCTTCATCTATATCAAACAACATAATTCTCTATCTAAATAAATCCATCAAATGCTTTACAAAATAATATATTTAAATCATGAGGTTAATATTGTTTTACTTAAATAAACATTGGATACCCCAAAAGATTCATGGTTATCTTACATTATCTCATAATCTCTACATAGATCATATATGATAAATCAACCTCAAATTTTCATAGATAATAAAAAATGGAATTGGAATCCCCTCAACCTTATGTACTAGTATCATACATAGGGATAGTATAGTTATGGATTTCATGCCACTATAATCAAATTAAGAATTTTATCATGTTTTTTATAGATATATGGTACAATAGTTGATGTCTATCATGGAAGTAAATATTAAATAGATGAAAGGGATTTGACAGCATCCTTCTACACCACCTACCAACATATTATTTTAACCACATTAATGAATATTCTTTGCATTATGTCCCACAGGATAATAGAAATCATTGGTTCATCCACTACACACCGTATCTCATCATTTTTATCTAACTCATGGACCACTCTTCTATAGATGTTGAATTTAGGGTACTTCTACCTTATCTTAACCAATATCATCTTACAAACTATACCCAAAAAATTGATAAATTTTAGGAACACATGATTATAATGGTTGATACATTGGATAAAGATGAAAATGTTATTCTATATCACTATTGATGTATTGATTAAATGAAATAAACATTATTGAAGATGAATTTCAAAATTATAAATATTTGAATAGCCATGAATATAAAAACCCATTCTCATAGATCTACTCCTTTAATAATAGGGAATACTCTCCTCAATGAATAATATTTTATTTTCCAAAATCTTATTAATAAACTCCACTTCTTCTATTACATCATGGAATATTGAATAGGTGAATGGATTACACTAGTGTGAGATCCTGGGATTTAACACCTTATAAAAATTTCTCCCCCCTACTCTTCATCGTTTTAGAAGTCTATATTATAATTTTTTATTCCCTGGAATAAAATTATGAACTCAAAGATACTGCAATTCATCTATGGAATAGTGATAATATTTCTTCATCTTGAAATGTTCATGTTCTATGAAAAGAATTTGGACTCAAACATAGGTTGAACCATCTCCCTTACAACATCTAAAACTTCATGATAACCAAGGAATAAAACACATAATTACCAAGTAACTAACTATAATATACATTTAGCTAGTGGGTTCTAAACGCTTTCTCCAAAAACATCAAAACAAAAGGGATATCCACTTCCTATAAACATGCATCACTCTGCGATCAAAAACAATCAACATATTCTTATATAGGCCTGATAACATCTATCATATATGGTTCACTCTATTCGTTTCCCATATAAGATTCATTTACAATTAATCAGGTTCAACACCCTGATTACTAAAGGCTAATGACTATTATTAGGGTATATAGGGTAGTACTATGGGGAGATTATACCCTATAATTGTTGTTTGATTTAATATATAAAATAATATTGTATTATTCATCAATAAAAAACATAAAACTTTGAAACATAAATAAAACATCTATATCAATAATAATATAAAATCAAAAATAATTAATGTTATGGAATGGTGATCATGCGCTATTAATATTACATATAAAAATAATGAAAAAAATAAAAGAATAAAATAAAATTATTGGAGGCAAAATTGTATCACCAATCCTCTCTTAAATCTTAGTCTATGATCCCACTTTAATTTCTCAGCT
Source organism: Viscum album (assembly GCA_963277665.1). NCBI lineage: Eukaryota > Viridiplantae > Streptophyta > Magnoliopsida > Santalales > Viscaceae > Viscum > Viscum album. The sequence continues at coordinate 915,042,894 of OY728162.1, read as the reverse complement.
TGATAATAAACATCATTCAAGGATACTACATAACCCATTCCTATGACAAGTTAGAGTTATATAAAGATAAACAAAATTAATGTTCTTATTAGTATGGTGTGAGTAAAAACTCTCCAGGGAAGAAGCAACACAGTCCTATTTTGAACCTATAAATGTAGTGTATTTTCAGGTTACTCAACGTGAATAAATAAATAACATAGGAAATAAAAAATATACAAACAAACACACATTGATCTCTAGATTAAATGATCCTAATAGACTATACATACATACATAAAAATGTGTTAGGGTATATTTGAAGAGATCACATAATCAAGAGTATACTATGTTAACACATCAGACCCAAGGGGTTACTTTAAGAATTTATTTCAAAATTGGATCAATATCAATGAATGACTTCCCTGATGGCTCAATAGAAATATTCTTGGAATCCAATTTATTGGAAATCATTCATAACATACATGAATATTACATCATCTTATAAGAATATTCGGCACATTACAAAAGTACAAGCCTGAGGACCATAATAATTTAGAGTCATTTGGGTCTTGTAAACACAATCTTCTAACTTGGCATAATATCTTCATCATTTATCATAATGATCTTTACATTTATTAATCTTCACCAAAATATCCTCATTAAAACCTTTCATCATAAACTATGAATGGAATAAAAATAAAGGGTGATCTATGAATTTTTAATAAGGATAGAAAAAGAAGATATGTGAGAATGATATAAGAATAAGGGTATGAGAACATGATAATAACGTTTTAATATCATAACAATCATATTTAAGACTATATATATGAGTCAATTCACAAATATTAGTAGTTTAAGACATAAATCATAAGATAATTGAGAGAATAATCCATAAAATCATAATATTGTAATAAGAAAGGAAATTTTTGTTGATACATAAACATAGAAAATTATTTCCATAGTTATAAAGTCTTATTTCCTTTTCTATAGAAGTGGAGTGGGTTCACTCCTAAACCATCATAGTAGTGACGGTTTTGTTCCAAGACCATATTATCATACATAATCATTTACTAAACTGATTTAAGTCCCCATTACTGCAATTTATATGTCATGATATATAAATCCCTACCCAATGCATTGGATGGAGATATATGTCCCATGAATTTCATAATGAAATAATGCATATGTTCTCCACGATAATAAAATTTTTAATCATATGATAACCCAATAAATTAAATGGGTATCATAAAAATGTCATAATATATATCCTATGGAAATTATATAGGTTGCATAATCATTTCATCAAAGCATAACTCATTAAAAGAAGCAGGTTTCACAAGAATATAACCCTTAGAAGCGAAATGGATTAAATGAAAAATGTTTCTTCTTCCACATAATCCATTCTAATAAAATACATGAATGGTTTCCTTTTATCATATCTCCCCTAAACCATAACATATAGAAAAAGATTGAATCTAAGATGGAGAATGATACATAAATACCACTTGGAGAATTTGTGATAGAAATATAACATTTCTATATAAATGATTTCTAAGATAGAAATCATTTTCAAATTTGTTTTATTTGAAAACCACATTTAAAACTCATGAACTCTGCTTTAAAATCATATTAAACAACTACTGGTAAATATATCATTTTTCATTTAAAATTTATTTTTTGAACATAAAACTTTTTGAAAACCTTTTTCTTTTAAAATATCATTGAAAACATATAATAGAAGCGTTTGAATCATTTAAATACTTTTCATTTAAAATAACCATTGAAAACAAATAATGAAATATTTGTATATTCTTTTAAAAACGTTCTTAAACAAGAAATATTTTTTAAAACCATTTTCTTTGAAAATAACCTAGAAACAATATAAATAAATATTTGAAAATCATTTAAAACTCTTTTTTAGAATAATATATTTTTCAAACATTTTCCATTTAAAATAACATTAAAAACTTATAAATTTATCTTTGATAATCATTTAATGAATATTTTAAACATAAAACATTATTGAATAATTTTTCATTGAAAATAACCCTGAAAAAATATAATGTATTCATTGAAAAAAAATTATAACTATTTTAAAAATAATTTTTTTTAAACATTCTGTTTTGAATATAACCTTAAAAACATACAAATGAGACATTAATAATCATATAAAACACATCTGGAACATTAAACATTTTTGAAACGCATTTTCATTGAAAACCATTTAAAAAGTAGTGAATGTCATGAATATTTGGGATAAAATATTCTCAAAAAATAAAATCTTGTATTATCTCAAAAGAAACATTGAATAAATGAATGTCATGATTGTAAATAAATCCTTATATACTGAACATTCCTTTTTTTATAATAGGCTTATAAAATCGCATCGATCAGAAAAATATAAGAATATTACTTTTTAAAAAATAAATTTTAAAACATTAAAGATATTACTTTTATATATACTAGGATAATAGTAGAAAATTATTGAAAACATTTTTAGAAAACATGGTTTAAAAAAATTCGTATTTTTAACCGAGTAGTGTGACAAAGTCATGTTTTATTATAAAAACATTCTTATATATCTTAGGTACCAATGATAGTAAAAATGGTACCATTGCATGAATATATCATGAGTAAATATACGAGAATAAATATCATGATAATTATTGAGATACACGTCATATTATTTTTATAATGGGATCATAATCATAAACAATCCTAATAAATGATGTGATTGTAGCAATAAACTTCTTCCACGTTGGTAACTTTGAATCATGATCTCCAAGAAATATTAACAGTAAATTAACCTCTAAATATAAATAATATAAGTATAGTAGTGATATAACATGTCAATGTTCGGTATATACACCAATCAAAATAATATAGGTGCATAAAAAACAGAGTTCCAAAAATCGAAAATTGGGACAAAATTACCACACCGATTTGGTAACTTTTAAACTGCAAAACCCCAAAAAATAGAGATCATCGAATGGATATGTAAATATAATTAATGTTAAGGATAATAATAATTTTACAAATTCATGTTTACTATATCACCCATAAAGATATGAGTGGTGATTATGGTGTAAGTCTAGTAAAAGGAAAAGTGTGACTAGAAATCCCCTTACCTTAAGTCACGACTATAGTCATAATTATTAAAACATCCTATAAAATTAATATAAATTATTTACAAAATATATCAGAGAACCATATTCATATATATAATTCCATATATGATTTAATTATTACTTTATATTATTGTTAATTAAAAAATCCAAGTTAATTTTTTTGGATAATTAACTCTTTGTTTTTCATAAATATTTTGACTTGTCATTCTTAGTCCTATTATATAGATATTGATTCCATATTTATAGAATTTTAAACCTAATATTAAGATCATATATATTCATTTGATGTATATTTATAGTAATCTCTAAAATATTGAAGTAGTAAATGAAGTATATCAATCATGGAGATGGTAGGTTGTATGTACACATGAGTGTTGTTTCCATGTTTTTGTCATATTGAAATAAAAAAATTACATGAATTATATATATACTATCATTAATTTAAAATTATAATTTCATAAAAAACATATATTTATAAAGAAACCACCCTTAATATATTCCATGTAAATATTGAATGAATCACATTACATTGAGAAGGCAGTACTCCACACATCCTCATACAATGCTATCATATTCCCAAAAACTAGATGGTATGAAGGTATCTTCTATATAATAATTATATAATGATAGAGAAATCATATATATTATATATATCAAATAAAAATTTATGTTTCCATCATTATTACCAACTTTTAGACTCGGTAATGGAAGAACACTTGACAACGGTTCGTGAGGCGGTAGTTCACCGTACAAAGAAACGATGATTGTGTATAATTTTTGATAGATGTTTCTTAGGTTTAGGATGAAAACATAAAATAAAAAATTATCAATATATTTAAGATATTTATTTAGTTATTTAATCAGGGAATAATAATAATTCAAGGGGTCATAGAATTAAATAAAATAAAAAATGTACCTTCAGGAATGTTTCCTCCTATTCACATAAATCTTATTGGTTTTCACTAAAGAAAAACATCAGTTTTCCTTTATCCAAAATTTTGGGTTCTAGTTTGAGATAATGGATGTTTAGATATTATTTGGGAATGTTTTGTACATTAAAAATTTCCTGAGAGGTGTGAAGAAGTTTTGTAGTTGAGTGCCCTTTTGAAGTAGAGGTAGAGTGGAATTTTCGTAAATAAAAGAAGGTAAACACTATCGATAGGACTTCATTACATCAAAATCATCCATTAATGGTAAAATTTATATAAAATTAGGTAAATGGTAGAAATTTCAAAATCCAATGTATTTTAGAGCAGTTTCTTGGTAATTTTTCCCTTATGTTCAATGTTTTTCTATTAAGTAAATTTGTTTTTCTCTTATAGGCTGTAATAGCTTTTAAATTATTTCATTGATTATTTTAGAAATTCATTATTTGACCATAATAAACATTAAAAATTTTAATTATATAAAATATTAAATCCATTTTTATAAATACCATTCAAATATTTGGTAGAATCTCTCTTTAAATTATCCCATAGACGAGGCGAAATAATAGGTTTTTAAAGTAAACAGTTCAAAAGATTGAAATGTTTTTATACCAAATTTCAGTGAGAAATTGATTCCAATTTCTTAAATGATATTAATAGATTTACAATTAATATATATATATATATATATATCTTAAAACCAGTTTTAAATATAAGTTTACTATAATAAAAAATTAGATAAAAATGATGTTTTAAATTAAAAATCTGTGTTTCTCATTATTTTTCAAAAAAAAAATAATCTTCTCAAATAAATAAAAAATTACTTAAAATTAAATTTACATATCCCTATTTTAAAAATTATTTTTTTCTTAATTATAATTTTTAATAATTTAAAATTTTATTTTCAATATAGTTTCTCTATTAAATGGCAGTTAAACCTTATTTTGTCAAATATATCTTTTTTGCATAAAATAACATATATTATTATTTTTCCCTATAAAACATATGAGACTAAGTTTAAATATATGATTTTTTATCATATTTACTTTCCATAAAAATCATTCATGAAAATTTTCATTTTTAATTTAATGGGATAAAACGTGTTTATGTATAGAAAAATAGTTCTCAAAAAAGAACTTTTTTTATTTTCAAATAGTTCTTACTCATATTTGTAACTAATTAGTAACCAGAGGATTCAGTACATATAATTTTTAAAAACTTATTTTAGTAATTTATTTAATTTTATTTATAACATCAATTACAATGCTTTAGTTGATAACTATAATTATATTTAAATAATTACTTTAACTATAAACTATTGTTCGGTAAAACATGGTATTATAGGAAATGAAAGTGATCAAAGGTAATTAAAATTTTCTATAACACAATACAAAAATAGTGTTTCAGGTACATAAATTTAATCTAAGTGTTTCATATAGTTCACACACAAATTGGTGTTCTGTATAAACAATGAATAACATAGTGTAGTTGATTGACCTAGAGGGAATCATTAATTCCCTATGGGTCCATGAAAACCCCAAATCTATAAAACTCAAACTATGCTAATAAATAATTTAAAAATTTTATAGAATTAGGTTAAGATTGATCCAAATAGACAATGAAATTATTTGAATTATGTTTTCAAATGATTTAATTTTCTTAGATTGAAAATGGGTTGAGATGAGGTTGGTTTGATAGATTTTAAAAAGTATAATGAAAACGTATAAGATTTATTGATTAGTTTGAAAATATATTGTTGAAAGAAAGTTTGGGTTTTTAAATTTTAGTGGTTTCTCTAAATTTTATTTAAGAATATAGTTTTATTAAATCATTATTGGTGTTGGAGTCAAGACATGGAAGATCCAATGGTCATGGTATCTCCTCCTCAACATGGAAATACCTTATTTTCCTTGGACCAAAAATTTGGGGATTTCCCAAATTTAGTTTGACTCGATACCATGTTTAAAACTGATTTCCCCTAATTTTAAAAATGGGTATTCCCCATTTAGGGTTTTCATTTGTGAAATTTTAGGGTTCTTTTTAGATACAAAAAAATCTAATGTCACACCGCGAGCGAAGAGGGTAGTGTGAAGTGTCATTTTTCTCATTTTTCAATAAATATGTTGTATCCTGAAATAAAACGTAAAACAAGTTAAGTAATTCATATAAGGGAATTAATAATATATTAAATATTTAAATCAAGGTATTTAAATAATATTAAAAATATGCATTAAATAAAGATATTTATGCCCTGTAATGCAAGACATCAATGAAAATTAATTTATTTGAAAAAAAAATATTTATTAAAAACACAGGGTGTCACATTATACCCCCATTAAAATGTATTTATCCATCGAAATATGAATGGTTTATCAATGGTTTAATACCTTAATGTACCTTTTATAGAAACATGCATCAATAAAATGAATATAATAAAATACCTTAAAAAAATTTAAAACGTAAAGGTTACCCAAATTAACTAATAATTAGGGATCCACATAGGAGAACACGGGTTGATAGAGAAATCATGAACATAGAAGAGAGATATAGTTATCATGTCTAGATTGAAGGTGTTACATAACATGGTCAGGATAATGTTAACCATATCAAATCCATAGATGAAAGAGGCTTGAAAAAGGTCATTGATATCATCCAAACTGATGATAAAAGAAAAATATTTTATTTCAATACCAATTTTATAAAATTGAATACTTTTTAAAAGGAGATAATGTTACCTAATTTTATTTCATTTCATTTTCACAATATACAGATAACAACCCATACTTTACATACATTGTTAATACTTCAAAATTGAAGCATACTTATTACAACATATAACAAAACCATGAAAGGACCGTATAGGTATAGTGTCTTTAGAAACTGGGAAACATAAAAAACTGGTTCATAAAGCGTCTACACTATCTCCCATTTATTTCATCATATCTATAGTCCATTTTGGAATATCTTACTTAATAAACTTCTTCCTGACCTGGGGAAAAAACATACAAAAGGGTGAGCTCAAATTCTTAGTAAGGGTAAACAAAAGAAATATCTATCACATCGTATACACAAGCACATAACTTTTGGAAATCTTATCCTGCAAAAGAGATCATAATTTCATAACATGGGATAAACCATGGCAGTGAAATGTAATCACAATAATCATAACATAAAACAGAAACTTTGTCGAATGCACACATAATCATAGGGAATCATTTCTTGTTAGTCAAGACTCATTTCCAATACTATCTTAGTGGACAAAGTCCCTTTATGAACCGAGTCACCCTCGTTTCAGTCCTGTTTCACTGAACCGGTATAACCTACCATTCAAGACATGTCTATCTCATGAGATATAAAATCTTTAACCAATTCATTGGAGGGAGATATAGGTCCCACCCATCTCATAATGATACCATTCTTATGTGTGCCACAAAATCATAAACCATACATTATTGCATAACCCATGTAATAAAAATGGGAATCTTAGACATCATGACATCATAAAACAATTCATATATGATAAAGGAATTCATAAAAATATTTCCATCACAACATAATCAAATCAATGTAATAATAGGGATAAAAACAGAACCCTTTATTATCATAGAAGGAAAATAATTTTGATAAAACACTTGAACTCCATTCTTGAGGAAAATATCCTTTCTACTTCAAAAATACTTTACCTTTTTTAACATGTCATACAATTCTAAACTAAAATAAGTTGATTAAAAATAAACTTGAAAACATGTAAAGGAAGCTTCTTGGAAATAATGTTTTAAAAATCCATTCATGCCGTATAAGTTAAAAAAACATTTTTCATACTTTTGTTGGAAAAGTCAAAAAGTACCTCGTACGAAAAACGACAAAAGAATCCTTTCTTATCATTTACTAAAAATTCAACAAAGGGTAAAATTGGATTTAAACAATTGTAGGTGGATTAAAATAATATTACATATTGAGGAAACATGGATGTGGATGATAAAATACACTCCAGTAAATGCCAAAGTATAAACAATCTCGGATAAAAATGAGATTGTGATATTTCCCTTACCTTAGGTCCGACTTTCTTTGTAAGTGTCGGAACCTCCTGTATAATGATTTAAATAATGTTATTGAATTATTACAAAATCATACTTATTTTTATGATAACATATATGGTCATATTATTAGCTACTTAGTAATAATATTTCATTGCTACTTGTTATTCGGTTGTTTATAACTTTTTGTTCTTATGCGTGTTTTGTAGAATAAATTCTTATTCTTTTCTTTAGGTTATAGATACCTCATTTGCAGAATGGTATTAGTGTAATATATATCATATTCATTCATTCAATTCATTTATATAATCATTATGAAATGAAAATCATGTAGAACGAGTCGCATCACATCGTGGAGACGGTATTCAGTACGTACGCACGAGTGATGATATCATTCCTATGATCGTGGAATTGTATTGGAGTATATGTATACTATTTCAGAATCAATATTACTTTATAATAGTCATATATAGTCATTATTTACACCATTATACCCATCCAAGTAAGGTGGTGGTGGAAAATAGATTACACCACGGCGTGGAGACGGTATTCCGTACGTACGCACGCGTGGTGATGTCTTTTTACATAGGATGGATAGATGGTGAAATAGGGTTGTTTCATACATATAATAAAATATCAGTATATGAGTGATACTGATGTTATTACTTCGTAATGAAACAACTAAAGAAGAAGAAGTGGAAGAAGAAATAAAGATGAAAGAATCGGTAACGGACATTACCTCTTCTTTGAAATGCTTCTTTGAGACCTACGTTTAGGGAACTAAAATGGGTCTTTGAAGAAGACCAGAACCTCTAGTATGATTCTAGGTAAGTGGAGAGGAGGAATTGGCAGGGGTTGGCCGAGCTAGAAGGCTCAAAGTGGTGTGAGGAAAAGGGGGAGGAGGTGTCCTTTTATAAGGGAGGAGAGGGGCACCTTTGGAATAACTAAAACTATTATTTTATTATAAAATCAATTTTGGTTTTAAATAGCTCCGAATTGATATATTTCGAAGCTAAGGTGGGTATGGCTTGAAATCCACTTATCCAAAAGAATTTAGACAAGTTTAGGATCCTTTTTTAACCTTATCATTTAGATTTAACATTAAGTTAAATAATTTTACTTTTACCATGTCTTCTTGTGTTCTTATACTATAAGGTTAATAAACTTACTATAAGCAGCCAAACGAACCCCAACATGTTTATTATTAATATATATAACCTTATCTAAGTCATTTGGCCAAACCTTAGATTTTTAGGAATAAAATAACAATTACCAATATAATTTTCGTTTTAAAAACTATTTTATGTCAATTTTGAAATTATTTAGTAATTGATTTTTGTGAAAATCTTAACAGAATTATTAGTTCGAACCAAGTTAATTAAATCAATAATAACATGTCATATTAACCTAGAAAATCAGTGGGATTCATAAAAAGTCTAAAATTACATTTATTTTGGTGTTTATAACATCAATTATGTCAATATTTCATTAATAATATAATTACGACATCATCATGGTGTCATAAATAAATTATATTATTTAATGTCTAAAAATTACAAATAAAATACCATTATGTAGGAAATATTTTTATCTTTATAATGAATATTTATAGTCGAATTTATCTTATGTATAACCCCATATTAAAAATTATTTATTTATTAAACTTTGATTTTAACTATTTTAACCCTTCTTTAAATAAATTAATAATAAATGTCCTAATCTAATCCAAGTGGGCCTAAACAGTCATATTTTATTCCTAAGTTTGTTTTTGGTCGAATTACACTTATCCAATAGAATTAGGACATGTGTTAGGGTAATAATAATATCATCTTTACCCTTAATTACCCTATTTACTTTTTACCGTGGTAAAAAAAAGTAAAAAGTTACTATTCACCAAAAAAATTATTTTCATCTCATTTAACCACATTATAGTCCTTGATATTAACCGTGTCTCTCGGATTTTAAAAATTCCACCCACAGAAGTGGTAAAATTATGTTTTATGAAAAATTCAGTTTTTTAACTACCACTTAGTGGTTTCACTATTCATCAAAAATTGAAAGTTTTCAGAAAAATACCAAAATTTCACCGTAGGCTAACTTCGATATTACGAATCCAAAAATGAAGTCCATTTTGAGAAATAAAATTTATAAAATTTCAAAAAGTGGTTATTACTATTCATAACGGCTGGTTTTAATAATATTTTAATAGCATATCGTTGTTTAGTGAAACTTGGTATTGCGTACGATGCAAGCTATCGGGGAAGCTCGCAATTTCGTGTAAAGCAAGCCAAGCAAGTGTTGTGTAGAAAAAGATTCCTTTGATGATTTATATAACATAAAAGTCTCGGGTGTTACATTCTACCCCCTTTAAAAGAATTTCACCCTCGAAATTCGTCACTTTGTAACAAACATATGACGATACCTCTCCCTCATCATATCCTCAAGCTCCCATGTAGCTATTTCTAATTGGTGGTTCCTCCATAAAACATTCACCAATCGAGTGGTCTTGTTTCGTAGGACTATTTCGCTACGATCCAGAATCTCTATCGGTTGTTCTTCAAAAGAAATATCTTGCTCTAGCGGTACAACTTCTGAGCTGAGTACTTGTGAAGGATCAGGTATGTACTTTCTCAGGAGAGATACATGGAACACATCGTGAACTTGAGATAGATTCGGTGGAAGCACCAATCGGTAAGTTACCTTCCCAACAAGATCCAGTATTTCGAAAGGACAGTTATATCTAGGGCTCAACTTCCCCTTCTTTCCAAATCTCATAACCCTCTTCCAGGGAGATATTCGTAAGAACACTTTATCACCCACTTCAAACTCTAGGTCTTTTCTTCGGTTGTCGGCACAACTTTTATGTCGACTCTGAGCTGCTATTATGTGTTGTTGAATAGATGTGACCTTTTCTGCCATTTCATCAACGAGATCAGGTCCTAATAGCTTTCTTTCCCCAACTTCATCCCAGCAAGTTGGAGTCCTACATTTCTTTCCATAGAGAGCTTCATAAGGAGCCATCTGAATACTGTAGTGAAAGCTATTATTATAAGAAAATTCCACCAAAGGTAGGTGTTGATCCCAACCTCCTTTGAAATCCATAGAGCAAGCTCTCAACATATCTTCTAGGGTTTGAATTGTTCTCTCAGACTGACCGTCTGTCTGAGGATGATAAGCAGTGCTGAAACTCAACTCTGTATCCAGAGTATGCTGAAGACTTCTCCAGAACTTCGAGGTAAATCTCGGATCCTTTAGCACTTCCTTCACATATATCCTGGCAAGCTGATCTAGAGAGAAATCCTCTCTAATAGCAATGAAGTGTGCAGACTTTGTAAGACGATCAACTATGACCCATATAGCATTATTTCCTTTGGATGTTTTAGGAAGTCCTGTGACAAAGTCCATAGTAATGTTTTCCCATTTCTATTTGGGTATGGGTAATGGTTGTAACATCCCCTTAGACTTCTGTCTCTCAGCATTAACTTGTTGACAAACCAACCATCGAGAGACATATTCAGGAACATCTCTTTTCATGCCATCCCACCAGAAGTACTCTTTCAGGTCCCTATACATTTTCGTGCTTCCAGGATGAATAGAGAATGAAGAACTATGAGCCTCATCCAGCAGCTCCTTCTTTAATTCGGGGATGGGAGGAACACAAACCCGATTCCTGAACTTTATTATCCCATCACAATCAAGGTTGAACTTAGGAACATTTCTCACCTTCTTTTGTAACTCGAAATCTTCTTTTTGTTCCTCTTTAATCTTCACATGTATATATGGTTGAACATTCATTTGAGAAAGATAAGATTTTTCCCCTTCCATTATAATTCCAAGATCCATCCTTTGTAAATCCATAAATATTGGATCGTTTGTGATCCTCATCATGGATAAACTAGCATGGTCTTATCGACTTAAGGCATTTTCCACCTTGTTTGCTTTCCCAGGGTGGTAATGGATTGAGCAGTCGTAATCCTTAATCAGCTCCAACCATCTTCTTTGACGCATATTCAGCTCCTTTTGAGTGAAAATATACTTCAAACTTTTATGATCAGTATAAATATCACACCTTTCACCATAAAGGTAATTCCTCCAAATCTTTAATGAAAAGATTACCGCAACTAACTCCAAATCATGTGTTGGGTAATTTTGCTCATGGATTTTCAACTGTCGTGAGGCATAAGCTATCACCATATCATTTTGCATAATAACACACCCTAATCCCTTCTTGGTTGCATCACTATAGATCACAAACCTTTCTCCACTATAAGGCAGTGTGAGCACAGGTGCACTGGATAACCTTCTTTTCAACTCCTTGAAATTCTCTTCACATTCTTCTATCCAGACAAACTTAACTCCTTTCCGAGTCAACTTGGTGAGTGGATTAGATAATTTTGAAAAATCTTTCACAAAATGTCGATAATATCCAGCCAAACCAAGAAAACTTCGGATCTCGGTTACTTTTTTTGGTCTCAACCATCTTTTGGTAACCTCTATTTTTGTTGGATCTATAGATATCCCCTCTTTTGAGATTATGTGACCCAAAAATGCATATTTTTGAAGCCAAAATTCACACTTGGTAAATTTGGCATGAAGCTTCTCCTTTCTCAGGGTCTTCAATATAATTCTCAAGTGATCTTCATGTTCTTCCTTGATCTTTGAATAGACAAGAATATCGTCTATAAAGACTACCACAAATTGATCAAGATAGTCTCTAAAGACTCTATTCATCAGATCCATGAAGATAGCATGGGCATTAGTAAGACCAAATGGAATCACTATAAATTCATAGTGTCCATACCTTGTACGGAAAGCCGTCTTTGGTATATCCTCACTTTTGACCCTTAATTGATGATACCCTGAATGAAGATCAATCTTGGAAAAGTATTAAGCTCCTCGTAGTTGGTCAAATAAGTCATCAATGCGTGGGAGAGGATATTTTTTCTTGATAGTGATCTTGTTATGTTCTCGATAATCAATGCAGAGTCTCATTGATCCATCTTTCTTCTTAACAAATAGAACAGCTGCTCCCCATGGTGACGCACTAGGGCGTATGAATCCCTTATCAAGATTCTCTTGGAGTTTCTTCTTCAATTCCTGCAACTCAATTGGGTCCATTCTATAAGGTGTCTTTGAAATAGGCAAAGCACCCGGTACGAGTTCTATTACAAACTCAACATCACGATTTGGTGGAAGTCCCGGTAATTCCTCCGGAAAGACATCATCAAACTCCCGTACAATGGGAATATTCTTAATCATGAGTTTCTCACCAACAATTTGAGATAAATAACCTTCATTTATTGGAATCAAGACCCATAAGATGGAAGAAATTTCAACTGGAAGGTTATGTTCATCCTTGCATTGATAGACGATCATAGATTGATCTGGAATATGAAATGTGACTTCCCTTCTTTGGAAATTGATATGAGCTCCATATAAAGAAATCCAATCCATGCCAAGAATCACATAAATTCCACTATAGTAAGGATCACAAGATTTGCAGGAAGCACTTTCCCACAAACTTCGATCGGAGAAGAATTATAAACATTTGATGCGACTGTTGTGCCATTAGGTGTTGTCACATCTAACTCGACATCTAATTGTTGAGGTAATACGGTGATACCCTTAGAAAATTCTTCAGAAAAAAAAGAGTGGGTGGATCCAGAATCAAATAAAACATTTGCTACTTTAGAGTGGATGGTAAGTGTACCTTTCACCACATCGTTATCATACTCCACATCGCTGATTGAAATTTCATGTTAATTTCCTTTGTCTATAGCCTTAAGAGTTTGTTGACGTCGACCGTCATCATCAACCCTTGGATTAGGGCATTTATTGGCATAATGTCCTATCTCATTCCACTTGAAACATTGAAGTGTAGTAGGTTCATTCTGTGTATCCCTTCCTTTTTTAGCATCATTAGACATCTTATTCCCAAAATTGTGGCATTAAAATGCCCGATGACCTTCCATTCCACATTTGAAACATTTACTTGTCCCTTTAAGACAACTCCCTCCATGTTTCTTTCAACGCATTGAGCATAAGGGAAAGCTCATCTTCTTTTCAGTGTGCTCTTTATATTTTCCTTTGAATTCCATTTTCCTCTTCTTATCAAACCCATATGACTGATGGGTTACTCCAATCACCATCTCGACTTTGAGAGCACATCGAACAATTTCCTCGTAGCTATTGAAGTCCCTTATGGCTAATGCCCTTCGAATACTTGGTTTTAAGCCACTAAAGAATCGATCGATCTTACTCTCAGGTTGTATAATAATACCATAAGCATACCTTGCAAGTCTTGTAAAATATTCTTCATAGGTACCAACAGATTCATCATCCTTTTGCTTTAGTTCAAGAAACTCTTTCTCCATCTTTGTTCGGAGAATACGAGGGAAGTGCTTATTGAAAGTATGTTCTTGAACTCGTCCCATTCCATGGACTCAATTTCATCCCTTTGCCTCGTATTCTTAATAAGATTCCACTATTGATCAGCATCTCCTTCCAAACGATACACTGCTAGGATGACTTTATCATTTTCAGAACATTGAAGAACTGAAAATATCTTTTCAGTAGTACTAATCCATTGTTCAGCAACTAATGGATCAGTAGACCTGCTGAAAGAAGGTGGACGCTGTATCATGAAGGATTCAACAGAATGTTGCTCCTTCCTTTGCTCGTTTGGAAGTCATGTATGATTCATAGCTTGAGAAAGTTGTGTGAGCATGGCTACAAGATTTTCCATTCCAGCTCCCATAACGTTTGGTTGCTCAGGGGGACAATCATTACATTGCCCGTCGCATTCCGCATTAACACGGTTCCTTCGGGTTCCAGCCATTGACTAAAACCATTAAGAATAGTATGAGCAACACTAATTATAATAGGAAAACCACATAATCATGATTAAAATTTCACACTTAAGGTCTATGCTAGCTTATTCATGGCAATTTCTAAAACACTAAGATTGTGTTCTATGCTTAGACTTATCCTTAGGGTTCTTACTAAGTCTTTCACATCCTAGTTTCCAATGGTTGACTATACCTTTCCTCTGATACCAACTATAACAAGCCATACTTTACATACATTGTTAATAATTCAAAATTGAAGAATACTTATTACAACATATAACAAAACCACAAAAGGACCATATAGGTATAGTGTCTTTAGAAACTGGGAAACATAAACAACTGGTTCATAAAGCGTCTACATTGTCTCCCATTTATTTCAACATATCTATAGTACCTTTTGGAATATCTTACTTAATAACCTTCTTCCTGACCTGGGGAAAGAAAACATAAAAAAGGGTGAGCTCAAATGCTCATTAAGGGTAAACAAAATAAATATCAATCACATCGTATACACAAGCACATAACTTTCGGAAATCTTATCCTGCAAAAGAGATCATAATTTCATAACATGGGATAAACCATGGTAGTGAAATGTAATCACAATAATCATAACATAAAACATGAAACTTTGTGGCATGAACACATAATCATAGAAAATCATTTCTTGTTAGTCAAGACTCATTTCCAAGACTATCTTAGTGGACAAAGTCCCTTTCTGAACCGAGTCACCCTCGTTTCAGTCCTGTTTCACTGAACCGGTATAACCTACCGTCCTAGCCATGTCTATATCATGAGATATAAAATCTTTACCCAATGCATTGGAGGGAGATATAGGTCCCACCCATCTCATAATGATACCATTCTTATGTGTGCCACAAAATCATAAACCACACATCATTGCATAACCCATGTAATAAAAATGGGAATCTTAAACATCATGACATCATAAAACAATTCATATACGATAATAGAATTCATAAAAATAATTCCATAACAACATAATCAAATAAATGTAATAATATGGACAAAAACATAACCCTTTATTATCTTAGATGGAAAATAATTTTGATAAAACACTTGAACTCCATTCTTGAGGAAAATATCCTTTCTACTTCAAAAATACTTTTCATTTTTTAACATGTTATACAATTCTAAACTAAAAGAAGTTGATTAAAAATAAACTTTAAAACATGTAAAGGAAGCTTCTTGGAAATAATGTTTGAAAAATCCATTCATGCCGTATAAGTTAAAAAAACATTCTTCATACTTTTGTCGGAAAAGTCAAAAAGTACCTCGTACGAAAAACGACAAAAGATTCCTTTCTTATCTTTTACTAAAAATTCACCGAAGGGTAAAATTGGATTTAAACAATTGTAGGTGGATGGAAATAATATTACATATTGAGGAAACATGGATGTGGATGATAAAATACACCCCAGTAAATTCCAAAGTATAAACAATCTCGGATAAAAATGAGATTGTGATATTTCCCTTACCTTAGGTCTGACTTGCTTTGTATGTTTCCGAACCACCTGTACAATTATTTAAATAATGTTATTGACTTATTCTAGAATCATACTTATTTTTATGATATTATATATGGTCATATTCTTAGCTTCTTAGTAATAATATTTCATCGCTACTTGTTATTCGGCAGTTTATAACATTTTGTTCTTATGCGTGTTTTGTCGAATAAATTCTTATTCTTTTCTTTAGGTTATAGATACCTCATTTACACAATGGTATTAGTGTAATATATATCATATTCATTAATTAAATTCATTTATATAGTCATTATGAAATGAAAATCATGTAGAACGAGTCGCATCACATCGTGGAGACGGTATTCCGTACGTACGCATGAGTGATGATATCATTCCTATGATCGTGGAATTTTATTTGAGTATATGTATACTATTTCATAATCAATATCACTTTATAATAGTCATATATAGTCATTATTTACACCATTATACCCATCCAAGTAAAGTTGTGGTGGAAAATAGATTACACCACGGCGTGGAGACGGTATTCTGTACGTACGCACGCGCGGTGATTTCTTTTTCCGTAAGATGGATAGATGGTTAAAGAGGGTTGTTTCATAATTATAATAACATATAAGTATATGAGTGATACTAATGTTATTACTTCATAATGAAACAAATAAAGAAGAAGAAGTGGAATGATAAAT
This sequence comes from Viscum album, assembly GCA_963277665.1. Lineage (NCBI taxonomy): Eukaryota > Viridiplantae > Streptophyta > Magnoliopsida > Santalales > Viscaceae > Viscum > Viscum album. The sequence goes on along the minus strand of OY728162.1, from coordinate 915,025,785 downwards.
AAAGATGAAAGAATCGGTAACGGACATTACCTCTTCTTTGAAGTGCTTCTTTGAGACCTCCTTTTAGGGCACTAAAATGGGTCTTTGAAGAAGACCAGAACCTCTAAAATGTTTCTAGGGAAGTGGAGAGGATGAATTGCAGGGTTTGGCCGAGATAGAAGGCTCAAAGTGGTGTGAGGAAAAGGGGGAGGAGGTGTCCTTTTATAAGGGAGGAGAGGAGCACCTTTGGAATAACTAAAACTATTATTTTATTATAAAATCAATTTCGGTTTTAAATAGCTCCAAATTGATATATTTAGAAGCTAAGTTGGGGATGGGTCGAAATCATCTTATAAAATAGAATTTAGACAAGTTTAGGCTCCTTTTTTAACCTTATCATTTAGATTTAACATTAAGTTAAATAATTTTACTTTTACCATGTCTTCTTGTGTTCTTATAATATAAGGTTAATAAAATTACTATAAGCAGCCAAACGAACCCCAAGTTGTTTATTATTAATATATATAACCTTATCTAAGTCTTTTGGCCGAACCATAGATTTTTAGGAATAAAATAACAATTACCTATAATATTTGTTTTAAAAACTACTTTATGTCAATTTTGACACAATTTAGTAATTGATTTTTGTGAAACTCATAACATAATTATTAGTTCAAACCAAGTTAATTAAATCAATACTAACATGTCATATTAACCTATAAAATTAGTGGGATTCATAAAAAGTCTCAAATGACATTTATTTTGGTGTTTATAACATCAATTATGTCAATATTTCATTAATAAGATAATTACTGCATCATCATTGTGTCATAAATAAATTAAATTATTTAATTGCTAAAAATTACAAATAAAATACGATTATGTAGGAAATCCATTTATCTTTCTAATGAATTTTTATAGTCGAATTTATCTTATGTATAACCCCATATTAAAAATTATTTACTTATTAAACTTTGATTTTAACTATTTTAATCCTTCTTTAAATAAATTAATAATAAATATCCTAATCTAATCCAAGTGGGCCTAAACGGTCATATTTTATTCCTAAGTTTGTTTTTGGTCGAATTACACTTATCCATTAGAATTAGGACATGTGTTAGGCTAATAATAATATCATCTTTACCCTTAATTACCCTATTTACTTTTTACCGTGGTAAAAAAAAGTAAAAAGTTACTATTCACCAAAAAAATTATTTTCATCTCATTGAACCACATTTTAGTCCTTGATATTAACCGTGTCTCTCGGATTTTCAAAATTCTACTCACAGAAGCGGTAAAATTATGTTTAATGAAAAATTCAGTTTTTTAACTACCACTTAGTGGTTTCACTATTCATCAAAAATTGAAAGTTTCCAGAAAAATACCAAAATTTCACCGTAGGCTAATTTCGATATTCTGAATCCAAAAATGAAGTCCATTTTGAAAAATAAAATTTATAAAATTTCAAAAAGTGGTTATTACTATTCATAACGGCTAGTTTTAATAATATTTTAATAGCATATCGTTGTTTAGTGAAACTCGGTATTGCGTACGACGCAAGCTATCGACGAAGGTCGCGATTTCGTGTAAAGCAAGCCAAGCAAGTGTTGTGTAGAAAAAGATTCCTTTGATGATTTATATAACATAAAAGTCTTGGGTGTTAAATTCTACCCCCCTTAAAATGAATTTCGCCCTCGAAATTCGTCACTTTGTAACAAACAGATGAGGATACCTCTCCCTCATCATATCCTCAAGCTCTCATGTAGCTTCTTCTAGTTGGTGGTTCCTCCATAAGACTTTCACCAATCGAGTGGTCTTGTTTCATAGGACTTTTTCGCTATGATTCAGAATCTCTATCGGTTGTTCTTTATAAGAACAATCTTGCTCCAGTGGTACAACTTCTGAGCTGAGTACATGTGAAGGATCAGGTATGTACTTTCTCAGGAGAGATACATGGAACACATCGTGAACTTGAAAGAGATTCGGTGGAAGCGCCAATCAGTAAGTTACCTTCCCAACACGATCCAGTATTTCGAAAGGACCGATATATCTAGGGCTCAACTTCGCCTTCTTTCCAAATCTCATAACCCTCCTCCAGGGAGATATTCGTAAGAACACTTTATCACCCACTTCAAACACTAGTTCTTTTCTTCGGTTGTCGGCATAACTTTTCTGTCGACTCTGAGCTACTCTTATGTGTTGTTGAATAGATCTGACCTTTTCTGCCATTTCATCAACGAGATCAGGTCCTAATAGCTTTCTTTCCCCAACTTCATCCCAGCAAGTTGGAGTCCTGCATTTCTTTCCATAGAGAGCTTCATAAGGAGCCATCTGAATACCGGAGTGAAAGCTATTATTATATGAAAATTCCACCAAAGGTAGGTGTTGAACCCAACATCCTTTGAAATCCATAGAGCAAGATCTCAACATATCTTCTAGGGTTTGAATTGTTCTCTCAGACTGACCGTCTGTCTGAGGATGATAAGTAGTGCTGAAACTCAACTCTGTATCCAGAGTATGCTGAAGACTTCACCAGAACTTCGAGGTAAATCTCAGATCCCGATCAGATATAATAGAAAGTGGTACTCCATGCAATCTTACTACTTCCTTTAAATATATCCTGGCAGGCTGATCTAGAGATAAATCCTCTCTAATAGCAATGAAGTGTGCAGACTTTGTAAGACGATCAACTATGACCCAGATAGCATTATTGCCTTTGGATGTTTTAGGAAGTCCTGTGACAAAGTCCATAGTAATGTTTTCCCATTTCCATTCGGGTATGGGTAATGGTTGTAACATCCTCTTAGACTTCTGTCTCTCAGCTTTAACTTGTTGACAAACCAATCATCGAGAGACATATTCAGCAACATCTCTTTTCATGCCATCCCACCAGAAGTACTCTTTCAGGTCCCTATACATCTTCGTGCTTCTAGGATGAATAGAGAATGAAGAACTATGAGCCTCATCCAGTAGCTCCTTCTTTAATTCGGGGATGGGAGGAACACAAACCCGATTCCTGGACTTTATTATCCCATCACAATCAAGGTTGAACTCAGGAACATTTCTCACCTTCTTTTGTAACTCGATATATTCTTTCTGTGCCTCTTTAATCTTCACATGTATAGATGGTTGAACATTCATTTGAGAAAGAGAAGATTTTTCCCCTTCCATTATAATTCCAAGATCCATCCTTTATAAATCTATAAATATTGGATCTTTTGTGATCCTCATCATGGATAAACTAGCATGGTCTTTTCGACTTAAGGCATCTGCCACCTTGTTTGCTTTCCCAGGGTGGTAATGGATTGAGTATTCGTAATCCTTAATCAGCTCCAACCATATTCTTTGACATATATTCAGCTACTTTTGTGTGAAAATATACTTCAAACTTTTAGGATCAGTATAAATATCACACCTTTCACCTAAAGGTAATGCCTCTAAATCTTTAATGCCAAGATTACCGCAGCTAACTCCAAATCATGTGTTAGGTAATTCTGCTCATGGATTTTCAACTGTCGTGAGGCATAAGCTATCACCATATCATTTTTCATAAGAACACACCCTAATCCCTTATTGGATGCATCACTATAGATCACAAAACTTTCTCCACTACAAGGCAGTGTGAGCATAGGTGCACTGGATAACCTTCTTTACAACTCCTTGAAATTCCCTTCACATTCTTCCGTCCAGAAAAACTTAACTCCTTTCCGAGTCAACATGGTGAGTGGATTAGATAACCATGAAAAATCTTTCACAAAGCTTTGATAATATCCATCCAAACCAAGAAACCTTCGGATCTCAGTTATTGTTTTTGGTCTCGACCATCTTTCGATAACCTCTGTTTTTGCTCGATCCACAGATATCCCCTCTTTTGAGGTTATGTGACCCAAAAATGCAACTTTTTGAAGCCAAAATTCACACTTGGTAAATTTGGAATATAGCTTGTCCTTTATCAGGGTCTTCAATATAATTCTCAAGTGATCTTCATGTTCTTCCAAGATCTTTGAATAGACAAGAATATCGTCTATAAAGACTACCACAAATTGATCAAGATAGTCTCTAAAGACTCTATTCATCAGATCCATGAAGATAGCAGAGGCATTAGTAAGACCAAATGGCATCACTATAAATTCATAGTGTCCATACCTTGTACGGAAATCCGTCTTTGGTATATCCTCCCTTTTGAACCTTAATTGATGATACCCTGAACGAAGATCAATCTTGGAAAAGTATTGAGCTCCTCGTAGTTGGTCAAATAAGTCATCAATGCGTGGGAGAGGATATTTGTTCTTGATAGTGATCTTTTTAAGTTCTAGATAATCAATGCAGAGTCTCATTGATCCATATTTCATCTTAACAAATAGAATAGGTGCTCCCCAAGGTGACACACTAGGGCGTATGAATCCCTTATCAAGATTCTCTTGGAGTTGATTCTTCAATTCCAGCAACTCAATTGGGGCCATTCTATAAGGTGTCTTTGAAATAGGCAAAGCACCCGGTACGAGTTCTATTACAAACTCAACTTCACGGTTTGGTGGAAGACCTGGTAATTCCTCCGGAAAGACATCATCAAACTCCCTTACAATGGGAATATTCTTAATCGTGAGTTTCTCACCAACCATTTGAGATAAATAACCTTCATTTAGTGGAATCAAGACCCATAAGATAGAAGAAATTTACACTAGAAGGTTATGTTCATCCCTGCATTGATAGACGATCATAGATTGATCTGGAATATGAAATGTGACTTCCCTTCTTTGGAAATTGATATGAGTTCCATATAAAGAAAGCCAGTCCATGCCAAGAATCACATCAAATTCCACTATAGGAAGGATCAAAAGATTTGCAGGAAGCACTTTCCCACAAACTCCGATCGGATAAGAATTATAAACTTTTGATGCGACTGTTGTTCCATTAGGTGTTTTCACAGCTAACTCAACATCTAATTGTTGAGGTAATACGGTGATACCCTTAGAAAATTCTTCAGAAATAAAGGAGTGGGTGGATCTAGAATCAAATAAAACATTTTCTACTTTAGAGTGGATGGTAAGTTTACCTTTCACCACATCGTTATCGTACTCCACATTGCTGATAGAAATTGCATGTGACTTTCCTTAGTCTTTAGCCTTAAGAGTTTGTTGACGTCGACCATCATCATCAACCCTTAAATTAGGGCATTTATTGGCATAATGTCCCATCTCCTTGCACTTGAATCATTGAAGTGTAGTAGGTTCATTCTATGTATCCCTTCCTTTGTTGGCATCATTAGACATCTTCTTCCCATCATCACGGCATTCAAATTCCTGATGACCTTCCTTTCCACATTTGAAACATTTACTTGTCCCTTTAAGACAACTCCCGCCATGTTTCTTTCCACACTTTGAGCATAAAGGAAAGCTCATTTTCTTTTCAGTGTGCTCTTTAGATTTTCCTTTGAATTCCATTTTCCTCTTATTATCAAACCCATATGACTGATGGGTTACTCCAATCTCCATCTCGACTTTGAGAGCACATCGAACGATTTCCTCGTAGCTATTGAAGTCCCTTATGGCTAACGCCCTTCGAAGACATGGTTATAAGCCACTAAAGAATCGATCGATCTTACTCTCAGGTTGGATAATAATACCAGAAGCGTACCTTGAAAGTCTTGTAAAATTTGCTTCATAGGTACCAACAGATTCATCATCCTTTTGCTTTAGTTCAAGAAACTCTTTCTCCATCATTGTTCGGAGAATACGAGGGAAGTACTTATTGAAAAATAAGTTCTTGAACTCGTCCCATTCCATGGACTCAATTTCATCCCTTTGCCTCGTATTCTTAATAAGATTCCACCACTGATCAGCATCTCCTTCCAAACGATACACTGCTAGGATGACTTTATCATGTTCAGAACATTGAAGAACTGAAAATATCTTTTCAGTAGTACTAATCCATTGTTCAGCAACTAATGGATCAGCAGACCCGCTGAAAGAAGTTGGACGTTGTCTCATGAAGGATTCAACAGAATGTTGCTCCTTCCTTTGCTCGTTTGGAAGTCCTGCTGATTCATAGCTTGAGAAAGTTGTGTGAGCATGGCTACACGATTTTGCATTCCAGCTCCCATAACGTTTGGTTGCTCAGGGGGACAATCATTACATTTCCCGTCGCATTCCGCATTAACACGGTTCTTTCGGGTTCCATCCATTGACTAAAACAAAGAAGAATAGTGTGAGAAACACAAATTATAATAGGAAAACCACATAATCAAGAATAAAATTTCACACTTAAGGACTTATCCTAGGTTATTCATGGCCATTTCTAAAACACTAAGATTGTGTTCTATTCTTAAACTTATCCTTAGGGTTCTTACTAAGGCTTTCACATCCTAGTTTCCAAAGGATGACTATACCTTTCCTCTGATACCAACTATAACAACCCATACTTTACATAAATTGTTAATACTTCAAAATTGAAGCATACTTATTACAACATATAACAAAACCACGAAAGGACCGTATAGGTATAGTGTCTTTAGAAACTGGGAAACATAAACAACTGGTTCATAAAGCGTCTACACTGTCTCCCATTTATTTCATCATATCTATAGTCCCTTTTGGCATATATTACTTAATAACCTTATTCCTGACCTGGTGAAAGAAAACATACAAAAAGGTGAGCTCAAATGCTCAGTATGGGTAAACAAAAGAAATATCAATCACATCGTATACACAAGCACATAACTTTTGGAAATCTTATCCTTCAAAAGAGATCATAATTTCATAACATGGGATAAACCATGGTAGTGAAATGTAATCACAATAATCATAACATAAAACATGAAACTTTGTGGCTTGAACACATAATCATAGAGAATCATTTCTTGTTAGTCAAGACTCATTGCCAAGTCTATCTTAGTGGACAAAGTCTCTTTCTGAACCGAGTCACCATCGTTTCAGTCCTGTTTCACTGAACCGGTATAACCTACCATTCCAGCCATGTCTATCTCATGAGATATAAAATCTTTACCCAATGCATTGTAGGGAGATATAGGTCCCACCCATCTCATAATTATACCATTCTTATGTGTGCCACAAAATCATAAACCATACATCATTGCATAACCCATGTAATAAAAATGGGAATCTTAAACATCATGACATCATAAAACAATTCATATATGATAAAGGAATTCATAAAAATAATTCCATCACAACATAATCAAATCAATGTAATAATAGGGATAAAAACATAACCCTTTATTATCTTAGATGGAAAATAATTTTGATAAACCACTTGAACTCCTTTCTTGAGGAAAATATCCTTTCTACTTCAAAAATAGTTTTCCTTTTTTAACATGTCATACAATTCTAAACTAAAAGAAGTTGATTAAAAATAAACTTGAAAACATGTAAAGGAAGCTTCTTGGAAATAATGTTTTAAAAATCCATTCATGCCATATAAGTTAAAAAAACATTCTTCATTCTTCTGTCGGAAAAGTCAAAAAGTACCTCGTACAAAAAACGACAAAGGATTCCTTTCTTATCTTTTACTAAAAATTCACCTAAGGGAAAAATCGGATTTAAACAATTGTAGGTGGATGGAAATAATATTACATATTGAGGAAACATGGATGTGGATGATAAAATACACCCCAGTTAATGCCAAAGTATAAACAATCTCGGATAAAAATGAGATTGGGATATTTCCATTACCTTAGGTCCGACTTGCTTTGTAAGTGTCTGAACCTCCTGTATAATGATTTAAATAATGTTATTGACTTATTCCAGAATCATACTTATTTTTCTGATATCATATATGGTCATATTCTTAGCTTCTTAGTAATAATATTTCATTGCTACTTGTTATTCGGGTGTTTATAACTTTTTGTTCTTATGCGTGTTTTGTCGAATAAATTCTTATTATTTTCTTTAGGTTATAGATACCTCATTTACAGAATTGTATTAGTGTAATATATATCATATTCATTCATTCAATTCATTTATATAATCATTATGAAATGAAAATCATGAAGAACGAGTCGCATCACATCGTGGAGACGGTATTCCGTACGTACGCACGAGTGATGATATTGTTCCTATGATCGTTGAATTGTATTGGATTATATGTATACTATTTCAGAATCAATATCACTTTATAATAGTCATATATAGTCATTATTTACACCATTATACCCATCCAAGTAATGTGGTGGTGGAAAATAGATTACACCACGGCATGGAGACGGTATTGCGTACGTACGCACGCGCGGTTATTTCTTATAGATGGTGAAATAGGGTTGTTTCATACATATAATAAAATATCAGTATATGAGTGATACTGATGTCATTACTTCATAATGAAACAACTAAAGAAGAAGAAGTTGAAGAAGAAATAAAGATGAAAGAATTGGTAACTGACATTACCTATTCTTTGAAGTGCTTCTTTGAGACCTCCTTTTAGGGCACTTAAATGGGTCTTTGAAGAAGACCAAAACCACTAGGATGTTTCTAGTGAAGTGGAGAGGAGTAATTGGTAGGGGTTGGCCGAGCTAGATGGCTCAAAGTGGTGTGAGGAAAAGGGGGAGGAGGTGTCCTTTTATATGGGAGGAGAGGGGCACCTTTGGAATAACTAAAAATATTATTTTATTATAAAATCAATTTCGGTTTTAAATAGCTCAAAATTGATATATATCGAAGCTAAGGTGGGTATGGGTAGAAATAATATTATCCAATAGAATTTAGACAAGTTTAGGTTCCTTTTTTAACCTTATCATTTAGATTTAACATTAAGTTAAATAATTTTACTTTTACCATGTCTTCTTGTGTTCTTATACTATATGGTTAATAAACTTCCTATAAGCAGCCAAACGAACCCCAAGTTGTTTATTATTAATATATATAACCTTATCTAAGTCATTTGGCCGAACCTTAGATTTTTAGGAATAAAATAACAATTACCAATATAATAATTGTTTTAAAAACTATTTTATGTCAATTTTGACACTATTTAGGAATTGATTTTTGTGAAAATAATAACAGAATTATTAGTTCAAAAAAAGTTAATTAAATCACTACTAACATGTCATATTATCCTATAAAATTAGTTTGATTCTTAAAAAGTCTCAAATTACATTTATTTTGGTGTTTATAACATCAATTATGTCAATATTTCATTAATAAGATAATTACGGCATCATCATTATGTCATAAATAAATTAAATTATTTAATGTCTAAAAATTACAAATAAAATACCATTATGTATAAAATCCTTTTAGATTTCTAATGAATATTTATAGTAGAATTTATCTTATGTATAACTCCATATTAAAAATTATTTACTTATTAAACATTGATTTTAACTATTTTAACCCTTCTTTAAATAAATTAATAAAAAATGTCCTAATCTAATCCAAGTGGGCCTAAACGGTCATATTTTATTCCTAAGTTTGTTTTTGGTCGAATTACACTTATCGAATAGAATTAGGACATGTGTTAGGGTAATAATAATATCATCTTTACCCTTAATTACCCTATTTACTTTTTACCGTGGTAAAAAAATTAAAAAGTTACTATTCACCAAAAAATTATCTTCATCTCATTGAACCACATTTTAGTCCTTGATATTAACCGTGTCTCTCGGATTTTCGAAATTCCACTCAAATAAGCGGTAAAATTAACTTTTATGAAAAATTCAGTTTTTTAACTACCACTTAGTGGTTTCACTATTCATCAAAAATTGAAATTTTTCAGAAAAATACCAAAATTTTAACGTAGGCTAATTTCGATATTCCGAATCCAAAAATGAAGTCCATTTTGTAAAATAAAATTTATAAAATTTCAAAAAGTGGTTATTACTATTCATAACGGCTAGTTTTAATAATATTTTAATAGCGTTTCGTTGTTTAGTGAAACTCGGTATTGCGTACGACGCAAGCTATCGAGGAAGGTCGCGATTTCGTGTAAAGCAAACCAAGCAAGTGTTGTGTAGAAAAATATTCCTTTGAAAATTTATATAACATAAAAGTCTCAGGTGTTACAATACATCTTTAATTGTGTTTTGAAAAAATTAAACATCATATCTTAATCAGAAAAATGAACATGAGATTTTTATGTTTGAGTTAATAGAAGATCATAAGATCCATTCTAATAATGATAATTAATTCTGTATTTAATTATTTATCATCACAAATAATGTTTTTCACGAGTTACCCAATGTAAAAATATCCTCATATGGACACATAATACTTTAATCTCTAAAATCTCAGCCGAATTTTAACCTAAACTATTCCACAAATGGTCAACCATTTAACCCTTTGAAATCTGAAAATAAAAAACATTATAAAGAAGGTCACTAAATTTATCAAAATTAGAATAACATTGATCACAATTAAGTTATTTGGTTGTAACATTCAAAACATGTGAATAACATCATCTTGTATTATCCTGAAATAGTTATGATAACTTGAATTACGATAATACTATATTGGAAACATACATGATTCTTCCTTCGTTAAATTGAACACATATTATTGGATATATTTAATAAGTACAAAAATAATGTAAACTTCCTCAACATGAACCACTATTTCATCACGTACTTTATTAGTTCTGAGGTCATGAATTCTATCCAGTTTACATTATCCATATGAATCACCTATTTATCCAAGATAAGCATGAATTTATTAACATCATGAAAACATTAATTATTAAACTCCCCTAATAATAATATAACATTTTAGTTAAATTAATATTATATTCCATTAGAAAAATTATACATAACCATTAAAATACTTCATGAAAACATACACTAAAAATACTTATATGTCACATGATTCATATAACATGGTAATGTAATTCCAGAGCATAAATTATTCTTTCTTCCCAATAATTTCTCAAACAATTAACTATGCTTTTTAACCTTATTCCTTAATACCTATTTACTAAAATATGATATATGAATAATTTCATATCATTCAAAAAATCAATACAATCATGATTTTATGAAATTCTATAATAAAAAAACATACCATTCATATGTCATTTTTAGTATCCTTCTCATAAAAAACATTACTCATACAACCATTATGATTCTAATTTTGAGATTTACCCCAAGTAAATGGATCTGTATAATTCCCATATTGTCACCATATAAAATTTTCAACTGATTATAACACAATTGGGAGTCTATTATTCTCATCCATTCTGTTAACTAAACTTTTCATCTTCCTTTTTCAATTACATGTATTGTATCCTATTCTATAGTCAAAAAATATTTATATCCCTATTTGATATTGACGTGGTTGTCTCATCCAAAATTATCAACATAAATAAATATAAATATTATTTCTTATATAGTCTCCATTTCCTAAATTATCTTTAAAATACTTCCATCTCTTATATGATGATTTTGTTAGTATGTTAATGTACTCACTGTTAATCATGTTCTGTGAAAAATATTAGGCTTGATCCAAATGTGCTACACTTAAGTGATCGTCACATTTTACTACTCATTATGAAATTTTCTGTCACATTCAATGTTAACCCAATTCTTTAGAGTTCATTCTATTCACATGAACCAGAAGCACAGTGTGAGTAACAATAATGACAGTGCAAATTTACATATTAATTAAAAATATCTAATTACATTTCTAAATCATGAAACCTTTTTGAAGTTTGGAACCTTAGGATTATCATATAATATTCATTATGATATTCTAATTAAATCCATCAATATGGTTTGTAAATATTTTTCAAATTTCCAATAAACTTCCCCTGGTAGTGTCAAACTAGGTGTGTAGTAAGGACTATTATCGTGAACCAATTCCAAATCATGTCTATATCAATAATGTTTTTTGGGGTTATTAACCAAATATACAACTATTATAGGGACATATCTACATATATTATCTTGAAATAAAATTATTTCTTGGAAACTACTCGCTATATCATTTACCAAAATTCCATGACATTTTTGTATAGTTTTCATAATACTTAGACTTATCCTTAGAGACATGATCTTAGGGATCTCACTATGGTTTTCTCAATCTAGTTTCTAGTGGTTTAATATACCTTTCCTTTGATACCAACAATATTAACCCAGACATAACAATAATGTATATGACAACATTTTAGATTAATATTCAACACATTACAAAAGTACATACCCTTGGACTATAATAGTTTTATGTCTTTTGAATCTTGTAATCAGAATATTATAACTTGGTAAAACATATTCAATGTATTTTGTAAATATATCCCCCTTAAGTACTCTTCATATGAATACCCTACTTAAAACCTTTCATCATATCCTTGGAATATAAATTTAAGAAAGTGATAGATCAGATGCTCAGTAAGGTAAGACATGTATGATATATAAGAATGACTACGCATAAGGATATGAGAACATGAGAATAACATTTGATGAACATATACTATATATCAAAGATCGTTTACAGGATTCATGTCTTAAACATTGTCATATCATAAGACATGAATCATAAGGGAATCAAGTGAATAATCCTTAAAGGAATAACATATAAATAATACATGGAATTTTGGATGTAACATAAACATATAAAATTATTTCCATAGTAGCCAAGTATTATTTTGATGGCCATCATAGAGGAATGGGTTCTCTCCCAAAACCATGTGTGTAGAAAAGTTTCACTACCAAGACCATATTAGCATGCACAGTTCTATACTAAACCAAGTTCAATCCCTATTCTAGACATGTATACCTAATGAGATAAAAATATTTACCCAATAATTTGATAGAGATATCAGTCCCACCTATTAGATAATGAAATAACTCATATGTGTTCAAACATTCTTTATATCATAAACCATTAAATTAAATATGTATCATAAACCTGTAATAAAATCATAACCTATTAAAAATAGACAGTTTAGTTAAAAATTTCATCAAAGAATAACCCATGAAAATAAGAAGGTATCATAATCATATATCCTGTGGATGATAATTTGGTTTTATAAAAAACATTTCATTTTAGAAAAAACTATTCAAATAATGAATAAGAATAGTTCCCATGAATTATATCCCAACTAATCCATAAACTATATTAAAGGATACCCTCTTAGATAGAGAAGTATTCTGAAATACAACATAGATGATTTCTTAATGAAAAAATAACTACTATTTGAAAAATATTTTTTTAGACATAAAACATTTTCAATATCATTTTATTTTAAAACCACGTTGAAAAGTCATGAAGTATGATTTAACAAAAATTTTAAAAAAATTGTGATGATAATATATATTTCATTTTTAAAAAACCCATTTTTGAAATTAAAAAATTTTGAAAACCATTTTGTATGAAAAATTATTTGAAAAGGTATTAAGTAATATTTGAAATCATTGAAATAATTTTCATTGAAATAAAAATGAAAATATATAAAGGAATCTCTGAATAGTTATTTAAAATACTTTTTAAAAATTATACATTTTAGAAAACTTTTTTCTTTCAAAATAATCTTGAATACATTTAAAGTAATATTTTAAATTAATTTTATACACTTTTTAAATATAAATTTTTTTCAAATCAATTTTCATTTAAAATCACTTCGAAAAATTATGATGGATTCTTTACAAATAAATTCAGACATGTTTTAAACAATTTTATTGAAAACATATATCTTTTAAAACAAAATTGGAACCCTATTAAGTATAATTAAAAAATCATTAATTATCAATTTTTAACTGACAATACTTTTTTTTAAAAATTTATTTTAAAATAACATTAAGAACATATAAAACAAGTTATAAAATTAATTTAGAAAAATTCTTGAACAAAAAATTTAATGAAAATATTTTTATTCAATCCCAAATAAAAAAATAATTTGTTGAATATTGTGGAAAAAATATTTTTCAAAAAAAAATAATCTTTAAGAATGAAATGTAAACTACATGAAAATGATAGTCATGTTGTTGAATAATTCTATACATTTCAAACAACCCTTTTTTAATAAAATGTTTAGAAAAGTTCCTTGATCAGAAAAAAATATAATATTCCATTTAAAAAAAATTTAAAAAGGTAAAAAACTGGAAATACAATTAATTAAAATATAATATAATAATATTTTATCATTTCTGAAAACATTTTTTAAAAATGTGGTTTTTTAATGAAAATTAGATTTACGACTAAAGAGAGAAATAATGTTTTATTTTCATAATAAAACCTAAATAATTATCATCAGTATAAAATAGTGTATAATTGGTACCAATACATTAATATATCATGACTAACCATATGAGAATATAAACCATGGTATTTCAGGAGATTTGTATCATACAATATCATCAGTGGATGCATAATCATAAACAATCTCAATAAATGATGAGATTTTAGCAATAAATCCTTACCACTTTTGTAACATTGAATCAAAATACCTATGAAATAATAACAGTACATGAAGAAAAAATACCATGAAAAGAAGGTTAATCAGGATATAACATTTCAACTGGAATTATATACACCATGTAAAATAATATAAGTTCATAACAAAACATGTGTCTCAAAGAAGGGAATTTGAGACACCATCACCTTACTAATTTGGTAACTTTTGAACCAAAAAATGCCATGAATTAATGATCATAAAATTTATAATTTAATATACCTATATATATATAATGACAAGAATCATATAATAGAGTCATGGTATTCATTTAAACCACAAAAATAAAACGATTGGTGAATATGGCCTATGTATTGTAGAAATAAAACATAGACTATAAATCCCAATACCTTACATCTTGACTCTCATTGAACATGTAAAAAATTCATATATAATAGTTTTTTTATAAATATATACTATAACCATATTAAAATTAATAATACCATATATTATTTATTAATGACATTGTTTTTCTATTTTTTTTACAATTCATTTTTAATATTCTCTTTTGTGTATTAACCGTATTATTTTTCATTCATGTTTTGACTTCTCATTCTAATCCATCTTAATCAGATAATAATTTACTTTATTATATAATTTAAACCATGATTTTAATATCATATAGATACATTATATATGTATTTATACAAATAAATAAAATATTTAAATAAGAAATGAAATATGTTGTTCTTTGAGGGGGTAGGTCGTATGTACGCAAGAATGATGTCTAAATTTTCTTATCATTTTGAAAGAAATAAAATTAAATAATGTATATTTACATATTATAATTGTAGTATAATTATAATTACAAAAATATCCTATATTTTTTATAAACCAACCCTTAATATAGTATATGTAAAGCCTGAAAAAATCACATCGCTTTGAGGAGACAGTAATCCAAACGTCCACATCTGATGTTATCGTATTCGAAAAAATTGACATAATTATTTTTTAAAAATAGTAATAGAAAATAAATAAATCATATATTTCATATATTTCATATAAAAATATTATTTTCAACATTACTCCCATTATTTATTGGTGGTAACGGAAGAATGAACCACATCAATTCATGAGGTGGTAGTCTTTTTTACAGCCAAAGGATGATTGTATGTCACATTTGATGGAAGTGTGTGTTGGTGATGGTATATAACATAAAATTACAAAATATATGAATATATAGGTTACATAAGTTATTTTAGAGTTATTTAATAATAATAAATGATGGCGGTGGAGAATGAAGAAAAGGAAAAAAATTCGTGTTGATAAACGCTACCTCTACTACGTGTAACTACTTATTTTAGCCTAAAAGGACCATCTTAGTTATCTTCCATAAAATAGTTACCCTTATAAAATGTGGTTTGAAATTTTTTGTGATTATTAAGAATGGTATTTGGGAATCCAAATGTCTTGAGAGGGGTGATTATATGAGGGGAGTTTAGTGGCCATTTATAGTCGTACTGGAGTGGAATTATTGTAAATACAGAAAGGTAAACTCTATTGAGATAAATTGCCTATATAAATATTCTCCATTAATTGTAAATTTTATTTAAAAGATGTGAAATGGCCAAAATATAGACATCTAATCGATTTTTTACAATTTTTTAGAACATTTTTTCATTTTTGTGTAATTATTAACAACTAAGTAATCGTGTTTTTCTTGGATGCACAAAAATTTAATTTAAAAGCATTCAATTATTATTTTTTGTCAAAAAATAGTTTAAAATTATTATATATAATAAATAATTATGATTCTAGATATAGAATAATTTTTTCCAAATTTAAATCATATAATTGGAAGAGTTTTTGGAAAATAATCCCAAAGACGAGATGAAGGAGCATGATTTTGAAGAAAAAATTTCAAAAGATTGATATGTTTTAGATGAAATATCAATTTGAAATTGATTCAAAAAAACTAAATAGTACTAATATATATGTAATTTAAAAAAATATACATTATTAAAAAATAAAAAATATAATTTATCTTTATAAATAAGTAAGATTGAAATTTAGTTTTTAATTAAAATTTGTAGCTCCTCACTATTCATTAAAAATGAAACTTCTAAAGAAATATTGAAAAATCATCCTAAATATATTTTGATACCCCAAATTCATAAATTAATTTTATTTTTTATGTTATAATTATATAAATCATAAAAATTTAGTTTGAAAATAGATATTCTATTAAAAGGTGGCAAAACTATCCTTTCAAAAAATATGCCATTTTATGCCCAAAATTGGATATATTCTAATATCTTATCTAGAAGACACATAATATGAAAAAAAATATAGTTTATGAAATATATAGTATATATGTTTCATTATAATCATTAATTAAAATTAGGTTGTTTAATTTATTGTTATATATTAATTTTATGCATAGAAAAAATGTTTCTGAGAAAAGGAATTTCTTTATTTTTATATAGTCATTACTCTAATTTATAATTATGATATAAAAAAGGATTAATTTTTTTTAAAAGTGGAAAACATATTTTTATAATTTAGTTAGATATATTCATAACATACATTTCAATGACTAGGTCATAACTATAATAATCTTTTAAATATTTTATTTATAGTATATTTTAGTTCAGTATGACTCGCCCTTTGGTTCAACGAAATATTTCAATGAAACACAAAATTTTTGTAATATATATAGAAATCGTGTAACCTATACTGAAAGATAATCATTGTGTGACATTTAGTGCATGCATAACTTCATGTAGTCCATAAATACTATATAACTTGGTGTAGCATGCAATGTAAGATGTCGAAGAAATTTAATTTATTAGAAAATAATTAATTAATAAATACTCAGGGTGTTACACTAAGAATCTATCCAAAATTCATATCAATATTCTCAAATTAAAATTCCAAGATTTCATTTAAAATAATTCATTAAATACATATACCATGCAGCTATTATAACTAGCTGGATTCCTAGTATCCCGAGAATCCGAATTAGATAAGGGTAGTGTTATCAGTCTGATTGGTTGGATCCAAGCGATGACCTATCCATCCCATAATAGGAATGATAAAAAATTCCCAATGAATAAACACTTTTATCAAAGATATGAATGGTATCCTAGGGGCCCTTAGTTTCTTTTAAATCCAACATATACCTGAGTTCAAATCCAAGAATCCCAGGAATCATTATGTTTCATGAAAACCTGATACTCTGAATCAAATTTGGGAGTCCATGATGACATCATCTCACTAGTTGTATCATACCTTCACCACATGAGGGGAAAGATAAAAAACCTATGAATCTAAAACATCAACAACACATTTCATCTTTACTATAGGACATATCCCACTGATCACATCTAGGAACATATTATTTTATCATGATTAAATATGTAATGTCTTAAATAGAGCGTAGGGGTCAGATGTAAACCAAAACCAGTCACCCATATACAAAGCCCATTGGGATCAGGTATTTGGTATGGGTTATATGGTTATTCCTAAAAATAATTCTAACCATTCATGTTTCCATCATCTCACCAACATCTCAAGTCACTGGTATTTCTACCATGGGTTCCTAGGACTATTTGAGGACAGTTTCTACTCTTAGGTAAAGTCATAGGGGCATTTCCCAATTGTAATGGCTCAAGGAACATCTTAGTAGCTATGACATTTAATGGTCAATACACACACCCTGTAACATCCCACGTAAGTAATGAATAATAGATATTTTTATCTATGTCTATTAATTAATTAGATAGTGTTTTAGTGGCTTAAAATGAGAATAAATCCAATCTTATGCATGGAATACACTAATATTTTTAAAAGATTGTTTTACTGCCTTTTGATGGAAAACCATTTTTAAATCTATCTGTTGATAATTTTAGAAGATATTTTTTTCAAAATAAACTTATTCTTTATGATTGGGACATCAAAATTTACTTTGTGTGAATTTTTGGTATTTTTACGATAAAGTTCATTTTTACTGAATAGTGAAAAATGTTGTATTTTAATTCAAAACCACTTTTTAATCTAATTTATTTATATGATTATATTATATTTTTAATTGGTTTTAAAGTGAAATTATAATATATTTTTACCATTTAATCCAATAGTGGTCCTTGAAATTAATTTCACTTTGAAATTGGACTTAAACTGGTGTCAATATTTTGATACTTATGGTTTCATAAAAACACGCTATTTGCTCTGATAGTGGGAATTAATTATTAAATTAATTAATGTAACTTATATGTTTTGAATTTTGTAAAATATAAATCATTATTGAATTCTTAATATCAAATATAGCCAAGTTTGAAGTTTTGGTATTTTTCTGGAAAACTTCAATTTTTGATAAATAGTGAAACCACTAAGTGGTACTTATAAAAACTGATTTTTTGTTTAAATGAAATTTTACCACCTTTGTGTTTTGAATTTCAAAAATCCGACAAACATTTTTTTCATTAAGAAGTAAAATGTGGTTCAATGGGATTAAAATAATTTTCTGCTGAATAAAAACTTTTAAGTTTTTAATCGCGATTAGAGGTAATTAGTGCGATTTAAGGAAAAAATGATATTATAATAAAATGAAAATACCTAGACACATGTCCTAAACTTATTTTATGTGTCATGGCCGACCAAGAAAATCCATCGGTAAACTTGGGGACCCCATGGATCCACTTTGGTAGTAAAATGACATTAATATCTTTTAATTTAATGTTAAAGTAAAAATGACACAAACATGAGTTGTTTTACTAAAACAATTTTTACATGGGGTTATACAAGTCATAGTTTTGACTATAAATAGTCATTGAAAAGCTAAAAATATTTCCTACATCATAGTATTTTTTATAATTTTTACACATTAAATAAATTAAATTATTTATGATACCATGATGATGCGGCGATGACCTCATTATTTAATGATTTAAATAAAATGAAAAGATAATGTAAAATCTAAGACCTAAACTTGTGAAAAACCTATTATATGAGTGGATTTCGAACCCTTATCACCTTATCCTTTAAATAAATCAATGTGGGACCTTTAAAATCTGAAACTCATTTGAAAATAAAGTAACATTTTGTAACTTTCCAAGAGTGCCCCTCCTCTCCTCTTATAAAAGGCCCCCACCTCTACAACCTTACACACACTTCCAAAGCCTTTGGCTCGGCCAAACCCTGCCCATGTTATCTCTCCACATCCCTCTCTAACTCCTAGAATCTTCACAATGGGAAGAAGTCTTCCCAAGTAAGCCTTTGAGCTCAAATCAATAAGAGTTATCCGATTTAAAGGTAGTATCTTCTATTGTGTTCTTATGTTTTACTTTTCTTCTCCAATCCCCTAAACTACTTTTTATTCATTTATTTTGTAACAAAACCAGTATCTTACATATACTAGGATGTTTTTATAATAAAGATTCTAGATGCACTTACACACACCTACATCTAATGGTGAAAGAACATACTGTTTCTGTGGATGGAGAAT
The DNA here is from genome assembly GCA_963277665.1 of Viscum album. Taxonomy (NCBI): domain Eukaryota; kingdom Viridiplantae; phylum Streptophyta; class Magnoliopsida; order Santalales; family Viscaceae; genus Viscum; species Viscum album. Next base: position 915,005,969 of record OY728162.1, on the reverse strand, counting down.
TTCTGCCTCACAAAACGTTCATTGTTCAACACTCATATAACACCTCTAAAGGTGGCCATTAATATGTAACTATACTTATATATGATATATAATATGTTCATGTTTTACTTAAGCTTCTGTATTTTTCATTTATGGCATACCTTTATGGTTTCTATTCTGGGTATACTCGATATCTTAATTTTAGGAAGTGCGGACTACTGCCCCCTCAATTGATTTGATTCGTTAATGCCATATGTGGGACGTATAAATGATGGATTTAATGTTATTATATAAGATTTATGTTACATATAAATGATGAATATAATTATGTAATTAAAATATACATGCCTATCATTTAGTTTTTATTCCATTAATATGACATAGAAATGAAAGTAGCGTTCATGCGTACTTACAGCTTACTGTCTCCATGAACGGTGCATTTCATTTCTAACCACTAATTGATTACGTAATATTATAAATACATGTATATTCTGGATATATATGATATATATGATATCCAAATCATGAATATAATTCGGGATATAATTAACCTTTGACCACACGAACAACATGTAATTGTAAGAAGTCCACTTTTGACTTAAGAACCAAATATCGAAAAACAAAATATATTAACTTAAATGACTACATAATGTTTATAACATGGTAATAAGTGATATAAAAGTAATTAGGAAATTTAAAAAGGTTCTTAATCAAGTAGAAATTAACTCATGTTTATTATTCAGGAGGATAAAGAACGATCGAGTGAAGTCGGACCCGAGGTATGGGACTTCGTCTCAATCTCCTTTCATTGAGGCATATTTTGTTTTATACACAACCTTCTTTTATATGGTGTATAAAACCCTTTGAATTTTACGTTTAATCAAAAGGAATATTTTTTATACGAAGCGTTTAATAAACGACAAAAGGGAATGTTTTTGTCGTACGTATGCAGAAACAACGACTTCTCCGCCACCTTGACCAATATTTGAGTTCCGGCTTCCTCTACAAGCCATAAATTTTTTTAAAAGAAAAATAAATACCCTGTTATAATTTTCTTTTATTTTGGTATTGAAAATGTTTTTCATAATGTTTTTATTATATCAATGTGTTGTATTGATATCTTGTGATTGAAATGTGGAAATGTTATGTTTCCTTTATGCATGTTTTATGTGAAACGATTATGTTATGGTTCTTGGGCATTGTTTATGAAGATGGGTGGTTCTGTGATAATCTTAGGGCAGGTGAGCCTGATATAGATCTCTAATGCATTGGGTAACGTGAAGGATTTAAACCTTGAGGTTACTCCGAAGAGATTTAGGGAATATAATGTGATGGGTATTCCAAAAGTAACCAAGAGGGTTACCCCCTACGTAAGAATGTTATGAATGCATCAAGTTACCTTTATGTCTTATGATTTCTATGATTTATTCATGATTTGATGAGGTATGTTAAAGTGCTTATGTTTTATGACTAAAGTATGATTTCATTGATTCTTATGTATACATGTACTCATGTTTCCTTTCCGTATTTTTATATTCCTTACTGAGCTTTTTATGCTCATCCCAAGTTTTTGAAATGTTTTTCATAGGTCAAGGGAAAGGTACATGATATGATAATAGTGTCAAGGAATGTCAAGAAAGAATCTGAATACTATCCTTTATTGTAACCACTTTGTTTAAATGTTGGATGTAATGCATGTTTTATGATCTAATTCTCTAAAACTCTAAACCTGAAAAGATCCTCAAGGTGTATTCCTGAAATATATCAATATTAAGTAATGTTTAAGGCTGGGGCCTTATAGTTGGTATCAGAGTTCAGTTTAGATAACTTTAGGAGTTAGAATTTTATTAAATTATTATCCTAAAATATTTTTTTATGGTAAAATTGAAATGATATTGCATTTGAAGATTACCATGCTGCTTCATCTAAGAAATGTTTGTTCAGAATGGGTTTCCGTAGAGGAGACATGGAAGCAGTGCTAGGAAGGAACACAGAAGGAAATAACCTTCCGAATCAGCATCCTGAGATGGTCGGAATTAGAACTGAACAGTTTGTTTTAGTAATGGCACAATCGACTCAAGAGATAAATGGTGGTGGTATCCATGAACGAGATCAGCTTGATCAACTGCAGAGGAACATGTCAGTGGTGGAACATTTAATGAGGCAACATCCCCCATCATTCAGAGGATCATCTGACCCTGTGCTAGCTGAAGGGTATATTGAATCACTAGATAAGATTTTCGATGTCATGGGGTGTTCAGACAATCAAAAGGTTAGTATTGCAATATACCGTTTAGAGGGTGAGGTAGATCAGTGGTGGTCGACGGTTAAAAATATCAGGGATGCTGATGAGATTGATGCTCTCAACTGGGATGAATTCAAAGGTATTTTCTTGAGAAGAATTTTCCTAAGTTTGTTCGACATAGGATGGAAAAACAATTCTTGGAATTTAGGCAATAGGAAGACTCAGTGGCTCCCTATGAGGAAAGGTTCACTCGATTGGCAAGGTATGCTCCAAATTTTATCCGAGACCTTGATAGTAAAATCAATCGTTTTTACTCAGGATTAAAGCCAAAATATCGAAGGGCATTGGCTTCTCGTGAGTTTAAAAGTTATGAAAAGCTTGTTCGATGTGCTGAGAAGGTGGAAATGGAGTTTGCCGATGATCAAGTGTTCCATAACAACCAGCAGAAGAAGAGACCGAGGTGGTAGGAGAAAGGAAATAATTCTTCAAAAAGGTCTAACGGTAAGAAAACTAAGTTCCCGGTATGTGATAAGTGTGGTAAAAGGCTTGTTGGGGAATGTATTATGAATTCGGGAAAGTGCTACCTATGTGGTAATATGGGACATAAGGCTCGTGATTGCACTGAAATAGATTAAGGTGATGGTAAGCCCAAATTTGATTTATAGTTAGTGAAATGTTTTAAGTGCAATGAGATGGGTCACTATGAAAACAAGTGTCTGACAAAGAGCTTGAGTGATGGGAAGAAGTTATACTACAAGAAGAAAGGGGTGGTGAAATATTTTTCAACTACTTCAGCAGATGTCGGGCCATCAAATGAAGTTGTATCAGGCACATTGTTTGTTTTTTCAGATTATGCCAGTGTGTTGTTTGATTCGGGGTCTACTCATTCTTTCATCTCTGAAACCTTTTCTAGTAAAATGGGAATACCATCTCATGAAATGACTCCTGAACTTGTGGTAAAAACACCTGGTGGAAATTTTGAGGAAAAAAGAATCTACAAGAATCTTCTTATCCTTATCTGTGGAAAGAACCTACTTGAAAACCTTATTGTTTTACCTCTAGTAGAGTTTGATGTTATCCTGGGTATGGATTGGCTCTCTATTTACCATGATAAGATTGACTCTAGAGCTAGGGAAGTTTCTTTTCAGAAATACTTACAGTTTGTATACAAGAATGAACCCTTACTGTTGATAACTTATCAAGATGTCGAGAAACTTGTAAAAGATGGAAATGAATGTTACCTTGCACATATCATTGAAAACAAAAGAACTATTCAGATTAATGATGTGCCAGTGGTAAATGAGTATCCTGATGTTTTTCCTGATTAGTTGCCTAGAATAATACCAGATCGAGAAGTTGAATTTACTGTTGACTTATTTCCTGATGCTAATCCAATTTCAAAACCCCCTTATCGAATGGCTCAAATTGAACTTTTAGAGTTGAAGGATCAATTTCAAGATTTATTAGAGAAATGTTTCATTCGACCTAGTACATCACCATGGGGTGCTCCTATTTTATTTATTAAAAAGAAAGATTGTTCAATGAGACTTTGTGTTGATTATAGAGCCTTGAATAACATCACTGTTAAGAACAAATATCCTTTGCCTCATATCGATGATTTGTTTGCTCGGCTCCAGGGAGCTCAGTATTTTTCAAAGATTGACCTGAGATCGGGATACCATCAGCTAATGGTAAAGGAATCAGATGTTCCAAAGAATGTGTTTCCTACAAGATATGGCCATTATGAATATGTAGTAATGCCTTTTGGGATAACCAATGAACCTGATGTATTCATGGACTTAATGAATAGAATTTTCCATGAGTTCTTTGATAAGTTTGAGGTGGTTTTCATTGATGATATTTTGGTGTTTTCTAAAAGTAAAGTAGAGCATGAAAGACATTTAAGGGTTATTTTTCAAACCGTAAAAGAAAAGAAATTGTATGGAAAATTCAGAAAGTGTGAGTTTTGGTTGAAACAAATTTCTTTCCTTGGTCACATTGTTTCTAAATATGGGATACCCATTGATCCTGAAAAAACAAAGGTTGTTGAATAATGGCCAAGACCCACAATTGAAACAGAGATTCGTAGTTTCCTTGGTTTGGCAGGCTATTAATGAAGGTTTGTTAGAAATTTTTCACGTTTATCTAGTCTAATGACTAAGCTAACTCAGAAGGGTGTTAAGTTTATCTGGACAAAAGAATGTGATGATTGTTTTCAGGAACTGAAAATAAGATTGGTGAATGCTCCAGTTTTAGCACAACCTTCCAAGAATGGTGAGTTTGGTATCTACAGTGATGCTTCATTGAAAGGACATGGTTGTGTCCTAATGTAGAATGATCAGGTAATTGCATATGCTCCACGTCAGTTGAAAACTCATGAGGTAAATTACCCTACACATGATTTGGAATTAGCTGCTGTTGTTTACGCTTTAAAAATTTGTAGGCATCATTTGTATGGAGTAAATATGAAATATATACTTATAAAAAAAGTTTAAAGTATATATTCACTCATAAATAATTGAACATGAGATAGAGGAGATGGCTAGAATTAATCAAGGATTATGGTTGTACAATTCATTACCATCTGGGAAAATCAAATAAAGTGGATGATGCTTTGAGTCGAAAAAGTAATGCTTCATTAACAATGTTGCATTTGGAATGTGATACTTTTGTTAAGGATTTGATTAACTTTGGCATAGAAGTTGTTGGTGCAATATGTTCTTCTATTTTGTTTCAGGTATCACTGAAATCTTCTCTATCAAACAATATCAACCAAGCATAGAAGCAAGACAGTGAGTTGCAAGAAAAGGTATATCTGGTTCAGAAAGGTAAGTTTCTTGAATTCAAAATTTATAATGATTGTGTTTTAAGATTTGGGAAGCGATTTTGTGTGCCTTGTGATTCACAGGTGAACAGAGATTTGTTATTTGAAGCTCATAGTTCTCCGTTTTCAGTTCATCCTGGCAGTACTAAGATGTACAGAGATCTGCGGGAGTATTACTGGTGGGATGAAATGAAAAGAGATATTGCTGATTTTACTGTGAAGTGTTTGACTTGTCAACAGGTTAAATTAGAGTGGTAGTTACCAAAAGGGATGCTTCATCCTTTACCAATACCATAATGGAAATGGGAAAATATATCTGTGGACTTCTTTGTGGGATTGCCAAAGACACCTTGAGGTAATAATGCAATCTGGGTTATTGTTGATCGCTTAACAAAATCTGCTCATTTCCTTGCTATACAGGATACTGTATCCCTAGATCAACTTTCCCGTTTGTATCTTAAAGAGATAGTCAGGTTACATGTAGTTCCTCTCTCCATTGTATCTAACTGTGATCCCATGTTCACTTCTAACTTTTGGAAAGGCCTTCAGAAGTCGTTGGGTACTGAATTAAATTTTAGTACAGCTTTTCATCCTCAATTAGATGGATAGTCAGAACGAACAATTCAGACTTTGGAAGATATGATACATGCTTGTTCGATGGATTATCAGGGAAGTGGGGACCAACATATTTCTTTGGTTGAATTTTCATATAATAACATTTTTCATTCCAGTATACATATGGCACCATTTGAGGCATTATATGGGAAGTGGTGTTGAACTCCATCATTCTAGGATGAAGTGGGTGAAAGGAAGCTGATGGGACCAGAATTGGTAGAAGAGTTGGAAGAAAAAGTTCAGCTGATACAGAAACACATGAGAATAGCTCAGAACAGGCAGAAGAGTTACGCGGACAACAGGAGGAAGGATCTCTCTTTTGAGGAAGGTGATCATGTTTTTCTCAAAGTATCACCATGGGAAAATGTGATGCAATTTGGTAAGAAAGGAAAGCTGGTTCCAAGGTTCATTGGACCATATGAAATTCTGGATAGAGTTGGATCAGTTGCATACCGGGTGGATTTACCTTCGATTTTATCTCAGGTACACAATGTTTTTCATGTTTCGATGTTGAGAAAGTATATGCCAGATCCATCTCTTGTTTTGAGTCCAGAGGTAGTTCAGGTGGAAGAGAACCTATCTTATGAGGAATAACTGGTCCAGATTCTTGACCACAGGGAGCAAGTGTTATGGAATAAGTTGATTCATCAGGTAAAGGTTTTGTGAAAAAACCACATGATTGAAGAGGCAACAAGGGAATCTGAAAATGCAATGAGGGATAAGTACCCCCACTTATTCGATAAGTAAATAAATTGCGGGGACGCAATTTTCTAAAGGGGGGAAGGATGTAACATCCAAAGTAAGTAATGAATAATAGATATTTTTATCTATGTATATTAATGAATTAGATAGTGTTTTAGAGGCTTAAAATGAGAATAAATCCAATCTTAAGCATGGAATACACTAATATTTTTAAAAGATTGTTTTACTGCCTTTTGATGGCAAACCATTTTTAAATCTATCTTTTGACAATTTTATAAGCTATTTCTGTCAAAATAAACTTATTCTTTATTATTGGTACATCAAAATTTACTTTGTTTGAATTTTTGGTATTTTTCCGATAAAGTTCATTTTTTAAGGAATAGTGAAAAATGTTGTATTTTAATTCAAAACCACTTTTTAATCTAATTTATTTATATGATTAGATTATATTTTGAATTTGTTTTAAAGTGAAATTAGAATATATTTTTACCATTTAATTTAATAGTGGTCATTGGAATTAATTTCACTTTGAAATTGGACTTAAACTAGTGTCAATCTTTTGATACTTATGGTTTCATAAAAACACGCAACTTGCTCTGACAGCGGGAATTAATTATTTAATTAATTAATGTAACTTATATGTTTTGAATTTTGTAAAATAGATGTCATTTTTTAATTCGTAATATCAAATATATATTAGGGTGACGTTTTGGTATTTGTATGGAAAACTTCAATTTTTGATGAATAGTGAAACCACTAAGTGGTACTTACAAAAACTGATTTTTTGTTTAAATGAAATTTTACCTCCTCTTTGTTTTGAATTTCAAAAATACAACATACATGGTTGTCCTTAAGAAGTAAAATGTGGTTCAATGGGATTAAAATAATTTTTTGGTGAATAGTAACTTTTAAGTTTTTAATCGCGATTAGAGGTAATTAGTGCGATTTAAGGAAAAAATGATATTATAATAAAATAAAAATACCATGAAACATGTCCTACCCATATTGGATGTGTCATGTCCAACTAAGAAAATCCATGGGTCAACATGGGGACCCCATGGAGCCACTTTGGTAGGAAAATGACATTAATATCTTTTAATTTAATGTTAAAGTAAAAATGACACTAACATGAGTTGTTTTACTAAAATAATTTTTACATGGTGTTATACAAGTCATATTTTTGACTATAAATAGTAATTGCAAAGATAAAAAGATTTCCTAAATCATAGTATTTTTTATAGTTTTTAGACCTTAAATAAATTAAATTATTTATCACACCATGATGATGCAGCGATGACCTCATTATTTAACGATTTAAATAAAATGAAAAGATAATGTAAAATCTAAGACCTACACTTGTCAAAAACCTATTGTATGGGTGTATTTCGAACCCCTATCACCTTATCCTAGAAATAAATCAATGTGGGACCTTTAAAATACGAAAATCATTTGAAAGTAAAGTAAAATTTTGTAACTTTCCAAGAGTACCCCTCCTCTCCTCTTATAAAAGGCCCCCACCTATACCACCTTACCCACACTTCCAAAGCCTTTGGATCGTCCAACCCCTTCCCATTTTGTCTCTACACATCTCTATCTAACTCTTAGAAGCCTCACTTTTGGTAGAAGTCTTCCCACGGAAGCCTTTGAGCTCAAATCAAAAAGAGTTACCTGATTTAAAGGTAGTGTCTTCTATTGTGTTCTTATGTTTTATTTTGCTTCTCCAACCCCCTAAACTCCATTTTATTAATTTCTTTTGTAACAACAGCAGTATATTCAATATACTAGGATGTTTTTATAAGATGTATTCGAGCTACACTTACACACACCTAAATCTAATGGTGATAGAACATACTGTTTCTGTGGATGGCGAATTTCTGCATCACGAAACGATGATTGTTAAAAACTCTTATAACACCTCTAAAGGTGTCCATTAAGATGAAACTATACTTATATATGATATATAATATGTTTATGTTTTAATTAAGCTTCTGTATTTTTCATTTATGTCATACCATTATGGTTTCCATTTTGGGTATATGCGATATCTTCATTTTAGGAAGTGCGGACTACCGCCCCCTCAAGTGATTTGATTCATTAATGCCATATGTGGGACGTATAAATGATGGATTTAAATTTATTATATATGATTTATGTTACATATAAATGATGAATATAATTATGGAATTAAAATATACATACCTATCATTTAGTTTTAATTCCATTAATATGACATAGAAATGAAAGTAGCGTTCATGCGTACGTACGGTTTACCGTCTCCATGAATGGTGCATTTAATTTCTTACCTCTAAATGATTATTTAAAATTATAAATACATGTATTTTCTGGATATATATGATATATATGATATCCAAATCATGAATATCATTCTGTATATAATTAACTTTTGACCACACGAACAACATGTAATTGTAAGAAGTCCACTTTCAACTTAAGAACCAAATATCGACAAAACAAACATTATTAACTTAAATGATTACATAATGTTTATAACATGGTAATAAGTGATATAAAAGTAATAATTAAATTGAAAAAGGTTCTTAAGAAAGTATAAATTAACTCAAGTTTATTATTCAGGAGGTTAAAGAACGATCGAGTCAAGCCGGACCCGAGGTATGGGACTTCGTCTCAATCTCCTTTCATTGAGGAATATTTTGTTTTAGAGACAAACTTATTTTATATGGTGTATAAAAACCTTTTAATTCTACATTTATTCAAAAGAAATATTTTTTATACGATGTTTTTACTAAATGACAATATGGAATGTTTTTGTCGTACGTATGTGGCGACAACGACTTCTCCGCCGCCGTGACCATTATTTGAGTTTCGGCTTCCTCTACAAGCCATATATTTTTTTAAAACATAAATAAATACCCTGTTTTACTTTTCTTTTATTTTGGTATTGAAAATGGTTTTCATAATGTTTTTATTATATCAATGTGTTGTATTGATATCTTATCATTGAAATGTGGAAATGTTATGTTTCCTTTATGCATGTTTTATGTGATATGATTATGTTATGGTTCCTGGGAATTGTTTATGAAGACGGGTGGTTCTGTGATAAACTAATGGCGGGTGAGACCGATATAGCTCTCCAATGCATTGGGTAATGCAAATGAATTAAACGTTGAGGTTTCTCCGAAGATATTTAGGGAATATACTATGATGGGTATTCCAAACGTAACCGAGAGGGTTACTCCCTACGTAAGAATGTTATGAATGCCTCAAGTTACCTTTATGTCTTCTGATTTCTATGATTTATTCATGATTTGATGAGGTATGTTAATGTGATTATGTTTTATGAGTAAAGTATGATTTCATTTATTCTTATATATACATGTACTCATGTTTCCTTTCCATATTTTTATATCCCTTACTGAGCTTTTTATGTTCATCCCAAGTTTCTGAAATGTTTTTCATAGGTCAAAGGAAAGGTACATGATATGATGATAGTTTCAAGGAAGTGTCATGAAAGAATCTGAATACTATCTTTTATTATAACCACTTTGTTTAAATGTAGGATGTATTGAACTTTTTATGATCTAATTCTCTAAAACTCTAAACCTGAAAATATCCTCAAGGTGTATTCTGGAAATATCTCAAGATTAAGTAATGTTTAAGGCTGGGGCCATATACACCCAACCTACCCATAAATCTCATAATGGTGTTGATACCCCTCTAATAAACTATTAGTGGGGGGAAGAATTTCCCCCCCATAATCATCTATATTATCAAAAAGCCCTATCTTGTCTCAAGGTTACAACATGGTCAATATCTAGGATGTGTGTCTCATGTCATCACTAAACTCTAGCACTGTGTCTCTAAGGGATCAATATATTTTGTTTTCAAAATTTAATAAACACTAATCATGTGGTCTCAATGTCCCAGGACATAAATAATCATCGGTATAGCCTTGGCTAATGGAGACTGAGGAATCCTACCCTATGCCTAATGTCTTACATGGTCTTTGTATATTTTTCAATTAATTCACTGAATTTTATTTTAAATAAACCCATTAAATTTTATGAAAAAAATTTATTTCTCCCATAGTGTAATGACCTTGAATTATAGGGATTATGGGAATTACCATAATAGAACTCACCTCGTTACAACTGATCCTCATCCATGTTATACCCACAGTCAGACCCACCTAATTTAATGCATTCTCCAATAATACAATAAATCTCTTAGAGCAGTTTCTATCTCCAAAAAATAAGTTATGTCTGTATTCAATAAGAAGTTTTATTTTCAATTGTCATCTATGATTCCAAAGGGAATCATAAAAGTCTCTTATACTAACTCACAAATCCCAACAATGAATACTTTTCCTTGAATTTTCATTACCACACCTCAAAATACCCCCATAGTGGATAATTGAAGGTACATGAAGTAGTCTAACTCATTCCATTTTTAACAACCCAAAATATTACTAGAACTATTTTTCACCACATAATCCACCCCATGAATCATGTGATAAAAATGGTTAATCCCCTAAACCATGTAACCAAATGAGGTTTTACACCATAAAGAAAGGGATAAACATAACTCGCCTCATTAATGTACTTTAGATCACATCACGGTCTGCATGTTCTATATTTCAACCCAATGATTAAATAAAATGAACCATCTATTTTCAAAATCATGTATTCACCTACTCAACTACATTCGAATTCAATAATGGTCTTCTATTGAATGGTAATATTATTCTATAAAACCATATATCATGAGGATTATACATATACAAAACACACTCAAACTGTTATCAAATGTAATAAATATATGTGACCATCCTTCATAGAAAAAATCAGTTACCCAAAATATAAAATTACACCCACTCATAGGGTATAGAGATGTTATCCTTAATTGTAGTTGAAATTGTTAAGAAACAATAGTTTCTCCAAAAATGATCAGTGGTTCTCTCCAAGAGATATGGATTTCCATATACCTCTCCTCTATCAATTCCATAATATGTTTAGTCATCAAAGGTGTTTCAGTCCTACCATGTAATGGTCATCTATCCCAAAAAATAGATTGGAGAACTCCCTAATCAATTGTGCCACCTCACACCATCTATTTATGAATTTATCCTCTACCATATAATTTCAGTCCCCATTTCTTCCAAAAAACAATAAATATCCATTATGAGTTTTATCATTTCCATCATTCCTTGTCTCATACTCAATTCTAAAAAATATTTAATTTAACTGGCCATAATTCATAACATATGTGTCCCCTACCAGTTTCATCCAATGTAACAATTGTTTTATCTAGTACCAATAACTCAAATAACCTTAATCATAGTCCCAAAAGTCATACTAAATTTATTTTTCTCAAAATACCTTCTCACAAGATATTACAATTATTGAGACACAAAAAATTACTCATTCATTATTCTTGTTATTGAATGATCTCATCTCTTGAACGATGACCAGAAACACATGTTACCATAATTAAACATATCTGAGAAAATGTAGAAAACTATAAAATCCCAGTATAATATCATAGTTCGCCAACCAGTGTCATATATCATCAATACCAATATTATATTACTAATTTATTGAATCTTATCTATCAAATTACAATCATCATGTAAAATCAATGAAATAATGTCTTCAAAAAACCTTATATTACCAAAATGTCACAAATTAAATCATAATATCCCCTCATCATGTGGTCATATCCAACACATTATATCATAGTGCAACATAGATATTTTTTGAAACATAATCTTTAGGTGTCACATTGATATTCCCTAAAATATACATGATACTAAAATCATTGATAACAATGGTTATTATTTTAGAAAATCCATAATAAATCATCATGTAATTTATTTACTAGCATGAAATGTAGAGACCCAAAGCTTGACATACATTGACAATAAATTACCTTTGCGGAATACTTAGTACATAACAAAAACACACACGCAAGGATCGTAATAGTTTAGTATCTTTGGAAACTCGGACCGTAATCTTCTAATCGTGGTGAAAGATCTTCAACATCTCCCATAAATATAATCTTTTTTTATACCTAAAACCTTTCTTTATATCATGGGGAAAAGAAAACATAAAAGGGTGAGCTCAAATTCTCAGTAATGGTAAACAAAAGAAATATCAATCACATCATATACATAAGCACATAACTTTTGGAAATCATAACCTGCAAAAGAGATCATAATTTCATAACATGGGGTAAATCGTGGCAGTGAAATTTAATCACAATAATCATAACTTAAAACATGAAAATTTGTGGTATTCACACATAATCATAGAGAATCATTTCTTGTTAGTCAAGACTCATTGCCAAGACTATCTTCGTGGACAAAGTCCCTTTCTGAACCGAGTCACCCTCGTTTCAGTCCTGTTTCACTGAACCGATATAACCTACCGTTCCAGCCATGACTATCTCATGAGATATAAAATCTTTACCCAATGCATTGGAGGGAGATATAGGTCCCACCCATCTCATAATGATACCATTCTTATGTGTGCCACAAAATCATAATTCATACATCATTGCATAACCCATGTAATAAAATGGGATTCTTAAACATCATGTCATCATAATCCATAAACAATTGATATCATTTCATCATAAGAAAATTGAAACCATTTAAATCATAGAGACATTTTACTTGAAACATACAAATCAAATAACGTCATCTTAGATGGAAAATAGTTTTGAAAAAAACACTTGAAATGAATTCTTGAGGAAAATATCCTTTCTTCCTTAAAAACATTTTTCCTTTCTTAACATGTCATAAAACATTAAACTAAAATAAGTTGATTAAAAATAATCTTGAAAACATGTAAAGGAAGCTTCTTGGAAATAATGTTTTAAAAATCCATTCATGCTGTATAAGTTTAAAAAAACATTCTTCCCGTACTTTTGTCGGAAAAGTCAAAAAGTACCTCGTACGAAAAACGACAAAAGATTCCATTCATATCCTTTACTAAAAACTCACCGAAAGGTAAAATTGCATTTAAACAATAGTAGGTGGATGGAAATAATATTACATATTGATGAAACATGGATGTGGATGATAAAATACACCCCAGTAAATACCAAAGTATAAACAATCTCGGATAAAAATGAGATTGTGATATTTCCCTTATCTTAGGTCTGATTTGCTTTGTAAGTGTCTGAACCTCCTATATAATGATTTAAATAATGTCACTGACTTATTCCAGAATCATAATAATTGTTATGATATCATATATGGTTCACTTATGACTTTATTCTACCCGTTCTTTTGTAACTTCCATGTTAAATAGCGTTTTGGGTAAAATTGTTTCATTTATCGTGGGTGTTTGGACTTTTGTTCTTGAAATTATTATTACTTATATCATGATTTACTTACTTAAAGATTATAAAACATGATTTATATATCATATATATTCAGTATATATATATAATAGATAGATAAATGAAATGAAACACACCGTTCATGGAGACGGTAGTCTGTACGTACGCATGAACGTTGTTTTCCTTTCCATATTGTCTTGAATGGAAGTAAGTAGATGAAATACATATATACATAAATCCAGTAGCTTTATAATTTCATATATTTCATTATTATTTCTTATATATACTTTATAATCATTCTTAAATGGTTAACATGGAGAATGAATCTCATCGCGTCGTGGAGACGGTAGTCCGTACGTACGCACGAGCGATGATATCATTCTCATGATCGTGAACTTGTGTTGAAGTGTATGTATACTATTTCAGTATCAATATAAATTTATAATAATCATATATAGTTACTCATTACACAATTATACCCATCCAATTAAGGTGGTGGTAGAAAATAGATTACACCACGGCGTGGAGACAGTATTCCGTACGTATGCACGTGCGGTGATTTCCTTTTTTCGTAGGATGGATAAAAGGTTAATTAGCGTTGTTTCATATTTATAATAACATATCAGTATATAAGAAATACTAATGTTATTACTTTATCATGAAACAACTAATGAAGAATAAGTTGAAGAAGAAAGAAATTGAAAAAGATCGGTAATGGATATTACCTATTTTTGACGCGCCTTCACATAACCTCCACTTAAAGAACTAAGGATGGTCTTTGAAGAAGACTAGGACCTATAGGGTGATAATAGGGAAGTTGAGAAGTGATTTTGGAAGGGTTTGGCCGAGCTTGAATGCTCAAATTGGTGTGAGGAGGAGAGGGAGGAGGTGCCCTTTTATAAGGGAGGAGAGGGGTACCTTTGGAATGACAAAAAATATTATTTTATTATAAAGTCATGTTTGGTTTTAAATAGCTCCAAATTGATATATTTCTAATCTAAGGTGGGGATGGGTCGAAATCATCTCATCCAATATAATTTATACAAGTTTACGTTCCTATTTTAACCTTATCATTTAGATTTAACATTAAGTTAAATAATTGTACTTTTACCGTGTCTTCTTGTGTTCTTACACTATAAGGTTAATAAACTTACTATAAGAAGCCAAACGAACCCCAATTTGTTTATTATTAATATATATAACCTTATCTAAGTTATTTGGCCTAACCATAGATTTTTAGGAATAAAATAACAATTAATAATATAATATTTGTTTTAAAAACTATTTTATGTCAACTATGACACTATTTAGTAATTGATTTTTGTGATAATCATAACAGAATGATAAGTTCGAAAAAAGTTAATTAAATCAATACTAACATGTGATATTAACCTAGAAAATTAGTGGAATTCATAAAAAGTCTAAAATTATATTTATTTGGGTATTTATAACATCAATTATGTCAATATTTCATTAATAAGATAATTACTGCATCATCGATGTGTCATAAATAAATTAAATTATTTAATGTCTAAAAAATTACAAATAAAATACCATTATGTAGGAAATCTGTTTATCTTTCTAATGAATATTTATAGTCGAATTTATCTTATGTATAACCCCATATTAAAAATGTTTTAGTAAATAAACTTTGATTTTACCTCTTTTAACCCTTCTTTAAATAAATTAATAATAAATGTCCTAATCTAATCCATGTGGGCCTAAATGATCATATTTTATTCCTATGTTTGTTTTTGGTCGAATTAAACTTGTCCAATAGAATTAGGACATGTGTTAGAGTAACACTAATATCATCATTACCCTTAATTACTCTATTTACTTTTAACCGTCGTAAAAAAAAGTAAAAAGTTACTATTCACAAAAAATTATTTTCATCTCATTAAACCACATTTTAGTCCTTGATATTAACCGTGTCTCTCTGATTTTCTAAATTCCACTCACAGAAGCGGTAAAATTAAGTTTTATGAAAAATTCAGTTTTTTTAACTACCACTTAGTGGTTTCACTATTCATCAAAAATTGAATGTTTTCAGAAAAATACCAAAATTTCACCCTAGGCTAATTTCGATAATCAGAATCCAAAAATGAATTACATTTTGAAAAATAAAATTTACAAAATATCAAAAAGTGGTTATTACTATTCATAACGGTGAGTTTTAATAATATTTTAATAGCATATTGTTGGTTAGTGAAACTCGTTATTGCATACTACACACGCTATAGAGGAAGGTCGTGATTGCGTGTAATGCAAGGCAAGTCGAGTATGCGTGTTGTGCATGCTCCTTTTGGTGTAGCATACAACACAATACATTAGTGAAATTAAAATGAATATTTTTCATAAAATCTTGGGCTGTTACATTCTACCCCCCTTAAAATGAATTTCACCCTCGAAATTCATCAGGGTTATAAATGGTTTACTATTCAGAAGTTTCTTTAATAGAAACCCACATCGTAAAAAGGAATACCAAAACAAATCTTTAAAAACGAAAGTATGAAACGTCACGGTAACCCAAATAAACTAATCACTGGGTTTCCACGTAGGTGAAAATATGGATATGGAAGAAAAATCTAACAATCATGTTCTTATGGAGAGTGGTGGAGAACATGGATATGAAAAAGTCCACAATCACAAATCCATAAATTTGTGACGATCTAAGGTACCATCTGATTAATCAGATATAAGAGCACTAGGACAACATTTTTGGTTTTCAAGATCATTTCCCTAAAGTTGAAGAGTTTGAATTAGAATAAATACATACTTTATTTTGGTACAATCTCACTGTTGTTCGTGCCTTGAACAATTTCTACTTCATCTCGTAAATAAATGAAGTTGAATTTGTTATTCGTGAAGTATTAGCAGATCATGTGATAGAATGACGGGTCATTCCATCTGTCTCAAACAAAAGGTTAGAAAAAGTTATTAAATATACATAAGTCATTCTATAGTGAGATTAATCATATATGGTTCCTAAAATGGACTTATACTTCATATATCATACTGATTAATATAATAAAACTAGTTTCTACTAAACAGGGACATCCTGTAGGCCAGTGGTAGGCGATAAAGGCCAGTCGCACTTCGGTTGTGGGTTCGATTCCCACAGCCTTTTCTGATGCGATGGGCTGTCGCCCATCCTGCAGGTTGTCCTTTTTCTAAAGATATATTACTATAAAATCCCATCAATAATATCGAAAAACGTTTTATCCTTACTTATGTCCAACATAATCCATTCTAATCTTTTGGCTTATCTAAAATACTTCGGTCCAAGCTCATAGTATAAAGAAAATGATTACTTGAAATGTCACAGAAAAATCACGTGAATTCCATCATTTATTCCCCATATATCATAAGATATATCTTGTTGGTCAAATGTGAATACCTTAATCATGTATTCTCTTGAAGAATGAATACCCATTGAAACTTAGTGAAAACATGAATGTAGTTAAAAGTTAACACTTTCCACATACCAAAATCCAAAAACTCTATATACTCAAACCATGATATAACCTTCTCCTTATATCAGTCTTGAGCTCATGAATACTATCAAACATTTAATTTTCTCCTTATCCCTTCATTATGCGCATATCATCTACATTCCAAAAATATCTGAATAACCTTTCATGGATACTGGTAACATTAATCATACACTTTCAAAACTCAAGGAAAGACAACAGTGTGACAATCCATAGATGTCTCTTTATTCCATAGTAGCATGAGATTACATATACAACATTACACATGATAAACATGTAATCATTCCACTACATTCTTAAACCATTGACCGAGCTTCAACAATTCATTCATGTCACATATCATTTGCAGTCTCTTCATCATCATCCACATAAATACTACCCATACGACCATACTGATTCTCTTCATGAGACATTCCCTTGGGGCATTTGTTTGCATAATGCCCGTACATTCCACATTTAAAACATTTAACCGTTGTTGATGTCGTAGCAATACCATTATCCTCATCCCTGGTGTTAACTGAACCTTTTCCTTTGCAATTACTAGATTTGTTTCCTTCTTTTCCACACCCAAAGCATCTTCTAGTTCCTTTGAAACATTCTCCTTGATGCCTCTTCCCACATGATTTACATAGGGGAAATTGAACTTTCTTTCCTCTATGATCATCATGAAACTCAATCTTTCTCTTATTAGCCGAGTCAGGAAACTTACCAAATTTCACTTTATTGATCATATTATGATATTGGTGATTCCGCATAATAATGATGTTTGGACTTCCAAATCCCATTTCATTTGGTTGCTCATGAAGAATATCATTCAATTGTCCATCATATCCTCCATTATCGCGAATCATCTTGTTTCCAGCCATTTTCTAAAACCCAAAAAGAATAGTGTGAGAGGCAAAAATCATAATAAAGGGGGAGTAACTTCAATATCTAACATCTTTGGTTTAATCTAATTTCGTTACCATAGTTCTAGGATTATATCCTATACGTATATTTATACTTAGGGACATCCCTAGACATACCTTAGAAATATCTCTAGGGATCTCACTAACGTTTTCGCATCCTAGTTTTCAAAGTTTGACTAAACCTTTCCTCTGATACCAACTATAGAGACCCAAAGCTTGACGTACATTGACATTACATTACATTTTCGGAATACTTAGTACATAACAAAAACACACACGCAAGGATCGTAATAGTTTAGTGTCTTTGGAAACTCGGAACGTAATCTTCTAATCGTGGTGAAAGATCTTCAACATCTCCTAAAAAGATCTTCTTTTTTTATACCTAAAACCTTTCTTTATATCCTGGGGAAATGAAAACATAAAAGGGTGAGCTCAAATGCTCAGTAAGGGTAAACAAAAGAAATATCAATCACATCATATACATAAGAACATAACTTTTGGAAATCTTAACTCGGAAAAGAGATCATAATTTCATAACATGGGGTAAATCATGGCAGTGAAATGTAATCACAATAATCATAACTTAAAAGATGAAACTTTGTGGCATTCACACATAATCATAGAGAATCATTTCTTGTTAGTCAATAGTCATTGCCAAGACTGTCTTAGTGGAAAAAGTCCCTTTCTAAACCGAGTCACCCTCGTTTCAGTCCTGTTTCACTAAACCGGTATAACCTACCGTTCCAGCCATGTCTATCTCATGAGATATAAATTCTTCACCCAATGCATTGGAGGGAGATATAGGTCCCACCCATCTCATAATGATACCATTCTTATGTGATCCACAAAATCATAAATCATACACCATTGCATAACCCATGTAATAAAATGGGATTCTTAAACATCATGCCATAATAATCCCTAAAAAATTGATATCATTTCATCATAAGAAAATTGAAACCATTTAAATCATAGAGACATTGTACTTGAAACATACATATCAAATAACGTCATCTTAGATGGAAAATAGTTTTGAAAAAAACACATGAAATGAATTCTTGAGGAAAATATCCTTTCTTCCTTAAAAACATTTTTCCTTTCATAACATGTCATAAAAATTTAAACTAAAATAAGTTGATTAAAAAAAATCTTGAAAACTTGTAAAGTAAGCTTCTTGGAAATAAGGTTTTAAAAATCCATTCATGCCGTATAAGTTAAAAAAACATTATTCTCGTACTTTTGTCAAAAAAGTCAAAAAGTACCTCGTACGAAAAACGACAAAAGATTCCTTTCATATCCTTTACTAAAAACTCACTGAAAGGTAAAATTGGATTTAAACAATATTAGGTGGATGTAAATAATATTACATATTGAGGAAACATGGATGTGGATGATAAAATACACCCCAGTAAATACCAAAGTATAAACAATCTCGGATAAAACTGAGATTGTGATATTTCCCATACCTTAGGTCGGATTTGATTTGTAAGTGTCCGAACCTCCTGTATAATGAATTAAATAATGTCATTGACTTATTCAAGAATCATACTAATTGTTATGATATCATATATGGTTCACTTATTACTTTATTCTACCCGTTCTTTTGTAAATTCCATGTTAAATAGCGTTTTGGGTAAAATTGTTTCATTTATCATAGGTGTTTGGACTTGTTGTTCTTGACA
This sequence comes from Viscum album, assembly GCA_963277665.1. Classification (NCBI taxonomy): domain Eukaryota; kingdom Viridiplantae; phylum Streptophyta; class Magnoliopsida; order Santalales; family Viscaceae; genus Viscum; species Viscum album. The sequence goes on along the minus strand of OY728162.1, from coordinate 914,986,197 downwards.
TTATTATTACTTATATCATTATTTACTTACTTCTAGAATATAAAACATGATTTATATATCATATATATTCAGTATATATATATATAATAGATAGATAAATGAAATGAAAGACACCGTTCATGGAGACAGTAGTCCGTACGTACGCATGAACGTTGTTTTCCTTTCCTTATTGTCTGGAATGGAAGTAAGTAGATGACATACATATATACATAAATCCAGTAGCTTTATAATTTCATATATTTCATTATTATTTCTTATATATACTTTATAATCATTCTTAAATGGTTAACATGGAGAATGAATCTCATCGCGTCGTGGAGACGGTAGTCCGTACGTACGCACGAGCGATGATATTGTTCTCATGATCGTGAACTTGTGTTGAAGTGTATGTATACTATTTCAGTATCAATATCACTTTATAATAATCATATATAGTTACTCATTAAACCATTATACCCATCCTATTAAGGTGGTGGCAGAAAATAGATTACACCATGGCGTGGAGACGGTATTCTGTACGTACGCAGGCGCGGTGATTTCCTTTTTTCATAGGATGGATAGAAGGTTAATTAGAGTTGTTTCATATTTATAATAACATATCAGTATATAAGAAATACTGATGTTATTATATTATCATGAAACAACTAAAGAAGAATAAGTTGAAGTAGAATGAAATTGAAAAAGATCGGTAATGGATATTACCTCTTTTTGACGCACCTTCACTTAACCTCCACATAAACAACTAAGGATGGTCTTTGAAGAAGACCAAGACCTCTAGGATTATACTATGGGAGTGGAGAAGAGATTTCGGCAGGGGTTTTCTGAGATTGAATGCTCAAATTGGTGTGAGGAGGAGAGGGAGGAGGTGCCATTTTATAAGGGAGGAGAGGGGTACCTTTGGAATAACAAAAAATAATATTTTATTATAAAGTCAAGTTCGGTTTTAAATAGCTCTAAATTGATATATTTAGAAGCTATGGTAGGGATGGGTCGAAATCCTCTCATCCAATAGAATTTAGACAAGTTTAGGTTCCTATTTTAACCTTATCATTTAGATTTAACATTAAGTTAAATAATTGTACTTTTACCGTGTCTTCTTGTGTTCTTTCACTATAAGGTTAATAAACTTACTATAAGAAGCCAAACGAACCCCAAGTTGTTTATTATTAATATTTATAACCTTATCTAAGTCATTTGGCCGAACCTTTGATTTTTAGGAATAAAATAACAATTAATAATATAATATTTGTTTTAAAAACTATTTTATGTCAATATTGACACTATTTAGTAATTGATTTTTTTGAAAATCATAACAGAATGATATGTTCTAAAAAAGTTAATTAAATCAATACTAACATGTCACATTAACCTATAAAATTAGTTTAATTCATAAAAAGTCTCAAATTATATTTATTTGGGTATTTATAACATCAATTATGTCAATATTTCATTAATAAGATAATTACTGCATCATCGTTGTGTCATAAATAAATTAAATTATTTAATGTCTAAAAAATTACAAATAAAATACCATTATGTAGGAAATCGTTTTATCTTTCTAATGAATATTTATAGTTGAATTTATAGTATGTATAACCCCATATTAAACATGTTTTAGTAAATAAACTTTGATTTTACCTCTTTTAACCCTTCTTTAAATAAATTAATAATAAATGTCCTAATCTAATCCAAGTGGGCCTAAATTGTCATATTTCATTCCTATGTTTGTTTTTGGTGGAATTAAACTTGTCCATAGAATTAGGACATGTGTTAGGGTAATAATAATATCTTCTTTACCATTAATTACCCTATTTACTTTTAACTGTGGTAAAAAAAAGTAAAAAGTTACTATTCACCAAAAATTATTTTCATCTCATTGAACCACATTTTAGTCCTTGATATTAACCATGTCTCTTGGATTTTCGAAATTCCACTCACAAAAGCGGTAAAATTATGTTTTATGAAAAATTCAGTTTTTTTAACTACCACTTAGTGGTTTCAATATTCATCAAAAATTGAATGTTTTCAGAAAAATACCAAAATTTCACCCTAGGCTAATTTCGATATTCTGAATCCAAAAATGAATTCCATTTTGAAAAATAAAATATACAAAATTTCAAAAAGTGGTTATTAATATTCATAAAGGCTAATTTTAATAATATTTTAATAGCATATTGTTGTTTAGTGAAACTCGTTATTGCGTACTACACACGCTACCGAGGAAGGTCACGATTGCGTGTAATGCAAGGCAAGTCAAGGATCCGTGTTGTGAATGCTTCTTTTGGTGTAGCGTACAACACAAGACATTAGTGAAATTAAAAAGAATATTTTTCATAAAATCTTGGGCTGTTACATGCAAGTTACCCATTCCTTTAATGATCACCACATCTAATGAATCACAAAGACTTTATCTCATAACATGTATCACCTCATGCTCACTGATCTCATATAGAATCTTATACCCATGCTTCAATTTTCTAATGAGTTCACAAGTTTGTGGTTAACTCCTCATAATGGTACCATAATATTTCAAATCTCAAATAATGAAGTTAAATATACTTTTTTAGTGACAATTCTCATCTCACATGTATTTGAAGCCCTATATTAAGGAACCATGTGAACTCACCCAAACTATAAGTTATATCACATGAAGCATATCCCTAGTACATTCTCAAATATCACAAGGAATCTTATGGTGTAAAAATACCAACTCTTTTTCTACAAAACAAGTTTCAAGAATCAAATGACATATAATAACATATATGGGCGATAATCCTAAAAGGGTATCCATATATGAATCTACCATGTCAAAAATTCTAAAATATTAGACCAATCCTCACTAAGAATAAACATACCATAGTCACCTTCCCCTGATCACAATATCATCCATCAATATATATGTATATAATTGAATTTAACTATGAAGATCAATGAATATAATTTGTAGTTGGTAATACGGTTATATAGAGTGCCACTAAAAATATATATGGGAAAAATTATAGAGGTTTGTGTTGAAAATTTAAATCACCGGTCCATTTATTATTTTCAAAACCAGTATTATAATGAAAATCTTAGATTTTTCAATAATGAATCTCATGCTTAGACCAACTTACAAATGCAGTCCCCATAGACAACATTTCTGGATCTTATTCTCTTAACACACACATTATATACTCTATTTGAAAACAATTATAAATTCTCATAAATAAATTCCCATAATTAAAATACATATTAAAATTATTTCATTACATAATTTTTGAAACAAGATAGGTTTCAAGAATTTTTTAATTTTGAGAAATCATAAACTAAAAAATACCAAGTCATTCTAAACTAATGTTATTTAGTGTTTGAAGTATATATAAAATACTTATTCAATAATAATTAATAAAAATATCCTTAAAATTACTCACACAAGATATTATCTTATACATATTATGTGTAATAATTTTTATCAATACATGGGGAATTGGACACTTTATAAGGGGTGAGGTAAATTTCTCAGTAATAGTAAACATAAGGGATACCAATAAAATAAAATACATTAGCATATGTTTCGCGTAAATATTTTTTAGTTCAAATTAATCCTAATAATTCCTTAATCAATTGAAAAAGTAATAATAATACATGCATGGAGACTAACAAAAATTAATAGATCAGAAGTATAAGATAACTAAATTATTTGTGATGGAATGAATAATTTATGAAATCTTGATCATATATCAAGGCCTCATCATGTACATAATTTCTCACATCACGGTCATATCAAAGACATAATTATATTAATTCAGACCATAGTCAATATATCTTGATGAATTAGGAAGGTATACACTAAATACCAAAACATATGTGTATCATTAGTCTTTTCAATGCATTGAGGGGTTATATAAATCATCCCCCACTCATTAGTAGTTTATATAGATATAATTATTCATATTATTAATTTCATAAGAAATAAATCATAAAAATGTATAATAATAATCTATATTATAATTTAAATATATATATAAATACCTTCTCATATGTAAATAAACAGGATAACATGATCCGAACACATTTAAATGAAAAGCTGGATGGTTAAAATATACATACAGATCCTTATCGAGAAAACAAAAAAACCCTATATAATGATAACAAATATACATATTTTTAATTTTTATCTAATCAATAATTTTATATAATATTTTTGAACACCCATCGAAAAAAGTAAATTTAAAAAATGGTACTCCAAATTAAAGGCAATTCAAAAAACTATATTCCTATTTGTTAGGGATTATTAGGAAAGAAAAAAGTAGTGATGGATCTGACATTTGGTTGAGAAAATGTTAAATATTTCATGTAGATAAAGATGTTGGATGCTTTCAAATGAACACATCACCTGCTAATGAATATAAAACCTTAGTGTATTTAACTAAATCTGAATCATAATATTCAAAATAATGCTTATAATGATATCATAGAAGAAGAGATAAAAAATCTAATTGTGATAGAGTTTGAGATCAATACCCCAAAAAATTTAATTAATATACTTATTATTGTTTGAATTATGTAACATAATTACCAAAAGTGTTAATAAATCAATTTATGTAAATAGAAATAGATGTGAAAACATACAATATTTTCAGATAACAATATTGACATTTTCATTAAATGAAACAATAAACGACACATTCATAAGTAAATTCCAAAAGGTAAAAGTGAATGGGTTAAACATATTATACTATTAAAAAATATTATGAATTCATAGATATTTGGACGTGAAATAATTGTTTCCACTTGAAATATGGATTCCATGATAATGCATTTTCTTATTAGAGTATATTTTTTAATACATTTAAATTACCTTTTTATAAAACATTCACTATACAAAGAGTAAAAAAAAATATATGTACACATATATTTTTATTAAAAAATAATTTTTCCACATAAGATTATAATATAACATGTAAAATATATTAGGTTTGGAAAACCCAATCGTAGAAGAAAAATTTGCATGATAAAACATTATAACTCAAAGGTGGGATAATTGAGCTTTAAACATCGCATGTGAGAAAAATACTCCTTAAAATAAATAATACATGATAATGATTTATGTGGTAGGAATTAAAATCCTTAAAAAAATTTGTATATACCTTATAATATAATAAAGGGAAAATGTAAGTAGTTTATAAGAAATAATTTCAAGAGAACTATCTTAACATAATGAATAAATGTTGAGTTATAAAAATTCATTACTATATGGTCTAAAATTGAATCAATAGACATTTGAATAAGGTAATTTTATTTGGATTATTATATCACGTGAATTATAAAAATAGTATAGTAAAAATATATCTATGATCATTATTTCGCGATTCATAACTATGTAAAGGTGTTTTCAGAATTAATGAGTTTAATAATATTATTACAATTATATAAAAAATGGAAATAAAAAGGTACATATTTATATCATAATGAATACTAATTTTATTTCCCATAGTTTTCCATGATATATATTTATATCATTACTCTTCTAGGTTGTAAAGCAGATCCAAACATGATCATAACATTAATATCAAATGATTATGTGGATGTTTTGTTTTTAATATTTTTATAGAAATAGAATAGTGAACTTATTTTTTGTTTATTAGTGTGATATACCTAAATTTTAATGATGTATAAGAATAAGTAATGTATATGAAAACATTACATAATTCGAATTAATATGTTTTTCTCTTAGTATGTTTGTTTTAAAATATTTAATTAATGATGATATTATATTGATCATATAAATACTTGGATCTCTAATTTTTTTTACAAAAACCATTATTATATCACAGACATAATATTTTCATTTAAAACCACTATTATGAGAATCCATAAATGGTGGTAATGAAATTTTTAATGAAATATTTTGTGGGTGTGGTAGACTATGATTACGTTTAGAAGATGATTTTATATTCATAAAACATGATGTCATATAATATTACTATTTTCATGTACTCGTCAACCTTTTTTAATCGTTTTTTTGTTGGGTCTCATTTAGAGGTTCTTTAGGAGTAATTAAGAAAATTTTGGAATGCTCTTGGGATTTTCATGGTTGGAGTGTTGTTTTCCCAAACCGCTTGATCTCCTAGTAAAAAACATGAAAACCTGGGTAGTGAGGGTTTTTTATAGTTGGTAAATGGTTTGAAAAACCATCCACCAACCCAGTTAAACTATGAAACCATGTAGAGGTGTGTAGAATTAGGACACACAGTTTGGATAACTCTTCAAACCTTTCCTAGTAACCATGTAAATGAGAAAATTTATTTCTAATTAATATATAAAAAAATATTGAACTCTTTTTTTTACTAAATTTTCATCACTAACCCCTTGTATCATGATATCTATAGTTGGGATGGATCTCAAAGACCCTTTTTGGATGATACAACCCCATTTCTAGGCATATTTATTCACGGAGAATCATGTTCGATCTCTTCATAGAATGTGAATCTACTCCTCATGGTCTCTCCCGATCACTTACTTTCTCCTAATTAGGGGTTTTTAGATCATCATTTTTTCGAGGCATTTAATGTCATTTTTTAGATGTTCAATCTATATTTGATTCTTGGATCTTTGTCATTGACACAATTCATTATACTTTCTCAATGTGGGTGTTTTGTTATATTATCTTGTGATATATGGTAGGTGGATTCATCTACGTTTGACCAATTTAATAACCCTTGGTTATATGGAATTAAAATAATTCTCATTAAATTGTATTGTGAAAATTAAATTTTATGATAAATGAGATTTAAATTATTATGGTATGGATTTTACGTAAAACTGTAATTCTAATTAATTGTGGTGTGATTTAGATTCGATTAATATTTGTTTTAATTGATTTGTGAAATTGATTTAGAATCAATTGATTAACATTTCTTAATAATAACACATTGGTTTTGTCCTCAAAAAATGAATAAATTGATTAAAATCATGTTTTTTGGTTTTTGAGTTGAAATTTGAATATTGAACTGGTAAATTGGAAAATTGTATTTTGAACATCCCTGAAATAATGTAAACATTATTTATTATTGTTTGAGAATATGACAGAATATGTATATAGTGATTTTTATGGAAAAATTATATATTTGATGCATTAGAACACTAACGAAAACACAGTGCATCTAATATTCTCCCTGATGGGATGTTTATTAATCCTATTAGACCAGTGTCCTAGGGACATATATATATATATATATTTAATTGATCACCCACGTGAGTGTGTGAGGATACCGTACCCTACAACCATTATGCCTATTGGAAGATTACCATGTTGGTCGTCTGTGACTATTTTGATATATATTCCATTTTTTATAAAACAAATTTAAACATGACTTGTGAATCTATATAAACTATTATATATAAAAATTTTATCAATCCATTTTCCTAAATGTTTCCATCATTTGAAGTGAATAGTATTCATTGTTTTAAATTTTAATCTTTATTCGCAATACTGTTGTTTTCAAAATTAAATGCATGTATTGATTTATTTTATTGGTATCTTATTTTGGAATCATTGTTGAGACCCTAATGAGATTTTAACAAGCACCAAACCTTTTCCTTCTGTTGTTGGTAGTTTTTCTTATTCCATGATCGATTAAGGTGAAATCACTACATGGAAGTCGTGTTTGTTGATATTTTGGGCTCATAATGAAAGTTCCATTAGGAAATGGGATATTAATGTCATGTTTCTCTAGTACATGGATTATTTACTATTTCATGTCTAGTACTGTTATCCCTTTGGAGTTTTCCCTTGAGCATACCAAGTTGTTTATTCATATTATGATTTTTATGTGGTAAAATTGTTCTAACTTTTTCTAGTATGACGAAAGGTGATACACAACAAATAGTGGGGATTGGGAATGCACATTATTCTATGTCACTACCATCTCATGTATTAGAGTAACAGGGTATCTGGCCATTTTCCTAATAATGTGGTATAAAAGGTAGAGGTTGATCATATTTCACTGATATAAGTATGCCGTTTTTTTATTTTTGGGACATAAGAGGTAGTTATTAGTGATTTCATAGATAGAAATCATAATAATGAACCATAAGTCTCCATGGGTGGTGTGCGAAATATAAAATGGGGATTTGTACATGAAATTTACTTAATTTTGATTTTGGTTAGTGAAAAAATCATGTTAATTTATCTGATGAGATTCATTTTCCATATTTCAATTCGTTTATTGTTTATATGAGTCTCATTTCTAATGTATTCATTGATTTCTACATATTTTATGTACCATTATGCCTACTAAAAGACATGCAGACATGACCAAACAGGAAGCTGCTGATAAACTACATTGATTTAATCCTCCAAGGGACAAGAATCTAGTTGAGGTTGTTATGCATGTTGTCCAAGCAATGGGACTTGCACCGTCACATGTTCCTCTATATGATCTAGTTGAGGAACCTCAGAGAGATGAATTTAGAAATCATTCTTAATAATTACCTCACCAAAACCCACCAGTGTACAAGGGCTCAAAAATTCAATAAGAGTATGAGGATTTGTAGAGAAGGATTGAACTTTTAATTGTGTTTTTGGAAACTCCTAAATTAATTATGGTGGAATGTTCCACCTTTAAGATATAGATACCTAACTGATGATGGTGGGACAAATTGGTGATGAAGATTATAGATGATGGATTAGAGTGGTAGTAAATAAATTACCTATTATCTAACTGTTTTCATCCATATTGAATGGTGTTGTATAAGGCTATAGATATTTTCAGAATTGAGAAGTCTTATAGGAACAAGGAAGAATATGGAAATTTTATTATTGAGACAATGTATTTTTTAACTTATATATTATAGAATGTGAATTTGAAGACTTGATGGTTTGATGTGGGACATTGATATGGTATTCATTATCATGTTTTTTTGTTGAATATATCTTCATTTTCTTATGTTCTAGATAGAGTGTTCAATGGAAAGTAAGGGCTTTCGAGAGTTACTTTTGATCATAGTGGAATCTCGATGATTTCCGTGAAATTAAAGAGGAAGAATGTTGAGTGTCATGGTGGATATCAATAGTAGGGTTATTCTATACCACATACACTTCCTAGTAGAGGCCCTTTGATTTCCAAATAGTGTGGCGTGGTTGGGTACTGAAAATATGTTTTCACTAAGGAACTAAACTTATGTGGTTCTAGTTATGTTCATATCACTTGGATAACTTCTTTCATATTTATTATGCTCACCGTAGTGTAATAAGAGCATAAACCAAAAAAATATTTGTTACACCATGAGATTTTGGAAATCACTTTTCTCAAATTAACTTATTCTTTTTGATATTTATCATTTCATGAAACACTGAAAATAGTTTTTTATATATATTAAAAAAATATGTTTGGCTTTTTTTTATAAAAAATGTTATATTAATCATGAAATACAAGAAATATAATGTTTATATTCCTCTATAAGGAACACTGAGTTTATCTTTCATTTCATGAAAGACTGACATTCCTCGACGACCTGCATAACATGAAATACCAAGTTTTACCAAACAAAAATATATTTTTAATATATTATTTTTTAATATATTAAGACATAAACTAAAAATTAAGTAAATTTTTATTAATATTATTATATAACATAAGAAAACATATGGTTTACACAAATTTTAAATGAATTCATTAGTTAAAATAAACAAATTGAATATAAAGGTATTATATTAACAGATATTTTTTTATGCTCATAGAGTCATTTTTTCATAATAAATTAAATTAATTATAATTATTGAGTGATAATAAGTTCATATATATATAAATATATATAATATTCATACAAATATTTTTTATTTTCATCCAATAGATTCTATAGAAATATGACAAGAAAAAACCAAATTTTACACAGAAACCCCTATATTTTTATTACATCACTTTTATCGCCTTTTGATGGATAAAAAATTATAAATTTATTTTTTTCACTATTATAAATTTTATATGTAAAAATATACATCATTTTATAAATTCAATTATCAAATTTATGTGAGAATGAATTTTTCTATTTTTTCTATGCTGTTTCATTTTAATGAATAGGGACAAATACTAAAATTTAACTCAAAACTGCTTTTTCACATAATTTCTTCATACTGCTAAATTATTTATTTAAATTATTTTAAAATGTAATTAGATCAAATTTTAAAAAAAATATCCAGTTTTTTTCATTTAAATCAATTTCACAAAAAAAATGGTTACAAAAACCTAGCGATACTTGTAATATTATTATATTAAAAATTATCTTTGCTGTCCTCTCTACGGGATTGAATATAAATTAATTTCCAGCACTTCTGTTATTGGACTTTTGAACAATGTATTCCATATATCAAATTAGTATAATTTATAATGTCTAATAAGGTTAACAATGTTTTTTTTAAATATTTTTTAAGGTAATAAAAATTAATTACAATGATTAATATTAAATTACGCTTAACTAGTGGCTAAACCCTAAACATAAGGCCTAAAATGATGTAGAAACTTTTATAAAATACAATTTATGACAATATTTAGACCCTATCATCCATTATCACTAATTTAGACCACTATTGTATCCTCTTTAAATAAACAAATGTGTGTGGGGTTTCCCTTTTTCCAATATATTAAAAGAGTGCCACTCCTCCACCACTATTAAAGGCCTCCTCTCCTCCCACATATAGACACCCCTCATGACATATAATATTCTAGAATCTCTAGCCAAATTTTTCCCCAAAATTCCACCATTCATCATTGAGTCCTCCCTTTGAGAAGAATGAAATCCAAGGATATCTTATTGTGAAAACCAAAAGGAGTTACCCAAAAAAGAGGTAAAATCCCCCCTCAAGCTCCTTTATCTTATTTTTATTAACCTTCCCCTCTAATATACATATTTTTATATACAGAAACAAATGTATCCTGAATATAATGGTACATATTTATTCTAATATTTAGACCTACGCATACACACACTTCCATCTAACTCATAACTAACATGTTGTTTTGAGTTATGGAAATCTACTGCCTCACAAAATGATGATTTCTCATTCTTTCTTTATAATATATAATGTTTAAAATTATGACGGGATGTGTGTTTATTTATAATATTTAATATATTTATATTTTTTTATGCTTCTGTAATTATTTTATAACATATATCTTTAAACATTCCATATTTTTTAAATATTATAATTTTGTTTGAGAAAGTGTAGACTACCTCCCCCTCAAAGCGATATGATTCATTCACACACTACATGGAATGTATTAAGGATGGGTTTATTGAACCTATATGATATAAATGATATAAAAATTCAACATTAAAAATGATATATATATATATATATATAATTATATTTCATTTAATATATTTCTTCTAATACAACTATAAAACGTAAACAATGTTCTTGTGTACAAACAACTGACAATCTCCATGAATGGTGTATTTGATTTTATAATTATATATGTTACACATTATTATAATAAACATACACTGAATATGAATGGGGTTCATATCATTTTTAATAATCTGGAAATAATGATACAAATATATGGACCAAATATATAACAAATTAAGACACAAGCTAAAAACAAAGTAGATATTACATGAAGCATAACCTTAACAAGGAATTACTAATAAACAAAAAACCAAAAGTTTTAATAAAATCATATATTATATTAGATATAATAATATGGATATGTAAAATATTTACAATAATCTTTCATTATTATATGGTAGGTTTGAATGAGTACAACGAGAGTCAAGTCACAAGGTAAGGGAATTCAATCTCACTCTTTATTTCCATGATATAGCTGCCTTATTCACAACTCAACTAATCTATGTGGTGTATATACTAACCATGAATGTATTATATTCCAATTATAATTTAATATATGGGTATTTACATTACCATTTTATGATCTTTCTATCATGGGTATTATGTTTCAAATATTAAAATATCATTATTGTGATTTTGTTTTAATTTCCCATTATTGAGAAACAAGCAATGTTATACACATATGTCTAAAAATGTGGTGTATAAAATTCCTTTGAAATGTTATATCATGAATCTAATTATTCTCAGGATATATTAATATTTATTGAATCTCAATTTCTTATAAGGATAATATGATTCAATGTTTCTGTGTAGAAATACTTTTTTTAAACAATATCACATTGTATTGATATTGTTTATTATCATGTTTTAATTAATGAAATGTTATGATAAATATTTCAAGAAGAGTCCTAAATTTAAATATCCTCTAGTTATTCTCGATGTATTAACATATTAGTACCTCTTTTTATACTCTTTGGTACTTAATATAGTTACTAAAATGTTTTATGAAAATATGACCTTACCACCCACTTCAGTCGGAAATCTGTGTTCTTTAAAAACAATGATATTCAAAAAGGGATTACACGAATATTATACTAATATAATATGATCATTAAAAGAAATTTTTACATAATTTATATTTTTTTTTAATTTTTTCTAAGGTATCATCTTGTCTCCTTCTGAATAATTTATTTTTTCAACAATTTTTATCATGAAAAACGAAAATTTGTTTTACCTCATACAACATGTATGTATTTACCCCCATCAATTATTTGAAGCCTTATTTTCATGTTTAAAAGGTTAATATTTAATAAAAATCTTAAAAGACGATAAAGAAATTAGTTTCAAATAGATTTTAATATTCATGGAAAAGTTTTCAAGGAAAATGGGTTTCAAAATGGTTTTCAGGATCCAATAAAACTTTTAAAAGAAAAAATGGTTTCAATATGTTTTAAATGATTCCTTCATAATTTTTAAAGTTTATTTTCATGGAAATGGATTTCAAATGGTTATATATTTTATGAATCATTTTTCAAAGGAGAAAGGATAATTTTATTATTATTTTTTGAAATATTTTTAAAATTATTTCCCATATAAATAACATCTATTGGTGTTACTCGGTTTTTTGGGAAATTATATAATTCTTCCATTCGTACTCTTTAACTAAATGGATTATTTTTTATAGCATGATTTTTGTGAAATCTATTTATCTTCCATGAGTTATATTCTTATGAAATCATCTCTTATTCAGGTGATATTATTTGGTGAACTGATTATGAAACTGTCTTCTTTTCCATACATTAAGATATTATTAGAAGTTTATAAAACCCTTTTTATTTTTATTGGTTATGTATTCAATTTTTATAATCTAGTGACACATGTATGTATGATTTCGTTTTGATATTTTTGGGGCCTATATCTCTTAATGATTCATTGGGTAATGATCATTATTTTATGATCCCAAAGGGTACATGGGAGGATGACCCAAGCCCAAAACAAGAGGGTAAATAAGAGAAAATCACATTCCTGAAACAAGAGTATACACGGGAGGACGTCCCATGCCTAAATCAAGAGGGTATACAGGAAGAAAATATAAGCCCAAAACAAGAGGTTATAGGGGAGCACATCCCAATCCCGAAACAAAAGGGTATACGGGAGGGAATCCCGAGCCATAAGTAGGTACATTATTGATTATATAAAACATACCCTTCTTAAAATGTCTTTGTAGGAATCCTTAAAAAATGTTTTTAAATGATTATTTATCTGCCCCAATTCCATTCCTTATTCTTATATTATGCCTTTATGGATCAAGTTCTTTACATACATATTATTCATGTATTATTAAATGTGAATATTTATGATAGGATTCTTGTTTATGATCCTTGTTATGTAGGGAATGATCATTATATGTTTTTATCACATTCACATACTTCTATGCTCACTTATATGATCCCATATTTCCCTTGATTACCCTTACTTAAAATCTAAGCTCACTCATTTTTAAGTTTACTTTACTATACTATGAAGATATATATTATGTATGATGTGTATACGAAGGGTGTTAGTTTTCAAGAACATAGTCCGAGAAAATTTATCACACTTGTCTACTACTGTACTTGTTTTATTATTTCCAATGGCACTCGACTAATACGGTCTTTGGGTGTATATTTTTGTAATGTTTTAAGTATTCCAAAAAAGTGATGTAATGTATATGTATGTTAATATTGGTTCATTATAGTTGGTATAATAGAAAATATTTATTTAACTTTTGAAACTAGGATGACAAAACGTCGGTAAGGACTTTAAGGCCATGTCTAAGGATAATTCTAAGGAAAAGAAAAGGTATGGGAAAATGTCTAGGGATTTTTTTTAAGGAGAGTGTGAGGGTATTACTAGAAATACATCTCTATCATGATAGTTCTAGTGGATATGGGTCTGGAAAAATATAACCTAGGTGTAACAACTCCAATATTATGTCTCGACACTGACTCAGGGTAGTCTAGTACATCACAATAGTCCATGCTGTACACCTAGTTTGACTCTCCTAGGGGACATGCTTTAGAAATTCAAAAACTCATCACAAAGCTTTTTTAAGGATTTGAATACAATATGATTATTAATAACTTAGGATAAACCTAAGGTGTCCTCAATTCAATTTTTTTTGTCATTATTTAAACATCCTATAAGAAAATTTTCTTGATTATATGGTTCTCTACTATGATTTGTGTTTCTCACCCCGTAAATTCTACCATTAGCCAATGAACATGACTAGAACGAACATTGTTTACAATAAATTTTTCATAATAGTAAATTCTTCCCATTAGGAAAATTCATTTCCCAATTTGAAATCCCATAAAAAGAATAATAAAGTATGTATGACTATTGGTTGTACTTATGAACACTGATAGACTGCAAATAACATATAAAAGGAATATGATGTTATGTGAGTATTGTTTACATTAATGATAAGAATCATGATTAGATTCAGATTGACGAACCTTAAGACATGTCTCATATTTCATATTCTAGGAAAGAGGTATTAAGGAATAAATTGATGCATCCTGAGTAATGGTTTTTGAATTATGTTAGATGAATGAAGTTCTTATGTTTTGAATTTAAATGATTTTTTTTATTAATCATGAAATTTATAAGTATTTTTAGTATAATTTTTCATTAATTATTGATAATTATTTTTCAATAGTGATGAGGAATTTGAAAATTGACATTTTGATTAGGGGAAGGTAACCCTTAATGTGATAAATATATTGAGAAAAGTTTTCTTTTATTGGATAAATATATGATTGATATGGATAGTGTAAATTAGATAGAATTGATTACCCTAGATCTGATTATTGATTAGTTGAAAAAGAGATATATATCATCATGGTTGAATTTTATAGCTGACTAGATTTAATAAATATATTTATTTTACATTATAATAAAGAATAATGGTTGTTTTCTAAATTAATTTAAGCAAATTAAGGTTGTCACCAAGTTTCAAGAGAATATATAAAGTGGGTTTTCACTTCATTGGAATGTGACAACCAAGAGATTATTTTTGAAAATTGATGATGAATGTTAATATATTTTTTATAATTTATTTATAATGATTTAAATTTTCAGGGAAAGGTACTTTCATATATTAAACCATTGATAACCAATATTATTTCATACAGATAAATTCATTTTATGGGGGTAGAATGTAACACCCTCATATTTTGTGAATTATTATTTTCAAAATATTTTGTTCTTTATGATATTTTTCATTTCAAGTATCACTAAAAATTAAAATATTATATACATTAATGAGCTAATTTTATCATCAGTTATAAACAACACCATGTTAATAGTGGGTTGTATACAATAAAAGGATTATATTCCTATATTCATAACACTATGTTCAGATTATGTGACACACAAGACAAATATTCTTCGATGGACTCCATAACATGCAAGACCGAGTTTTACCAAAAAATATTATTATTAATATATTATTATTTGATATAATAATACATGAGCAGGAAGATAATTTTGTAGTTATGAATAGTATTAACTAACCTATGGAAACCTATGGTTTACAAAAATATAAAATAAATTTATTACATAAAATAAACACATTGAATATAAATGGAATATTTATTCATAAAACTATTTTTATGCTCACAAAGATGTTTTGTCCTAAAAAATTAAATTAATTACCATTAGTGAGTGATATTAATGTAATATGTATATATATATATATTTAATCAAATATATTATATATTCATCCAATATATTCAATCAGAATAGGATAATAACAAACCAAATTTTACACATAAAAAATCTATATTTTTATTAAAATATTTTAACACCTTTTGATAGAGAACCTATATTAATTATAAATTTGGTAACATTTATAAATTTTATATTTCAAAATGAAAAAAAATTATATATAAAAATTAAAATTAGGTTATTAGGATTTTTTTTATATGAAGTATAATTTTTTAAGGAGAAGTGATAAATACTAAAATTTAAGTGAAAATTGTTTTTCCATATATTTTATTTATAATGATAAATTATTTTTTTAATTGATTTTAAAAAATAAATAGATCAAATATTTATCAATTTATCCAATTTATGTCATTTGAATCAATTTCAAATTGAAATTGGTTATAAAAACCATGAAAACCATTTAATGTTTTTATTTTAAAACGCCCTTTTGTCGTCCTGTCTATAAGATTGAATTTAAATAAATTTATACCAATTTTTTGGACTTTGGATAAACTGATTCCATATTTTTAAATAGAATAATTTATAATTTTTAATAAGATAAAATTATTTTTTCACCAAAAAATCGTGAAAGTAGTTAAAATTAATTACAACGTTTAAGACTACATTTTCCATAATATGTGTCTAAACCGAATACATAAGCCTAATATTATGTAGAAAATTGTCTGAAATCACTTGTATTACAATATTTCGACACTATAAACCCTTGGATAGAATATAGAAAATTATTGGAACCAATTTACAAAGACAAATCGCTGGGATTTCCCTTTTTCTAAAATATTACAAGAGTTTTACTCTCTCAACAATAAAGGGCCTCCTCACATCCCACATCCACACACCTATCAGAAAACTTATGTTTGTCCATGATCTGCCCAAATATATACCCAATATTCCTTCCTTCCTCCTTAAATCCTCATATTGGGTAGAAAGAAATCAAAGTAAATCCTTTGGTGGAAACAAAAAGGAGTTACCCAATGAAGAGGTCACATCATACCTCAGGCTTCTTTACCTTATTTTCATCCCCCATTCCCTCCACTCTCCTTATTAATTTCTTAAAAAAACAAAAAAAATTCATAAATATACTGAGATGTTTTTATTTTAATTTTTTTTTTCTAAATTTACACACAATTATATCTATGGGGTAACGAATGTACTGTTTATGTGTTTGTTGAACTGCTATCTCACTAAAGGATGATTGTTCACACCTCCCTTACCATCTCTCATGGTGGAAATTATGATGGAAACTATTTTTTTATATATAATATTTATGGAATTTAAATTTTATTTATGATTTGGTAATAATTTTACAACCCATATCATTATACCTTCTTTCATTTTTAAATATTTTAATTTCATTTGTATAAGTGTAGACTATCACCCCCTCAAAGCAATGTGATTCATTCACACACAAAATAGAAGGTATTAAGGATATGCTTAGTAAACTTATATGGATTATATGATATAATCATGAAACATTAATAATGATATGTACACATATATATATAAACATATAAGTCATTTACTCACTTTTTTCCAATACGACAATAAAATGGAAACATCATTAAAGTGTACTTACAACCTACAGTATCCATGAATGGTGTATTACATTTAGTAATTCTATATACTATAGATATTTATAAAAAATACTAAATATGAATGATATTTATATCATTTTTTACATTCCTGAAATCATTATATAAGTATAACGACCAGATATATAACAAATTAAGACTCATGTGAAAAAAAAATCAGATATTACCAGAAGCATAACCTTAACATGGAATTACAAATAAATAGGTAAAATAAAGTTTTTTTAAAAAAATATATGGTAATTGATATAATAATATGGTTATGTAAAAATTTTATAATAAAAAATACATTACTATACAACTTTTTGGAATATGTTGGATGAGAGTCAAGACACAGGGTAAGAGATTTTCATCTCACTATTTATTCCCATGAGATATATTCCTTATTCACCACTCACTTATTTTTTGTGGTGTATATAATATTCATGAATTTATTCTATCCTTATTAAACTTAAATCGATGGGTATTTATATAATCATTTTATGATATTTAGATCATTGGTTTTATATCTCATAAGTTTCCAAATTGTTAAAGTGATTTTATCTCAATTTTCTTTCTTTGCGAGGAATGCTAGGTTATACACCAATGTTTTTATATGAGGTGTATAAAATTAATTTGAAATGTTACTTCATGAATATAATTATTTTCATGATATTTTATGATGAATAAAATATCAATTTCCTATATAGTTATTATGAATCAAAGGTAACATATGATAATAGATTATTGAAATAATATCATTGTTTCTTGAGACTGTTTATCATCATGTTTTATTTAATTAAATATTATGATCATTAATTCAAAAACACTCATTAATTTTATTATCCTTTAGTTATTCTTCATGTCTTCATGTATTTGTACCATTGTTTAAATCTTTATTACATAAGATAATTATGAATTTTTTTATAAAAATATCATCTCGCCTCTCTCTTCAGTCGGAAATCCATGTTCCTTCAGAACCATGTATTCTAAAAATGGATTTTGATTATATTATACTAATCTCTTATGGTCATTAAAATACTTTTTCCCTTTTTTACATTTTCAAAAAATTTCAAAGATATCATCTTGTCTCTTTATGAATGAGGCATTTTTCTAAATTTTGACCATGTAAAATTAATGTTCTTTTTACCTGATATGGAATGTACATATTTACCCACAATCAATTTTTTAAGCCTTATTTCCATGTTTAAAAGTTTATTTTTTATGAAAATTTTTTTAAAGGGTTTTTTCAAGGAAATAGATTTCAATATATTTTCTAAATTCATTTATAAGTTTCCAATGAAAATCAGTTTTCAAAATGTTTTTAAACTCACATAAATGATTTCAATGAAAAGGGATTTCAATATCTATTCAGTTATTACTTTATAATTTTTCATGTATATTTTCTTGAAAATGGTTTCCAAAAGATTTTATGTTCTGAGAATCATTTTTCAAAGGATAAATGATAATTTCTTCATGGAGTTTTTTTAAATATCTTTTGAAATTATTTCTCATCTAAGATAACATCTGTTAGTGTTACTCATGACTTTCTGTGGAAATGATACAATTATTCCATTCATATTATCTCTCTAAATGGTTTATGTTTTATGGAATGGCATTTAAGAAATCATTTTCTCTTTCACAGTATATATACTTATGAAACCTTTTCAATTTCATGGGTTATGCTTTGATGAATTGATTATGAATCATGTCTCTGTTTTACAGGTTAAGATATGACTACATGTTTATGAAACCCATTTAATTTCATGGGTTATAATATGATTATTTATAATCAAGTGGAACATATATGTATGACTTTCTATTATGATAGGCAGGACCAATATTTCCCTCCAATGAATTGAGTGATGATAAAAGTTTTATGAGCTAAAAAGGTAAATGAGAGGATTTATCAAGCCTGAAAAAAGATGGGTACATGTGAAAACATCCCATGTCCGAAACTAGAGGGTACAAGGGAGGACTTCCAAAGCCAAAATAAAGAGTGTATGCTGGAGGATATCCCAAGCCTGAAACAAAATGGTACATTACAGGACATCCCAATCCCAAAACAAGAGGGTATGAAGGAGGACATCCCTAGCCTGAAACAAGAGGGTGCATAGAAGGGAATCCCAATCCAAAATAAGATACACTAGTAATTAGCCCCGACCTATCATGTCATAAAGGTCATGGTAAAAATCCTCTACAAAGGGTTTATATATGGTTATGTGTCTACCACCATTGTAGGGCTTATTATTATATTATTCTTTCATGGCTCATGTTCATTATTTCTTTATGATTCATGTCTTATAAAGTGTCAATACTTATTTCATGATTCATGTTTATGATCTTTTATATTGAAGGTACGGTATTTAAATTTTTGATCATGTTCCCATACTCATATGCACTTGTTTATTCCTACATGTCTACCTTCTATACACTTACTATGCATATGAACTCACACCATTTTATGATTCCTTCCCTACGTAATGAAGATATTAATTATGTATGATGTGTTAAAAAAGGGTTCCAATCAAGGAAGAACCCAGTTATAGATAAATTACATCACATATGTACCAGTGTTCATGTTTCCTTCTTTCCAAAGGCACTAGACTAATATAGTAATTAGAAATCTATTTTCATATTATTTTTATTATTCCAAAAAAAAATTAATGTCTAGGTACTTCAATACTAGGTTGTTATAATTTTGGTGCAATCAGATTCTTCATGAAAAATGTCATTATATCCACCGGAATCTAGTACAAAGCTTCTTCACATAGTGGAAGATTGTTTAGAGAAATCAAATTTGGGTCTCGAATCTATGAGAGGTACAATCAAGATTTATTTATCACTAGTGACTTCTTTATTTCATAATGGTGCATCACATTCATTCATTTCAACCTTTTTTTGAGACTTATAAATTTTTCTATCGAGCTTTATATTATGTAATTGATTTTACTAGGCCTCTTTAAACTACGAGGGATTGGTGTCTTCATTGTACTACTTGTATCTTCTCTAAATCCAAATGGATCATTCAATGGATTTCGTAGTTCTTTACATGAATCCTCTGGATGTCATTTTAGGTATGGATTGTATTATTTCTAACAAATCGCAAATTGGTTTTTATCATTGATAGGTCTCCATTGCTACACCTGACAAGTTGTGTCGTATCTTTTAAAGAGAATAGAACATTATATTGTATTTACATAGAACTTCGAATAAAATTTTAGGGTATATAAAATTAGGTTTTTCTTTTGACCTAGAGAGACAATATTATATATTTAATATACATCCAATAATAATTTATTTTCTCAACATTTTTCATTCTAATTTATATGGTTTTCAACCTGTAAGAGAGGAAGAGTTATATATTGAATTAGTATTAGGTACCCACCCATTTCATATTACCTTTTATCATAGGGATCCATATGAAACAAAATATTTGAAGAATCCATTAGAAAATCTTTTATAGGATGTATTTATATGCACGAGTGCGTCCCCTTGGGTTGTGCTTGGTCTATTTTCTATGAATGTTGATGGGTCACATGAATTTTGTTTAATTACAATAAAACAAAATAGATTTCTGGTAAAGAAGAAGTATTTTTCTCTTGGATATATGATATGTTTGATTAGTTTCAAGGTATAAAGTGGTTTTTGAGTATTGATCTCAGTTTTGTTATCCCCATTTGTAAATAAAAAAATCTGACATTGAGAAAACTACCATTCGTAGCGGGTGTGGTTAGTATTAGTACATTTTCATACCATTAGGTATAACCAATACCACTATTGTGTTTATTAATATAATTAGAATGACTTTCCATAGGTATCTTGATACTTTCATTGTGGTCTTCATGGATAACATCCTTGTTTACTCTATGTCCAAGGAGGATCTTGTGTGTCACTTGAGAGCTATTTCTCAATTGTTAAAAAATCACTTACTTTATGAAAAGCAATCAAAATTTGATTTATGGATTTGCGAAGTTTATTTTATGGTAAATGTGTTTTCAGAACATTACATCTTAGTTGATCGTGAGTAGGTGAAAGTTATTATGAAATTGTAACAACCATGAAATTTTTTCTAGATTTGGAGCGTCGTGGGTTTAGCTGGATATTATTACTAGTTTGTAAAGGGATACTTGAAGATTTCTTTTATGATTATTGTTCCAAATATAATGGTTATATGGACTTCTTGGGATGAGAAATGTCAAATTTATTTTATTGTGTTGAAATATATTTTGACAATTTCCTTGGTGTTGACTCTACCAGAGGTTGAGCATGGCATTCTTTTCTTCTATGAGTCATTAAGTCAGGTTTGGGATATTCTATTATGTGGTTCGATCATGTAATTGAATATGAATATCAATGGATTAGACGATATGGGAAGAAATATCTGACCTATGAAATTTATCTGATATGTATGATGATTCACATTTGAGTTGAAGGAATTACATTTTTAGAGAATGGTTTACCATGTATTCTAACCATGGGAGCATGAATTTTTCCTTCTTTAAAAATGATCTAAATCTCTGATAGAGGCATTGGGATGAATACCTGTGACGTGGGCTTAAAATATACTAATTTTCTACATATTTCTATTAAATTCATAATAATTTTTTTAATTATTTTTTTATTTTTATTAATTAATTGAAATTTAATAATTTTATTGTATAATTTTTTGATTAAGAAATTTTTAGAATAAATATTTTATTATTATATTTAAATTATTAATTAAGTATTTATGGGATCCATTTAACCTAGTAAAATATTAATTTTATCTGATTCTTTTTTAATTGTGACTAATAGTATTTATTTTATTATTTTGTTAATTAAAACATAATTTTAGTCATTCACCCTCTTATTAAATTTTTAATAGTTTAATTTCTTATTTTAAATTAGTTTAAAATTGTTTAATCAATTTTATTTATTTACATTATATTAAATAATTAAATTTATTAATTTTAATGTTTAATTAATCTAAAAAGTTTGTATCAAATTACACAATTGTTTCCCCTTTTAATTTTAGATAACTATTAATTTATGTTTAATTTTAGTTCTATGTTTTTAATATATTAATTTATTAATTGTTTTAAATTTTATAGATTCAATTATCAGTTTATTTTTTATTTATTAAATGAATCAAATTATATTTTTATATTTCAATTTCTTATTTATTAATTTTTTTGATTTTATGAAATTGTAAATTGAATAATTTTTAGTTTTTAGATTAAAGACTGAGAAACCACTAACCGATTTATTGTTATAAAATTTAAAATGATGGATCATCATTTGTTTGTTTTAATAAAAATAATATATAAAATGCCAACTCTGTTTCTACATCCATGGACACCTCATCTTTTACATACCACCAGCTTCATAGATAACACACCACCAGGCTCGATCTTCCACCACAATTAGAAAACATCTAGCTATACAGTTTGATACTGCCACACATTTCTTAAATCTTCCTGCACCTGCACAGTGGTGTCTCATTAAGAAATCAATGGACATGTCCTTCTAGAGAAAATAATGCACCTCCAGTCCTAGTTACAGGAGACACCACTAGGAAAATTATACACAAATAATTTTTGCATTGATACACGACAAGAGGCAGAACTCACAATCATTATGATATAGCATAACAAATATTAGATTTGATGAAATCAATACTCCACTAAAATGTTAGTTCAAATTTGGTTGGAATTAAAACCCATTTCACGAGGGGTTCTTTTCCAAATTTATAGTCCCTGCATCATCCCCATGTGGTGTGTGTTCCCCATGTGGCTGGTATTTCTCATGAATTTTCTCCTTCCCATGTTTCTGATTCATTTACTATATTTCATTTAATGATTTATTCATTTAATGTAATGTGTTTTATGACATATCATTTCTTTTGGAAGGAGCCTATAAATGAGTGCATATGTAATCCATAATTATCTTTACATGAAATACAATGTTTGAAAGCTCCTTTGGTTTTTATTATGATCCATTCATATTCCTCTCATATTTTCATACCTATATAGCCAAAAAACTAGTATCAGAGGCTATTAAAAAAGTATCCTCAGTTTTCCAATGATGGTTCTAAAATCCATTAAAACGTTATAAATCTATCCATGGACAACTACAAAAGGCGGCACATCCAAATGAATTCATTGTTCGAGTCATAAGAATTATGGGAGATCGTCACCAACAGGTATATTTTACACTATACAGAGGAAGAATCTTCCTTCACGAATGATGAAAATACATCCCTCAAAAATCAAAGGAAAGAATACAACAAGGCATTGTTCATCCTCTATAATGGGTTGGATGAACCAACGTTTGAAAAGCTTGTCGAAGAGACATAAAAAAGAAAGCTTCGGATACCCTTACCACCATCTTCAATGGTTTCGATTGTGTGAAGTGGGATCATCTTCAAACACCAAGAGTGGAGTTTGAAGTATCACACATGAACGATGGATAGAGTATCTTTGATTACTTCTCAAATGTAATTTTCATTATTAACAATTTGAAAAGAAATGGTGAAAAAGTGTGGGGAAATCGAGTCATCGAAAAACCATTTCGATGTCTCAAAACCATGTTTGGGAATGTGGTTATTGAAATCAATGAATCATAGAATTTTGAAACACTTTCCATTAAATAAATGATGGTGTCATTGAATTTTTTTGATAAAATAATGAAAAATAATATGGTTTCAATAATAGAGAATGCCTTGGAGTCCAATTTGACTCTACAAGAACAAAATAATGGTCACACACAATGAGGTAGTGATAGTGGAGGAGGAAGAGGGTGTGTATATTACACAATCCATCAATAAAAGAAAAACAATTACTAGCTTTCATTGAAGAGGAAGTGGTGGAGGCTGATTCTGTTTTGTCATGGATACACAAAGAACATTCAATGACACAACTGTAAGAAATTTTGTTATTATGCCTCCGAGTTTTTGAGAAAAGTGGATCATAATTAATTATCCAACTATGCTAAATCATCTCATCATGAGGATGATTCCACCACACTCCTCTCATTTGAAAACACATGTGAAAGGCCAGATGTTTGGGATCTGGAAATGGGTGTAAGAAATATCATTAGTGGTAACAAAGAGCTATTTGAGGAACTCCCCCAAGAACTTCAGGGAGACAAGAGTTTTTGCGAGTCATTAAAGGTACCAGTGATTGTAAATGGAAAATAAAAATATATTTGTTGAATGGTGATTATGATTACATTATTATTTTGCATTACATACCGAGCATGAAAACTAATATCATCATTCTTGGCTAACTCCTTAAGTAGGGGGTTTTCATACACCTAGAAAACTCTTCTTTGTCTAAAAGAGATGCTCACATGAGACGTGTTTCTCAATTCCAAATGGTTAATAATCACATTTTCCCACTGTATATCAGCACAAAGGCTAGTCATTGTCTATTTGGACTCATGAAGAATGATTCATAGAGATGGAATTGGAATTTTGGGAACCTCCATTTTAGCAGAAATAAACATTTTTCCTCATCAACCATGGTGTCTGACCTGTTAGATATTGATGTTCCAAATCAAGTATGGGAGGCATGTACAGTTGGTAAGAATAAAAGAAACCAATACCCAATTTGAGTATCGGGAAAAGAAAAGAAACCACATCAGTTGGTTCACACTAGTTTCTATAGACCGCTTGAAACACCTTATCATAAAGGTCATAGGTATTTTATTACCCACATTGATCATTTCAGAAGAATGTTTTGCGTGTATTTCTTAAAAAAATATTCCACTTTAAATATATTTAAAACATTAAATTCTCATGTTGATGTCGAAGACAAAATCAAAGTACCTAGATATTACAAAGTTGGAGAATAAACTTCAAATTAATTTCAAGATTTTTATAGGGAACAAGGAATCAAACAACAACATACTACAGCCTACAAGCCACAACAAAATGGCATTATAGAAAAAAATAATTGAACCATCCTCGACCAGATGAGGACTACGCTAAAGTATAATGGTCTTCGAAAGAGCTTCTTGGTAGATGCACTGTCACATACTACCTACCTACTCAATTAGTGTGCAAAAAAGGGCATCAGAAATTTGACACCACAAGAGGTCAGGATTAGGTAAAAACCAAGAATATCCCACCTAATAATTTTTGGGTGTGTTTCTTACACTCATGTTCCAGAAGGGAGAATAAAGAATATTAATGATCGTGGTAAAAAGTTCATATTCATCTGTTACATTGAAGCCTCAAACCCTACATGATCTAAAATATACTAACTAATAAATTAGTGGTGATTAGATATATGTTTTTTAGTGTAAATGAATCTTGGAAATTGAATGATAAAGAATCAAACAAATTAGGATGATTAGAAATAAATGTTCCAAAATAAATTCATGATCTAG
The DNA here is from genome assembly GCA_963277665.1 of Viscum album. NCBI lineage: Eukaryota > Viridiplantae > Streptophyta > Magnoliopsida > Santalales > Viscaceae > Viscum > Viscum album. Next base: position 914,960,157 of record OY728162.1, on the reverse strand, counting down.
AGAAAATGACCGCAACACCATCCTTGAGCGCATCATTAGTTGGAAGAAGTCCAGGAGTAGATTCCATAACACCTGAAATCACTCTATCAAGTCAAAATTCATACTTCTCATCCTCACATATGGAACTTATGAAGTTAAAAATCTAGAGTGACGTCTATGAGAATACTGAATAGGTAAATATTTTTTTCTTATATGTAGTTAATGATCCTCTGAAGTTTCAAGAATCCATGAGGGAAGAAATTTTGATAATAGAAATGGAAGAATAAATTCATTCCATCGAGATAAATGACACATGGGAGCTGAACACAGAACATAAAAGCCAAAAAAACATTGTTATCAAATGGTTGTACAAGATCAAGCGAAATGATGTGGGTGATATCAATCAATACAGGGAAAGGATCATTAAAAAGGTTTTAAACATAAGTATGGGGTGGACTATGGAGGATTATTCACTCAGGTTTCCTTTATTGACAATATTCGGATGATTATTTATCTTTTTGTTAATCACATTTGGTTGATCGATCAAATGGATGTGAAGTCAGAATTCTTAAATAAAATTTGGAAAAAATGAGTTTTTGTTGACTAGCCATAAGGATTAGTTATTCAAGGGGATGAGGACAATGTATTTCATTTGAAGAAATCTCTATATGGGTTGAATCAATATCCAAGTGCTAGGAATGTATGCATTGACAGCAATATTTGAGTGAATGGATTCACCCAATGATTGTATGAACATGCATTTTACACTAAGAAAAATGATCGTGGCGATATATTGATTACATGAGTGTGTGTTGATGATTTTCCTTTTATAGGGAATAGTCGAATGATGTTCAATGAATTCAAGGGGGCTATGTTCAAGGCCATAGAGATAACCGACAGAGGTCTAATGTCATTTTTTGTGGCATTGGTGTAATGAAACAACATGGAGGAATCTATATATCTCAGAAGAGGTATGCTATGGAGTGCTTGAAAAAATAAAGATCGCCAATTGAAATTCAGTAAACAAAAATGTTGAAATGATATTAAAACTGAACAAAATATTGAGAATGAAGATTTTTTTACTCAAATATATTTAAGAGTCTAATAGAAAGCATAAGGTACCTCACAATCACAATGCTATATATTGCCTAAATAGTTGGGCTTTTGAGTAGGTATGTGGAAGCGCTAAAAGAATCACACTGGATAGCTGTAAAAAGAATTATCATGTACATCAAAGGAATAATGGGTTTTGGTATTTTGTATCCATTCATTGAAGAAGAAAAGCTATATGGATACTCAAACAGTGATTATGGAGGTGGCCAAGATGAAAGGAAATGCACTACATGGTTTGTATTTTCTATTGGATTGACTTCTTTAACATGGAATTCAAGAAGCAGAGTGTGGTCACCTTATCCACATGTGAAGTAGAGAATGTGGCAGCATCATACACTATGATTGAAGGAATTTGGTTGAGAAATTTCTTGATGGAGCTGAAGCATCCACAAGATGGATCCACATTTATATATGTGGATAATAAGTTGGCAATCGATATTCCCAAAAATCTTGTGCATCATGGAAGAAGTAAAAACATTGACACATTATTCAATTTTTTGAGAGATCATGTGATGTTGAAAATGATAAATTTAGAATACTTACATAATATGGATCAAGTGGCAAGATATTTTCACAATGGAAGTACCAATATATACATTCAAACACCAAATAACGATGCTCATAATGAAGGTGGTTTTGGTTTTATGAGGTGGGTTGGAATTAAAAACCATTTCACAGAGTGTTTTTTCCAATGCTAGATCCCTTGCGTCTTCCCCATGTGGCTCGTATTTCCCCTGTGTTTTCCCATTCCCAAGTGTCCATTTCATTTAATCTATGTTATTTAATTATTTATTCAATTAATTTAATGTGATCTGGGATTTTACATTTCTCTACGCAAGTGCCTATAAATGGGTGCAAATGTAATCCCTGGAAATCAGTGTGTGCAATAAAAATATTGAGAGAAACTTCGGTGTTTGTCATGTTTCATTCTAATTCCTATCATATTTTCTAGTTTGTATGGCTAACAGCTTTCAGATCTAAAGTAGAGGACCCAAGTTACAACATTGGGCAAGAGTAGAAACAAAAGGAGGCCAATTCAAACAACCTTCATCTGATACCTCTACCACAGGTTGAATACGTTGAGACGTTGCGACCATCACTTGAACCGAAGAAGTCATTGATGCTCGCTGCCATAAGATCTAAAGGCTGATTTACCTTTTCCATAAGTCATTGACGCTGACTAGGAGTCAAGATAAACTAAGGAGGGTTGTGGATCTTGAGTTACACTACTCAAACTACCACTGCTGCAAGGTGATGCGGGCCACTATTATCATATGTCGCAGCCTGGAGATGGTCATCGTCATCGATGGGAGGAGGGTCATGGCCGAAGTTTCTCCTTGCTGAGGAAGAGAAACCCCCACCCATGTGACATGGATAACTGTTGGTGAATGGAGATTATAAAATGATAATAAAAATATAAATAAAAAATAAAAATTAAATATTAATAATACAATAAAATAATTAATAATATTAATTAATAATTAATAATAGATTTAAATAATACAGAATAATTTTAACAATCATTTAAAATAAAAATTATTAAATTAATTTAACATAATATTTTAGAATTTTATTGTAATATTAGTTATTTAAATAAGTATGTTTTAATAAAATATTTTAATATCATTAATGTATGTGTTTATTGTTCTCGTTTATATTGTTCAGATACACACCCCACTCATAATCATGCCTAGATTCAACCAACAACCTAAAATAGTTGGTTTAAAGGGTTTTCATATTTTCACAAGAATTGTAGCTGATGTATGCATGTGTTTGATGATTTGGGAGTACACTAAAGGAATTCGGTGTAAGATATTCGTGACCAATGGATTCATGGAAAAAGACATAAAAATATTCCGGGGACACATGATTTATACACAACATTCATTGAAGACATCATCATGAGTAGAAGTACAACATCTAGGAGACCTCATGGAGATAGAGTCCTAAAGAAATTGGAGAGCAGAAGCTGAGTAACATTACAAGATTTAGAGGGGGATTTTATAAGTTTATTTTTATATTTCATTACTTTTTAGTTTAATCATTTATGTTTGTATTTTTTAATACGATTGTTTTCGAAATTTCATATAATCATGAGATATAATTTTAATGGAATAATATTCTACTAAATCACTTAATTAGAATTGGCTCGGGTAGTTGAATATAATTCTTAATTCAAAATTTGTTTTCTCACTATTTTTTCAATTTCATCATTTTTAGATCAATTGGTGAGATTCATTCTGAATGGATGTCATCAAATTATTTATTCAAAAACATCAGTATAAAATGGGGATATGTTTACTTATCATAATTTATTCTTTATTCATTACCTATTGATCTATCTTAAAGTGTAGAACTTCCTGATGGATAAACTAGTGAGTTTAATCTCATAGATATGGAGGTAAAATTTTCAATTTACAAGGATGTGGAATCAATTTAACCTAATGTGAAGAAGTTTTTTTCATTAAACCATTAGTGTCCAACAACCCCAAGATTTTTTCTTGGTTGTTAGTTCCTTAATTTTATCTTATAAATTGAACATAATGCCATTGTTTCCACTTTTTCAACACAATTAAAATATCATGATTTTTAAAAAAATCAATATTTCATCTTTTCCCATTAAAAGAAAAATATAAAAAGTTGAAAAAAATCCACCAACAGTTAAAAAAAATGGGGTAATTGTTTTGAAATGATTCTGGCACTCAAACTTCTTTTACCCCCTTGTGGGTTAGACCCTACTTTCCAATATACATTAGTTAATAGGAAATATAAATTTATAAACGTTGGCATCAATATAACAACGACTGTGTCAGGTTTTTTCATACTGTTTTTGGGGAAGGAATTCATTGAGTGTCTTAGGGTTAAAAAAATCTAAAAAAATTATAAATAAATATAAAAATCAATCAAATAACTATATAAAAAATTTAAAACTATTGGATGAGTGAATTTAAAATTCTTTTTCATCAGATAGAATGTTTTTGTCTTCTCTGATTCAAATCAATTAAATTTTCTTAGTTATTTTTTCAATACATTGTTAGTTTAATGAAATAAAAATTATAGTATTGTTGTATATGACTTATTTTGTTTTTACAATTTTAATTTCAATGGGAATGTAGTCAACTTAATGAGCTGTATTGTTTCAATTACGGCTACTATGGGAACCATTCATTATTGTGTGTCTATAATGTGCCACAAAATATTCACTAATATGAGGAAAACAATGAATATTAAGAGCCTAAACCAAAATATTATTCCAAACTAGAACAAATTGTTTCAAAAAACATTGAAAATTTGGATTATTTTGATGAAGCACTAAATGAAATAATTAATAAATTTCAAACTAAAAAGGGGAATTAGATGAAATCATTAAAATTAAAAAACAATAATTTGAATAAATTGATAATGAAAATTATAATTTAAAATTTTATAATGATATTATGAAGGATAGTGAGGATAAAACTGAGAAACAAACTTGTTTTTGTGATGAATCTGATTATGAAGAAGACAAATTTGAGTAAATAACCAACTCACAATATGAAGAAAACAACACTGATAAATATATCAAGAACATAAAAGAATATGATTTGGAAATTTTTTATAATTAATTAAATTACATTGAAGAGGAATGGATCATTCTGTTCGTGATCCCTATCTTTGAAAAGGATCAACATTTAATGAACGTTGATGTTTTCATCAATTGGGTAGAGGAGAATTTGAATAAGGAGATATTTGATGTTAAAAAATAAACACCCTTTCTTCCTAAAATATTGAACATTGAACATGAACATGAAATTGGGAATATATTGGAAGATAAAAATAACTTATAAATCATTGATTTTGAAATTCTTGAATCTAATTTGAAAAACAATATTCCATGTTTTAAAAATTATAAACATCCATTAGATGAAATTAATTTTGATAAAGAGGATAAGGGAATGATCTTTGAAGAAAAATAAATTGATGAGCCTTCAGTTATCTATCGACACATTAATCTTCTTCTGAAAATTTTCTTACTTAGATAGTAAACATTGTTGACCATCCTGGGGAAAATTTATTAAATTTGAAAATTCAAGAATCTGAATTTATTGAGGCAGAACTAAATATTTATCACATGAAATTAAACTAGATCATTCATAATTAATTGATTTATAGAATGATATTTGTTTCAATGAAAATAATTTCTAACATGAATACAGACATGATGATTTACGTAGGGTAAATTTTTTAGAAGCAGTGTAGGATGATTACCTATTTACAAATGAGTAATGTTTGGAATAAATTTATAATATTATAAATATGAATATGTTAATTGTCAAATAAATTTCTTCCAACTTGTCTACAAACATCCTCAACTATGTTGTGTGATGTATACCATATTTCTACGAGAAAAGTCAGTTATAGGTAGACCCCTGACTATTTATTAATGTAAAAGAAAAGTACATCAAGAACGCACTACAAGGTAGAAAACTGATTACATGTCATACACATCATACCCATTACCACCCCCATGATAGACTTCCTCCATAGTGTCCAACTCCCATTCTGAGCTTTCATAGTGTTTAAGGATTTTGGCATACTTCCTTCTGAGGTTCAATTTCTCCAAAGAGATCATCTCTTGAGAAGATTTCTTGAAGGAGGACCGAGTAGAAATCAGCTTTAGAAAATCAGAGTAGTATCTCTTCGGCCTTCGTCTTTTCATGGGAACCTCCTTTCTATACTTCCCCTTCCCATCCTTGAGAACCTCACTATAGGAAGGATTAACCATCAAATTTTTTTATCACTGTCTAAGACATTCTCCCAATTTTCAGATACTAGGACATCATGGAAACCATCAACAGCCTCCCGGGCATGTGCATGCTACCTGTTACAGTCAATCATGGCCAAGAATTGTAGCTGTCCCTCAATTTCTTGGCCAACATTCACTTCCTTCGTTGTATCAGCTGAAATAATCTTTAAAGAGTTACCTTCTTTCATTGAGGATCCCACCTCAAAATTAGAAACCTCTTTAGGCACCAATTCTTGAAACTGATTACATATCTCAACAACACTTCTAAAAATAGCATGTTTCATCTGCATCTTGGACCCCTTACTAGAAGGAGATGCATCTTTGGTCTGCTTCCAACCATCTGAATTCAGCAGCCTCCCATCTTCCTTCGGACCAAAAATGTCTTTAACAGCACTAAAATCACACCGCCTATGTTCATTATCTTTATGTCCAGCACTGGAAACACACCCTCCTTTAGGGTGTGCCACTATAGTATCATGCCTAGCACCACCTCGAGGAATATCAGCATCCACATTCACGTGACACACACAATACCTAAGGTCCTGCTTCAGCATCTCAAACAACATCACAACAGTTGGGTTTCCCAAGGTCGAGCCACCCACGCCATTTCCATCCTTAGAAACATCAACAAGCTTCTGCCCCTAACCAAAATCCTTACCACTACATTTTACCGGACCTGAAATGGCTCCACCATGATAGTGGTTATCCAAGGGACCCAGACGATGGTACCTCTGATAGTAGTCTACCCAAGATTCAAGGACCACTGCCTGCTTCCAGTGGAATTCCTCACCAACCGTAATCCATACCAATTCTACGGGTGGCTTTAAAGCATCCTCCCCCACACAGATCCATGGGTTGAAAGGATGACTTATAGATGACGTGTGATCATCAGAACAGAGAAAAAGCCCTACCAGATTCCCTATCATAGAAATTATAGATGGATTCTGAAATTGAAAAGGAAGATGGGGAGACATACCCAGGTTGCGATAGAGGGTGAATCCATATTCATGCAAAGATCAAAAGTCCATCGAAGAACAAATAATCGGCATCCACAGCATCGATGAGGATCCCTAGACCAAGCGCATACCAAATATTCCTCCGAGCAGAATCATATCAGCAGATGATGCTTGTCAAGCAAACCCACCACCGCGTGATGCTGTAGGTCCCATTTACTGAACATGATTCTATCAAACTCATAAACTGAGGACCTTTGGTGATTGAATCGAGCCACCAGGGTCATGTTTAGGAGTCTCAATGCCTTAGAGAACTCCAAAAGTGAAAACAAGAGTTTAGGATCGTCGAGATGCATATCTGGAACCTTAGGTCTCAAAGAAATCGAATTAAATTTAGGGATAATGCTATGGTTAGAGAAAGGTACAAACATCGCCCCTGGATTTGAAGGTCGTGGAAGCAGAACCCCACCCCCCCCACCTCCAGGAAGGGGGGGAATTCATCTACACCCATGAACTAGGGTTCGTTGAAAAAATCTATCACTGAGATCTATATTTATACTCAGAGTAGTTTATATGGCGATTTTTACTTGAGTTTTAATGATTCAAATTATGCTCAATATAATATTATTTTACATCTTGAACCTATCAAATATAAAGCATCTACAAGAACCTTCTCTTATTTTTTGGTATTTATTTTGAGAGAGATATCTATGAGTATAATGAAACACCTATAGGATCACCCATTACACTATTTTACCTTCATTTAAAAGTTAATTTTGTCAAATTTGGGTTTTCTCAAAAAGTGTAAAAAAAATTTCATGAATGATTCTTGTGATTAGTTTTATTTCTGAGCATAAAAATTTACTGGAAGACTATGAGGGAGATATTTTTTTATCACATGATCATCATTTATTTGAAAATACTAAGATAGTTAATTTGAGTGATTAATGTTTTAATCTACTTGATGAGTCATTTGAGCGGTTCCTTGAAGATAAAGGGTGCTTCATAGGGAATATTTTGGTTGGTGAAAATTTATTAGTTTGCTTTATTTTGTCTTAGTTCCCAAAATTCTCAATTATATATAATAAATAAATGGTAAAACCACATATAGTGGTTACTACTTAGTAAACCACACCCTCTAAGTGATTGTGGTTAGTTTTTAGTGGATTCTGACAGGGGATGTAAATGACAGTGTTTCATATGAGTCAAAACATTGTTTTATCACTGTTAATAAATCTATTTTTGATCTTCAATAATGTTTAATTAATGATTTAAAATTTAGTTCTTCAATGGATTCAACCTGTGGTTTTTTTTGTTCTTACATATTGTCATGAGTTTTTGGAAAAAAGTGATGCTTTCATTTCCTTATTTTTTTTTCTTTTAGTTATAACATATTTTCTCTCTTGGTTTTTGAATTTCAAAAATGATGTCATTGGTGTTAATATAGGATAACAATTTATTTCTCTTATCAAATAACAATAGTTTTCATGAAATCACTGGAAATGAAATCATCATTAATAAGGTAAATTAATTATTCTTATATATCTTTTTTCTACTGTATTACAATGTAATGGAGTGAAAAATTCACTACTCTGCTGCTACTGGTGATTCACCAAAACAGTGACTCATCGATTTGATAGTGGTAGAGATTCATTGATGTTTTTGGTGTTTCAGTTATACATGGTGGATTATTGTTGAAAGTTGTTATGGTTAGATTTTTAATTCAAGAACTATTAGAAATTATGTGTGGGTTGGATAATTACCAAATTCCAGGATATAGGATTTTAAATGAATTTATTTTTATGGGAACTTCTAAATTGGTTATTAGCATGAATTTGTCTTCTCTATTGTATATATAATTAGAACACATTTTCAGAATTCCTCACACCCAATTAAAAGTGTAATAATTGTTTAAATGAAAATTTTAGAGCTTAATTGAAGAATTTATATTCACTAGATTTAATGAAAAAACATGTGAATCTAATGTAAATTGATTGTTGTTGAAATCACCCACATTGAAATTCACTATGACCCTCGTACATGTCATTATTTTGCAGAATTGAAAATTTATTTCGAGCATAAAATGTCCAAGTGTTTTTTCTCCACCATATAATTTATCAATTGGGGAAACGATGGGTTTCATGTGGGGGTATACTTATTCTGAACAATTTTTTTCTTTAATGTAAGATCCTAAATTTTATCAACAAATAAAATTTTCCATTGTACAAAAGGCCAAAATTTTCAAATTCCTATGTTTGATTCTGCATTTAAATTGCATATTTGCAAATGAATTATACATAATATTTATTGAGGTATGCATTAATTATAAAATTTTTTAGTATGAATGATTGCAGGGTTAAGCTTATTATTTCCCTTATTAATTAGTTTTTAGTAATTGATAATGATAGTGATATCGGATACATGTGTGTGGAATTATGACCATGACCTTAAGAAACATGAATATTGAACTTGTTCCTAGGGGTCTCTCTTTTAATTATTAAAAAACATTAGTGATCCATGTGAATTAGTATTGATATAAATAGATTGAAACTGCAGTAAAATAGACATTTGGGAATCTACTATAAACCTATGAGACACTAGGTAGAGTGTGTATGAGTAAGCCCTTTGTGCAAATCCCATAATTGTATATACACAATGATTAGCACATGTTATATGGATGGGAATCATTTAACAAAATCAATAAAGTTCCAAGTTTTCAAAAATTATTTTATTAAGGTGGGGGGAATTTTGAACACGAGATGCAGATGGAGAAAATTCATTTATGTGAAAATGATTTAGTTGTATTAAAAAAGATATTCATAAAAATAAATGTAATTTTTTCCTTTCAAAACCAAAGAGAATTTCAATGTATAAGGTGATTTTTGTTATGTTTTTAAGACTAGTTATATTTATCCGTTTATCACTACTATATTTAGAACTTGGGTTTGAATTGAATTAAGTCAGAATGAAGCTTCATATATGTGGCACGAAATCCATAGATGTAGATAATTCATTTCTTCCTTGATCACCCAATGAGATTTTGATTTATGAAATAATTCTTTTAAAACATTCCATTTATAAGTCTGATACTCATTTTCTTTTCCTCTCTTCTTAATCTTCTAAATGGGCATGATCTTGAGTTATTTTTAATAAAAAAAATTTTATATTTTTCAAAATAATAAAAATCAAGGTATTTATTGAGGAGAATCACTGAATATGTGTGTGGGAATTTTATATCGCCTTAAAATCTAGTAATTTGTTATAAATATTATTGTTCTGTTTTAAGACATTTATATTATAAAATTTTCTATTTTTTTAATTAATTTCACTATATTAATTTTATAATATAATTTGTGAATTAATCCATTTTTATAAAAAAAATCATATTTTTCTATTCAAATTATTATTTATGTCTTTATGGGTTCTATTTAATAATGTATAATATAAATTTTAATTTCTTCTATTTTAATTGTGACTAATAGTATTTATTTTAATAATTTTCAAATTAAAACATAATTTTAGTTAATATTTATTTTATTTAATTATTAATAATTTTATTTTGATTTATTAATTTTTTTAACATTATTTAATCAATTTTATTTAATGAGATTACAAAAATTAATTTAATTATTTATTATTAATGTTTAATTATCTTAAAAATCAAATATCAAATTAGTCAATTGTTCTACTTTTTGAATTTAGATAGTTTTTTATTTAAGTTTAATTATAGTTCTCTATATTGAATTTATTAATTAGTTAAATGTTTTCATTTTTATAGATTAATTTTTTTGTTTATGTTTTCTTTAGTAAATTAATATAATTATGTTTTAAAATTTATATTTCTTTTTTAATAATAGTTTTATTCACATAGTGTTTAATTGATTTATTTTTTATATTGTAATTAAATGATTGAGACACCACCAAATTAGTCATCATTGGAAATTTTCCAACAGTGCCTCAACCATTGTAATTATTTTTAAATACTCATCCAATGGTGATTCAGTTGCTACAACCAGGGCGTCCACCTCTATGAGATACCACCAACTTCACAGGTAACACACTTTCATGCTTGATATTACGCTGCCATCAAAACACCTCTGGTGACACAGTTTGGCACCAACATATATTTCCTGCCTCAGCTAGCACTTGCATTATAGTGTCAAGTTAAGACACTTCTAGAATTCTTCATCTGATGAAAAAAATGAACCTTCAGTCCCAGTTATGAAAAACAACCCAAGAAAGATTCATCCATGACTCACTGTCACCTTGACACACTGCAAGAGGAATAATACAATATCACTGTGATCTACCACCAAATATCAGAGGTCATATGAAATCAAGCCTCCACCGAACAATGATATGAGCTTCCAGATCTGAAATGTTATGGATTTGGATAGTTGGAGCTACAAAATAAGGTAGATTTTTATTGTTGTCTCCTTATACTTCCATCTTATATTGAAGATAAGGATCCATTGTCTTCATCACTTGAACCGATAAAGCTGTTGATGTTGGTCGCCATCAGATCTAGGGACCACTCCACCTTTTGGAGAAGTTGTGGATGCCAAGTAGGAGTCCAGATGAGACAAGGAGGGGATTTAGATATTTACATCCACTACTTGAACAGTCACTTTTATGGGAAGAAGATGGCCTATTAGGTGGTCAGCCTCCACCTAGAACTGGTTATTGTGCTAGATGGGAGGAGAGTCATGGTCGAAGTCCTGGCTTACCGAAGCCTTGATGTGGATAAGTGCGGGATATGGGAGATTAAAAGAATGATTAAAAATATAAATATAAAAAAATTATCATAATAATAATTAAACAATTTATGTAATAATATTAATAATAATTAATAAATTTTTAAAATAAACTAGACTAATTAAAATACTAAATAGAAATAATGATTAATAAATTAATTTAACATCATAAATTTATATTTTTTGTAATGTTAATTAATTATGTAAATATATTTTTATTAATTATTTTAATACTATTAGTGTATGTATTTATTTCCCTCTTATGAACTATTCAGTTACACACCCAACCCATAATAACCTCAATATTCAAAGGACCACCTTAATCAGTTAGTGAGAGGGTTTTGTTATTTTTTGTGGAATTGCAGCATATGTAGTTATATGTTCGAGGATTTAGGAGTACACGAACTGAATTTAGTGGACGATATTGTTGATAAAAGGCTTGATGATAGAGGACATAAAAATATTCTATGGACACATTTTTCCTACACTACATTCATTCAAGACATAATAAAGAGTACAAGAAGGATGTCCAAAAGACTTCTTATAGGTAGAGACCTAGAGAAATTAGAGAGAAGTAGATCAACGGTATAAGATTGAGAGGGGTATTTCTTCTCTTTTCCATTTCAATTTCTCTAATATATAATTGAACCATTTCAATTAAATTTTTTGAATATGATTATTGGAATAATTTAATTCCCTTAGGGGTATAATTTCTCTAGATTAATTTTCTACTTCATTGTTTAATTTTTTTAACCATGAATTAGAATTAACTAGTGAGATTGATTCTAATTCATAATTCATAATTTTTTTTCTCACATTTTTTTGATTTCAACCCTTCAAGATCAATTAGTGAGATTGATTTTAAATTAATGTCATGAAATTTTTAATTAAAATAAATTAGTAACTATTGGATAGATGGTTAATGATGGTAATATCATCATTTTTCATTTCCTATCAATATATCCTGATGTTGTGAACATCAAGATTGATTAACGATTGAGTTTAATCTCCTAGAAATGGAGGTAAACATTTATATTTCAATGGATATAGAATCAATTTATTTTTATGTAAAGAAGTTATTTTCATTCAACTTGAAGATTTTAGTAACCCTGAGAATTTTATTGATTTTTAAATCTTTAATTTTATCATTTCTGTTGAACATGATCCATTTTGTAACACTTTTATCAACATAATTACCTTATCATAGTTTATAATAACTTCAATACATCAAATTATATAATTAAATTAGAAAATGTAAAAGTTTAAAAAGAAAATCCACCCACTATTAATCACAATGAAGTTTTTTAGAAAATTATTGGTCACTCAAACTCATTTTTCCCTTCCATGTGGGTTAGAACCTACATACCACAATTTAGTAGTTAGTATGAGATATATATTTTTATTCTTTGACAAAAATATAATGAAGATTTAATGAAGCTATAATATTTTTAATTTTACATCCCCGATACACCGGGGAAAGGGAGTGACATCACATGTTCATTGAACATGAATCATCCAACCCATGTCATGAAAGAATAATTAGAAGAGTGAAACTTGATGGATATTTTATCAAAGATGAATATTGGATTTTGGGAATCGGGAAAATGTTTTCAGGGATAGTTATTAGTTTAAGTATTCTTTTAATAGCATATTTTATTAGGAATAATACATTGATGAACAATTCTACAGCATTTGGAACTCTATGTATGATGGGGGAGACTCTTGCTGAGCGGTCATTATCTACGGAGGGTATCCTATGTTTTTAGAACCAATATATCATTCGTTTTAGAATTAATAAAGATGTGATGGGGGGTTTCTGTATTTCCATGTGGGTTGTCCACCTAGGGACCACAAATATGTTCTAAGATATGCAGTCATGAATTTGGTGGCCAGTTATGAGATGGGAAATTGTTCATTTTGTCTCTCATTTATATCTGTGTCAACTTGTCAATATTGAGCATTATAGATCATTGGGTTTACTTTAACCACTTCCATTACAAACTTGTATGTGAGATGAGATATCATGGGACTTTATAGTTTGGTTTCCACTTACTAAGAGGATATATAATGTGATATGGTTTGGGATTGATAGGTTGGATAAATTTTGTCACATCATACACATTTATGATAAAAAAAAATTTGAGGAGTTTTGAGATCTGTATGTGAAAGAAATGGTTCATTTTCAAGGATTTACGTCTACTATAGTCTCTAATAATGATCCATTTATTACATATTTATTTTGGGGAGGCTTTATTGAGGCACTGGGATCCCATGATTGTTTGATTATGGAATACCACTCATATTCAATTTCCAAGATATAAAGAGATATATAGATTCATGGGGATATTAATAATTCTTTCATTATATAATTTTGTGGGGATTGAGTTGACTATTTAGGGATGTTTTACTTTTATTATAAAAACAATTACCATTCTATGATCAATATGGCTCCTTCTATTGCATTATATAGGCAACCATTAAAATCTCCAGTGTAATGGTCCACGATAGATGAATGTTATTTGGTTGGAAGGATCATGGATAAAGAGACTCTTTCTAAAAATTTCATTAGAGCACACCTCCATGTGTTTCATTAGAAAAATGATGTTTCATTGTTTCCCTAGGTTCACTCTTTCTAAAGGTGGACAACATTCATCACATTCTCAGTGATGTTGTCTCCATGATCAATGTGTGAAGATGGGGTGATGGTTCTTCCTTAAATGGATTTCTCCTTGGAATTAATCTACTAGAATGAATCTCCCTTGGAGATTTATATGGGTTCATGAAACTAATTATTGATGGCATCTATTTGTGGACGCAGAATAATTACACTTCCTTTATTAGGAAATTCCAGTGTTCTTGACCGACCAATAACCTTATGTCATGGGAGTAGTCGTGTAGGGAATCACTTGCATATCTGGACGCTATAATATTGGTCACATGTATTCTTCCTCATAAGAGGTCATATCATGGAAGAATATCTGACATAGAACTTGAGGCATCCTATGTCGGTTATGGGGTAACTGACACCAAAGGCAAGCCTTCATAGGTTTTCCTAAGGTATCCCATTTTTAACATGAGGTATTAGTGTAGTGGGTGGAAAGTTTAACATCTTGCTGAGATAGAGTGAATCTAATAATAATTACCAATGGCGGAAGATCAAATATGTTCATCCCTAAGAGGGAGAAGCTAGAAATTTTAACAAATGAGTGGATCTGAATTCCTAAGTAGAAAGACATGGTTTCGTGTCTCCCATAAAGGGAAGATGTCACACCATGAAGGCTAATCTAGAAACTATTGGAGGGGGATATTGGAGGTTCACCCCTAGGAGGGGGACACCATGTTCTACAATTGGTTGGGATTAAAACATTGGTGCATGTTCAATGAATCTTATTTGGTAGATAGATAATAAATGACACATATTCTGATGGATGATGTTGGTATTATGTATCGAAGATGGCTGGATGTTTCTTGGTGCAGGGACGGGCGGATGGGAAATACATGTAAGAATCACCAAGATGGGTGGAATGGCCCTATATTGATGTGGTGGAACATGTATGAATAAATATGGGCTATGAACAGATTTGATGAAATTAATGGATTATATGGATTTTGAGGGAGTTTTGATTGAACCTGAAAGAGGATTTCTACGTATCCCTATTAGTTGGGTGTGAAATTCCATATAGTTATTGAGGGGTATTTGGGGATAACACATATTGAGGATGCCAGTGGAGAATATGGTTGTGGATTATGCATGGAAGTTTCCCATTGAATGTAGGGTTATGGATTATGAGTATGAATAACCCTGGGTGTTGAATAAATGTTGTGGTCACTAATAAACTCTAAAACTGAATGAGTTATACTCAGTGTGACCAAAAAGATGAACTAGAAGACTAGATGGGCAAGTCATGAATGATGCGGAAAAGAGAGATGGTGAGGGGATTACACTTGGAAGCTACCCATGGAGGATCTAATTCCATGATTGGAGGATCTCAATCTTTTAGAGTGGGGCTTACACGTGGATGTGACCCATGGTGACAAATATCTATGGGAGTGGGAAAAGGTGTTGGAAGAATTAGAAATGGAAATGTTCTTGATTCTCATCCCTTCTCTGAGCTTCATGTGTGGAGGATGAAAGGATGAGCAAGGGTGATGCCTCATATTAGAAAGGATAGGATCTAACTCTAGGATGGATACCTAGGAGGATATCCATCCTTCTAAGAGGGCATATAGGATGTTTTTTCATGTGAGTAGGATCTCATTAAATGTCAATCATACATAGAGACACCTATAGAATCAGTACAAGGAGAGGTAACAGTTTGACTTCATCTGTTGAATATGTTTGGTGCTAGGTAGTTTTACATCATGTAGCTCAAATGTAGGGGACTCACTTTTCACACATCAGTCCAACATAACTATAACACATATAGCCTTGAGAAGATAATGGATTCAAAAATTATAGGTCAGCACGATGGGGAGGAATGGTCACTCACGCTGTCCATGATGGCGTACCTATGCTAAAAATCAAGAGGCATTAGAATACCAAAACTGGAAATAAAAAGATAAGATGAAAATATTGGGGAAACCCTGAGTGGGGCCTTGAAATCAATACATGTGAGTTGGGAAGGCTATGTAGAAGAGTTGCATGCTATACATGGGAGTTGTGTGTAAGGGGGGCTCAGACATGGGGCATTGGTGTAAAGGCAACCCATAGATCATCATGGAAGGGGTTCACAAGAGGATTAGTTGAGTGAAAAAATGGGTTTGAATGAGGTAGTATGTGTCTGCAACAGTACTACATCACATATACTTCACATATGTTAAAAATAAAAGAGTTATGTTCAAGACACGGTGGGCCCACATGAAGGAGGACCCCCAGGGATCTTTCTATGCAAAATATTTTACCTTGAGGGTTCCAAGGTGTGAAAACTATCATAGAATATTTTTCTAATGCGTAGAAGAGTTAAACATCGACATCCATACGATCACCCGGAAAAAGGTGGGGTGAACATCAATATATAAAAAATTTAATTGTTGTCGGCATGAACTATAATGGGTATGTAAAAGGGTTCCAACATAGCTGGAGCTTCGAAATTTATTGGAAGATGGTTAAATGGACCAATTGGATGCCACATTGGGCATGTAATAGGCTTATGGGCAGACTTATCACTTGTTCACACACTTTAAATCTTATGAAAATATCCCTTGGGATTCCCAATATTTTTCAATTGAGTCGAAGGGTGACTTTGTTTTTATTGAAATATGTTTTTTATGGATCTATACAAAATTCATCCCAAAAAAATCCTCCTTCAGAATCTGGGCTGAAAGGGGGCCAAAAGGTTGGGTTCTGAGTGAAACAGGGAAGGTAGGGGACATTCAATAGAGGCAAGCGCAAACAACCAAACATTTTCTTATTAGTTATTTTATGTGTGGTCAGGGGATAAGGTACACACTAAAAAATATGTAGGGGGATATGCATAATACTTTGACATTCCACATCATAGATTCTTGTTCTCTTGTATGAAAAAGTATTCTCTTTCTTTGGGGAAAATTGAAACAAATTCACTTCCTTATGTTCATCCACTAATCTCTTATGTGCCTCCACAATTGCATAGATTCTCAGGAACCCTCAAATGCATCATACCATGAGGGTAATATCATACATTATGTTTCTCTTGGGCATGTTAATGTATTCATCGATGAATAATCTCTTGAGTGAAAACTTCTCATTGTGTAATTTTAGTATTCATGATGAAGCACTCATCCAAAGATTCGAAACAGAATTCCCATGATCATGTACACAAGTGAAGATAGTCTTTAGGGATAAAACATCGATGTTCTTACCCACATCCTAAGGGATCAGTAGGAGATGGTGGTATATGTCCTTATTATGAAGACCATGATCATTAAAGGAGGTGATCTGGAGGGATAAGAGTTCCCCACTAATTACACTAGCACCTTCCAAATTAGTTTGAGGGATGAAAGTGTCGGTAGGCTAGAATAAGACCTAAGGTCTGGGGAAACATCATATGTGAATGGCCATGGTTGTACTGGGTATGCTGAAAATGTTGGAATTCAGAATAGATCTTCACAACAACGGTCTCTATGAACCCATATAGATGTCACAGTTCCATCTAAAATATCAATATGAGCTACTGTTAGAGCTTTTCATTAGATGGTCTCCCGACACAAACACATTTCACCACCACCATGGCTAGGTCGGGATCAACATGTTGGACATTAAATACATTGGATTCATTCCCCTATAGTGTTTAAAATATGATGAGTTCCATAAACTGTTCAATACCTTGGTAGATAGTGAATGTAATACAATCCTAATGTGGAAACTATTGGATGTGGTGAATGAAAAAATGAGGATTAAGTACATCAGGAAGGACATCCCATTCCCAGAGTGGTTCGACCTATTCACTATGAAGGACGAGAGGTTAATGATGCCAGGAAAAGGGATGCACTATCCAAATGTGTCACAGAGGGGAAAGGAGGTATTATACTGGGTGATACCTGAAGTAGGACAATATCAAATCAGGTGGGTACAACAAGGATGAGATATGTGACCCAATGGTTTTATAAGTCTCATCTATTTATTCTTTCTTGAGTGTGTGGCTATTAGTAGTGATAGAAATGAGATTTGGGGTCCACCCATGGACCTTGGTGATGGAAGGGATCATGGTACCTTACACTATGTTCATCCTAGCACTTGTTGTCATGGAATTTCATTAAAAAATTCTTTGATGCATTTTGAGGGGAATCAATCCCTTGAAAATAAACTAGCCATTTCAGATCCTACATGGCTGGATTACTGAAAACTTTGGAAGATATGGTTTTCCAAACACCACTCATTTTTTAGGTTTTGACCTATGACCATCCCTTTTGAACTTTACTGTGGTTCATCCACTGACACTCTGTAATGAAGTAGTTGTAATCCTCATTGAAAACTGAAAATATTTCAATTTCCAACCCTTCATCACTTTAGTATTCCATATGGTGCTTACCATGAGAGGATATTGAGTTTATAGGGATTACTTACACTGATTTAAGAGAGGTGTTCTAGGATCTCAGTTTGATTTTTAGGACATTACCAAACAATATCTGTAATATCACTACATCAGAAAGTTCAGATGCCTTCAATGGGTGAAGAAGAAAGTGTATACAAAGGTTTGTGAAGAACAACACCCCTATATCCTTCATCAGATCTGGTTCATTGTGATTATTGTTGGATTTGGTGAAACTATCATGATTCCTCTTACTTACTTAGATGTCATCTTATCAATGGAATATTCCTGAAACAAGGTGTTATAATATCCAAATAAAATCATTTGAAGACACATTAGGATGATTGAAGCAATGAGCATAGAGCCATATCATCATGAAGGAAGTTAGGCTGCCACCCAGGATGAAATCCCAGCGGAAATCCAAGCAATTAGGGGATCACAAACTATAATTGTGGTAGAGCGGACATCACAAGGTGTGGACCCATCTGAGCCTTCTGAAGAGGGGTTGTCCCAAAATCTACCTTGAGAAAAATTCAAATAATATTATATAAACTAGATAAGGATTCTATTGTAACTTTTTTTCGAAGTCTTTTTGTCGATCCTTTAGTCTTCGTGGAGAATAGTGTTAAAATCACTATCTCTTAATGTCCTCAGATGGAGGATGAAGCACAGTGGGATTGAATTATCAAAGTTAGGGTGTATTTGGGTGGAATTTATGGTTATCATTCAATAGAGGAATGAGTACTTGATAGTGATAGATTTATATGCATGCTAGAGGGGAAATATGAGTAATCTACCACCCTAGTGATGGTGATGCTCGACCAAGAGTCTTACATAGTGGAATCATCACATGAGGATGAAAAGAGAGGAAGAATAAGAATAAGAAGATGAAAAGGTTTAGGAAAAAGGATGAATAAGAGGAAGATAAAGAATATGGGGGAACACAAGGGAAGGATGATCATCATAGGATCCCCTAGGAGTGTGGTGAGATCATGGGATTCGAAGAAGAATTGGTTGACTATATCAAGGTAATCCCTAATGTAATCCTCTCTTTGATCCCTCCCATTATCCTTGTAGGTACAAAAACAAAAAATTATCTTTAATAAGAGGCTCTCTATACTAAACAAGGGGTCACCATACTAGAGGTTCAAAAACCTCCACCATGTGAAATGGAACGTGATCTAGGACCTACACCAAGGGCCGACAAATGTAATGAGTTAGTTGTAGATAAGGTGGCTTGTTTTTGACCCACTGAGAAGGTTGGGATGGTAATATCGGAACCCAAATTCATTCCTATATTCTACGTGGGGCCACATCCTAATATTCCCATTATGGTAATCATTGAAGAGACTTTTATTTTAAAGAACATAATTGGAATTCCACCTTCGTGTAAAAGAAAACCCTATAATGTCTGGCCATAATCAGGTTTCCACATCATTTAATCATCCATTTATACCCACCATACATTGATTCCACTCAATAGCCACAAGGAGGTCTAGTGCCGATCATCGACATACTATGTGGTGAGGGATATGTATTTGTGGAAGTCCCTAAAATGTCCAAAGATCTCGAACCAGTGTCACTCATCTCCTATAAGTCTAATATTTTAGAAATTCATGCATGTGATTAGCTATTAGAATTGATTGAGGTGTGTTGTTCCATACAATGTTCAGAATATTAGAAGACTGAAAATATTATGGAACAAAGGCATCTAGTGGATTTCTTCTCATGATCACCCCGTTCATGGGGACATGATCATCCATGATAAGTCATCCTTAGATTCTGACGTGCATGCAACTACAGCCATAGGGTATGACACTGAAGGAGTGGAATTAGAGGACGGAAGGGTTGTGAATGTTGAAGAGGAATAATCACACAAATATGTCCGACAAAATGAAATAGAGACTAGTATCTCATAGATTATAGGAGAAGAAGATCATACTACTAAACTCTTTTATTCATTCTTAAAATATGTGCCCATAGATCATGAGGATCTAGAAGACTTTGACAGAAAGATATCCAAGGATAATGTTACCATCTAGTGCATGGAATGGACGTGTAGTCAATATTTCATTGATCAATCTCTAGAGTCACAAATAGTGATCCATATGGGTTCTCTTCAGTATTTTTTTCACAAACAATTAGTTTGAGGGTAGATATTTGAAATCTGCACATGCTTGTAGGCAACTACCTCGCTAAAAATTATTATTGGGGATATAGAACCTGGATGTTCCTCGGCTCTAGGAGAAATATCATAGTATTCATAATAATTGGGAATACACCTAGTATATTCAACACCTTATGGGGAAACCAAGTGACAGTACTACATTCCCCATATCTTATACATGAATCATCGCCAATCTGAGGGCTGCAATGGAGGAGGATAAGGACAAAATAAAACAACCACCACTAACATTTCCAACCTACATGCTGAGTGAATACAAGAACATGAATGAGATGGTAGTATTTTTCAAGTTTCCATTGATAAGGAATAAGATCATGCGAGGAGACAACGAGTCCTGAAGGATATACACCAAATGCTGGATGAACTGAAGTGCTCTATCAATGGAGCAGAGCTATAAGGGTTGTTTTTCCAAAATCATTATTTTGACTTGTCTGTTTTCATTGAAACATCCTATATATGTGGACACATTTTTTCTTTATTTCTCTACCACAATTCAATTATACATTTTTTATAACTTATGAAAAATACCTATGATCACATGGGTCATGGACGGTTTGAGAAACACATGATGATCTCAAATTTGTTCACTTTTTATTAGAGAGTCGGATAAAGACTAAACACTCATGTTCTTCAATTATTTACTGACAACTGGGAGTGTTTGGGATGTGGGAGGATATAGATGGATAATAGGTATTTGGAAGTACCCAACATACATTTTTCAATGAGTCCTAGTGGTTGAATATGATAATTCCATGGGTGTTTTACTCTATCTAGATGAAGGGGAATGAGAACCGTTAATAAAATTTCTCAAAATTTAGAACAAAAGGGTGGTGGAATCCAAATATAGCAAAACTAATGAACATTTCTGAAACATGGTATCTAAATTTCTTACCCTGAAATGGGAAAAAATTAACAAGGGTCCACCACTGACCTTTTTCGAAACACTGAATCTGTCTAGGAATGTCATAAAAAATCATATATAATATTGGACCAGGATTATATGTGGGCCTTTTCCAGACACAATTCCGTTAAGTGATTCCCTTAAGATGTGTAAGAGGATAAGGAACCAAATGAGTGGAATACAATGCATGAGAATGGAGTTATTTACTATTCTTATGGATTCCAACACTCTCAAAATTACACAACCATATATTGGAAAACCTTTGTGTTAGTGAATTGGTCTGAACAAGTATCCCACTTATCTCTTAGGGAAGCTCCATATCATATGTAGAGTGAAAACAGATGATACAAACAATGTAGTAGATTACCATCATTAAGGGAGATGGACTCTTAGGAGAGCAATAAGTATAATTCATGCGTACATTTTATAGTATTTAAAAGTATTTATTTGTGTACTAAAATGAATATTATTTCCAAATTTTGGATAATTAAATCATTTGGTGTTCTTTGGATGGAGACAAAAAAATAATAAATAATGGAAAAAAGGAAGAGATTGGGGCAAAATAGACATTCTCTCTATGAGCAAAGCAAAGCATAATGACACCAGATTTTTGAGAAAAATTCATTGAGCACTTCTATGAAACTAAACCTAAGAAACCATAGAAATATGAGATTACAGAGCATAAAAATGAACTAAAAATTAATAATCTTTAGTAAATGATATATAGTTTAAGTTCATGACATATTGCAGACTGTGATACCATGTTGTGAAATTACATATCGCGAAGCTATTACACATCGTGATCCACAGTTACATGTCATGACATGAGTCAATGGTCAATCTCTTCAAATGAGATTCACACAAATCAGGAAGGAACATAACTAAATTAAGATCCATCTTTTACGATGTGTAATAACATTACACGTTGTGACTGAGGTCATACAAAACCCAATTGATGCCTATAAATAGAGGTGTCTACTACTGCTATGAGGAATTATGTGTTAGAGATAGACATTCAGATAGAGAATATACATTGTACAAGTCCCTCACTGATTCATCTTTATTTTCACTATTAATTCCTTTTATTTTTTTGTTACATTGTATTTTCTCATCATTTGGATGAGGTGGTAATACCTCCATGTGATAGGGTGATGTAAATGTAGTGGGAAGGTGTGTTTAATTTAATTATTTTTAATTCTTGAATAAGGTTTTCTATATTTCATCAATTAATTTCCAATCCTTTCATTTTTATTTTATCATGAAGATCGATAATCAAATCTAAAAGGAACAAAAAAAATTTAAAACTGATAAACCTAAATAATGAATGAACATTTTAAAATTTAGGGGAAATTAGGTTCAAATATGGTATTAGGAAAAACATAATGTGATGAAATCCTAAACTACCAGACCAAGGGAAATAGGGTATTGTCATGTTGAGGATGAGATACAATTACCATTGGATACTCCTCACTCCAACTCTTTCAAAAGTCATTAATCAACCTATTTTCCAAAATCCAACTTCTACTAAACCCTGAAATTAAATTACCCCAACACACATTCCAAATCTAATCACAAACCAAACAATCTTAATTGAATTTAACTTTTCCTTTTAAACAATTAAATTAAACCAAATATTTCTTATCTCTTTCTCAAAGATAATAAAATTAAATGTTTTAAATATATAATTAATCTAAATTCAGTTTCCATGTGGGTTAGATCCTGAATATTCCTAAAACTACATTTCAAATAATTAAGTATCATAGATTGGGTTTTAAAAAAATTACATAGTGTCGTAGGGAACAAACAATGCCATGTCTTCTTATCAGTGATTGTATGTGATGCATTAATTTTTTTTACAAAATGCTAATATGGATTACATATGCGCAGTTTAATATCATATGGTGAGGAAAACTAATGGAATAGTTTAACATCATGTGGTCATGATGTTTCCTACGGTTTTACATCTTGTAACTGGGATGCCGCATATATTTTAATGTCATACTTCTTGGACCCCGAAAAATAGTTTGAATTCATTTTTATGTACTAATAATGTCCATTACTAGAATAATGTTGTGGTATGGAAGAAATGAAGCCAACATAAATGAGCGAAGGAGTCTTGCACATCCCAAAAGAATCAGAGAACATATGTGGTAGAGGAATACATTATGTGGCGAGAGAAAAACCCAGCGTGAATAAGAGATAAAAAATAACATGTTTCATACCATATATCCTTGTGTGGATCCTTGTTTAAGGTCATAGAGTTTGGACACATGATCACTTTTATGGATCAACCACCTGGGTACCTAGACTATAATAATTATTAAGCCCATGTGAGCCATGCTCAGTGTGGGAATCCAGGAATGGTATAGGGGTTACCTGATATGTGTGAGTAAACATTAAGGTTGACACATAGAGTTAAATCCTAGCATTATAAAAGTACATAGAAAGGTTGTAAGTTAAAACTTTAAAGGTTAGTGTGGAGGTTTTATTTGTTAGAATGGCTCAACTATTGAGCATGTTCAAAAATAAGGTAACCAAACCATACCAATCAAGATTGGGGTGAGAGAATGAAGGACAACTAATGACTAGTGTTGAAACACATAATCCACTATAGTTTACTCAAAATTTATTTGGGTATTGGTTGATAATGGGAGGTGAGACTATGATGGAATTAGACCATCACTATTAGGGGGTATGAGTGGATGTGAATGATGGATTAAATATGAATCCATAATGGCTCAAAGTGATGAATGGTAGTATTAGGGAGTGGGAATCAAACCCAGGATTTGCAGATCATTTAAGATCATATTTCATGGATAGTATTACACAGTTTAAAGTCATACTACAAGTATTATAAGAGAAATGTTCATTAGAAGGGTATATATACGAAACAAAATAGATAAAACCCAATTTGAATAAGGTATTTGGATCCCACACACCGCATTGATATCGTAATATGATATTAACATTGTTTATATTCATCGACCTTGGGTCGTAATTGAGGATGGGGGGCTGATGGTTTGAAGGAGTTTGAGGATGTACCTATAGACAAATTTTTTTGGCATCACCACATATTCCATGAGGATGGGAATCAATATCTACATAGTTCTATATATCCCATTAATTTATTTCCCATGTGTTGTGGAAAAAGGTAAGCTGGTGTGAAAGAATGAAACATCAGGGGTGGACCCAAGATTAAATATTTGGGCGTCACTACGTATCTTGCCAAAAAAAGAATCAAGACACATGTTTCTCGTGAGTACAAGGTGGTAAATGGCCAATAATATCAAGGTAAATCTCCTATAGTGAGGTAACTAATGCATCACATGATTATCATGAGGAATTATTAGATTTTTCATGCATTTTTTCTATTTATTGTCATGTGTTGAAGAGATTAGTTCTTATTTTAATGTTATAGAATTAAGATCATGAGGGATAGTATCTCTAATAGACATGTGTAGTGTGTCCTTATAACATACCTAATGTGAATGAGGACCATGGAGGAGAAATTCCATATGAAACATCGCAGAAGTGAGCTACATATAGTTAAATGTATTGATTCTTGGACTAAGATCATAGTTTAAAGTCATCGAGTTTGGACCTTGGGTTGGAGGCTCCCCAAAATAGGTATATGTGGTGTATTTAAGTAATGAATCTGACATGAAAGGGAACTAGGATTCCTCATGACACACCAAATTTTAATGTAGGGTCCTATTTTGAGATCAACCATGAAAACATAAAATGGCTTCGATGAAAGGAACATCTAATGTGAGTTATCCAAGAAGTCTCATGTTATATGAATGGGGCCTAAGGGTGAAACAAAAGGGTAGATGGATTTGTGGTTGGGCCCAATGGGTGGGTGTTTGGGAGTCACTACATATCCCATAAGTATGAGAATCAATCTATACATAGATTTTGAAATCCCACGCAGTTTAACATCATGTGGTGATGATGTGGGAGACCCCTCATGAAAGGGGGGAAATGTTGGGGTTGGTCCTGAGGTTGATGATCTGTGAAAAAATATGTATCCCATGATAGTGGGAATTAATAAACACGTACTTTTTGCAATAGGATCTCTCTGTATAGATCTTATATGTACATATGGAGATAGGAATTTATTTTATTTGTATATTTTTGTGTTGCTGGACCAAGAAGGAAAATTTGATCATCACTATGTATCTTGTGTATATAGTGATTAATACATATATAGTTACTGACATGTGGGATGATATGTGTACATTTAAAAAGGTTGTGTTCTCTCAGGCAAGAACACCACAATTTTTTTCCATTTTTCTCATGTGGCCAAGATGATGATGTCTCACTTTATGTGTGTGTGACATGATCAGTCTATGCAGTTTAACATCGTACAATAAGGATGTTGAGTGTAAAATAGTTTATCATCATGAAAATAGGAAATTAGGGGGAGAGATGTTCCAAAGGATAAGTTAATAGAGCATCAAACTTAACCTGATGTGAATGAGGAACATGTAGTCCAACGCCATACCATGCACTCCAAAGGAAAACCTACACACAGTTTATAGTCATGATGTATGGACTTAGGATCCTTGTTTAAAATTGTGTTCTAGGGAAATTGGGTAATATTATTTTTATGGTTTTTTAGAAAGGAACATCGATGATATATATATTTATGTCATACATCTAATACATCGAGGCTATGAAATTTAAATTCATACAACTCAGGTGGTAGGGTTCTTAATTTATGGTCATAGAATTCAGAACATTGGATCGTAGTTTTAGGTCAAATAATTCATAAAATTTATTATTATATTATGGAAATAGAATTCAAACATCGTATTCTTAGTGTAAGGTTATAGAATTCATAACATTTATTATTAGTTTAAGTTCATATAATTCAGGACATTGATTCTTAGTTTGCTGTCCTAGAATTAGGACCTTTGATTCTTAGTTTAAGATCCCAAAACATGGAACATCAATTATTGGTCTGCAATTATAGAATTATGAACTATTATTATTAGTATTTGGTCATATAATTCATCCATTTTTTTCTTAACTTATGGTCACATAATTTAGGCATTTTATTCTTATTTTAGGTCAATAAATTATTACCATGGAGACCCTCTTTAATGAAAATTACTTCTTGAGGAATTTGGAATGTGTTGGTGGAGTGATGTGATCCTCATCCATTGTGACCAAATTGTATGTACCATTGGGATATGAGTTTTCAATGATATATGGACCTTCCAAAGTGGGTTCTAACTTTGGTGGTTTCCTTCTTAGATTCATTGGAACTCGGATAGAGGAAAACAACATAATTTAAGAGAAATGAGTGTAGGTGAACCTTCTAATTGAATTACCTAGAAATCTTTTTATGGTGCCTCTCTAGATAAATCATGTCCTGATGATTGTTCTTTTTGAAGGATTCCTATTCATTTAGACACACATAAACAATATCTTTGGATGTTTTTTTATTATAGATAGTTGTTCAGAGAGATGGTAGTTGGATTCTGATGGGCAGGAGTGCCACTATTTTGTACAGTAGGGAATATGTGGTCACTTGGGTGGAATTCTGAGTCATCACCCGATAATCCCAGATAGAATTTTGGTGATTTTTTAGAAAAATTTACTTATTATAGACCACCATATATAGCATAATGTTATAAAGGATTTTTTTAATGCATCAATCAATTCATTCTATGGTGTGTGGTTTTGGGAAGTATGGTTGGAATAGATGTTTCACGTGGTATAAAACTTCTTCAAATCAACATCCAAGAAGTTAGTGACTTTTTTAGTGGGAATGCAATGAGGAAATAAGAATAAATATATAATGTGGATCTCATGGATTCAATAACCGATTTTTCTTTAAATTCATTAACAGGAACTTCTTCTTCCCAATCAGATATAAAATCTGTTTTGGTCAGAATAAACATGCACTAGAAAGTTTTTTCCAATAGATATAGCTAAATGAAATCAATAACCTAGAATAGAAAGGGCCATGAATTATATTTCTGTAGAGGGTCGTGGGTGATAAATTCAAGAAGTTTGTATGAATCTGACACACATGGAAACTATTGGTGAACTTGATACTTTCATAGTCCATGGTATGCAACATGTACTCCATTCTTTTAATTTCATGGGAGGTTTACAACCCTACCTGATGAGAACCAAAAGATGTGGCTTGAACATATCACATGAACTGGGGGATCTCATCTCCTTGAATGCAACAAAGGATAATTCCATCAAACCCATGTTGTTAGAGAATTTTCTCAAGGTTGGCCCCCTGTGGAGGGTGAACTGTATTATGTGCTGATGGATTTTTTCTAGTTATGCTCTATATAGAGGTAGAGAACCATGTTTGGGATAACCAAGGAATGGACTCATCAAATAGGTAGCATCAGTTGTGGCGCATCAAGGAGTCTTGATGTGGAGGCACTAGTGATTATGTTTTTTACCAGCTGGTTATCATCATCATATGGGATTATGGGAGCAATAACCCTTGGGTTCACCACAGGGATGAACATGTATTCCTAGTAATGATATGTAAGGTACGTGGATATGATGTCTACTTAATCTAATGGGCCATTATGTGTTTGGATAAAATGAGTTACCTCTGGATGAGAAGGAAACTAGGATATCATATGGCGAGTACACCTTAGGAATGTCATGACCTCTAACTATTTGATGAAGTAGTCACCATTGATCAACTTGATGAGAAACTAAGAGTCTCCCTTGATGTGGAAGTGGTAAGAACAAATCATAAAATCTAGATTGAGACTAGTAATTAGATCATGATACTCTTCCTCATTGTTAGTGAAAACTTCTGATATCAGAAATAAATATGGAAGGACTGTCTATTTCGGGGTGATAAATAAAACCCATGTGCCAACTCTATTGTTTCTAGGATCATTTATCCTTATCCCAGTTAAACTCCATGAGTAACCATCGAAATTAATCTTGTAACAAAATGTATCCTAATCCACTTAAAGGATGTCATTTTCTGGTAATTTTAGATCAATGGACTACTCTATTGGGGCCAGATGGGTAGCCAGGTAGTCTTCCAATGTCTAACACTTAATGGACTTTTATGGAATGAACCTAATTTAGAACGAATAAAGAAATAATTCCCATTTATCTACATAAAATATAAACATGGTATAGTTTCAAATATAATTAAATGGATCCACATGGGACACCATCTCTCTCTAATGGCGTTATAGGTAGTGATGCGGCTTCTATACCATGAATTCTACAATTAGATTTCTATCCACAACTTGATTGTTTCTAGAATCTATGTCGGGGATCATGAAATTGATATTGTATAAACTATTCTATTCCCCATTTTTATTACTTTGGGTGAGTAGGGTACTAAGAGATCATTCATGGTTGGTCGTGTAAAGGACCAATGAATTCCCAATAATGGGGGGAATAAAAACTTGAAGTTGTAGTAGTTATTTCTTGATCTCCTAAAACAAAGTCTAACACACATCATCCCACTGGTATACGACACCTTTATTTATTATTCTAGAACATTGTTACACTTTCTTTCTAGATTCATGATGAATCTGCGTATTTAAGCTATGTGGCATTGTAGGCCTTGGATATCCCAAAGGATACTTAGAGGAGGCATCTGGTAGATGTCATAGATCTTCTATAGGTCAATTTCAATTCCTCTATATCTAAAAACAAATTCACGATACTTCCCAGAGGTGGCCCCAAAGTCACACTTAATAGGGTTTGTCATTAGATGCTGGGAGCGAAGGATGCCAAACAAATTCTCAATATCACATAGATGGTCCTGGAAATAGAATTATTTGAACACCAAATCATCCATTTAACAATCCAATAAAGTTTAAAGAATTTTTTTGAAGATGCGATCTATGGGTCTCTGATATGTTTCTCCTTCATTCATTAGATGAAAGGTCATCATATAATAGCAGATGTTTCCCTGAAGTGCTATAAAAGTGGTAGAATATTAATCTTATAGAGACATATAGATTTAATTGTATCCTAAGTATCCATCAATGAAGTGAATATCCCATAAACATACAATGGAATCTGTCAATAGCCTTGTCACCATAAGGGAAATATTATCCTTCAGGTAGTGTCAATTTATGTCCTTAAATAAAATTGAAACCTTGATCAATCTGTTATTCTTCATGAAGAGGGAAATTTTGGAAAACTATGTAGAAGCCTAAAAATATCTGATGATATTTTCTATGATGATCTTATAAAATTCAACTTAAACCATGGAACCATGAGAATGGTTCATTTTTCTAAGAGGTTGGTTGAACCCATGATGATTTACTACTATACTATGATAGTGAACAAAAACCTTATGGTCTATTCATGGAATTTATTCATAGCTCAGAGTGAATAAATCAAAATGATGCTTCAGGAAATCCATGTACTACTACTGTCCCTCTTCAATCATGGATAATATGATCAACATTGGCCTTTGATCTTCCTCAGTGTTATAATTCACAGTAACCAACTAATCAATAGTGGTGGAGATGCCTTCCTCAAATGTAAGAGGGTCATCTTCCATAACCTATTTTTAATCTAATGTAGGGTGATTAGTGGGAGAAGATAATTCATGTAAGGCTAAAAATTTTGGATGAAAACTTGTAACCACTTGCAATGATACAAAATCTTTACCTGTGGATTTCTACTCTGTATACACCATGGTGACAATATTTTTCAATCCTATTCTATCAGCCATTTAACCGTGAGGTCCTTGATTGATGTCAAAGAAACAGTGGAAGGTTGGTTTCGAGTAAATCAACCTAGCTTTGTGAAATAGATTATGGTGCCTCAGAATGGTTTAAATTGGATGAACATATTGGTAAATTACAGGGTTATAGTTTTCTGGAATCACCTGAGGATGTCCGGTATAGGATTACAAGTTAATCATCCGACGTTCTTTTTACTTTGGAATACATATCCCCCTTTTCCTAAAAATTATGAAGTTGTTTCCCATGTCTAGAATCATGGAATCAAACCTGTGAATCATATAGTTGAATGTTCCATACAATTATATATGTTGGTGAACCATACTAGCTATATGATCAACCTCGTTGGATTGTATTTTTTCCCCTTACTATGGTAATAGCTGATATACCTCTAATGAAATTAAAAAAAGATGAATGGAGATGTATCACATTGGAGTATACATACTTTACTGTTGAGGGAGTACATGATGCATTAGTGATATGAGATGTAAATCTCAACATTAAAATGAATCCATGTCCTAATCATCATTGTATTGTAGGAGATATCCTATGTGACAAACCAAAATTCTATATTTTCTACCAAAACCCATAATTGGTTCTTCAAATAGATTCTAACACATGAAAACTTATTGATCCTATCATTACCTTGAATCATTATATCATAGAGAATCATATATTATTCCATCATTCCCAGCATGTGGAGTGTCTAGGTTGGGATTAAATTGACCCCATAACCTATGTCAACTAGGCAGAGGCAGAATTCCATGCCATTTAATTGGATGAAGATGCATAGTGGGAAGATGTTCACTTTCACAAGAGTGCCTTTATCATGTCCAAATAATTAGGTAAATGATAGGAATTCTTCTCACTATAATTCAATGGAATTTAATGTCACTAAAAATTATACCTCTGTTTCGATATGTATAGGGATTTTTAAGGCTTTTCAAGGGCCTCAAGCATCTCTTTTGATATACAGAGGGCCTCAATAATGTATAGATTTTTAGGAATGATGGAAATGTTCTTAAGAACAACGTAATTCCATGACAGGAACACATGAATACCCGTAGGGGGTTTCCCTTTATAAAGAGGTATTGTGTGGACTATTGGTTGAACAAGTGGATTTTGAATGGTGAATGATTTTTCATGCTACTCATTAGACAGACCACCTCGGATCACCATAGGGTGACTATTAGATTACTGAGACCTAACCACAACTCAATGCAGCTGATCATGTGGGAGTTATGGGTGTTCTGTGAGGTCAAGTATCATGATCAGTAGTGGCATTGAGTCTGAAAAGATCGGCTAAGAGGACTGTGTATGATGGGTTTGGTGTAGATCGTGTTGTTTGGTCACAGTAGCAAACATGACTTGGATTGATGAATTTTCATGAACATTTTGGTGATTCACCTATCCTTGTATACTTCTATATTGGAGTCTAATTTATAAATTGGGTGGTGTCGACAGATAATATCGATTATTTTGGATCATTTAGGGAAACACTAGTTTCATTGTATTCACAGAGGCATACTCATAAACATCATCAAATGGGTATCACAATGTTTGGATGACAATAGGCTTAATTCATATATCTAAAAGAATTAAATCAAAAAGAGTGGATGAAGACATATTTGTTGGTGGGGAAGTTGTTTCCCATGAACCATCGATGCCTACTCTTCTGATATAAGGAAAGAAATGAATTGGATGTCATTGATAGAGAGGTGATAACCATTGGAGGTTCAGAAACTTCAAGAGGCTGAGGATGATTCAAACAAGCACAGATGACACCATGGGCCTGACCAACATCTCTCTGATCTAACCAGTCATTATACATATGTGACCCACGGTTGGATACCTACTACTATTTTCCTTCAATATCACATTGGATCTCACTAGAAACACATACCACCTATGCCAATGTATCTCTTAATATGACTAAACAGTTGTCCACTTAGTCCTGGAGTGAATATTTTAATAGAATTCATTGATTGAAGGAATATCCAGGGATTCTATGGCAAGGGCATTAGTCAGGGTTTTCAGTGATAGCAGACTCATGTGGATTCTTACACTCGAGAAAATTGAAGACCCCTTATTCTATGGAACCCTGGAAATAACTAGGAAACTATGAATCCTTTAAGGGACGTTCTAATATCTCCTGTCTATGAAGGGAGATCTGGGAGCTTGTCTTAGACTAGTGGATGGAGCCTTATGGGGGGCTTGAAACACATTGTATCACTTATGGAGTAGTGCTTGGTGGGGAAGAGCCTTCCAATTTATACCTAGTAAATGATGATCCTAGGGTTAAGCCTTGGGCTATTTTACTCGATGATGTAATGATAGCAAAGTTTGTGCAGTGTGAGGCTCTTCCGAAAATAGCTCTAGAAGCTCTAGATCTTCTAAATTTAATATATTGGTTGTATCTTCTTTGGTTTTTTTTCATACATGACTTGGAAGAGGAAATGAATCTTTCTTCTTGTCTTGTTGCAAGGCTTCTTCATGGTGATAGGAATTGTTAGTGAAATCCTTGAATCAACATGGGATGTTTTAAGGGAAGTGTGAGGGTACCATATCAGTCTTAATATTCCCACACACATCATCGAAACCCACTCTTGGGTTAGCGGTATATTTATTGAATAGGTGAGACCCTTCCACTGAGTGAAAAAATTTATGATGTTCACATTCGGTAGTTTATTACACATAAATAGTTTAGAAATACAAGTCTTTAGGGTTGTAGAACTGAATTGGAAGAAAAATTCACGTGAAGGTATTCCCAACTGACTATGGATCCAAAGGGTAGTTGGTTGTACCATAAAAATTAAGGCCCTTCAATGTGAAAATAGAACATCGTACCTTAAAAGATTTTTTGTACTCAGAGGTTCCCAACATGGCTCTGCACCTTGAAGAAAGTGGTTCAGATGTTGCAGAAAGTCACCCATCCCATTAAAGGGGATGAATATAAGATTCTTGAACTCCAAGGGTGCATGCATATCATCCCTCCATGCTGGATACAACTTTCCATCCGGTGGTGTTTCTACTAGTCGCATCTCCATTGCTTCGAGGCAATTGGTGGTAGGATTTATCATATTGACCTTGTGAGGATTCCTAACTTTATGAAGATATCTAACCACTATTTCATTGATAGGTGCTTTAACCTGATATAATGTATCAATTTCTCATCGAGAAACCGCATGAATGGAGGATTCAGGAGAGGAATCATCCGGATCCCAAGGGGCATTATCATGCTACTTGGGTGGATTCTGTGACATATATTATAGTCTCAAACCCTAAGCACATAATTCCACCATGTAAGGATGTGTGTGATTCCTAGTATCAACCGGGGGTAGCTGGATGAGGAGTACTTGTGGATACCCCTACTAACCTAGTGGAGGAGGAACATGATCCTAACAAAGATTACTATAGACTGTACATTATTCTGCAAGGTGTTCATAAAGGTGTTAGTTCATGACCCTATTCTAATCTCTAATTTTGTGGAGAAAGGCGGCCATAGTATGATCGAGCTTCTTCCTCTACTCTATATCAAGTTGATCAGATGGATCAAGAAGACCCCTATATTATTTAGGTTCTAGAAAGTGAGAAATAATGTGGAGGTATATCCAAGGCCATGTGTCTACCACGATGACGTGTAAGGATGCATGTATGGTCCATCCAATATTACAACACTCTAGGTGGTAGTCCATATTCATCGAACCATAGATCAATGTCATTAATGTTGAGTTCCCTAAGATTACCCATATTCATAGTGACTATACCAAAAGGTGTGTCCATAATATCAAAAATAATTTCAGGATGTCTCAGGATTAGATTGATGTAGAGAGAAGTGTGATTCACTCATCCTCAGATCTGCACATGCGGTGATGCCTCTGAAATAAATATATGGAGCACTATGAAGATCTCGATGCATCATTATTGGAGGGTCTAGTGGTAGCCAAGTGACGCATGGTTTTGAGCCATTGGGAGTGCTGGAAAGTCAATCATGCTGAACTTTTGGTTGATGTTGTCAAAATTTTGTTGACTCTTTGGGTAATACAATTAACGATCAAATATTAAAAATATTATCTCCCATGTTTTTAGGAAAATTCATTTGACCTCTTATTGGGTGGCTGACTCCAGAGTGTCTAATTAGTTAGTTATAATCAGCATGAACACCTCGAACATATGATATGCAGTGATGGTGTCCCACAAACATCCAAGTTCCGAAGCAAGACTCGAATATTCATTGGACCGGGCATAGACTATTGAAGGATAAAGAAATCATAGTGGCACTAATTTGGATCATTTCAGTAGTGGTCTTGCATGTGGATGAGTTATAACATGATTTAATTGATCACTGTATGTTGGGTCATCAATTAGATGTGGTTTTGACCACATCATCATGTCCCTATATTATGGGGTATATTCAACTTCCTCATGTGTGAGGGCAGTGTAAGCCATATGCGGTTCTACCAGTTTCACATTTTCTATCAAATACTAGAATTATTATCCATGCTATTGAGTTGATGTAGAGAATTAAACTAGTGATGATAGATGATACTTCACTATGAGACCCTGTAAGGAAACCAAACCTTGTTACACCTTCATATACCAATTAAGGGAATCAAGGATTCTGTGCAACTAACCATCTAGGATGACTAATATCACCCATCGGGCTCATGCCCCTAACTCTGATATAGATGACTAGGGTGAAGGCTACATGATTGAATCTAAATAATCATCATAATATGATAATTTAATGGGATTGACAGTGACATTACAGTTCCATAAGATTTTTTATTCAACGGTGTTGATTCACTATTTGCTTCGGTGATGACTCTTCAAGGTACAAAAGTTCTTCAGTGCTAGGAGGATTTCTGTACTGTTTGGTGTAGGATATGGGAGCACCTCCACTTTTTTAGATTAGAATAAGAGGATGTCCTTTGTATTGATTGTTGTCTGAGAAGGGAGGACCTATACTTGGAATACCATGAGAGTGGAGAGGGCCTACACTCTAGTTGATAATATAGCTGGTAAGACGTCTATTTTGGTTGTCAATAACATGTGTAGGACCTCCATGTTTAGTGGTTGAAATAGTATGGGGAGGGCCTCTGTACTAATGGGTTGAATCCTGCGGATGACCTTCACACATATCAAACTAGAAATGTTGAGGACCTCTGTGTTTATTTTTAATGAAGTGTAGAGGAAATCCTTTTTGTGTGTTTTTTTTGAGTGGTTAGGGAATCTTCTTGAGTTGGTGAATGAAAGGGGAGGGCCTCCATACTATTTGACCATTGCAAGGTGAGGATCTCTATATTGGTCAGCGGTTTTATGGTAAGGTCCATCATATTGATTATTGATGAAGTAAGGAGGAATTCCACTGGGATCATGGATTGGGTGGGGAGTACCTTCCCTTGATATGAGAATGGCATGAGGAGTACCTTCATAATGATGGTCATTAACATAGGTATGACCTCTATATTAGGATCCATTATCATGCGGCGGACCTCCGTACTATGTGTTGACAAGGTGGGGAGGACCTCTGCTTTGATCGAAGTTGGAAACATGGGGAGTGCCTCTATGTTGAGTGTGAGAACGGTGAGGACCATCAAAATGAATGGAGATGGTATGGGGAGGATCTTTTTCTAGATATCATCATCACTGGTTGGCCCATAATGGATACCAATGATTCCAGTAATAAAATTATTCAACCCAGTAGGCATGTGGGGTAGTTGAGGTCTCACTGCTGATGAGGCATTGATGAGTCCCTACTCTATAGTATCAGGGTTCTGAGGAAAATCTACAATCATATAATGGGTGACTAAATATATAAATATTATTCCATTAAATGGAATCCTCTTGATGATATGATTAACTTTATCATTGGGTCATTCGGATTGGGGCTGATGGAGGAGGGGGTAGACCACCTATTCCTCAACCTGATGGAATGGTCATTTGTGGGGTTGATGAGTCCTAGTGGGAGCCCTTTTCGGATGCACACAAGTGGTTGTCCCATCTTGGATGACCTAGGAATCCCCTACCTCCTCACTATAGGGAATATAATTAGAGGAAAAGTGTATAAAGAGTATCCCAATGTGGTTAATTATTGGAGCGGGGATAAATTTTTACCTATGTGGCCCATGGTAGCAGTGATGTTGGCGAGTCATATAAGACTCTATGTCTTGGAGGGCCATGTATCTCATCGAAAAGACCCCCTATTACTCATACCCACATATTTTGGATGTCTTTCACCATCATATGAATGAAATTTTAGTTGAGATGAGGTGTGAAAGCCTCGTTTCAATAGTCACGGTGGAATTCAGGGTGGAGGTGGAATCATTTGAGATTTGTGCATTTTCATTTCTCTTACCCCAAAGTCTATAGGAGGGGTGTGATTATTTCCCTTAGCATAGCTCCTGTAATTCAGGAATATTCATATATCAATACAGATACAAAGAATGAAATTTCCAATAACCTAATTTCATCCAATCATCCATTGCTAGAGATAGAGATCCATGATGATGATGTCTTAGATAGGAATACCCAATGATATTCTGCCCCAATTTTTGGTTATTTATAAACCCTTCCCATTCTATTATTGATGGAACATGGAATCATAAATCTATATCCATTGAATTTATTATGTATTGATCTAGTGAAAAATATTTCCAATCCCAATTATTGATAGATAAATGATTCATATAAAGTTCACCATTTATGTTTCCCATGGTTTCACTAAATACCATTTCAATGTGTCTCATTATGACACTGACATTGAATTCATTCCTTGTATTCCCACACTCCTGATGAGGTTGACATTCATCACATTTTTGACAATTTTTTCACTTTGATTGAAATGGGGTGATGTGATGATGGTTATTACATCTATTTATTTCTCCTTGGAATTCATCGCTTAATCTGGGTCTCCAACATAGATTAGGATGTGTTTGTGAAACTCATTCTTAGTGCCATCTCTTTGAGGATTCTGGTTAATTACACTGCTTCTAAAAGGAAATTCTTAGGGGCCATCGAGTTTCATATTACTCATGGACTCTGAGGCATCCCATGTCTTTAACAAGGTATCTGATGCCAAATAAATGCATTCTAAGGAATTCTATTAGGATCCCATGTTTAACACAAGGTATTAGTGTGATGGGTCTTGAGTTTAATGTATTATGTAGACCGGGTAAATATGGTCATAACTCCCCATGTATTTGATCTAATAGATACATTCCAAGGAGGGATCACCTGGAATGTTTATGGAATGGTTCGATACGGATTCCTATAGAGACGGACCCATGCAGTTGTGTCTCAAAATGGTTAGACGTCACATCACGAAGGATTATCTGGACACCACTAGAGGTGGATTGGGGAGGTGCACTATTTTGAGGGGGACACAAATTTTACCATTGGTTGGGATTGAATATAAGGGAGGCATCCTATGTACCATGTTTAGGAGACAGAGAGAAAAACCTACATAGTTTGATGGATGATTTTGGGTATACAAATGGGAGATTCTGGAGTGATGCTAGGAGTAGTGATGGTGTTGAGGGGGATTACATTTAGGAATAGACCAGATCAGTGGAATGATCTTACCGAGATGTGGAATTCCGAGTAATGAGTGGATGAATATGGGTGGATTAGATGAAATTGATCAAGTGGATGAATTATTGAGGGTGTTGGGATTTAAATATAAGGTGTCTTATTACATATACCAATTAGTTTGGAATCAAACTCCATATAGTTCTAGAGCTTCATTTAGGGATTAAATATAAGGAGGATTCCTGTAGAGGATATGGTTGGGGCATAAGCATGGAAGAATCCATTGAATACATGGTTGGAGATTACATGTAAGAGTATACCATGATGACTGGTAGGATTCATAGTCCCTACTAACCTCAAGGCCGCATGAGTCATCGTCAGTGTGAGAAACAAGAGGAAGAAGTAGACCTGACAGGTGTGTTGTTAAAGATACAGTAATGAGAGATGATGTAGGGTTTATTCATGGAAGGTGACTGAGGAGGATCTCATTCTATGTGATGAGGACCTCATTTGGTGAGAGTGGGGCTATGCATGGAAGTTGTTCATGGTGAAAAATATCAATTTTAGAGGGATTGGGTTTTGATTTCATGAAAAATAGAAAGGTTCCTTGAGCTAATTCCCTCTCTCCGCATTGTACCTAGAGGAGGAAAGGAGGATCAAGGCTGATAACTTCTACAAGAAATGCAAGACTCTTACTCCAAGAAGGATGTATAAGAGGATATCATTCCCCATGAAGAGGGTGTAGCTGATGTAAGTCCATGTGATAAGGATTCCATACCATGTCAATCATACGCAGAGCATCCTACATCATCCACACATGGAGAGGTTATCATTTAAAGTCATGTGTTTAGTATGTTTGGTGCTATGTAGTTTAACATCATGCAACTCATAAACAAATTACATGCTCCTATCCACATGGGAATACATAACTGCCACAATAAACAATTGGTAATGGAATGGATTTTTAAAATCAAGGTTGAAATAATGAGGAGGAATGGTCAATCATCAGTTCCATGTTAGTATACCTATGATATAATGAAAAGGCATTAATTTACCTTTGATGAAGAGAAAATGGCAGAATGATGAAATAGGGGAAACCTTGTGAGTGACCAGGCAATCAAAACACACAAGCCTGGAGGGTTCTGAGGAGGAGGTACATTCAAGACATGGGATTTGTGCACCAGAGCTTCTCGGATGTCGTGTTTCAGAGTAAAGGCAACCCATGAAGCTTCAAAGAGAGGGTGAAAGCAATATTGGAGGGTTAGGAAGAAGATGATAGGTTGAGAACAATAATGGATACAACCAATGTAGGATGTCCATGCAAAGAAAAATTATTTTGTGCACACTTCCCATAGGCTTAAAAGAAAATAGAGAGGTCCAATCAATTGTGTCCCATTGAAGGTGGATCACCAGGGAACCTATTACATGAAATATTGTACATTGAGGGTTCTATGGTTTTCATGATATCATAGAAGAGTTGTCTTATGTGCAGAAATATGACGGTTAAACATTCATAAGATCGCCTAGAAGAATGGGGAGAACATCAATATATATAAAAAAGTCTTCAGCATCAACACACAAGATTCTAGATACAGAAAAGAGTTGTCTCACAACTTGTGAGTCAAAACATGGAGGGAGAAATTTAAAAGGACACTCTTGGTGTCCCATAAGTCGTGTAGAGGCCTTGAATGTGGATTTATCACTTGAGGACACACTTCAAATCATATGTGCACCCCCCTTGGGATTATCATTATTTTTTGTTAAGTCAATGAGTGCTTTGGGTTTATCCAAAGATGCACATTATAGATATTTGTAGAATTTGGTTCCAATAGAAGAAACATCAAAGATTTAGTTGCCACATCAGAGAACCTTTTCATCATATCACCAGTATAAGTCTTATTTTGATCATCAACGTATAACATATGAATTTTGAGTTCATGAAAATATGTTCTTGAATGTTTCACCTCATTTGGGTCATCGATGGATTGTGAGAAAGAGAATCCTATTCTTTATTTTTTGGGACCTTTTGAGTTTTTTGAGTAGGTGGGGAAGGTGTCATACTATTTATCACTTGCCCCATAGTATACATCGATACATAACAAATTCTAGGTATCATAGCTTCAAAAGTTTCTTTCTGATCAATCTCATGTTCTATGATGTCAGGATCTTGTGGTTGGGACTAATTTATCCTTGATAGATAATCTAGTGAATATTGTTTATTTGGAATCTAATTTATTTATTGGGATGATGATACATTTGGATTGAGTGTTATGGTAGCATTTTTCTGATCAACAAAATATGTGGGGGAGGGAGGAACTAAGGGAGAGCATTGGCCCCCTCATTTTGTCATGGGGACTTCATAGTTTGATTACTAGGGATAAAAAGTGTCTATTATTGGGATGTTTTAACATGATGTTATTATTTTTATGTTTCCTAAATTGTATTTATAATCATTCTTCTGTTGGTTCTCATTTAGGGGGTTTTCAAGTGATATTTTTAAAATTTTCGATGGATCTTCTTTTGTGCATGGTTGGTGCATGGTTTACCAATGAGTGTTCCCTGCTAGTGAAAACCATTAAAACCCATGCATGGATGGTTTTCATGGTAATACCATTGTTTGAAAAATCATGCACCCACCATGTATAATATATGCACCCCATTAGAGGGGCAAACATTTTGAAAAACTGCATGGAAGCCCAACTAAAAATGAAAACATGAAAAATTTATTTCAATGATTAATAAAATTATTCATAAACCCTATTTTTACCTCTTTTTCAGCCCTAAATTTCCATATCATGATTTCTTAGGTTTATAAGGCTCTCAAGGACACATTTCTATCATCAAAACACTCATCTAGAGGGATTGAAACACATTTAATCACATTTAATCTTCTTAAGGTATGTGAATCTTCTCCTCTTGTCTCTTTAAATTTCAAAATCTCTCATACATAGGGTTTTCAGATCTCTACGTCATTGGATGATCTAATATTTTTGTTTCAGATATTGAATCTAGGTTATATACTTGTATCTCTATTGTCAATGTTTCTTGTCAGAGCTTCCCATTACGAGTGTTTTGTTACGTGATCCCATAATGTATGGTAGGTGGTTTCATCAAATTTTCTAGAATTTAATAACCCCTGATTTTCATTATTTAAATTAAATTGTAAAAAATATTATTGTTAAAATATGATTTGATGTGAATTTGTATTGAAATTAAAATGGTAATGATTTTTGGGAAACCCCCCAATTATAACAAATTAATGTGTGATTTGGATATTATTGAAATTATGTAGATTGATTTGAAAAATTTATTAGTGAAATTCATTTGGAGAAAATGGATTAATTTTTTTTATGAAACCATTCGTTTTATCTGAAAAAGAATTAATTGATTAAAAAAATATTATTTTCTTTTCAAAAATAAATTTGAAAATGGAAATGGTAAATTAGAAAAAAAAAATTTATTTTTTGAAAAACTTTTAACATAAATTTTTTTGAGCACATTCAAGACTATGTAGATAGTTCATTTGATAGGAGAACACGCAGCTCTTTACACTTTACAACACTAATAAACACATATTGTATTAGATCATACCCACTATGGGATGTTGATTAGCCCCCTTTTACCTGTGTCTATGGGATGTATGTTTACATGTAGTCATTATCACCCATATGAGTGTGCAATGATCCCATAACCAGGAACTATTATTCCTCTGGGAAGATTAATATGGTGCTTGTTTGTGATTATTTTTTAAATATGTATTGGTTGGTAAAATAGATTTACACATGCTTTCTGAATTTATATAATATATTTTATATAATGTTTTACTAATCCATGTATTTAAATAATTTCATTAATCAAAATTAATAGCATGTTTTCTTTTAAATATTAAACTATATTTGAATTTATATTTAATTTAAAATTAAAGGTATGTATCATTTTATTTTATTGGAATTTTATTATTGAATCCTCTGGGAGACACTACTAGGATTTTAGCTCATAAACTCTCTTTGCCTTCTGGTATATTAAAATATTCTTCTCTAATGTCTGAGAAAGGGGAAATAACCACCTAAAAGGGTTGTTGTCGATTTATTAGGCTTGGAGTGATGTATTTGTTTGGACTTGGGATGTTTTTTTAAATTTTTCTACTGGATTATGTATGGTTTTTGTTCTGTATAAATATTTGACTTCTACATCTATTGTAATGGTGAATTTTTCTCTTGATCATAAGAACTTTTCACATTACATTCATCCATTTATGGGGAAAACTATTCCATATTAATCTTCCATGATGCTCTGTGC
This sequence comes from Viscum album, assembly GCA_963277665.1. Taxonomy (NCBI): domain Eukaryota; kingdom Viridiplantae; phylum Streptophyta; class Magnoliopsida; order Santalales; family Viscaceae; genus Viscum; species Viscum album. The sequence goes on along the minus strand of OY728162.1, from coordinate 914,917,939 downwards.
TAGTGCCAACTCATAGTGATCGGGAACACCCTTCTATCTAGGTATGTACCAACTCGAGTATCAAAGCACTAGGGTATTCGAGATAGTTCATTTAACATGATAAGGAAGTTATATGGACTAAAAATTAAGAGACTTAGAAATAATCAAAATATAATAAAATTATATAAAATTCCATTTTTATACCATTAATGAAAGGTAGTGAAGTGAAATATGTTTTTCCTGTAGAGGGTGTAGTCAACACATATACATGTATCATGCTTTTATTTTACTTTTGGAAAGATGGGAAATGTATTTAATGATAAGTAAAATAATTAATTATAATTTATTATATATACAATAATTATTTTACAATATAAGGATAAAAAATAAATAAATATAAATACATGATAGAAAGGAATGATGTTATGTAAAATGTATTACTAATGTTGATTAGTTTTATATTTTCTTGGAGGATTCCATAGAAATGGATTCCCTGGTATAGAATCATATTACTATAATGTAATAAAAGTAATATAAGATTAATTATGAATGCAGAATTATAGTATTTATATATAAAATTAATATTGTTGGTTTTATTGGGGGGGGGGGATTTCATTCTATATGTAAAAGGGGTTTAATTTTTTTATATAATCAATTCTTTTAAATAATGGGGATTCAAACCAAGTATATTGGCTCCAAAATTAATAAATATTCGATTTTAGAGTTTATAAGTTCTATAAGTACTCTATAATTCTTTTGGAATCATAGTTTAAATTTGTTTTCAATGATTAACCATTGATTTTTTCCAAAATTAACAATATTTACTTATACTAGGATAACTAGTTTTTAATCATGTAATTTATACTTAAGGAGTAAAGATAAAATTGTATATATAATAGAATTTTATCTAAATTATTCCAAATTTGAAACCCTCTTAATAATATTTTAATTATAATATATAAAAAAATTAACTTTAATTATGGAATATAGAATTTATTAAGAAACATCATTTTGATATTGTATTCTTATGATCAAAATGTTAAATATTTGTTTTAAAAATAAAATTTTAGCCACCCTAACCCAAAAATAATGGACATGGTACCTGATACAATTACGTAGGAATAAGATACAAGTAATCACATTCCAAATGACCAAATATTTTTGAAATCATGGTAAAATAGTTACATATTTGATTCGTACCTTAAATTTGAATAGACAAGTTACCACATAATATTTTTCAAGAATAACATTACTACCTCACGAATATTATTTAATATTTGTCATAGTAAACATAATTAATCCCACATAAATGAAACAAAATAAGCAGGAGATAAAATTCTTAATAAGGGTTAAGTATATTATATGTTATCAATAATCAGATAGCATAATTAATATAGAAATGTAAATAACTGAGCACAAATTCCATCTGAATAACATGACTCACATTGTATGATTAAGAATAATGAATTTTGAAGGTAAATAACTAATAAGAAAATCTATTTAGTGAATATTAAAATAAATAAATTCATCCATATATTATAAAAATTTTAAATTCTCGTAGATAATAAAAGTAGAATCCTTAATGAAAAAAAGGTTAATTATTGGATTTATTATTTCCCCGGGACATGATACCTTTACCAAAAATATCTATCCTCAATAGGTTTTGAATAATTATGGATAAAAACCCCATATGAATTGATTTAAGACCATTCAAAAGACACATACCATCAAGATATTTCATGTGGGCAGTTTAAAACTACTTTGTTAGAAACATGAAGGATTGTAGCCTACTGATTTTGTCTCATGAGACTATTGATTCATCGAGAGGATTACTACAAATGGTCCCCAACCCATGTCATACCCATCCAAATAATTCCTCAAATATCAAATAATGAAATTAATACATAAAAAATTTTCTATATCATATATATCTATTTGAGTGAAGAGTATAGATTTATCAGTATTTCACTTGTTAATGAAATAATATTCATGGAAAATACCATATGAAAAATGTTATAAAATTTAGGAAATATCAATATCCATAACACAAGAATATATATATTTAATTGAGATTTAAATTAAAATGATCATATGATAGTGAATATTTCAAGGGAATGTAATTGACTATAAAACATAATCTAGGAAGTGAATGTCAATACATTCCTCTGTCAAAATGACAACAAACCATTCTATAGAACATTAAGGATGGTATTAACACAATATATAAAAATTGGAGTAACTGTTTATGGATTATGTAATTTTTTAATAGAAAAACTATAAAAATACAACAGAAAACATTCATTAGTAAAATATCCTATTCATTTTGAATAACAATTTGAAAATCCTTTTCATTGTAAATTAATTTTAAAAACTAAAATTTCAAAAAGCATTTTATTAATTATTTTCATTAAAAATACCATTTTAAACATTTAAACTATGAATTAAAATATTTGGCTCGACATTATTGATAGAAATATTTTTCATGGAATACACATTAAAATGATATATCCTTTCACTTTTTTAAAAGGATAAAAATAATTTTTAAAAAGATAAAAATAATTTTTAAAACATTTTTAGAAAACATGATTTTTGAATAAATCATATTTATAACTGAAAAGAGAAATGAAATAGGATTTCAGGGAGACATTTTCTAAAATATTTTAATAACCATGGTGTGGAAAAAACTAAAATATTACATTGAAGAGTTCAATAATTAAAAAATAGAAGTAAAATATAATGGTTTATTATGAAATGTAATAGTAATTTATATCAAATAATATTTAAGAATAAACTGTCTTAATTAGAATGAGAAGGTTAAATAAACCCCAAAAATTATCATAATGTTGAGGTAAGAATTAATAAATTAACAGATGATGTGGTTCTAATATAAATCCAACTAAAACATGTTTTTAAAAAATAATAAAATAAAAATTCATTCACACATAATATTATCATTAAATAATCAATGAAGTAGAAGTTTAACCCAATGAGTGGAAATTTAGTGAAGAAATCCCTTATATTATACATCATTTTGGTCGAACACCCTTTAACATAATGTATATTGAATTTGAGCATATTATTAATTTTATATAGAATCATATTAAATTTGTAATTTAACATGTGATCCTTTTATGGCATCTTATAAATTATCATTATTACTCTTTCATTATTTTCATTTTTCAGGTGTTAACTTCCAATTTTTCTCATGCATTTTTTTAATGAAATATTTGATTCATGCATGTATTATATAGTTCTATTATATAATGAATTATAATCATTCCCCAATTTCCATATTTATAAGTCAATTAAAATTTTAAAACCAATCATGAAAGATGGTTTTGAAAATGGAGCATGTTATGATCATGGAGACGGACGATCGTATGTATGAATGAGAATCATTTTACATTTTTGAATGATTATAATGAAAATGAGGTAATTAATATATTATCTTTAAATAATGGGCATATTATCAAACATACCATATTATTTCTTTATGAGTACAAATGTATATCATCAATGTGGTGTGGGGATTAATAGATAGTCACATTGTTTCCAGAAGGTGGTAGTCCACACGTAACCAAATGATATCATCATTTTTAAGTGAGTGAAAAGGACAGAAATAAAAATATATATAAATATATATCTTTAAATAATGAAGAATATTTCATTTGAAAATTTATTATTTCTTATATGTCACTCATAATCATTGACATTATTCTTTATCACCTACTATATAAAGCATTAGTGAAATAAAAGTCACATGAATTCATAAAATGGTAGTCTGTTAGACATCAAGTGATGGAATCACATCTCATACAGAATGTAATGTAATATGTTTTATATGATAAAATGACTCAAAATATATATAATATTGTAAATATAATAAATATAGAATTTTTTCAATCATCATATTCAAACTTTAAAGGTGATGATTGTAACACTTAAATATTTTATCATATATCTCTTTTTAAATTTAATTTCATCAAAACCGTTGGTTTATGAAACACCAAACTAAAATGAACACTAATGTAAAATTAAATATCCTTATTTTGAGACAACTATTTATAAACAAGATCTTAACTTGATATGAATGAATAACATTAATGAAATTATTAAATTTAATAATTATATATTTAATCAAATTTTTTTTACATTCTTCCAAATTACTTTATAGGAATAATATAAGAACAAATAAAATTTTAAGCATTGAAAGGCTATATTTTTCTAAGGGATGATATACAAAATTTTAATGGAAAACATGTTTTAAAAATAAATTTTGAATATTTGAATAATTATATTGAACAAAATAAAGATTATTTTTAAAATATGGATGTAAAATTTATCTTAGGAAAAAAAAATTTTATTTGTATAAAAACATTTATTTTCTTCTGAATAGTGAAAAGTCGAAATTTTTATAATACTTTCTTTTTTTTTCTATACTAATAGTATATTTATGATATTGAATATTAAACTAAATTATGAAATTATACATAAAATTTAGGTATATTATAAAATAAAATATAACATATTTATATCATGAAATAAGTAAATAAATGGTTTAAAATGATAAATTATGTTGTGGTATTTGTGTAAAACCTAAATATTTATTTACATTTTTTTTAATTACAGTAATCATTTAAAAAAAATTAATCAAATAGAATCATTAATTAATATTTTTTCATCTTATTATTATATGATATTTTTATGTGACCTTAACTAATTATTCAATGTGTCATAAAATGAGTTATAATATTAAAATTGATATTTTTTTGTCAATGATTTTTTTATTTAAAAAAATGAATTTATAATATTTATAAAAAAAATTCAATATAGTCGAGTCTAATTTTTATTTATAAATGTTGGGATATGGTTTGGGTGAATTTTTTGGATTTTTTTAAAATAGTTCATTATTTAGTGAATAGTGAAATATAGTAATTTACGGTATCTAATAATTACATGAAATATTGAGTAATATATGATGTATTATTGGTGTAATACCAAAATCTCAAAAACTCCTTTATTATTTTAATATATTTAGTGATAATTCTGAAACTATTCGTATTTTTGAAGTAAAATAGTAACATAATGAATAAAATAATAAGAAAATACCCATCTCCTCCACTATAAGACCCACCCCTCACAAACTCTTCGCCTTAGACCAAAGAATCCTTGAATATTGTCTAATTTCAGACCAATTAAACTCCAAAACATATCCTCACCTAATGTTCTATAATTTATGGTTTCACTGAAAATACAATTTCAAATTTCATTAAGGAGGTTCTCAAGTAGAGGAATTCAACACGTAAAATATCCTTTTGTTCATTTAATTATCTTTTATTTTCTTTTCCATTCATATAATTTCCTTACATTATCCACATAAAAATTCATGATAACTCCAAAATATTATATATAATATAATTAATACATGATAATGGGATACACACCATCAATTTTTTCTCTGCATCATTTTATTCTAAAAATGAAAACATTGCTCGTGAGGGGCTGATTTACTGACTTCATAGATGATGAGTTTTCGCTTTTTAATTACATAATAATGGATGGAAAGAAAACAATTTTTATTGATAATACATATTATAATATATATATTTAAAATAATTTATATTTCTAGAACCAGTATATATATATAGGATATTATTTAACAAAACAAAGTCGTGCATGCTGATCGAAAAAATGCTAGAATAATCCAAATGGTATTCATTAAAGTTTTCTCTAATGATTCATCATCATATATGAAAATATATATATTTAATACAGTTAAATATTCCAAAGGTTTTGTAATAAAATATAATTTCAATTTTGGATAACTATTTCCATTTCACATCATCTTCCAGACATATATACAAGTGAACCAATTGTGAAAACCAGGTAAATAAACACTTCTGAATGAGAAATTCAATATTTTTACTCATAAAAAAAGACAATAAATGAACTTAATTAAAATTATAATATATAAAATACAATTTTAAGAGTATATTAATTAAATTATTACTGAATTTAATTTCATTATCCCAGATGTTAAGTACAAGGGAATAAACTTTCAGACATATGGTATGGGTTTTCTTATCTATATTTTGTTTCTATAAGATATGACTTATTCATCACTATATCTTGTAAAAAAATAATTTATACTTTCTTTTTATATATAATATCATGAATAAAATTATATTAATGGTACCAAATATTTTATTCGATGACTATTAGTTTTATTGGGGCACACAGTTTGACTGTTTGAAAAGTGCTTTCAGATTTTCCATGAACCTCCATTTTTCATTTAGGTTATGCTTAATCTCTCCTAAACCCAGTGTATTTATTAATTAAACTTATTTAATCATACTATTTTCTCTATTTTTGATAAAAAAATATGATAATTTCCTAATTATACATTCATTGACATGGAAATATATGTTTTACAAGGTTCCAATCTCAATTCCTTCCGATAAGCAAGCATGATTAAAGAGAACTTCCCAATTTCTTACCCATTTTCAAGTTCCATCCATAATATATTATAAGACACCATTATTTTGATAAATCCTAAACAAATTCCATGAAAACCCATTTTTTCATTTCTTTTTTTATATAAACAATTATGACTTCTTTTCTTTTAAAACACTTTTATATTTTCTCTTAAACACACTGAAGTGGACCATTAATAATGTTTCATTAAAACTATTTTTATAGGTTTTCATTTTGGTTAAAAAAAAATTATTCCGAAAGCATAATTACATTGTCCTTAACTTTTAATTATTGGCATATTCAAGCTTATAAACTGATTTTATGAAAAATACAAATGAATTTCGAAAAAACTATTTTTTCCAAGTTAAAACGGTATTTCTATAAAGAATTTATCTTTAGTTATTAGAGTATTATCATCTATGATTATGAATAAAATATTTCAAAGGGTTATGGGAAATTTTGAATTAATGATATATTTTTAAGTCAATTATTCATCATTTGAGGAATTCATTGGACTTAGAAAGTGACCATAGGGGCCCACTATAGGCTCTCGATGCATCGATGGGTCTCATATGAAAAAATGAACGCTTTTTAGCCAAGGCCTTACACATTTATGAAGAATTATTGTCCAAGGCCTTTATGGTAAGTTTATGATGTATGGAATTATGAATTACCTCATTATGATATTAGAAATTTATAGTCCATGTGATTATTAAACTATTAGAATATCAGTGGTTAAGTTTAATTATCAAATTATCATTTATATTGAAATATTCAATAAGTTTTTATTCATACCATTTTATGATCATTTTATTGTTTAAATAGAATTTTTTTAGTTAATAACTTTTCCATATATTTTATTCTAGTTTATGATAGATCTTCCCCATTTTATAACCCTACTGAGCATCTGATCTCACCCCATTATTATGTTCTTTAATTCCCAGGATTCCACGATGTACATTATGACTGATATACTGGGTTAATCTAAGAAAATGATAGTGTTCTAAAAGGAATATATTTTTTTATGTTATGTTTTAAAATGTATTGTAATGTTCATTAAATTAATAAATCATCCAAAATAGCTAAATGGATTGATCATTTTTTAATCGAGTCTTGTTTATATATGAATGTAATAATGTAATGAATCTGTTTTGTGCTACTGGGGTCTTGGTCCTTGCAGTTGGTATTGAAGAATGATTAGTAGAAACCTTTGTCATGTGATTTAGAAAAATTTGATTGTGGAATATAACCCTATGATATACTTTGATGATATGAATAAAAAATCCAAGATTTTGGAATGGTAGAGATTATGTTGGTCTTCCCTAAAATACATTCATTTTGGGTTACTACAAGTGTGTGTGGATCTAGAACTTGTGTACATAGGAGTAAAAACTCAGATATGGTGTGTCGGGCTGGACTCGGCGTAACTTGGTATGTGAAAACATACCTTAATGTATACCTAGTGTGACACTACTAGTAGATATACTTAGGATTATTCATATTTTCTTTAAAAACTAATTTGAAGGATTTAATAGAAAATATTTCCTCAAAGAAACCATGATTATTATTATGAGATTAGGTACGCATAATGTTTTTCAATTTATGTTTAGTATTTCTCTATTTTTGGTATTATTAATTATGTTTCATAATGTTATGATCTAATATAGTTTATGCGATTTTTTTGGAAATGGTGGTTAAAAAAAGGATTAAGAACCACTTCATTGCACATAATGAAAATTGTAGGAATGATCATTTCCTTTATGGGTTTAAGCTAGTTCTTTAAAAGAAAGTAGTCTCCCAAATATTATCATCATATGATGAAATAATATCATGTGATAAAAAGATTGAAAACTAATTATAAATTTCTTATTGATACAAAGGGAATAAAGATAATAAATAGAAATCATGAAACAAATATAGATATAGGGATGAAGGTAAAGAATTATTTTCCAAAATGTGATAATTGTGGAAGAAGACACCGTAAAATATGTTTAAGATGAGAAGGTTGTTTCTCACAGTTTGAAGAAGAAGGCCATTATTCTTAGGAATGTTTATAAATTAAATAAATTTAAAATGTTCAGTTTTTTATGTACTAGGAGGTTGGACACTATGACAATAAATGACTTAAGAGTCAATGTAATATACCCCAAAATAAGATAATGGATCATGGTAAAGCGTTTTTTAAAACCTCATACAAAGAGGAGAGATTAATATTATTTTTTTGGATTGATGAAAAAAAAATTGAGTGTTTTATCAATATTTTTCTAGTTATAACAATCCTTTGATATATATAGATTTTAGAACAGTACTTCTTCTTTATAGATTTTTAAAAATGAATCTTTTCATTATGGTTTTATATGACTATTGTATTAATATATTTGTTATATTAAATTAAGATCTACATTATTTTTATTTATCTTGTGTTTTATTGATTTTGAAATTTTAGTAACCTTCCATCTAAATGTTTTGGTCATTGAATGTGGACATACATCTATTAGATGATTCTTGTGATTAAATACTCATGGAATGGATCAAGTACTCCTTCTGAAATTATTTTTGAATGATAACATGAGCTACCATTCTTAGTTTTAGTAAATATATATTGGTATGTGGAATTAATTGAGGACCACATGATTCATTAAAAGTGATTTATCTGCGAAAAAGTAATTATGAACATTCATTTACAGAAGTACGAGGTAAAGTGATAATAGATATAAGAATAAAAAAGGATGATATTATTCTTAAGAAAGGGAATGTAATCAATTATGTTTTTTCTCAAGTTCTAATTTTAATATTAAAATAAAATTGTCCCTCTATAAAAATAATTCAGAATATAAATATTATCTGTTTATTTTAATTTCTATGAAATCAATGGTCTTTTAATCGATCCAAAGATTTATGGTTGTTTGATTGTTGACTTTCTTATAAACATGTTCTCTATCACTCTCAATCAGAACAAGATATTTAGTTTTCTCATACATGTTTATGTTATCTCTTTCTATTAATTATTTCATACCCAAAATACTAGTATTGTGGTGACATTTTCTTTTCCATTTCCCTCTTATTAAGAGGGTATTTTATTAACCATATTTATAATGTGCGTTACCCAAAATAGAATTTTGAATTATTAACCTTTGATTTTTGAAGTTCAATTCAAATTTTGGGGGAATAAAATATTAATGAGTTGGAAAATGTAACACCCCATGATTTTATGAAATGCATATTTTCAAATTTAATTTCTTATATAACATAGGTTTCATAGAACACCAATCTTTAACAAATAAAGATATACAATTAAATATACATTTTAAAATGTCTATTATAATGAAGAAATTAAATTAGTGGTAATGAAAGTATTAACCAAATTATAAAATTAATATATCATATATTTAACTAATTGTATTTATGTTTATCCAAATTATCTTATAGTCTTAAGATAAGAATAAATCAAATTTTACGCATTTAAATGCTATGTTTTTTAAAAGGTGGTTTTAACACCTTTTAATGGGGAACTTATTGTGAAACTAAATTTTGAAACTTATATAAATTATATTGTATAAATTAAACATTATTTTTAAAATATTAATTTCAAAATTAGCATAGGGTGAACTTTTGGGATTTTTCTGAAAATACTTATTTTTCTCTGAATAGTGAAAAATATCGAATTTAATAAAACATTCATTTTTTATTGAATGTCTATTTATGAATTTAATATTAAAATCTCTTATTAATGTATAAGAAATATAGGTATCTTATAAATTAAAATATGTTTTATTTATATCATTAAATAAGTAAATAAATGTTTTAAAAACAATAAATTAAGGGATGGTATTTTTGTAAAACATAAATGATTATTTACAATTTTATAATTATTATAATGATTTAAAATAAATTTTTATTTTCATAAAATACATTCATAAATAAATATTTTGTTTTATTATTTTTATAAGATAATTTTATGAGACCTTATTTAATTTTTTAAAGTGTCATAAAAATAGTTATAATATTCAAATCAGTAATTTTGAGTAAATGGTGACTTTATATTAAAATTAAATTTCTCAGAACCAAAAAACTATTTTCACAAAAAAATGCACATTTTTTAATTCTACAGGTCAAAAAAAATTTAGGGTTCTGTTTTTGGATTATTCTAAAATAGTTGATTTTTTTGTGAATAGTGAAATATGGTAATTTAACATATTTAAAAAATATATGATTTATTAAGTCATAGATGATGTATGGTTGGTATAAACTCATAATAATACACAATAAATAATTATTTTAATATAATTATGGATAATTCTAAATCAATTCATAGTATCTATTAAAAAATTAAACTAATGAATAAAACAATGAGAAAACGTCTCTCTCCTCTACTATAAATACCACCATTCACCACCTCTTCCCCTCACACCGCCAATACATTGAAGCTTGTTAAGTTTCTTTATAATACATTATCTAATAATACATCTAAAATTCTGGTATTTTTGGTCTCACCGCAAATACGATTTTAATGTTCATTAAAGAGGTTCTCATGGAGAGAAATACAAGAGGTAAAATCCCTTTGTGTTCATTTAATGTGTATTTCAATTTTATTTTTTTGTTATCATTTTCTTACCTATTATACACAAATAGGAATTATATACCAATAATATTATATATAATGTAATTTTAATATGATAATTTGATATCCACCATCTATTCTTTTCTCTTCCCATTTTTTAAGAGGATAACATCATCTGCGAGGTACCTATTTACCACCTTCATGGAGGACTATTTTTTTCTTATCTTTTCCACCATCCTGGATGGTCATAAAACCATTTTATCGGTTAACTAAAATTAAAATATTTATACTAAAATATATTTATTGTAAAATAACTTGTATATACACATGATCTTATTTAATAAAACAAAACGAGTGTTTGATGATCAAAAAACATCAAAATTATCCAAATGATTATCATTTATGTTTTATCTAATGAATCATAATCATATAGATAAAAATGATAAATGAGAAAATTAAATAATTTTTACATTCATTAATAACATATAATTTTAATTCTAGATTATTATTCCTATTTCATATGATCTTTCACACATGTATACAAGTGAAGTAATGATGCAAACCAAGGAAACAAACACTTCCGAATGACGAAATTGAATATTATAAGTCTTCAAAAAGAACATAAATGAAATTAAAAAATTATAATAAATATAATAAAAGTTCAATTTTTTCTTAGGAATATTATTAATTTATTTAATTTCAATATCCAGGTTGTTATGTACATGTACAGAACACTTTCAAACATAACGAATGGGTTATCACATCTCAATTTTGTTTATGTGAGATATTCCTTATTAATCAATATTTATTATGTGTCGTGTATGTGTACTCACCATTGATGTATAATATAAAAAATATATTTATTTTCATGGTATCTATAGTTTAACTTGATGACCAATAATTTTATTGGGGCACACTGTTTTTTTCAAAGTGGTAATGGATTCTCCACAATCCTCCATTTTTTATTTAGGTTGTGCTTACTCTCTCTTTACCCTAGTGTAATAAATAAGTGTTCTTATTTACACTACCTATACTCTGAATTTATGTTAAAAACACATTTTAACTTACTATTTATTCTTGAATTGAAGGGTAAATATAAGTTCTATGAGGTTCCCATCTCAATTCTGACTAATATGTAATGCCCGATTAAAGTTCTCTTCCAAATTTCTTACCCATTTTCAAGTACCATTCATAATATATTTTATGAATCCATTATTTTAATAAAATAAATATTTTTATCATGAAAAATCTATATTTAATTTATGGTTTTATACAAACAATTAAAACTATTTCCATCTTGAATATGCTTTAATATTTTCTCTTATATTATGATGAAGTGGCCCATTTCTAATGTTTCTTAAAAAATATTTTCACATGTTCTAAGCTTTTTGGGACATCATTAATTTCTCAAATATAATTTCATTTCCCTTTCCTTTTCATTTCTATGATAATCATGTTTATAATCTATTTTTTGACCAATACAAAATATTTTCAAAAAGAATGCTCATTTCTAATGAAAAATCGTATTTCTCTTAACAATTTATCTATAATTTTATTGGATTAATTTTATCTATGATTGTGTTTCGAATATCTAAATGTGGTATGGGACACATTTTTTGAATGATATATTTTTAAATCGATTAATCGATGGATGAGGAGTGCATTGGACTTAATAAGTAATGGTTGGGGCACAGTATAACCCTTCGATGAATCAATAGGTCTCATGTGGCAGGCTAGGCCGGGTATTAGTATAGGAATTTCCCATTTTTGAAGACTTATTTGATGAGGCCTTGATGGTATGTTTATGATTCCTTTTATTATACATTCCCTCCACATGATATTATTAATTTTTAATCCATTTGATTTATCAACATGTAGAATATTATTGGTTACGTCTCATTCTCACATGAATTCTTATATGGAGGTATTAAATCTGTTTTTAATCCAACCACTTTATTACTTGGTTATTGATTAAAATCAATGTGTTTCAGTTAATCACCTATGTATAATCATTTATCCTTGTTTATGATATCTTATGCTATACTAAATACCCTTATTGAGCATCTCATATCACCCATTTATTAAACTTTATTTTTTTCAAGACATTATGATGTATATTATGATTGATATATAGGGTTAATCTAGGATAATGTTGGTGTTCTCAAAGAAATAATTTTTTTATGTTTTTTTCTTTCAAAAAATAATGTAAAGTTTATGTATGTAATCTAGCTTCCAAAAATTCTAAACATATTTATCCTTTGGTATTCAAGTCTTTTATCTATGACAATGTTAAAAATTAAGGCATTGACTATATGATATTAGGGTTGGTGTCCTTACAGTAATGTAAAAATGAACAACATCAGTTCATGAGGCTGTAGTTCGTAGTACACACCGATGATACTTGTGTAACCCATTTTATAGAAGTATTTTGGTTGTGGGTAATACCCATATAATATATATATATATATGGAAGGTATTGTTGATATTATACAATCATGGATAAAATATATTTATGTTTGTGGAGAAGTAAATAAAATAATGATGGTTGTTGACAACCATTACCTCTTATTCATGGATTTTTCTTTTATTATTAAATAAAAATGTCTTAGGTTATATTTATCTAAAAATTGATTATATTATGAGGGTAGGTATGTTGGAATATGATTTTTTGGGGTCTTTTCCAATCCAATGTGGATTGATAGTGTAGATAAGGGGGAGAGTGAGTGTCCATTTATAGAAGAGTATGAGTGGTATTCTTATAAATACTCAAGAGTATTCACTATTGGGAGATCCCCCTTACCACGTATGGCTCCCAAAATTAATAGTATTGTAGTTTAGGGTTGATTTAGTCTTGATACATAGTAAACACACAAAAATATGGTCATTTTTAAGATATCGTTCCTTAATATTAATGTTTCCCCAAATTAACTGTTTTTTTAAATAAGGTAACAAATTTTCTAACTTAGGTAATTCATCAATTATTCCAAGTAAAAGTTGGGATCATTTCAATATTTATACCCACTGATTTAAAATTTTATATCTAATTCAGATAATAAAAAATCTCATTCATGTTAGAAATTAATTTTAATATTAGCACAATTAATGCTCATATATTATCTTTTGACTATATCTTTACTAACAAAGGTTTTTCTTTTTAAAGAGTAATAAGATAATTATAAAATATAAATTTTTCCTTGAATGGATCATATTTTATATTATTTACTATTTAATAATCACTTTCTAGAATATATGTTTTTAGTATATTTAATTATTTTTTTGAAAATATCATTTATTATAAAATTACATTAAGGTCAATTTTGACATGGTTTTTTGATTTTATATTATAAAATATCAATAAAATAAAATAATTTTATTCTATTATTTTTATACATGTTTAACATGATACATTCATTTAAAAATTTAATTAAAGACAATAATTTATTCAATTTACTTCGCCTTTACTATTTTTAGTATGATTTATTTCAGTAAATTATTAAATAAGTAATTCCTATGTTGGTGTTTATTTAGAATTTAATGTAATTATTTAATCTCATGAAAATTAATATAAATTATAATGAAATAAAATAAAAATAATAAAATAAAAATAATATTTATAACTGAAAATGTGATATTTTCCCTATCCAAGATCATTATAAATATTGATGGAAAATAAGGTTAACTTTTTAACTATTTTTCCTTACATAACATATTATAATAGTTAAATTAAATGAAATATTAATGAATATATCATAAAAATGATGCAATGTTGAATGTTTCAAAATATTTATATTAATGGGGTGTTGGATAGGTTGGTAGGTCTATTTACACCTTATATTATATGTTTAAAAACTAAGTAAATTAGTTTTTTACCCACATAACTATTATTAATTTTTTTTCAGTAATAATTATGGTTAATATTTAAATTCACCTGATTAAATATTATACATTATAGAGATTTCTAATATTCAATCCATTTTTCTAAATTTTTCTCAATGAAGTGGCGGAATTTAATTTAAAATTAATCACATAGATATGATGAAAAAGTGGGGTTTTAAAGAGAAAACTGTTAAAAATGTTTACATTTTTTTGTATCTAGTTTCAATATGAAACCACATACAATGGCATAATCGGATTAATTGGAATAAACTATATCTCAAGTTAATTCTAAAATAAAAATATAATATATTTATCATTATAAATTATTTAACAGAAAAGTATGTTTTCAATTAAAATTCCCAATTTTCACTATTCATTAAATATGGAATGCTATAGAAAAATCCCAAAAAACAAACCTAAAATAAATTTGGTACTCTGCATTCAAAGGTTTTGTTATGTTTTACAAAAAATATTATTGAATTTAATTTTCCCAAATTTATTTTTAAAAATTATTTGGAAAAATTATAGGGCCAGACAGTGAGACGGCGTGTGATCTTATGGTTAAGTGTTCTCGGAACATTTCGTTGAAAAATGTTATGTTTATAATAGCACAAGAACACGGTAATCTAGAAAAATTGGAATAACTCTTAAATAGGTTCCCAGATCAGAAATGAGAGTGCACCATTGAATTCAGAGTAGTGACTTTTCCTTTGGCCAGACCTAAAATTGGCCAGCACAAGTTAGGTATGAATGAAAATTTTTGGGAAAATCATCAATAAAAATTAAAAAAAAATTATTATTAAATACAAAAAAATAATAAATTGATATATGTATTGTAAATCTGAGAGTGCCATTGTGTTTGTAATATAGTGATTTACCTAGGTACAAATCCACTTTAGTCAGCATGGGTCATATAGGGAAAACTAGAAAAGAAAGTAATCGTCAATGAATAATAAAAAGACAGATTATTATATTGATGCAATAATGGTTTCGTTTTGAACCATCCTTATGCATAAATCCCTGGGTTATCCTAATAACCCTGGGAATTTCAGAGAATCACAATGAAGATCTTCGAGAAATAGTCTTCTTGAATGAAGGACCATGTATCGGGGATCATATCAGGGATCGTCATGCTAATGGAGTTAGAGGATCTCATCGACAATGGCGACGCAACTATTTCTCATCAACATACAATCCAAAATCGATGTAGGATTTTGATCACTTTTTTATTTCTATTCCCCTCCGTAGATCTCATGAAAACCACATACTAACCAAAAAACATGTAGATCCACAGTTTGATCACTTGTGGGATTAGTGTTTGACTCAAGGGGTTCGAAATGGGATTAGATGTGTGTGTTGATTTATTCTTCATGGTACTGATAACATGAACTAGTCAAGAAAAACATGAATAATTTCAAGACCCATTCGTTAGAAATTTGGGTGCTTTAAAACTCAACATGGAATCTCTCGCATTCTTCTTGTGTTCTTCACCTTCTTCGTGCCATTTTGAAACCATATAGGATATCTTAGGTGAGAATTAATCCCTCGACGGCACCAAATGGGTGCAATGAAAGTGCATGTTGGAGTTGGTGCAAGGAATATGCGACTCCAACTGGTTCAGATAAGGAGATGCCGGTCTAGGCAAACGGAAACTAAGGCAATGGAGGCCTGATAGGGGACGCCGGACCAGGCAAAGAATGACTGGAAAGGCCGCCGAGATAGTGGTTGGTGAAAACCAAAGGACGTGGTCTAGGCGCGATGATGTTAGAGGGAGAATACAGTAGTGAGCTAGGATATGTCCTAGATCCATGCCATATGGAGCATACAACAGTGGTGAGATTGCGGGACCAGTTAGATGAGGCAGGCTGATAGTGTGAAATGTGGCACGACTCCGCATTGATTGGAGGAATGCAGCAAAGGCATGTTGTGTATCGCTCTCACAAACCAGCTAGAATTTGGGGATCCTGGTCATATAGGTACAATAGTCCAAGAATTTTTTGGCTAGGATAAACCAGGCTGGGTCTGTCAGATCAGGTGAGGTCAAGTCTGGCTGGTTGAACTAGACTCAAGTTGGACCTTCTCAGAAAAAAAATTGTATCATTCAAACATTGTTTCTATTTGATGATTTTTTTGCGATATTGGGACCCTTGTGACATGAAATTACATTTTAGATACTCTATGTGATTTTTTTTTATGTTTGATGGATTCCAAATGGATTGAGGTGTAGGTCTTCCTGATATAAGCATGCTATGAATGGAATATTGTGGCTTGCTATGACTTTTTCACTACGTGACATGGGGGCTGAATGACACATAAATGGTTCATGCACCATTTCCACTTAGTGATCCATCTATTTTACATGATCCATTGATTCTATGAAGGCCATCAATGCTCCATCTTCCATTAAAACTTTGTGTCCCCTCAACACTACATGCCTCATTAGTGCTCCCTACACCATCGATGCTCTATGCGACATCGATAATTCATGATCCATTGACAATCCTTGATCCATAGATGCTCTGTGTGTCATGGAAACTAGGATATCTTTGGACTAAAACTAAAAATCCACCTCTTAATGTTTTAGAATTATACCTATGTGATATTGCTATACTATTTATGTGTAGTATACTTCATATATTTTTATGGTGTGTACATAGTTTATTTCTTTTGTTATGTTCCTTGATTGTGTTTCTTTTGGTGTTCCATCATTTTTTTTCTTCATAGTATTCCTTACTATTTTTCCTTTGTGGTATTCTTTATTGGTGTTCTTTTGTGGAGTTCCTTCATGGTGTTATTTGGTGGTGCTCTTTCATGGTGTTCGTTACTAGTGTTCCTTTGAGGTGTTCTTTAGTGGTGTTCCTTTTTGGTGTTCGTTAGTGGTGTTCCATAGAGTTTTTCATTAGTGGTGTCATTTTATGGTGTTTCTTAGTGGTGTTACTTTGCAGTGATCTTTAGTGGTGTTCCAATATGGTGTTCCTTAGTGGTGTTCCTTTGTGGTTTTCCTTAGTGGTGTTGCTTCGTGGTGTTCCATAGCGGTGTTCCTTCGTGGTGACCTTTAGTGGCCATCATTTGTGTTCTTTCATGGTGGTAAACCTTTTTAATTCATTATGTAGTATATTTTTCATTTTGGTTTCAGGGTGTCCTTCGGAGTATTGTTTTAATCACCCTTTCAAAGTATTTTCCCACACATGTCGTGTCTTATGTATATGATTGACACTTTGAGAGTGTCCTTGGAAGAGCTGGACTAGCTGGGGCTCTATGAGTCCATAGAGTCACAATGAGCTCCTAAATTTTCTGATAACAATCCAATACCTTTCCCTTCACGAACAGTTTTCGGTGAAAGAGTTTAGGAACTTGTGCATTCATTTTTTTAAACATTTTTTTGGTGTATTTGTATTCTTCCCCTATTTACTTTGTAGTTTTCTACAATTGTACTCTACTGCAGATATTGTAGTAGTATGCATGATTCTTTACTTAGTGATTTTACATTTCAACATTTTGGACATGGAGATGTGTGTGTGTGTCTAAGTACATAGGAAAATTCCTCTCAATTGTGTGATATTCCTAGTTAGTGCTAGTAACTAGCCCCTAGCATATTGGATTCTAGATTATGGTATATACATCATGATCCCCACTAGGACGGGTTATGAGATATATTTTCTAAGAGTTTTAAAATTTATTTTAACTTTATTTTCACAGAACACAATTATACACTCTTTTAGAAAAATACATGTCTCCAAAAAACATTTATTTTTAATTAATTATTCTTATTTAATTCCTAATCAATAAATAAAAAATAATAATGATTGAAGTATATATTTTCATAATATATTCAATCTATTTCATACACACCAATATAATTGATGGGAAATAATTATTATATTAGATAAAAATATTTATAGTATATTGGTGTTTGGTTAAACTGAGCCTTGCGTGTAATGCAAGATATTGAAGAAATTAATTATTTCATGTAATATAAGATAAAATTATTTTTATATGTAATTAATGATAATATCAATGTTCTATGTCGCAAACACTATTTAATAAAATTTATTCTTATAGAATTTTAAGGGTTATATTACCCTACCTTAAATAAATTGTGTATTTTCCATTTAATCTTAATCTTGGTAATCCATGTTTTAGAATTTTTAAATACCATTATTTAAATCTACACATCTAATAATAGTTAATAAAAAAGATTATAAATTATATATAAAGGTATGTAAATAGTTCATATGGAATAACACATAACTAGGATTCTATTTTGGAGAACGATGGTAGAAAGTAAAGATATGGAAATTGAGGGAATGTGGAAATAATTATAGAGTGATTGAGTACATTTATCATAAGAAAGTAAATGATCTATGGAATTTTATGGGGATAAAAATAGAATGTCTATAAAGATTTAATAGATCCATAATTAAAAATAAATTAGGGAATTATGATTACATTATTTTCAAATTATTTTCATAATATTGTGTAATTATTTCACTCCCTAAGAATATATGGAAACATATATAATATATATTTCAATAGACAAGATTTCATACTTTTTATTTCTTTTGTCAATTTCCAATTCATTCCGAAAATGAAAATATTTTACACAGGAAAAATAAAATTCTCATTTAACAAATCGTAAGATCCATAAAAGGGTGAAAATTCCTTAAATCTATCTCTAAATATTTTTAAAAAACAATATGGTCAATAAATTAGTCACAAAACCCCAAAAGTAATACAATAAGTTCATCATTAATATTTATTCATGAATATATTTAACAAAAAACACAGAAATATTTACTAAGACAACATGTAGGCTAGTGGTAGGCATGAAACTCTTATCCACCTTCCAACATGGGTACAATCCCAACCATCTTTCCAGATGTGATGGGTTTTCACCCTGCATTTGGATTATCCTTTTTATAATCTATATTAATATATTTCAAATAATGTTTCCAAAAATATGATAGAAACCCTTGTAATAAAGTTTATCATTTATTAAAAATTTTATTATGGTTTCCAACAAAAGATATTTCTTATAAAGTAATGTAATTTTATTATACTATTATTAAAATGTGATTAATAACTATATTTTCACTATTGGTTTTCAATACCTTTAAGATACGGTCTATAAAATATAAATGTGTTATTAATAAAATAATTATACCACGAAAGAATATACTTTCCATAGATTTATCCCAAAATATCATTTATCTTGTGACATTCCTACAAAATTAAAATTAAAATGAGGTGTATAAATTTTTAACTTCTGATCAATCTTAAACATGTTGACCCATGATGTTATCCAAAACTCTTATGTTATTGAAGACATAAAGGATTATAATATTTTAAAAAATCTATTGATGTTTCCTGATTCTTATTACCAAAATATCATTGGAAATATACATTTGTAGTTTAATTTATAAACCCTATTAGATAAATACTTCATCTCTTTTATTTTAGCATAGGTACATCCTATGTCTAAGGTCTAACACATTCCATTTTCTTTAACTATTTAAATCATTCATAAATTTTTGTAATTATTTTTTGAATTATAATATTTATATCCCATGAGAGTGTTAAACCTATTGCAAATTAAGTCCCATTATCGAGTACGAGGTAATGATTGGGCCAATATCAGCTTGACATTTTAAGAGTTATTACACCAATGTCCCTCTATTCCTAAACCAAATCTACTTTTAGTATCTGGGGATTAATTAATTTTAAGGAAATACCACATAATATTTATCTAATAAAATCATTAAGATGTTATTCTATATATATATCCTCAAATTATATAATAAAGTTATGATTAATAATCAATGGTTTCAATAAATCTAGATACTAATGTTTCTCATAATGATACATTTCAATCTACTATAGAAACCCTAGCCTCCACTTCCTGGAGCCGATTGCTAATACCACTATATTATCATACATTATAAGAAAGCATTTCACAAAGGACCAAATTGTTTGTTAGCCTTGGTAATCTACATACATACATAATTCTAACATTACATTAGAATACAGATATTAAAAAATATTTTTTTTGAATACCTTATTTCTCTCTCGAATATTCCTTCACATCATTGATAGTAATTTTTATGGAATATTAGGTAATATAAGTAAAATAAAGGTTAGATCAAATTTCCCGTGATGTTTAAGTATAATGTATGATATTTTAAATCAATAAGAATAATAAAAATGGAGTATTAAATAACTTAGAACGCATGCCATTTTAAGAACTATAATATCAAATTATGATAAAGAACAATCAACATGACATTGTAAATAACTGAAAACCCATTCCATTTAATCAATAATATGATAGGGAATACCATCCATATATTATAACATGGCGAAATAATATTGGATAATAATAACTAGATTATGAATGATGGAAGTGCTTAATTATTTGACATCTTTTTTTCCTAGAAATTGATACATTAACCATGAAAATATTTCCTTAAGATGATTTAAAATAGTCCATGTAAAATGGAATCTGAATTTTGGTCCTATAATACCATATTATCAATCTTTAGTTAATACTCTCATTGTTTTCATTAATTATTGTTCTTACTGATGTGTTTTCTCATGTCCATTTTTTCATGAAAGATAATTTTCTTAAACATATTATATAGTTATATCATCTAAATTTTAATAATAATGAAATAATTATGATATTTTCATATAAATTATATTTTTTTAATGCAATTATAAAATATGGTTATGAAAATGATGCTTGTTACGATCTTGGATAAGGTTGGTCTTACAAACGCATGAGTTACGTTTTTTGGTTTCTCAATAATCATTATTGAATAAAGGTAACTAATATTGTTTCATTAAAAATTATAATAAATCATAAATATGATATTATTTATTTAAAATTACTTATATATATATCATCTAAGTGTTTTGGTTATGAAAAAAGAGTCACAACGCTTTATGAAGGCGGTAATCAACACATAAATAAATGATGTTGTCATATTTATGTGAGTGAAAATTAAAACAATGATATATATATATATATTATATTTAAATAATTATTATTATTTCCTAAATATCTTAATGTTTTCATATATATCACATATAATTATTAACACTATTCCTTATAACCTTCCATGAGATGTGTTTGAGAGAGAAAAATCACATCGATTCGCGAGGTAGTAGTGCACAGTACACACAAGAGATGTTATCTTGCAACCTGTGGAAAAGAAATTAATATGTTAAATATTATATAATGTCTCAAAAGTTATAATATTATTTTCAATATAATATATATAATATATATTCATCATTATACCCACCCTTGAGAGGAGGTAATTAAAAAACGAACGACCTTAGTTCGTGAGGTGGTAGTTCTCCATACATATGAATGATGATTTCATAAACCATTTGGTGGTAGTTTGTCTAGTTTTAGATTTTTTTACTAACATAAAAAAAAATCATAGTATAAGGAAGATAAATATTTGATTATATAATAATTTTATAATATAAATTGAAGGAGGTGGTGAAGTAAATAATAGAAAGATTCTTGTTGAAGAAACTTAAATCCTCTTCAAGTATTATCATTCAGTTTGTACTAAAACCATAATAGGATATAATTATACCCAAATAAGGATTATTAGATAATGGTATGCAATTTGGGATTCCATTTTTTTATGTATGTTTTGAGCTATTGTGTGTTGAGGTGTAAATAGGGGGAGAGTGTGTGTTCCCTTTTAGAGTTTGGGAGGTGTGGAATTCTTATAAATACTCTATCTTATTCATTATTGGGTGGTCTACCTTTACCTATGTGGCTCAAAAATTGAATAATAATGTAGAGTATGGTTTTTTTGGTCGTGAAACACCTCCAACACATTAAAATAAATTCATTTTTATAATTTTCTTCTTTAACACATATGACTCCCTTATTTTACAATTTTTTTGTTAAGGTAACTAATTTTATAACCAATATAATTTATCCACATTAACTAAATTAAATTGATTATTATTAAAAAAAATTAAACAAAATTATTATAAATATTATATATAATTTATAGAATAATAATCCCATGTTTGTTTGGAAATTATTTTTAACAAAAGAACAAGTAACTTGTAAAAACCAAACATTAACACTAACCGCGATAACAATGTTTTAACAATTTAGTGGGTAACATGGTCAATATAAAAGATAAAATGGTCCATTAAAGGACCATAATACATATTTATTAACATTGAAAAATCATTATCTAGAAGATAATATTATTAATAATTTTAAATAATTCAATAAAATATCATTTACTATAAAATAACATTAATGTGAATTTTGATATTATTTATTTATTTTTAAAAAACAAATTTTTTGGAAATGATGAAATATGAATATATTATTTTCAAAACATTATAAAATTATATGTTCATCTAAAAAATGAATATAATAAAATAATTCATTCAATTTACATCACATTTAATATATTTAATATCATTTATTATGGTTATTTTTAACTAAATAATGCAGTTGATGGCCCTTCATAAACAATTAAAGTAATTATTAAATATAAAAAGTCATGGTAAAAACAACCCATTTCATTTTAAAATCATATTTATCACTAACCATATTATTGTTTCCCCCATCCCAAAGCATTATAAATATTAAATGTAAGGATGGTTCCATTATTATTTTTCCTTACTTAATGTATTATAATAGGTCAAATTCTTGGACTATTATCCCAATCACTCAAAAAAAATATGAATATATGTTAAGGGTCTAAATATATCGAAAACATTGGTAGTGTACAAGTTGGTATGTCATTTTACATCTTATGGATTATGTTTAACAACTAAGTAAACTCGTTTTTTACCTAAATCACTTTTATTAATTAAAACTTTTTTCAATTATCCTTATGGTAGAAAATTAATATGACCCTAGTATATAATATAAATTATGTTTATTACTAATAGGGAATCAATTTTTTAAATAAACTCATAGATGTGGAAGAATTTAAGATCAAATCAATAACCCTGATGTGAAGATATATTGGGGTGTTAAAGGGAGAAATGATCAAAAGGTTAGTGTTTTTATATTATAATTTAATATGTAAATAAATAAAATTGAATAATTAGATCAATTTATATAAAATTTATATATTTTTACATAAAAAATTAATATATAATGCCGATTTATAATTTATTTAAATGAATATACATTTTTCAATTAAAATTTAGTATTTTACACTATTCATTAGAAAATGTAACTTCTCATCAAAATGTCAATAATTCACCCTAAGAAAATTTTTGTATTAAAGTTGAAATAATTTTTTTATTTGTTTAAATAAATTATTTCAATTTGGTAAAAATTAACATTAAATAATGTCTTCTAGGTACAATTATACTTTAGAAATTAGTTTTTTTTCAAAAAAACGTTTCTTTTTCATTTGAAAGATAATTATTTTATTAATAATTAGTAGATAAAAAATAAAAATGTGTCAAATAAATAATTTTATAGGTTATATAATCTTATTATTACCCATTATTCCAATTCTAGGTAATAACTACTATATTGAATAATAATATTAGTTGTATAACATTTTTCAGTAAAACTGGAGCTTTCATATAACAAAAGTTATTGGGGAAATTGATTGTTGCATGTAATTAAAGAAAAAATTATTTTTTTTTGTAAAAAAATATCAATTTAACAGCATTTGTTACATAAACTATTGAATAAAATTTTATTATGTTATAATTTCAGGGCGTTATACTACCCTAACCATAAATAAATTTCATCGCTATAATTTGAACATAATATTGGTAATCCATGGTTTGATATTGGAAATACCATTCTTGAAAACCCCACATCGAATAAGGGTTAATAAAACATCAAATTAATTAGAGATAAAAGGATGTAAAATAGTTCATATATATTTACACATAATTGAGATCATATGTAGGAGAATATTTGTGGAAGGTGAAGAAATAGACATTCAAGAAAATAGAAAATAAATCGATTGAGCGATTGAGGTCATCAATTAAAAGAAAGTAAATGATCAATGAAATATTTTGGGGCTCAAAACAGTAATTATATGAATTTTTAAAACTCTATTACTTCAATATAAATGAAAGTGTTAAGATATAATTCTTATTAAAATATCATTTCCTTAATCTTGACTAATTATTTTACTATATAATAATATAAGGAAATATAATTACTATGGATAATTATATATAAATAATTTGATCCTTTGGTTTTGATTTGTTCAATTTCTAGTTTAATAATTAATTCAAGAAATTAATATCTAAAAATCGATTTTTTTTTATTCCTAAAGCACTAAAATTCACATTTAATTAATAATAACATCCTTAAAATAATTAAACGTATTTTCATCTATCTATAAATATTTTTTATAAAAAATATGGTTATCATATTAATCTCTAAACCTTAATATTTAAACTCTTTCTTCATCATTAGTTTTTATTATTTTAAATTTTTATCAAAAAATAATTAAATATTAACAACGACATCACATTGGCTAATGGTAGGTTTGAAACCCTTGTCATGCTTTGATTATGGGTGCAATCCTGACTACTGTATCAGATATGATGGGTTATCACTATGCATGCATGTTTTCCATTTTATAAAATATATTAATATTATTCCTATAAAGTTCCCAATATTATGAAGGGAATCCTTAAAATAATTTTTATTAATAAATAACATTTTTATTATAGATTTTGATAAAAATTATTTTTTTATAATATCTAAAAATCATATTTCATTATTTTTTAAATGTAATTAATAATTATATAAACCATAATATTCATCGATAACATTATAATTTGGTCTATAAATTATAAAGGAATTATTCCTCGAATAATTTCTCCTCAAAAAAATACATTTTCCATGAAAATTTATTAAAATATTCTTGATCTGGATACATCTCTACCATATAAGTCCTAAAAAAATCCCTTTAAGAAATTTGATATATGAAATATTTTAAACAAATTGACCCATGATGTTATCCAAAACTAAATTGATAATAAATAAATAATATTATTAAATTTTACAAAATCCTCAGTTGTTTCAGGATTGAAATAACTAAAATATAATTTGGTAAAATACAAATATAATTTAATTCATGAACCCTGATACATTAATACTTCATCCATTTAGTTTTAACATAGGTTCACCCATGGTCTAATGTTGAACCTATGTCATTTTCATTATTTATTCAAATCCATTATAATGGGTTGTAATGAAAATTTTAATTATCCTAATCGTATTTCTTAGGATGTCCCAACTAGGTGCATAGTATGTCCCGTTGTCAGGAACCATGTAACACTGAAGTCATGTCTGGCCTTACTTTTTTAGAGTTATTTACACTTAGTACCTCTATATCAAAACCATATCCACTTTTAGTATCCATATAGGGTTGTATTATAATAAAAAACATCAAAATATATATCATTCAAAAAATTTAAGATGTTATTCTATACCAATCGTCAAGTTATATCATAGGGTTTTGATCCACAATCTATGTTTTTTTTGAAATGTAATTACCATGATTTCTACTAAACAACCTTTAATACAAACTATAGGGACATCATCTCTAGTAGCATGTATCTAGTTCATGCTACCACTATATTGGAAGAAGATACAAGTAATCACATCTCAGAGGGCCGAATAGTTAAATAGTATTGGTAAACATGATACTTTCATGTTTCCTATATTAAATTTGAAAATAAAAATTACAAAATAATGATTTTCAATAATAACTTTTTTCCATATAGAATATTCGTGCATATCATTCATAGATAACAACATATAATCCTTGGGAAAATAAACAAAATAAAGGAGAGATCAAATATAAAGTATTGATTACATATAATAGAATTTATCATGAATTAGTAATCATAATAATCATGAAAAGATAAATAAATAAGCCCACATGAAATTTTTTATAACATGAATATCAAGGATATATAATGAATATACCATATAGAAATGTAAATAATTGTAAACACATTATATATAATCAATAAACTAGGAATTAAATGTGCCCATATATTATAACATTTTAAAAATCTTAGGGATAATAATAATATAATTATTAATGGTGGACATGATTAATAATTGGACTTCATGTATCCCAAGAACATGATACCATAAACATTAAGATCATTCAACCAATATGTTTAATATTTTTGGGTAAAATCACATTCAATTTGTGTCATGTGCATTCATAACATGCATACTATCAAGATATTTCTTCCAGACACTTTAAAACTACTTGGTTAAGGGTTTTTTGAAAACTTTTTTTTTCTATTGAGTCCACCGATGAATTGAGGGAATTAATTAAAATTGATCCCAAATAATTTCATACCTATCTAAATCATTTGTATAAGTTGAAAAATAAAATTAATTCATGAAAAATATGCCCTATTAAATATTTTTATTGAGTAAAGAATACAAATTTATAAATATTTCCCCTATCAGTCAAATAAACCCCAATGTAAACAATGTATGTAAACAATGGTATACTATATAAGAAAAAATAAAATCTATCACACAATAATATGTATATTTAAGAAAAATTAAATTCCCAATGATTATAAGCCAATAAATATTTGTAGGATAAGTTATTGACAATAAAAATTAATCAAGAAAGTGAATATCAATAATTTCTGTAGTCAAAATGACCATAAATATTCTATAAGAATATTAATTATGATAATAATACAATATATATACCCATTGAAGTAAAAATATTAGGTGTTATTCATTTATTAATATAAATACCATAAAATTATATTTAAATACATTTTAAAGAAAATATCACTCTTATTTGGATTTTCAAAATCGTTTTCATTAAAATAAATTTTTAAATATTAATTTTTATAAAAAAATCGAAATTGTTAATATTTGGAAACAACCATTGAAACAAATAAAATCATATTTAAATCATTTGATTGGTCATGATGGTTATAAATTTGGTTTATTTCATATACATTAAAAAAATGTTTCACATTTTTGGTAAAATGGTGAATGAGAATTGGTTGAATATTTAAATAAATATTCATTTAAAAGCATTTTATAAAGAGAGAAAATGGTTAAAATTACATTAATAAATAATCATTAAAATATTAAAACATGTTTTTAGTCATTTTTCAAAAACAAGTTTAGGATGAAAATATATTTATGACCAAAGGGAATATTGATGTATGATTTTGTGGAAAACATTTTATAAAGTAATTTCTTCTAATGATAATAAGAACACTGTAAATAATATAAGGAATTGTTATTTAATTACCATATTAAAATAAAAATGAATGTTTTTTTAGGAAATTTTCATGCAAATTCCTTCAAATATAAAGTAAGAACAAACAATCTGGATTTGAATGAAAATATAAAACAAACCCTTAAAGTGATACCAAATATTATATATATGAAAATTAATAAATGAATCGATTGTCTCTATCTAATGTAAATCCACATAAAAATTGTAAACAAAACAAAACATAATAATAATGCATCACACATATAATCATATCATGACAAAATAAATGAAGTATATGTTTAACCAATTAGTGGGAATTGGGTTAGGAAATACCTTACCCTAGGACTCCTTTTGGTTGAATACCAATTCACCTCCTATATAATCATTTTAACCATATTATTCAAATATCATAGAAAAAATAATATTCATAATATCATCATTTATCCTTTTATTACATCCTATCAACCATTTGTTAATAATATTTAATAATTTTAATTATTTTGAGAGTTAAGTTACATGTTTTCTTAGGCATGTTTTATCCCGAATGATCCACGTCTTTCACATATTATATAGTTCTATCTTTAATGTAATAATAAACATAAAACAATTCAAATATTAAAACATTATTCATATTTTTTAATAATATCATGATATATGGTTATGATAATTAAGCACATTATGATCATAGAGGCGGTCGGTATTACATACACACGAGTAACTTTTGTAATTTGTCAATGATCATTGTGGAAATGAGGTAAGGTAATATGTTATCTTTACCTAATGATAATAATATTATATATAATATATAATTTCATTAAATATACTTATTTTTTTCATCTATGTGGTGTATTGATGATGAAAGAGTCGCATCACTTTGTGTAAGCGGTATTCCACACATAAACAAGCAATGTTGTCATCATTACGTGGGTGAAAAGGAAAGAATGAAAATGATATAAATATATATATATATATATATATATTATATTTACATAATTATTAATATTTATTTTATATCATAATTATGTTAATTATATCATATATAATCATTAACGTTATTCCTTGTCACTTTCCATGTAAAGATCTATTGAAAGACAAATCGCATATCTTTATGAGGAAGTAGTCTGTCATTTAAATGAGTGATGTTATCATGCCTCCATGGAATGAAAAGTAATATGTTATATATAGGATATAATAATTCAAGTGGTATAATAGAATTTAAAATATAATATATATAATTTATATCCATAATCATTCTCATCCTTGAGTGGTTGTTTAGAAAAGACGAACAACATCGGTTTATGAGGTGGTAGTCAGTAGTACAAATCAATGAAGAATTCATAAACAATTTGAATAAAGTATGTGTTGTTGTAGATTTTATCCTTAATATTAAAATATCATAGAATATTTAATATAAAAATGTTATTTAAATTAATATTATAGTAAGAATTGAATGAGGTGGAGAAGGAAATAATATATACATACTTCTTCAAAATTATTTCCTCATATTTAAGAATCCTTTTTGGTTAACAGAAAGTATTCATAGGGTCAAATTATTCTTAAATTAATGCATCAAGGATGTGGTTTTGGATGCTAGAAATTTATTTAGTCAGGTACTGTCTGATCCAAATTGGGTTGAGAGTTTAAATATGGGGGAGTGAGTTCAAATTTATAGTTGAGAAATAGTTTCATTCTAAGAAATACTCAATAGTTTTCACTACTGGGAGATCTCCCTTATATGTTGTGGACAAAAAATTGAATAATAACATTGATTAGGGATTATTGGTCATGAATATTCTCCAAATAAAAAAATAAAATCAGTTTTATAAAATTTATTTAACTTGTATGTTTCCCTAGTTTTACATTTTTTAAGGTAACTAAATTTCTTACCTAGGTAATTTATCCATTAAGACTAAATTAATTTTAGGGTTTTTTGAAAATTTATACCCACTTATTCGAAATATTATATTTAATTTATAAAATAAAAATAATAGTTTTGTTTCAATTTAATTTTAATAGAATCGCAAGTAACGCGACGTAACAATGCATTAACCCTAACCATGCTAAGAATTTTATTCTTATTTAGGGGTTAATGTTTTCTCTATAAAGGATAAAATGTTCCATGAATTGAACATATTTAATATTAATTAACATTTAGAAATATTTTTCAAAATTATTATATATTTAGTATCTTTAAATCATTTAATAAAATAAAATTTATTATAAAAGACAGTTAAGGTTAATTTTTCCATTATTTTTTCTAATTTGATTTCAAAAATTTCAACAAAAAATGGAATTTGAATATATAAAGTTAAAATATGTTTAACATGGTATATGTTTCTAAAAAATTAATCTATGAAAAAATCAATTCAATTTACATCTCTTTTTTTTATTTTTTTATCATTAATTTTAGTTAGTTACTAAAAAAATAATTCATGTGTTGGAATTTCTAAATCATTTAATACAATTTATGAATATCTAAAAAATATAAATTAAATTTCCATGATAAAAAATAATTAATATTATTTAATAATAATTATAAATAGAAACATGACATTTTTACCAATCCCACAACATTATAAATGTTAATTGTAAGGAAGGTTCTTTTTGGGATTTTTCCTCACTTAAGATATTATAAGAGGTCACTTTTATGAAATTTTATAAAATTGCCCCTAAAATAGATAAAAAGATGTTAAGTATCTAAATATGTCCACACCCTGGGTGGTGAAATAGTGATTAGGTTATTTTACAACTTATATTTTATGTTTATCAATTATGTAAACTCCTTTTTTAACTTAATCGCTATAACTAATTATTACAATTTTTACTAATCATTATGGTCCAAAATTATGTAAAACTATGTATATAATATATATTATGATGATTTGAAATATTTAATCCATTTGGAAAAATTAAACATTCATATGTTGGATAAATTAATTTAAAATTGATCCGACATATGGGATGAGAATGTTAGTTTTTAAAGAGAAAACTTATCAAAAGTTTACAACGTTTTAATATCTAAATTCAATACGAAATTTATTATAATAAAATAATTTGACAAATATATATTAAATTTATCAATTATTACCTTCAAAATAATTTAAAATAAATGTTATCAATAAATATTATTTAAATAAAATTACATTTTTAATTAAATATTAGTATTTTCACTATTCATGAAATAATTTAACTTCTCAAAAAAATCTTAATAATTCACACTAAGACTCTTGCTATCAAAATTAAAATAGTTATGATTAATATTTCATATAAATTTTCTATAAGTGGGAAAATGAATTTTAAATTACTTGTTTCAAAGAAAATTATACCACCATGAAGAAAAACATAGTTCCTGGGAAAAAATGTATATTTCTTTCCGGTGATTTTTATTTTATTAATAATAAATAGATTAATAATAAAAAATTAAAAACATTATATTTTCTTATTTTAGTTAATCTTATTCATACACACAATTACAGTGGCTTCGTAATAACTACTATATTAAATAACAATAATAATAGCATACCATTTTTCGATAAAACACGGTCTTGAGTGTAACACACGCCATTGAAGAAATTCATTGGCATGTAAAATTGAATATATACAATGTGTTTGATGTAATGAAATATAAGATACATATTTTGTGACACATACAATACTCAAAAAATGGTATTATTAAAAAATTTCAGGCGATTATATTCTCCCCAACACAAATAAATTATTCCCTTGCAATTAAAACATGATCTTGGTATTCGGGGGTTTGACATTAGAAAATACCATTGATGAAAAACCCACATAAAATAAGGTTTAATAAAATACCAAAATATTTATATTGAAATTGAAGTAAATTTTTCATATGTAATAACAAATAATTAGGTTTATACATAGGATAAAATAAGTAGAAAGTTAAGATATGGACATGGATGAAAAATATAAACTATTATAGAGAGTGATTAAGTTCATTGATCATAAAAAAGATAATGATAGAAAAATGTTATGCAGATCAAAAAAGTATGTCTGTGGGGATTTAAAATACCAACAGTTTAATATAAATAAAGTAATTATTATATCAATGTTGTTTCAAGATCACTTTCTTATTGTTGAGATATTCGTTTACAACCAAAGAATATATTAAAATATTCTTACATGGTATATTTCTATAGGACCAATTTAATCCTTTAGTTGTGATTCGATCAATTTCTTGATCATCAATTACTTTATGAAATGAATATTCAAATAATTATTATTTTTATTCCTAAAGCACTAAAATTCAATTTTGTGGAACATAACATCAATAAAATACTGAAAAATATTTCCATCCATCCGTAAATATTACCCACAACCATTATAGAAAATAAATTAATATCTAAAAGTTGAAAGTGATACTACAGGTATATAATTAATAATTATTCATTAAATTTGCTAACTAAAAATAAGAACATATTTACTAAGACATCGTGTAGGCTAGGGGTAGGTGTTAAACCCTTATCATAATTTAGTCATGGGTTTAAGCTTCACCACTTTAGAGGATGCAATGGAATTCCACCTTATACCTTTTTTCCCTTTATATATACTATATTAATATGATTCATATACATTTCAAAAAAAAATTATAGACACCCTTGAAATAAATTTATTCATTAAATAACATTTTTATTATGGGTTTCAATGAAAATTATTTTTTTATAAATTATAATACTCATAATTTAAAATTACTAAAATGTAATTAATAACCATATTGACCATAATAATTTTAAATTTATTTAAAATCATTCCTATAAAATGAAAATTAATTATACCAGAAATAATTTTACACAAAAAATATAAAATTTCAATATATTTCTACCAAATATCATAAATAATATTAAATTCATACTAAATAAGACTGAAGATTTTGTTTAATAAGTTTAACATATTATAAATCATAAAATCATTAACCCATGATGTTATCCATAAATTTTAAATTAATGAAGACATAAATGATTCGAATATTTAATAAAATCATTGGATGTTTCATGATCTTATGACCAAAATACCTTTAGTAAAGTAATAAAATAATTCAATTCACATACCCCAATTCATAAATACATCATCAATGTTATTTTAACAATCGTTCGTCATTGGTTTATATTTTAATGAATTTCACCATCATTATCTATTCAAATCAATCATATTGGTTTATAATGAATACTTAAATTATCCAAATTATAACTGTAAAGAATTTAAATCTAGGTTCACATTAATAATCATTTTTAGGTACTAGGTAATACTTGATTCAATCCCAACATCAATTTTTCAGAGTTATCTCCCCTTGGAACATCTTTGTTAGAACCACGTCCACATCTAGTATCCAGAGAGGGATGCATTTCATGTATAAATTGATAATAACTATCCTAAAAAACAATATCATTTTCGTCTATATCAATCCAAAAATGTTCTTTCATAGATTTATGAACCCTAATCCATTTTTTTTCTAAATTTAATTCCCAAGGAGTATACTAAACATCCTTTGATAAAAACTTCAGAAACCCTATCTGTAGAAGCCTTTATTCGGTCCCTGGTACCATTATATTTTCATAGGATAAAAGGAATTACATACTAATGGAAAAATTTGTTTAGTATTTTTAGTAATCTAGATACATATATGGGTTTTACATTACATTCGAAAGACAAATTAAGATATATTGTTTTTAAAGAATAATTTTTTTAAATCAAGAATATTCTTGTATAGAAATTATAGTAGACATCATGGAATCTTGGGAAAAGAGAACTAAATAAGGGTGAGATCAAATTCCTAGTAAGGTATATGTATAATAGAATATATCATTAATCTAAAATCATAATCAAAATAAAAGGGTAAATAATTGAGAACACATTAAATTTATATAACATGAAAATAATTGTATGATAAGAAATAACCAATTTGTTAAGTTTAATAACTGAGAAAAAATTTCATTTAATAAATAACTTGGATTGAAATTCATCCATATAATATTACATAGAGAATATATGTTGGATAATAAAAACATAATTCTTAATGAAGAATATGATTAAATATTTGATGCCATGTTTTCAAGAAACATGAAACCATTTCCATCACGACATATCCACATTATATATATTAAAAAATGACGGGAAAACAATATAATTTATTTCGTGACATTGAAAAGACACTTATTTTTAGGATCATTCTCCCTAACGGATTGAAACTGATTGGTTACAAACGTGAAGGGTTTGTGGTCGAATGATTTCTCCCATGAGAATACCAAGGAATCGATGGGATTATATTAAATAGTCCCCAAACCTTTTCATATATTTCTAAAATCATTAATAATATTTCAAATAGTCCCCAAACCTTTTCATATATTTCTAAAATCATTACTATTATTTGAAATAAACCATTTAATTCATGATCATAGTTCCGTATCAAATATCCATTTTGAGTGATGAATATAGTTTTAAAAATATTTTCCTAGTTAATAAAATAAAACTTAAAATAAACACTTTATGTAAAAATGATATATGGTATAGGAAAAACTAATATCCATAAATCAAGAATATGGGTATTTTAGATAAATGTAATTTATAGTGATCATAAGATAGAGAATATTTCATGTAAATGTTATTGACTATATATATGAATCAAGGAAGTAACTGCCAACAGATAATCATAATGACCATAAACATTTTGAATGAATATTAAAGATGATAAAAATACAATATATATACCCATTGGTGTATGAATAATGGGTTTTCTTCAATGATGAATAGAAATTCCATAAGAATTATATTAAAAATATTCTTCTAAAAAATATCAATTTCATTATGAAAATAATTTTGAAGATCATTTCCATTGATATTCACTTTAAAAAACTAAAATTTCTTTAAAAAATGAATTTTTTTCTTTATAAATATTCCTTGAAACCTAAAAATACTCTTCAAAACATTTGATTGGTATTTATAGAGACGCTTTTCATTAATTAATTACAAAATAAAACAATTTTTCTATTCAATTCTTTGATAAAAGATGAATGAGAATTATTTTTAAATAGAATACAGATTATATTAAAAAGAAATATAGAGAGTAAAAAATGTTTGAAAATATTATTAATGATTTTTTTGAAAGGTTTTTGTTTTGAAAAAGTTCTTATAAAATATGGTATTTGATGAAATAATATTTTGGACCAAAGAGAAAAATCAAGTCCAATTTTCATAAAATAACATTATAAAACATTTCAAATATAAAAGATTTAGGAAAATGGAGATATTACATGAGGGTGTTCATTAAAAACCACAAGAGATGAGAATGGTAGTGTTTTTAATTAATGTTAAAGTAATTTTCTTCATTTGATAATGATGACTATACAATATTGATTAAAACATGATTGAGAAATAAATCCTTAAAATGATCATGACATTGAGGTGAAAATTAATAAATTAATTTATTATGTGTACCCACTCTAAAAAAATATTTTTTTTAAGTAAACCATACTATAATAACAACTAACTACACATAGAATCTTATCATGACATAATTGATAAATTATAATTTTATCCCAATGAGATGAAATTGAGATAAGAAATCCCTTAACATCATCTTCTTTTTTGTTAAATTCCCATTAACCTCCTATCTAACAGTTATAAACACATTATTAAATTATTATATAAACATATTAGTTTTTATAATTTCATTTATTATCCTATTTTAATGTATTATCAAACATTCATCAATACTCTTTCACTATTTTCATTGTTTTGGGCGTTGACTGCCAGGTTTTCTAATGTGTGTCTTATCACAAAAGAACAATGTATTATACATATTATATAGTTATATAATCTATATAGTAATAATCCATACATAATTATCAGATTTATAATTCATTAATCATTTTAAAACTAATCATGAAGAAGGTTTATGAAAATGAATCACTTTATGCTCATGGGGACGGTAATTAGAATATATGCATGAGTAAAATTTGTATTTTATAATGATTATTATGAAAATGAGGTAATTAAAATATTATCCTTCAATAATCATAATAATATCAAATATAAAATCTTATTTTTTTCAAATTCTCTTATGTATACCATCTATGTTATTGGGTAATAAAAAAAGAGTCACATCGCATCATGAAGGTGGTAATCCACATCTTAACGAATGATGATATCTGATCTATGTGAGTGAAAAGGAAATACATGGAATGAAATATATAATATATTTATAGATTTATGAATATATCATGAATATCATAATAGTTTCATGTATATCACAAATAATCGTTACCATTATTCTTTATTACTTTCTATATAAACCATTCGTGAAAGAAAAAGAACACCACTTCGTGAGTTGGTAGTCTTCCAAACACACGAGAGACATTATAGTGTATCCTATAGAATGAAACTTAATAATTTACATATAAAATAATTAATCTATATTAATATTAATTTTTTAAATGTCACATATATATATTTATATAATTTAGATCCATCCCTATATCTAACATTGGGAGATGGTAATGGAAAAATTAATAAAAACAATTCATGAGACAGTAGTCTGATGTACCCATAAATGATAATTTTTGTAAACCATTTGATCGAAGTGTGTGTCGTTTTTGTTCATACTTTTAAAAGAAATATATATATTCATTTGTATGTTGATATGTTTTTTATACAAGAATGTTATAAACGAAATTAAGGATGTGGACAAAGAAATAAAATAAAGATGATTGTTGATGAACATTACCTCCTATTCATCTATATTTTTTGGTTTACACTAAACCCTACCTTGGTTGGAATAATTCACACACTAAGGATTATATGACGAGTATAGGAAAGTAGGGAACCGATTTGGGTAGATCATTTCTGAACCAAATTCTTTTGAGTGTGTGACGATGGGGGGTAGTGAGTTCCGTTTTATAGTTGAGGAGGAGTGTCACTCATGTAAATGATCAAAAGTATTCACTATTTAAGGGTCGACCTTACCTTATTTGAACTTAAAATTACATAATAATGGATGGCAGGGTATATTTGTTCCATAGACATCTATACAATATCAAAATAATTTATATATATATACTTTCTCAATAACTTCTATGTTTTATAGTTGTCCTATTTTATTTTTTATGAAGTTAACTTATTTTTTATCCTATGTAAATCATCCATTAAGACAAAATTCAAGTGAGGATAATTATAAAATTTAGTCCCACAGATCCTATATATTATATTTAATTTTAAAAATAAAATTCCTATGTGTGTTGGAAATTAATTTTAAAAGAATGGGAAGTAATACACAAAAACACTACATTAACACTAAACATTCTAAAAAATATTTATCTATTTAGACGAAAATAAGTAACTTATACAAGCTAAATTGTTCCATAAATCGACCATATTTGGTTTTTATTAACATTTAAAAAAACTCTTGATAGAAGATATTTTTTGTACAAATTTTAAATCATTAAATATTATATCATTTATTATAAAATAATAGGAATATCAATTTTTACATTATTAATTAATTTGAAATTACAAATATCATTACAATTATGTAATATTACTCTATTAAGTAAAAAACTATTTTACATTATATATTCTTATAAAAAATTAATTGGTGATAATAATTTATTCAATTTAATTCATCATTAATATTTAAGTATAATTTAAATTAGTTAATTATTAATTAAATAATTCATGTACTAGTTTTTTATTGGAATTTAATGAAATTATTTAGTATATAAAAATTTAAAATATATTATCATTATAAAAAATGTTATATACCAGAAAAAATAATATTTATGACTGAACATATAATGTTTTTAAATATCCAATGCTTTGTAAAGATTAAAGGTGATGATGGTTCCTTTATAGTCTTTTCCATTACTTAACTTATTATAAAAGTTAACTTTCATCGAATACTATCCCAATAACCCATAAAACTGAGACAAAAGGTGGTAATTGTCATAATAACTATATTAAATGGGTTTCAGACACATTCATAGGTCATATTTCACCATATATTCTATGTCTAATAGTTAAGTAAACTTTTTTTTTACTTTAATTAATGTAATTAATATTAACTTGTCTTAGTAATCATTATGGTATAAAATTAAGATGGATTTATTATATAATATAAATTATGATAATTTAAAATATTAATTTCATTTTTCATAATTCATCCCATATAAGTGGAAGAATATAATTTATTATTAATCTCATAGATCGGGTGATAAAGTTTGATTTTAAAGTGAAAAATATTTAAATGACCATAATGTTTTTATACTAAAATTAAATATGAAATTGAATATAATAAATTACATGTTTTTTGGATATAAAACTAAACTAATATAAAAGTAAAACAAATAATAATTATAAATTAACTTTATAAATTATTTAATTTCATAGGTAATTTTCAACTAAAATTTAGTATTTTTCATTATTCATTAAAAAATTAAAATTCATAGAAAAATTCAAAAACATTCACCGTAAGATAATTTTTGAATTCAACTTTCTAAAAATTGGGTCTATGTTTTCCATTAAATTTTTTAAATTCCAAAAATAATTAATTAGAAATTATGGGCACCAAACATTATTATATATCTATTAGAAAAAATATTGTTTTTTAGAATACATTAATTTTATCACACAAATGATTCTTATTTTATTAATAATATACTGGTATAAAATAAACCTTTGAATACTATATATTATTATAATTTTTGTAATCAAATCCATACTCTCCATTCTAATAGCTTGGTAGTAACTATAATATTAAATAACAATATTAATATTATAATTTTATTTGGAAAAACTCGATCTTACCTATAATTTATATTTTCAAATAAATTATTTGTTTCTTGTAATTAAAGTTATACTCTATGATTCATGTAATGTAAGAAGAAATAAATGTTACATTTCACATACACTATTTAATATTATGTTACCATTTTATAATTTTGATGTGTTATAAGAATCATCATGTTCAAATTTTAATTTAACTTTTAAAATACATATTTTGAATCAAAATAATTTAAAAAATTTATATGTAATACTTACATTGTAACCCTCTCCTAAATTTATGGTATTTGTGGTAACAATATTTTGAAATTTTCCACATAAAATAAATCATTACTGAAAATTTATCTCATTATAATATTAAGAAAAAGAACAAAAAATGTTCACTTTTTTAAAATAAAATTCAATAATTTAGAAATTTATATTTAAAATAAAATTATAAATTATTGTTAAAAGTTGATTTTATATGGAAGAAATATTTTAGAACACACTCTGTTCTTTTAATAATTTAATATCATATTATAATTACTATGGAAAGATTGTTCAGGTTAATATATTATACCATCAGATAATGATATATTTCATAGGAAAAGAAACTATAAAACTAAAAAGGAAATTATTTTATAGAGAAATGAAACTCTTTGTAAAAAATTAGGATATTGGTCATTTTATCTATAAAAATTGGATTTTATTAACATAAAAAGTGAAATTTATTTCCATTATATAAATAATTCACATAATGAATCCTTTTATTCCTTCTTAATAATTAAACTACGTGGTTATAATGATCATATTTGATAATTTATATTTTATCTAACTATAAATTAGGTTTTTTATGATTAGTTTCTCATGTTGAGGGATCAATCAAACAAATTGACCTAATTAAGGATAATAATTTATTAAAATAATATGGTGTTACATTACAACCCTTGAAAAAAATTCATTTTCATAATTTGACTCCAAATATTAAAGTAATTGTTTTGGGGAACACGTATAAAAAAGAAAACACCATAAGTTAATCATCATATTATTTATGACATTGAGTGAAATTTTTTCACATGAAAATTTATTATTGGCCCTTTATAAATGGGAATAAATCATTCCCAATTTCCCAAATAAATATATGATGGTAAGAAAATATCAGTATGTAATGAAAAACATCTATAAAACCATGAAAATGGTTATTTAATTATCTTCATAGTTGGTGTTTTAATTTATGATCAAATATCTAATAGTCGATTAAATCATTAATGATATATGAAATCAATAAATCTTGTGTAGAAACTCTTAATATTATTTCATAGTGGTTATTACAAAAGATTTTACATTCTTGAATTATTATTAGTTAGTATTTCCTTCATTCTATCATGCATTGGAACATTGATATATATAAGAACTAACACTAGAGAAAATAAAGAAGCATATTTTCATATCTTAAATACTGAACTTATATCTATGACTCTTACATAATTCATCTCAAAAAATTGAAAATATATGAATCCCTTAAAGGTAATTCCCCAAATAATTCATTCATCATCTCTTAAATGATGTAAATTGAATCATTATTTCATCATTATCATTATCCCCTAAAATATATGATAATTATTACTTTGTAGTTGGGGTTTGGCTTAGTGGTAAACACCCCGTAATCCTACATGAAAAATGGGGGTTCAAAACCCATTGGGCACAGGTACTGTAGCATTAATGTAGCATACTGTAGCAGCGACGAGCACTGTATCGGCGACAGAGAACTATAGCAGCAGCGGGTAATGTTTGATATTGTAGCAGACAGTACTGTAGTTTTACATTTCACAGAATTGGCCTTAGGCCAAAACAATTGTGCCTACGGGCCATGTAATGGGCTAAATTCCCACTCATCCTTCAGGCTATGTAATGGGTCTCCCTAAACCTAGTTAAAGAGGTCTTTTCATTGATTTAAAAATAAATGAGGCTTCACCCCCCCCCCCCCCCATCCTTAAAAAATGATAATTATTACTTCACTTATTTAGTTTATTTTACTTTTCAAATATGTAGACATGGTTCAAAATAATTTTATATAATCAATTTGTATAATCTAATAAATTTCTCAATCCAACTCCAATTTATGATGATCAATCATTGAGGTAGTCACAAAGTTTCCCACACAACCTTTTCTAACATGGATAATTTTGGATATATCCTCTACTAACACAAAAAAGTGTTAAGACATGGGATGAAATAATTACACCATTACATAATTATGAATATTTATCCTCATGATATTATATTTATCAAAATATCATTTTATCTTCGGGTTTCTTTAATCAGACTTATAACACTATTAGTTAAACTGATTTCCTTGATAGTGAAACCTATATTATTCTAGGTTAAACTTATAGTACACATTGTTTATATTTTCACACATTACATAACGTAATTCCTTGATTGGATTAGGAATTAAATACCTCATTATGGTCTTTAATGAGCATATAATCAAAAACATCTTATTTCATGGGAGCATCTATAAAATTTTTATGCCTTATTCTTATTCACAATTCACCCAAGTGAATACCGATTGAATTCCCACTTATCCTTTTTCTGACTATTTACCCCTTGATTCATATGTTCAATATTCAAATCCACATGCCTATATATAGATAAGGATCCAATTTATAGATTATCTACTTACACAAGACTTTTCAAAATCCTCAGGGTGTTATCCAATACTTTTAATAATAACTATTATTTTCATTGATGTTCTATTATCCTAATAACTAAATAAAATTTTAAATAATATATTATAATAAAATCATATACTATCTAAAATAGTTACTTATTCCTCAAAAATAATGTTTATCCTATAAATATAATCCATTAAATTGTCTTTAACAATCATCATAATATTGAATATTTTCAATACCATATTTTAAGACATACAATTATTCCATAAACCCAAACTTTTAGACATTCAGTTCAGGACACACACATCCTATACTAGATTAGATAACATCTATATATTTAAAGACATAATCATCCCATTATTTCATGACATATAGAAAATGTTAAACTATTAACATTCATAAAATTTTTTTGGATTAAATAATTATAAAATTATAAAAACTCATAATGTAACAAATCCACGGAATTTATAAACCAAATGGAAACGCTTTTTATGTATATTAAATTATTTAATAAAAATGTAATTTCATTATCTTCTAAAAATTCTATTCGAATCATTTTCTATTTGATATATCTTGAGTTATAAATATATTCATAACCTAGAGAAATGGGAACATATAAATGTGTGATCACAATAAATTAGTAGAGATATATATAATGTACAAACATTGATAGGCATAATTTAGTATATGATGAAAAAAATAATATTAATGGAATATGTCATCAAATAAATTACATAATTAACTAAATAAAATATCATAATATGTCAATGTCCAGTAATGAAAATAAATATGTCACATGGATTATAATTACATAATTTTTTGTGATAGAATGAACAAGGATATAAATCTTGATCATACCATAATGATCTCATTCAATACATATTTCTTTCCAACATGACCATATCCAAGACACCATTCAGGAAATCAGGCTCACATATAACAACCTCCAACCTACACTATCAGATCCTATATTGAAATTATAAACATTATAGTTCAGGTTTTGAAAATGATTAAGCTAACCAAATTTTCACCCCATAAAACATAAAAAATTCAGAAGGAAATATTGGGTCACTAACATAATCAATGACTATTTATGATTAGTGTATTAGGTAATTTGGTAATATAATCACACAAACTATACCTATGACTTTAAATGATCATTTATCCCACTAATCCAAACATTTATTATTTCACAGTAAGTCATCATAATCATCCATATGAAATCCTTATAAAAATTATTTAGTCAACATAATTATTGATAAGATGGTGAAAAGGAAACACACGAAGGGTGAGAAACAATTATTAGTAATGGAAAACATAAAAATTAACAATTGGGATTCATCCAGAATAATAAAATGTGGATAAATGTATGGAGGCAAAGTTATATTTCATGACGAAATTATAAAATAAAATAGACCCATCAATACCTGAATCATCAATCATAAAACCTGGAATAAGTATTTAAAATTGAAATATTCATAAATATAAAAAATCATAAGCCATCGTTTATTAATTAGAATTAAAGTAAATATTACAAACCCATGGAAAAAATATATGAAGAAATCTAGTCTCATGGGAAATCATCATCCTAGAACACATATAGACCCCTTTAAAATGGAATAACCATACCATCATCTTCTAATACAATTATTCATAGAACATAATCATTACCCAATGTATAGGTGTTATATCTGGGTGCACCAATCATTTATGATATAACGATCTCACAAAATAATATCAGGGAGAACACATTATATAATAAATTTCCAAGAACTAGAACATGAATAAGATACATAGATCTTTCATTTCCTGATAAATTTCATAAAACAACCATTATCCCTTTTATAAAAATATTTACCCTTTAGAATAAATGGGTTCTATAAAAATCTATTGGAAACATTATTTAACCATGGAAATGAAACATGTTCTATAAAAATAACTTTGAAATATGTCAACTTGTATAAAATAAATATGTTCTTTAAAAATATCTTTAAATAAGATTAACATATTGAAAATAAATAGGTTCAATATATATAACTTTTAAATAATCTTCTTATATATAGTGGAATAATGATTATTATATCATTTTAAAATATCCCTCTTAAAGAATAAGTAACAACATGGGTTTCTAAAATTCTAAAATGGGAGTACCATTAAAATAGCATTAATTTTTTTCAGAAAAATAAATTATTTTTTATAAATAACTTTTTAAAAAAATTATAAAAATACAAGGAAAATTTATTTGATTAAAAAAAATTACAAATATATAACGAAAGCCTCAAAAATCATTCAAATTCTATTTGAGGAAAATATAATATTTGTTTTAGAAGAACATTTAAAATTCATTTTTTAATTGGTTACTTTGAAAACTATTCCCCATGATAAGATAAAATTAAATAAAACCTTAAATATCATGAATAAAACTAAATTTATGACATTACATGTCCAAGGGGATATTTATTCACCTCATAAAAGATGATAGTTTTATAATACGACAAAATTCTCAAAGAAAGAAAAATGTGTCAAAATTCTCTTAATGCATTAGTAATCATCTTAATCATAATACCCAATAAATAATAACACAAATTAGAATGAAAAATATAATTAAAATAATGGGATTATTGATATAACATTTCATTGGGACATTATATACACAATAAAAATAATTAAGTTTTGAATTTTCATATATCTCCCAAAAATAAAAGGGAGACATGAAATCCATTCATTAAGTCTTGAATTTCATCACACACCTCAGAAAATATTATAATATAAATATATATTTATTATAAATCAAATATATAACCCTTAATATATATATCATACGATATGTTTTTACATGTGACCATTTATTACCTGTTTATTAACAATTCATTGTTTAAATCATGTGTCGGTTTATAAACGAGTTATTTTTTTATATGTATGTATTTTTTTAACACGATTAACTTTAATAGGGTTCCATCATATTAATAATATTAATAAGGAAATAATTATCATATTTAATCATAAATTAAACCTTTTATACCAATCAAGAAAAATGGTTATCAAAACTGATTTTCGTTACAATCAAGGAGACGGTATGTCGTACATATGCATATGTGACATTTCAATTTTTCAACGATCATTATGTACAGTAGGTAAGTAAAGTTTTATCATTTT
The DNA here is from genome assembly GCA_963277665.1 of Viscum album. Classification (NCBI taxonomy): domain Eukaryota; kingdom Viridiplantae; phylum Streptophyta; class Magnoliopsida; order Santalales; family Viscaceae; genus Viscum; species Viscum album. The sequence continues at coordinate 914,873,195 of OY728162.1, read as the reverse complement.
ATATTGATAATAATATAATAAATAAAATATTATTATTTTTAAATATACTTATATATATGGTCCATGTGGTGAGCTATGAAAATAGTGTCACATCGTTTCTTGTTGGAGGTAGTTCACACATTCACGAATTATATAATCATCTTTCTGTGAGTGTAAATGAAAGAATTATATGGATATATTATCTTTTAAAAAGATAAATATTTCAAAAAATTTATTAATATTTAATTTACATCAGATTTATTAATTAAATGTTTTCTTATTATTTTCCATGTAAATCATTAGGGAAAATAATCACATCATTTCACAAGGCGGTAGCCTACCTTAAAAATGAAAGATGTACCATTTCCCCTATAGATTCAAAAATTAAAATCAATATATTATATAATTAACAAATAGGTATAATTTTTTATGAGTATCATATAGATACATTATATCTGTCATCATACCCAACTGTGAGAGGTGGTAATGGAAAAACAAATGACATGGTTCATGAGTATGTAGTTTATCATACATAGTAATGTTAATTTCCAAACACAATTAATGGAATTGGATATTGTTTTAGTTCAGGAATAGAACATTAAAATATCCCAATATATTTAAGATGTTTATTTTTTTATTTCATCTTTTTTTAATAAAAAATTATGTCTTTGGAAGAAGAAATAAAAAAACACTCATTGAGAACGTTATCTGTTCATTGGGTAATCTGGTATGGTTCTATTCCAAAGACATCCCAAGTTTGATTTATTCATTTTTGAGGCATATATGAATATATGATGAATACTGGGAAGTAATATTTTTAGTTATTAGTGAAATAAAAGGTTTTTATGTTGTGAATAAAAGAGGGGAGGGGTGGCCTTTTTTAAGTGATATTTGTAATTTTTGAAATTAAAAATGTGTGCCCATGTTTTTCATAGTTTAAAAGGATCAAAAATTACTTATAATAATAGATAATACATAATATGGTCAAATAATGTACATAAAATAGTTTTTATTAATTTTTTATTCCATTTTGACCCTTACTGCTTTAGTCCGACACATAGAAAGCCCATTTTCACCTTAATCATCGTAACTTATTTTTACTGTTGTCACTAATCATTATTCTAAAACAAATTTGTTTAGGTTATTCTGGAAAATAAATTTTCATAATTCCTATTATTGAATCCATATTTCCAAAATAAATTCTTATAAGTGAAAAACAAAATTAAAAAAACTATAGTTGGGGTGAAGAAGAGGGATTTCAAGAAGTTTATTTTTAAAATAAAATATAATTTTAAACTAACTATATGTCTAATAATATTTTTTGTATGAATTTAAATTAATATTTATTGTTTATTATTCTATAAATTACATTTAAAATTAACCATAATATGTAATATGATAAAAATTATTCATTTTAAAATAGTTTTTTTAATCATTTTTTAAACCAAAAAACAAACTTATACTAAAATCCAAAATGAAGTTAGTTAAAAATATATTATGTGGATTAAATATTAAAAAATAATTATTTTTTACATTTAATAATATAATGAATCATATAAAAAACAATATTTATTATTAAGCTAAAATTGATTGAATAATTTTAATAATACAATGATTTATATAAAAAACAATATTTATTGAAAAGTTAATATTGTTTTACAAAAACATGTATTTTTGAATTTTCACTTAAAAAGCATTATTTTCTAAAAAATAAAAAAAATTCACCCAATGTAAATTGTCATATTTTTATTTAAGAAATGAATTTATTTGTGTGATAATTGTTTATAAACAATGTAAAAATTAATTATAATATATTTTTATGAAGAACAATTCAAATATTTTTGAAGAAAACATATTTTTGAAGAATATAATTACTTTCCTAAAAATTGTTTTATTATTTACGAAAAATTTATCAATATTTATATTGAGTTATATTTATATATATATATTAAAAAAGGGTTAATAATAATATTACCCGTCGATTTAATGGATTTTTTATGTTTCTAATATATATCACGTGTCATTTAATCACAGTGTTCCATGTTGAATTATCTATTGAACAACATTTTATTTTATAAAATATCAAGGTCTTACAACTTAACCACATTCAATAAAATTTTTCCTATAAATTTTAACTTTATCTAAGTAATAAATAGTTGGACATTTTAAAAGTCCTGTTTTTTTTTGGAAACCCACTTCATAATAATGGTTAATAAAATATACTCTTTATAAGAGTGAAAATGGCATAAAAAGGTTATATGGAATAACACATAATGGTTTAAAAAAAGGGGAACATGGGTGGGAATTGAATATTTAGACTTTTATGAAAATTATAATGTGAAAATAATGATATGGAGTCACAGTAATAATTGATTAAAATAATGTGAATGATCAATAATGATTTAGCAACCAGAAACTATAGACAAACATTGTGTTAAAAAAGTTCATTGATATCATAAAAAATTATGGAATAAGGAAAGTTGTTTCAAGATACTTCTCTTGGATTTGATTAATTAATTTTCCATAATTATTAAGAGAATAAGTAAATATTATACTGAATGAGTATAATTTCAACATTTTTTCAATTTCAATGACTATCTCATCTTTTTTCCCAAACAATGTGTATTCAAGATGACTTTTTCACACCTAATGGGCTAAAAATAAAAATTTAAAGGATCACATAACCATAAAAGGGATAAAAATATATTACACCTATATTTATATAATAACCAAAAAAAGGTTAGAACATGGTAAGATAATTCCCAAATTATTAAATATTCATATGATGAAACAACACGTTAATCTTAAAAATTCAACAATAATACCCAATGTTGAAATGAAATAATTCCTAAATAACATCAATATTATGATGTGTTTTATCATAAAATCTTATCTCGTACCTTTCATGTTTCATGATGAAAAATATGAGGATATACATTTGATGTAAAATTAATAACTTTTTTCAAAAAATAACTTTTTAATTATTTGGTTATCTGTATGATAAAAAATATGTTCCCAATATCCATGATCATATAATCCCTAATGTTTATCAATAACTTAAATATTTTTTTAAAAAAATTAAATTCATACTTCATGTTAAACCATATCATTAAAAATAAATCTACCTACCAAACTGTCCACTAAAATTTCATCACTCACATCAAGATCTCGTCACTTGATGTCTATGGAATTGAATTTATAATCATACATAAAATATAAAAACTATGATGGTACACATAAATCCTAATATAACCTCATATTAGATAATTCTAATCACCAACTTTATATAGACCATACCTCAGATACTAACTATAACACCCATGAACCTACATTCCCAAATTTAGGGATGAAATCATAAAAATAAAAATACTAGTTCTGAGAGCGATGATGGTGACCCAATTTTTACCATCAAAATCCTAAAAAATAAAAAATAAATATTGTATCACATATACTCTCAATGATTTTTTACGTATATAGTTTTAGATAATTAGAAATAATATTACAAAAATAATATCCATGTCTTTAAATGAGAATTTTTTCCACTTAACCTGATTATTTTTACTTCACATTAAGTCATAAATATCATCCTTATGAAATCCTACAATGAATAATTCATTAAACATAATTATTTATAACATGGGGGAATGAAGTATTAGAAGTTTGAGCCTAAATTCCCAGTTTTTGTAAACATAATAATTAACAATTGAATTTAATTAATGATCGAAATAAGTTAATATGATTATGGATACATAATCAGAGTGCATGATAAAATCATGAAAGATGTTTCTTCCATTAATACATGAATTATAGATCAATAAACAAAGAATAAGGCTCTAAAAATAAAATATTTATAAAAAAATAACCATGAAACCTGTTATATCAATATTAATCAATGGAAATATTATAAACCCCTATAAAGGATAGTTAAAATTTAATGTGATCTTGGAGATTCATTATCATAAGAAATTTATAGAACCCTTAAAGAACACATAAGGATTGAATAACCATATAGTCAACACCAAATATAACTCTCTAGAAAAAAATAATAATTAACCCATGTAGTATAGAATTATTTTGGACCACCAATAATTTATACTATATTGGCATCACTCTACCAAACCACAATGCACCGATCACATAAAAAATTTCCAATAAGCACAACATGAAAAAAGTAAATAAATATTTTATTTCATGATAAACTTATAAAACAAAAACTAACCATTTTATAATATGATTAACTCATGGAGTGAAAAATGATACATAACGATATCATTGAAACATTATTATCCAATAGAAACCAAATGTATTCCATAAAATCATTTTGAAATTTGGCTAGTTGTAGAAAAGGACTAGGTTCTATAACAACGTCTTTGAAACATGATTAATTCATGGAAATGAATCTCTTTCAATAATAATATATTTGAAACAATATTTATATTTCCAAATAATCAATGATTATAGTATCATTACAAAATATCTCCATTGATTCATAAGTAACAAAATATTTTTTTTATTTTAATAAAGGGGAATTCCATTAAAATATAGATAATTTTTTTTTAGGAATATAACATTTTAATTTTGATAAATCAATTTCTAAAAAACAAAACAATTTATAATTATTTTAAATATTCATCTTTGTAAAAAACAATATAAATATTCAAATAATTATTTAAAATTCAAATAAAACTTTTCATGAGGAAATTATCCCTTCCATTTTGAAAAATAAATTAAAAACAATATCAAAATAATTTTCATTGAAAATAACATTGAACACTTTTAATGGAATCTTTGAGTAAATTAATGTTTGTGATGGTAGAAATTTTCTTTTATTCAGAACATATTAAAACAAGGACACATTTCACATTTTTAGTAAAAATACAAAAGAGAATTATTTGGAAAATGAAATGAATATTACTTTCAAATAATTTTTTAATAATTAAAAAAAAGTTCAAAGATAAATTTAATAAAATATTTTACAAATGATAAAAATAATTTTTAAATTTTTATAAAAAAATGGGTTTGAAAGAAAAATTGTTTTTGACCAAAGAGATAAATCAGTATGATTTTTATTAAAAACATTTTATGAATTATTGGAAGTACAAATTAGTATAAAAAATGAGATATTACATGAAAATATCATTAATAGCAATAGTAAAAAAACATTTAATGATAATTATTGAGGGGTATATCATATTAAATAAAAATTGGAAACCTAAATGAAAATAATCCGGATAAATGATGAGATTGCATCATAAAAATCATATCACTTTTGTAACAATAAATATTAATCCTCAAGAAGTGATAATGACAAATGAACCACAAAAAAATCAGGATAATAAATAAATTCATGATATTACTTTTCAATTCATCTATAAATACATCGGAAAAAATATATATTGTTGGAAAACATCATATAAGTCACAATAAAGGAAAATCAATTCAGTAATCTTTCGAATAATAATACCCAACCAATAAAAACATAATATTAAAATATAAAAAAATAAAAATAATGGTTTTAATGATATAACGTTTCGATGTGGATGAATATAAAACCAAAAAAAGAAAAAAATGTGATGAATTTACAGATATCCCTCAAAAATTAAAGAGAGACTAGAGATCCCTTATCTTATGTCTTGACTTCATACAAACATGATCAAGACTTATATATGATACACATAAACTTATTATACATATATTATCAACCCATAATTATATATATTATACGATATTTTATTTTTATGGAAATTTATATTAATTTTATTAACAATTCCTTGTTAAAAGTATGTATCAGGTAATAACAGCTATGTTTTTTGAATATAAATTTATTTTTTATTTTTGGTCATATTAATTTGATCATGGTCCCATAATCAACATAATAATAATAATAATAAAATAATTATTATATTCAAAAATCGAATATAGTTTTTAGATGAATCATGGAAGATTATTTTGAGAAATGAATTATGTGACGATCATGAGAGTAGTAGACAGTACATATGCATGAGTAACCTTTCCATCTTCAACAGTATTTATGGAAATGATGGAAGTGTTATTTTAAATTTATAAAATGATTATAAATTCAAAAATAAAATATTATTTCTTCAAATATAATTAATCATATCAACCATGTGTTGTTGTGATGAAAAGAGAGAGTCACACCGCTTCATGATGGTGGTAGTCCACACGTACATGAATGATGTTATCACCATTCAGTGAGTGAAAAGTGAAGAAAAAAATGACATATTATATTTTAATTAAAATAAATTGGTCGTAAATAAAATTATAATTTCATTTATATCTTATAAATATATTAAATTTATAATTATTATTTTCTATGTAATGCGTTATTGAAAATGAATCACATCGCTTCGTGAGGCATTTTCCCCCACACACGTGAAGGAATTTTTCATTTTTAAAAAAGTAATTGAAACATAAAAGGTATATATAATGTAGTAGAACTATATGTATAATAATTTTATAAATATATCATATATACATTAAATATATATTTAAACCCAACAATGAGAGTTGGTCATTAAAAAACGACTGATATCAGTTCACGAGAGGGTAGTCATTCGTACAAATAGATGCAGATTTTGGTTCCTATTTGATTGATTTAAAGATGGATTTATGTCATTAACATAAAATATAAACCTATTTGAATATATAAGACATTTATATTAATATATTTTTATGGATGAATAGTAATTTATGTTAACGGATGAAGAAATGAAAAAATTCCTCATTGAAGAACATTTCATCTCGGTTGGGTAACCTCCTTAGTTTTGATACAAAATCCATCCTAAGATGGATTTTCAAACAATATATGGAATATAATATCATATTAGATAGTTTAAGAAGTTTATTAATGAATTTTATTAATAATAAGTTTTTATGGATTAAATAAAAGTGGATATGGGTGGCCATTTAAAAGTGTGGTGACTGTCACACTAGTATGTTTCAAAAAGAAAAATGTGTACCCATCGTTTTCACGAGAAAAAAAAGGAAGAAAAATAGATTATCACAGAGTCTAATACATGTTAACGTATAAATATATATTACATTAGTTATTAAAAATGTTATAAGGTCTTTTAGACCCTTATTATTGTAGTTTAACACCCCAATAAATTGGTTTACACTTTAACCATGGTAATTTATTTGTACTATTTTTAGTAATCATTAAGAAAAATAATTAAGTTAAAATTAGTATATAATAAAAATTATTATCATTTAAAATATTAACTCAATTTTTCATAATTAAATTCATCAATGTGGAATAATTAAATATAAAATTTCACACACAGATGCGACGAAAACGTATAGTTTTCTAATGTGTATTTTTCAAGGGAAATATGTTTTTATATTAAATATTGGACTAAATTAGTTTATTTTATCAATATATATTAATACTTTTTTTCAAATATATAATTTTTTTAAGATATTTCTCTTTATGGGTTATCATAATTAATTAAAATTGAGAAAAACTATTTATTTAAAATTAGTTTTTAAAAAATCACATTTGAAACATAAAATTAATATTATATTATACCCCAATATGATGTTAATTAAAAATTAATTAATTGGAATTATATTACTTAATAATTTATAATTTACATGGATTCGTACTCCAAAAAATAATTGTACTTTTAAATAAATCAATTTATATTAAAGAATTATTTTTTTTGCAAAAATATTTTGTTTTAAGTATTTACTGAAAATCCATTATTTTATGAAAAATACAAAATTTCAGGGAAAGTAAATTTAAATATTATTATTTTAAAATTTAATTTAATTTTATCAAATACATATTCTATATGTTAAAATATTATTTATACTAATTTTTTAAGTGAAATTAATAAAAATAATTTTTGATGAAATCACTTTTATAATGAATAAAGTTACATTACTAAAAAATGATTAATTATTTATTAACAATTTATCAATAATGTATATTGAGTTGAAAATATATATATTTTTATATTTAATTCATATATTAGTTAATAATATTCATACCCACTAATTTAAATTCCATGTTAAGATAGTTATATATATAACAAGTTGTTTAGGCATGGTGTTTTGTGTCGAATAACCCTTCAAATATAGTTTTGTTTTCTAAAATTTCTGTTTGTTACACCATAGTGAATTCATCTTGTTGAATTGGTCAGACTTATACAAAATTATGAAACATCATTGTAATTTCCAGTCTCATGATACACTAAATGGTTCCCCAAGCCTATCGGTCACTTGGACTCAAGCTCACCTCCTCAATTTCTAGAAGATGGTGACTAGATGCGAGGGTCTATATTAGTACAATTGGGATATTATACCCTCATATTCCGGGTTTAATACAATGATTTAATCACAATAATTAATAATAATATAACATGAATAGTTTATCAGTGAAATAATAACATCATAAATACTAAAATAATAATCAAAACCAGAAATAGTGTCGAATTCAACATGTCGAACATGTCATGTATCTACACAAAATGGCATGAAATACATGGATATAACCATCCAACTGAATACATGTTTCAAAATTCAAAAATTCAAAAAACAACTATCCCCATATAACATCACAATCAAATCTCATTCCTATTCTCTCGTGCTCATATCATATAAAATAAACGATCATAAAAAGGGAACAATCCCGAATCCCTACTTATATCCATGAATTATATCTGGTACCCAATGGTGGTATGAACATGGTATGAGATAAAACTTAGTAGTCCACCACTAACAATGTCTATAATAGTTCCAATATGTGAATATAAAGAGAAGTTGTGTGAAATATAAAACAATATTGTAAATAAACAATCATGTGGGATACATGTAAGTGTGATATTGTCCATCCTAAAAAAGGATTACTATAACCCAACAATTTTTAACTTGGGTTAATAACAAATAATGATAAAACATGGGTGATACAATCTAGTTAAATAATCGTATTGAAGTACCTATAACAATACTATCTATAATTCATGGAAAACATCCACTACGACCTTTTCCAAGTGATCCATTGTTAGACCCTATGGGATAGATCAATGGATTTGAACTATCCAACACATACTCAATGGCCTATAATGTGAAATAAAGTGTCAGAAAAAATAGTCAAATCGACTAGAAAAAAAAATCCTAAATCCATTGAGTGTAAATGGCAGTTGAATTTTTTGTAATTCAGAATACATGGCATATAAATGAAACTAACATTTAATATTTCTATGAATTTATAGAGTGTAAATTTAAATGGATTTTAGTTGAGGAATGACCATTTCATTAAATAATTACATTATTTATTTCAAAAACCATGAGCTTATCAAAATCGTTCTATTGAATTTTATTATTTAAACATTTTGATAAATAAAATTATTTGGAAAAGGTGGCATCAACCATATCCTAATATCCCATTTTTTTATTATAGATCCCATAAAGATGCTGACCACACACACACACCCAACAGGGTGGTAACTCATGGAAAGGTTCATAAACACACCACATGAGTAGTTCAGTTTGATGTGAATGACCCCAACCATATAATGGTACTATGTTTAAAACCTATCTATATTCCAATCATTCAATCAAGTCATTCATTTAGTTTTTGTAGAAACACCAAATTTTTGAGGTTCGTAACAATGATAACTATCTATAAAACAACCTAGAAATAAGGTATAATGTAATTAGTTCCCATCTTATTCCATTGGTAGAACACTCACCTAGAATCCGATACTAAATCAATATGGATTTAAAGTATATGGAATAACTAATGGATAACCAATAAATAGGGAAAATTATATTGTAAAGAGTTGACTCTATTTATTCGAAGAAAAAAAGGATACACAAGGTTAATGAATGAAGAACTAACTAATTTTGATCCAATGAGATAGTCAGTTCTTTAAAAAAACATCATACATAGAATCAGTATAGAATCCATGTTTAGGATTGAGTAACTCTTATGCAAGGAAAATATATGATGGATAAAAAACATATGAAGGCGGTGTTAAAACATTTAAGGATCTATGGGAGAAATAGCCACATATCCATTTTAATTGGGTCACATGATTTGGTTATATGTTTTTCCAAACCCTTTATGAATTTTTTTCTCTTCATTGTCCAATTAGGGACTTCTTAAGGTTCATATAAATGGTTATAGAAACTATGAAAAATCTATATTTTCAAATATGGAAAAAAAATTGGTGGCTCGTATAGGCGTGTGACCTTGGATGCATGATTTCTTAGAAGCACATGACCCTAATTCAGCCTATGAAATTCCCATATTGGTTTCCTAAGTCATGTATCCTAGAGTAAAAGTTTTTAATAATAGTGAGGCTCTAATTATTTATAAAAAAACCTAGGCTATGGGCTCTAAAAAATCCCCAGACCCCCCCCAAATATTGTGACCTAAATAGGAATTTACATTAGGAAAAACCCATGGAATTAAAATAAAACTCAAAAGATATATATCTCTTATGAAACCTCAAGATATTACAATATACCCCAATTATTAAAAATAATCAAATAGTATCTATTTTGAGGGTGTAAAACAATGGAAAATAGATCCCTCCACTAAGCATGTACATATGCTTATCTTCCATATGTCACGTCATGCACATAGACGTGATGTCATAACACTTGAATTAAAGTAATTTACCTACCTCAAAGGTATTCGGTTCTCTGATCTAATATACATATTGAATTTTTCTCAAAGTATGAATATAACGATAGATCAATGTCATATAGATGAATAGTATGATATGGTTCTAGGTGATAACAACATAGTTTAGTTACATGTAATACATTATGAACGGATCAGTACCTCTAAGATAAATATAACCAAGGTGCGACCAACCCAACTCTATCACAAATCATGAATGAACCATAATATCATGGTTAAAACATACCCAATCTTCTAATCTGTTGTTGTATTTCCTCACTGATAAATAATAAAATACATAATACTTGAACTCAATCTCCAGGGATCATTAATGGAAATAAGTCTAAGATTTATGTCTAGATTGTGTAGAATTCTTCCACTTTTTGATAAAATATAGTTTATATGTTGTCTCCCAAATGAGATGAGTTTCAAGATACCTTGCCTCCCCAACCTCTAACTAGTATAGAGGCGATTAGCATGGCTGACCATAGAATTCCTCATAAGGTTCCATCTGTATAGTTTATTGATATCCATTCTTGTATGTGAACTCATCTAGGGTTATATTCCTCTCCCAAGATTCCCATGAATCAAGGAAACATGCTATAAATAGGTGTTATAGAACTTTATCACTACACTCTGACAGAATATTGGTTTGGGGGTTGTATTACATGATCAAAATCACATATGTACCCAATTCCGTCTATATGTTTTTAAAACCAATATGTAAATTTGGATTTCCTATCCAATTCAACAATATAAGGAACCCCTTGGAGGAGAAAAATTTCATAGCGATAAAGTCTCCCAAGTTAATCTAGTAATATGTTCTCTTTGATCAGTTGTAAATGATATACCATCAGGATCCTACCCATAATCACCCAAACAAAATTAATACCTAGAGGTGACCTTATCAACCTGATCACAAAAACCATTGCAACATCATCCCATTTACACTCATGAATGGTTTATTACTATAAAATTCCAGATGTTCTCTGGTGTTTCTCCTTCACCTAATGAAATTTCGATCTCCTATTTCAAAATATATCCATCACTTGTTTAATAACTAGCCACCAGTGTTGATGGTGTAAGTCATGATATATCTCAGTAACACTAGTATGTACTTAAAAAATGAGGAATGAAATTACTATATAAACTCCTCACATATATCATTTGGAACCCAAACACATCAATTTATCCACTGATTTTCATAGTCACCAATGTTCTAACTAGAAGTAGGGTCATCACCATCCATTCTCTTCTATAGGACTAGGTCCTTATATTTTAATAACTTGTTAATCATTAACCTATCTGGAAGAGTGGATTCCACTTCTAAGGATAAGTGAAATGTCTGACCATAACCATTCTCAAAATCAAAATTCTTCTATAAAAACAAGGACATGAGATTCTATGTGCTAATGGCTACATGATGTTCATGTATATGAGTCCTCCAACTTAGTGCATTAGCAGAATCATTTCCCTTTTGGTAAAATAGCCATGTTTGAAGTCAAAAGACAGTAAGAACTCAAGCCACATTTTCTACCTATGATTTAAGTTATGTAGTGTAAATATTTACATGAAGATTTTGTGGTCCATGTACACTAGAAAATGCTCTACAAGAAAATAATTTATCTAATAGAACATGTCAATAACAATGCTGGATAAATGAAGATTGTTCAACAGGTAGTTCCTCTTATGTGGCCTCAACTAATAAGACCCATATTTGACAACTCCCTCCTCCTATATCATTACTTCTCTTAAAACAATAATTGATGCATCATAATATAATATATAAATTCATCCATGATCTAGTAGAATCCAGACTGGTTCTCTAGTTATTCTCCCTTTCAACACATGAAAGGTTTTCCCACATGTATCTAACTATAAAAACATCACACTCTTCTTATTCAATACCTTATGGGGTGATTCTAAGAACGAGATGTACAATATGAAACTCATGTAATAATAGGTTATCTACAAGAAACTTACTATAACAATGTTGTTCATTTTATGATCTTATGAAACTACAACTCCCTACTTATATGGATCAACTGATACTCTTGTTTCTAGGATTTAAAGACTCGTGATGTGAATCATATCAATCCATTAGTGGAACTATATAATCATTTCATACAATCTAAGCTATATCAGTGTATTCAGAACCATATTAAAGGGTTTGGTATGTTTGTGTTGAGTCTGAGAATACACCATAATGTCATCCATAGAAAACACTAAAATAGTATCCAGATAAGGATATAACCTCATTTCATCAACTCCATGAAACTACTTTCTCATTACTAAGACCAAACAACATAACTAAACACTTATATAGACATAAATTCTATAAAAACAATACGAGGTAATTATTTTGGTCAAAAAAGTCTCTTGTGACAACATGATCTCATATTAATCTACAAGAACACCTGATATCCTCTGATATGGTCACCAAGGTCATTTATCAAAGGTGAGGGATACCTATTCATATCCATAAACAAGATCAATTTCCATTAATCCACATAGTGCCTAAGGGTTCCATCTCCCTTTTTCGAAAAGGTGCTGGTAAACCAGATTGAGTGGTATTGAGTCATATAAAACCCATTTCTCCTAAGAAATATATATTTCTAATGAGATCTTCCCGTTTAGTTGAAGCCATCCTATAATAATAAATTGATACTAATGAAGCTCTTGGAGTTAACTCAATATTGACTCCACCGAATGCTCAAGAGGTAATCCAGAAAACTCCCCTTTGAAAACATCTCTAAAATGATATATCACCGAAGGTAGTTCAGTATTTCACATTCCCTGCTCATCGAAATATATTCTAGAATCATGCGATGTCATCCCTCATTTCCTAGGATAGTGTTTTATAGCTAGACCTCCCTTTAAATACCATTCACCATTTTCAAACTAGACAAGAGAGAATTCACCATTTTTGTTCGGTCTAGTAATGTGAACGACATCCTATAAAGATAGGAATTGGCATAGTCATGATATCAAACAATCTAGTTTATTCACTTTTTAACATCAAATACTATAATCACAAGAAATAAGAGATACCATAAAAGGAAACACCAACTTATCTCAATAAGGAATTCCCTACACTAGTGTACAATCTACAAAATAATTAACTACAAAGTATCTAGTGTCCTAAATTCATCAAAAAAACTAAACAATGAGACTGATTCATTTCACACAAGATATATATATATATATATATATATGACATAATGTGAATAACCTATATAAAAAGTTCATGTACTAGATTATTGGATAATATGATCGTACAAATCACTGTAGACAGACCAATACTCAGTAGCTCAAGTATATGTTGTATAGAATATGTTTGGACTAAACTGTGGCCCTAAGAAGTTTCATGACTTCACTAAGTAGATCCACTATACTGTCATGATGATAATTATTTTCAGATCCCCTAGACATGACCACATACATAGCACTAATGACTAGTGGTACTCCATCTCCTAGACTAATATGGAGCAGTGAATACCACTCAGCATTCCATAGTCGGTGTTGATCACCACCCACCATCCTCTGGTGGATTGTTCCTAAGAAACCACTGTATGAGGCCCATCCTATAGTGTGTTTGTCACTGAAATATATCCTAATCACATTGTATTCTCATATTTCTTTTCCAACCACACTAATAAAATAATACATTACTACTATAACTCACACACTGGATGGAATATCTCATATGAGAAGCCTGAAAACGTTATTTTCTTCAAGATATCTTGGATCCACTGGGTTAAGATGAAACACTACCCTTATATTAACCCCCATATTCAATCATGATATTCTCATTAATTAGTTCATTATTCACTATATCTGATATAGAAGTCAATAAAACATGCTAACATGTGATCGAATAATTTTTTTTGAGGCCTTCCTTGAAGCATCTCTCCCTATAAGGCACATGAACAAGATCCATCATCCTAAAGAATTTATGTTCTATAAAGAGATCTAAATACCCCATAACGATCATCACACCTTGATATAGACACGTAAACTCACTATCTAGTTCAATTATCAACGTCTCAGAATAGAAGTAATCTAAAAATATGAATTAGAAGTCCCTAAACACCATATATCAATGCTTATAAGCCATGTTCAGGAAATCCCACTTATCCATGAAAGATTTAAAATGCCTGTATGTCACAAGATTCACTCTCCTATTATGTAGATTCATGAAATTCTCAAAAAAATAGAAAATTATCAAGCCGCATATTAGCATCTTGTGGACCACGACCCAATGCATTGTGGGTGGATGTTGGTACTAGAACACATGCATCGATTATTCCATAAATGAGGTTGGTTTTGTAGTTCCATGAATAGTATGCATAAAAAACATGAAACTATTTAATGAATTGGAATCATCACCCATATCATAAATATTGTGAGGTACAAAAAATGGAACAACATATCATCTAACTAGACGCTTATGGCCCCCACCTATGAATCATGGTAATTTTAACCACCCTGATTCACTAACCATGGATTTATTGGGGTAATATCTCTTCAAAATCCATTAAAACACACTATAAATGATTAGATATCAGGATGATAACAAATATAAAAATTGGAAATGTAAGCTCTATATTACACCCAGATTTTCAATTCCATTATTTGTTGGAAGATTCCTTTTGGTTCTTATCTTTCCCTTGGTTTCCAGGCGTTCCAAGTTTCACATTTTGGTGTCTATTGTGTTCCTGATCTATGACCATGGTCTTGGGGATTTTTTATAGTAATTAGCCTCCAATTTTTCAATGTAATGGTGTGAGGTTGTGGTGTTTTTTATTTTGATTTGTGACACTCCTATGAGAACCAATTGTTGGGTAAGTTGTTGAGTTGGTTTGTACACTTGAGACAGATGAATTTTGGGGTGAAAATGATGGTTTATTTTGGGAGTTTCCCCCCCTATAATTGTCATATCTTTCTACTTTGGTTTACCACTTGGAACCCACTAAAATTAGAGGAGAATGTAATGTTTTTCGGTGGCCAGAACAGGCCGCATGGTTTCGCCGCATGGTTTGTTAAGCCCTATAGAAAAACCGTGCAACCCTATCCAGATCATTAAAAATATTTTTTAATTCCCTTTTCTCCTTTATAGAACAAACCCAAAACCACCCCTTTTTCCCCATTTTCATCCATACATCCATGAACATCCTCCAAGGTCTCTCACCCTCCCTTTTACCTCAACATTTAAGGGATATTTACTAGGGGATACATCAAAATTAGAATAGAAAGTAATTCTCCCATTGATTTCTTACAATTACTTAGGGTTTCATTCACCCTTTCCTATGTTTTAAATTTTACAGAAACTAGGGTTAATACCTAGGGTTTGACATCTTTTCTTTATGGTAAAATCCTGAGGTTTTAGGTTGCTTTTATCTTCATATAAGTGCGACAGTGGTGCAGTTGACGTTCCACACCAAAATTTGAGGGTTTCGACAGAAAAGCATGGTGTTTCCATGTGTATACATTAGTTTATTAGTTAGAATTCTTGGTCTACTTTTTTCATGTTCACATATGTTTTTTTGGTATGAAAACTACTTTTATAGGTTTGGTTAAGCATTTAATTTTATAGTTCCATTTTATCTTAGAATTGTGTTCTTTTCACATGTGATTCAAGGGGTAATATTTAGGTTTATCTTATAACATTTGAATGTGATTTATTAGTGTTGAAATGTTCTTCCAATTAGGTTTTGATAATGATTTGGTGTCATGTGGGATGCAAAATGGGGTTTTTGAATGGGTGTTATGTGTAACACTTATTTTTACTCCTTGAAAGTGTTTTATAAAAATATGTGTTTTTCATTTGTATTTTTTGGGGTATTACATGATGTAATTCTATAGCACTTGAGTGTGATTTATTAAATGTTTTTTGGGCAGCCAAATCTACTTTGTTGGGGTATTGGTGTAATTTTGGGTTTAAAAAAGGATTTTTGGAAGGGGTTTTAGGTGAAAAACCTTATCATGCTTCTTGAAACTGTTCTTTGAAAATTTTGAATGGTTTAATGAGTTACAAAAAGTGTGAAAAAGATTTTTATATACTGTTCTTGTGGGTGTATGTTCCTAAAATGTGTTTTTTAATGGTAAATTTTTTAGTTGTGATGTCAAATGTTTTGAGAATTTTTGGTAATTTTTCGAGGTGATTTACTAAATTGTTATGTGGGTGAAAAACATGTTTGTGGGCTGTTTCATGCGAGTATGATGATAAAAATGAATTTTAAGGTAAAAGGGTATTATGTGGAATGTGTTTGTGGGTTTTATTTGATGTTTATCATCTTGTAAATGTTTTATAAAAATGTTTAAAGGATTTAATGATGTGTTAAGGAGATGTGAAAATTGTTGAGGGCTATTTTGGTGTGAGTATGATTTCAAAATGCCTTCGAATGAAATAGTGGATAATGTGGCTTTTGTGATATACATGTGGGATTTTTGGTGAATGTGTAATGTGGAAGTGTTATTTTCATGTGAAAAATATATTTCATGGCTTGTTGGACTTGTCTGAGCACAATAGGGATACCCAAGTATCTAGGTCGGTGGATGTGTACCAGTATGCTAATGATCTCGTGGGGTTTGTCCTCAGTTTCATGTAGCAAGTTTGATGCATAGAAAACTAACTAATCTATGATGATTATGATGGGGGACCACTAGGTTATGGGTATATTCCCTACTAGTGGCGTGTGCATGATAAAAGATATTGTGATGGTTACTTTCAGTGAGATACGAGGTACCTGGGACCCATATCGATCTTGTTCCTAGTGGTTATTTCCTGATGCTTTTCCTCATTCGATTATTTATGATTACCATTAGAATATTATATATTGGTATGGAAGATTTATTAGCTTTTTTATTTTATTCATATGTGTTGATTCTTTAAAATATCCTACTTCAAAACTGTTTTTATTTTATGTTGCATCCTTTAGAAATTATAACTAGCATTTCCTATTTACAAAACATGCAATATCTTAATCTTTGAATGTTTATCACAAAGAATATCCTAGTGGTTGAATCCTAATGGGGTTTGGATCACACCCTACTTACACCTTTGGTTTTGATTTGTTCAATTTTTAGTTTAATCTTTAATTCAAGAAATTAATATCTAAAAATGGTGTTTTTTTATTCCCAATGCACTCAAATTCACATTTAATAAATAATAACATCCATAAAATAATTAAAAGTATTTCCATCTATCCATAAATATTTTTCATAACAAATATGATTAATATATTAATCTCCAAACCACAAAATTTATACTATTTTTTCATCATTAATACTTATTCTTTTAATTTTTTATTTAAAAACAATGAAATATTAACAATGACATCATTTTGGCTAATGGTAGCTGTGAAAAAATTATCATGCTTTGGTTATGGGTGCAGGCCCCACTCCAATATCAGTTATGATGGGTTATCACCATGCATGAATGTTTTCCTTTTTATAATATATATTAATATTATTCCTATAAAGTTCCCAAAATTATGACAGGAATACTTCAAATAATTTTAATCATTAAATAACAATTCCAATATGAATTTAAATACAATTATTTTTTTTATAATGTAAAAAATAATATTTGATTATTTTTACAATGTAATTAATAATTATATAACCCATAATGCTCATAAATAACATTAGAATTATTTTATAAATAATAAAGGAATTATTCCTCAAATAATTTTTCCATAAAAAAATATACTTTCCAAAAATATTTCTTAAAATATTCTTAATCTTGTTACATTCCTTCCACATAAGACATAAAAATATGTGTTTAAGAAATTTAATATATGATCTATTTTAAAAACATTGACCCCTGATGTTATCCAAAACTAAAATGATGATAAATAAATAATATTATTAAATATTCCAAAATCCTCAGTTGTTTCAGGATTCTAATAATTAAAATATAATTTGGTAAACTACTTATAAAATTTAATTCATGAATCCTAATAAATTAATACATCATCCATTTTGATTCAACATAGGCCCATCCATGGTCTAAGGTTTATCTAATGTCATTTTCATTATCTATCCAAATCGTTTATAATGGGTTGTTATGAAAATTTTAATTATCATAATCGTATTTATCAGGATGTCCAGACTAGGTGCACGGTAAGCCCCATTGTCGGGTAACATGTAACACTCAAGTCAATCCTAACCTTATTTTTTTAGAGTTATTAACACTTAGTACCTCTATATCAAAATGATATCCACTTGTAGTATCTAGATAGGGTTATATTATAATAAAAAACATCATAATATCTATCTTAAACAAATTTAAGATGTTATTCTATACCAATCGTCAAGTTATATCATAGGTTTTTGGTCAATAATCTATGTTTTTTTGAAATTTAATTCCCATGGTTTCTACTAAACATCATTTAATTCCAACTATAGTGACATCATCATTAGTAGCCCGTATGTTGTTCTCGCTACCATTTTATTGGCAGAAGATACAAGGAATCACATCTCAGAGGGCCGAATAGTTAAAGAGTATTGTTAAACATGATAATTTAATGTTTTCTATATTACATTTGAAAATAAAAACTACAAAATATTGAATTTCTATAATAAATTTCTTCCCTATAGAATATTTTTGCATATAATTCATAGAGAACTTCATGGAATCATTGGGAAAATAAAAAAAAATTAAAGGTGAGATCAAATATTAAGTAATGATTACGTATAATAGAATTTATCATGAATCAGTAATTATAATCATCATGAAAAGATAAATAAATAATCCCATATGAAATTTATATAATAGGAATATCATGGATATATAAAGAATATTCCTTATAGAAATGTTAATAACTAATAACACATTATATTTAATCAATAAACTATGAATTAAATGTGTCCATAGATTATAACACTGCAAAAATATCATGGATAATAATAATAGAATTATCAATGGTGGACATTCTTAATTATTGGACTTCATGTATCCCAATAACATGTTACCGTAAACATTAAGATCATTCATCTGGATATTTAATTTTTTGGGTAAAATCACATCCAATTTGTGTCAAGACCATTCATAACACACATACTATCAAGATATTTCTTCCAGACAGTTTAAAACTACGTGGTTATAGGTTTGTAGGAAAATATTTTTTTTCCATGAGAATACAGATTATTTGAGGGGATTAATTTAAATGGATCCCATATAATTTCATACCTATCCAAATCATACTATATATGTTGAATAAAAGATTTAATTCATGAATAATGTTCCCTATTAAATATCTGTATTGAGTGTAGAATACAAATTTATAAATATTTCCTCAATCAATCAAATAACACCCAATGTATAAATTGTATGTAAACAATGGTGTACTATATAGGAAAAAATCAAATCTATCACATAATAATATGGATATTTAAGATAAATTTAATTCCTAATCATCATAAGATAGTAAATATTGGTAGGATAAGTTATTGATAAAAAAATGAATCAATAAAGTGAATATCAAAAATTTACTTAGTCAAAAGGACCATAAATATTCTAGAAGAGTATTAATGATGATAACAATTAAATATATATACCCATTTGAGTAAAAATATCAGGGTATTTTTATTGATTAATATAAATACCATAAATTGATATGTAAATACATTTTGAAGAATATATCACATTTATTTGTATTTTTTTAAATCATTTTCATTAAAATACATTTTTAAAAATTAAATTTTATGAAAAAAATTTGAAAATGGTATTATTTGGAAATAACCATTGAAAAAAAATTAAATAATATTTAAATCATTTTATTGGTCATGATGGTTGGAAATTTTTTTCATGTCATACACATTAATATAAGGTTTGATTTCACGTTTTTGGTAAAAGGGTGAAAAGAATTAGTTTGGAATTTAGATAAATATTCATTTAAAAACATTTTGTAAGAGTAAAAATAGTTAAAATTCCATTAATAAATTATCAAGAAAATATTAAAACATGTTTTTAGACATTTTTCAAAAACAAATTCAGGATGAAAATATATTTATGAACAAAGGGAGTAATGATTTTGGATTGTGTGGAAAACATTTTATAAAACAATTTCTTTTAATGATAGTAAGAACGTTGTAAATAATATAAGGAATTTTTATTTAATTACCATATGAGAATAAAAATGAATGTTTTATTGTGAAATTTTCATGTAAATTCCTTTAATAAGTAAACAACAACAGACAATCTTTATTTGAATGGGAATGTAAAATAAACCCTTAAAATGATTATAAGGTTGAGGTGAAATTTAATAAATGAATCGATTTTCTCTATCCAATGTGAATCGACATAAAAATTTGAAATAAAAAACATAATAATAATTCATCAAAAATATAATCATATCATGAAATAATCAATGGAGTATAATTTTAAACCAATTATTGGTAATTGGGTTAAAAATACCTTACCCTATGATTCCTTTTGGTTGAATACCAATTAACCTCCTATATAATCATTTTAACAATATTATTCAAATATTATAGAAAAAATAATATTCAAAATATCATCAGTTATCCTTTTATTACATCATATCAAGCAATTGTTAATAATATTTAACAATTTTCATTGTTTCAGGGGTTAGGTGAAATGTTTTCGCAGGCATGTTTTTTCAAGAAAGATCCAGTTCTTTCACATATTATATAGTTCTATCATCCCCAGAATAATAATCCTGAAATAATTAACATATAAAAAAATTATTCATATTTCTTAATCATATCATGATATATGGTTATGATAATTAAGCACATTATGATCACGGAGGCGGTAGGTATTACGTACATATTAGTAACTTCTGTAATTTGTCAATGATCATTAAGGAAATGAGGTAAGGTAATATATTGTCTTTACCTAATGATAATAATATAATATATAAAATATTATTTCATTAAATATATGTATTTATATCATCCATGTGGTTTGGTGATAATGAAATAGTCACATCACATCATGAAGGCGATAGTTCAGCCATAAAGGAGCAATGTTGTCATCATTACATGGGTGAAATGGAAAGAATGAAAATGATATATAGATATATATTATATTTAAATAATTTTGAATATTTAATAAATATAATAATTATGTTATTTATATCACATATAATCATTAATTTTATTCCTTATCATCATCCATGTAAAAATATACTCAAAGACAACTCACATAGCTTTGTGAGGAAGTAGTTTGTCACGCAAACGAGTGATGTTAGCATGCCTCCAACAGACTAAAATGTAATATTTTATATATGAGATATAATAATTGAAGTGGTATAATAATATTTTAAATGTAATTTATATAATTTATATCCATAATCATTCCCATCATTGAGTTGTTGTTTAGAAAAAATGTACAACATCGGTTTATGAGGTGGTGGTCAGTTGTACAAGCGAACAATGATTTCATAACCAATTAGATTAAAGTGTGTGTTGTAGTAGATTTTACACTTTAAATCCAAATATCTCAGTATATTTAATATAACAAGGTTGTCTAAATTAATTTTACAATATAAATTTAACTTGGTGGAGAATGAAATAATATAAAGATGCTTCTTTAAAAATATTCCTCTTATTTAGGAATCATCTTGGGTTTTCAAAAAAAAACATTCATAGGTTCAAAATATTCCTAAAATAATGCATCTAGGATGATGTTATGGATGTTGGGAAGGTATTTAGTTAGGTACCGTTTAATCCAAATGGGGTTGATATTTCTAATATGGGGGAGTGAGTTTCCTTTTATAGTTGATAAATAGTTGCATTCTCAGAAATACTCAATATTTTTCATTACTGAGAGCTCTCCCTTAGATATTGTGGAAAAAAAATTGTATAATAACATTTATTAGTGATTATTTGGTCCTGATTATTCACTAAATCAAAAAAAAATATTTTTATAAAATTAATTTAAGTTGTATGTTTCCCTAGTTTTACATTTTTAAGGTAACTAATTTTTCATTCCTAGGTGATTTATCCATTACGACTAAATTAATTTTGGGATTACCTCAAATTTTTTACCCACTAATTAAAAATATAATATTTAATTTACAAAATAAAAATACTAGTTTTTTTCTGTTTAATTTTGTTGTGCACTATGTTGCATTTGTTTTCAATAAGGTGTCAAGGATTGAATGGATGACAAGGAGTGTCAATATGTGAATGACAGAGGATGTGATGGTGATAGTGATGTTGTTAATAAGATGTCAATGATTGAATCAATTACAAGGTGATGGTGGTGATGGGAGAATGGCCATGGTACTGAGAAGCATGTCACTTAGGAGAATCACTAAGTGGCATAGGAGGTAATGGTTGAAACATTCTCCATAGTAAATCAGATGATTGTAGAGCTGATCTTCAGTTCAAAGAACTTGTATCAAGAAGATACAATGTCACAACATTGTTAGATTTCCATGCATTGTCTTCATAATGCATGAAGAGATAAATAAGTTCCATCCACAATCACTAAGTGGATGAGGAATGAAGAAGGGTTACATCCACAATCACTAAGTGGATGAGGAATGAAAGGAGAACCATCCACATCACTAGGTGGATAAAGTGAAACAGATCCATCCATAAGTGGATGAAGATAATATGAACCATCCACAGCTACTAAGTGGATGAAGTACTTTGAAGTAGATCATGCACTATCTCTTAGTGCAAGAGGATTTGAAGATGATCCAACCTCATCTCTGATTGGATCATTGAAGCAAAGTGAAGAAATATTTGATTCAAGAGAAACGGTTGAAGAAGAACCTTCGGGAATTCCCTCCTAAGTAGAGAATAAATATTGAAGATAAGATGAGGAATTGTAAAGAAGAAGAGGAGGTGAAGAATAGGAGAATGTCTTGAAGTAAACTTGTTCATACTTGGTTATTTAACTAAGTATACAAGGTGGATCTTATGAAAAAAATATGCCAACTATTGGGCCAGCCTTAGAGCCTCAACCCAAGGCAGATGTGGGACTAGGTCACCACGCCCATGGGGAAACAGAAGGGGCTAGCCCAATAGAGGTTGGGCCGTGTGTAAGCCTGATCCACGCGGAGGTCAAGCCCGCACAGCATGGGCGCCAAGGGTTTGCCCATAAAGGTGCATAGTGGGTGCTAGAGCACACCCGGAGGAGCATAGTCGGCGCTAGAGCGCGCCCACAGGAGAACTGATGCGGGGCGGCACCGGAGAGGGGAGAGTAGAATTCTGAGCTGATGTTGGGAGGCGTTGTTTGTTAAACTGCACAAGAACCGTGGTACATTTCGATATGGGACAAGTTTTTAAAGACGCGGAGCTGATCTGCGCCATCCATCTGATCCGCATGTAATCATGGCTGCTCATCTAATCTCGATGTGCCATGTTATAATCCTGGCCATCTACGATCATTTAATGCGGATCCAACAGCGCTTGAGTCGTCCTCAACCTCTCATCGGCTAAGGGTCATCCCATGACGTGTCCTGCAAACTAGAGCCACCTGAGCAAGGTAGATGGAGCTCCCGACCATCTCTGATGGAAATAGGACCACCAGTTTGTTCATCTCCTCCTCACGAACACATGCATGCGTTAAAAGTCGCATGCGTAAAATGAGTTAAATATTTCAAATGAGGCCGAAGAAAACGGAGTTGCGAGGAATAGTGTTCGTGCATGGAAAGAAAAAGAAGAAGCCATGCGTGTGTTCGAGGATGCATGCACATGAAGTATCTACGTCAAAATGAGTCCGTGTTGAAAGAAAGATATCGTGATTCTTGGCCGTATCTTGACCCACGTTTGAAGATCTCAAAATTTTGTAGATCTTGGGCCTTCAAAGATTTGATCCCCATGGATTCGATCGAACTCTTTTCCTATAAAAGGAGAATCCCAAACCGAGAAGTGTTGTTGATCGTCTGAGAGAAGATCCGCGAAGATCTGAGCAACACAAATAAACGATCTGCGCACCACTTGCGCGGTAGAGTATCCCGGAGCCACCGGAGGCTTAGAGAGATCCTTTTGTGCAACCCCTGCATGAAAGAAGTAAGGAGGAGGCCTCCCTGTACGCTCCCCTGCACGACAGGGAATAAGTCGGGCCTTGCGCGCCTGCTGCCCGCAACACTTGCGCGGTAGCAAGAGGCCGCACCCCACGCGCCCTCTGCACCTGCGAACTCGCGTGGAAAGAGGAAGCCACCACGCCACCTATGCGGTTGGAGGGAGCTTCCGCACCTGTGCAGAAAAAGGAGTTGTCGTGTCACTCGTGGGGTAGAATCTTCCGCACCCTGCGCGGTTGAAGGCAGGAGTTGGCCGCATCCTTGCACGCCCTCCTTTGAAGTGGTGCTGAAGTGGAAGGCCACACCCACTTGGGTGTGTGTGTGTGTTCACGGGTTGAAGAAGGAAGGCCTTGTGTGCAAAGTGGAGAGGAAGGCCACAAAATATCTTGGTTTTATGTGTACAAGTGGAGGAAGGCCACACCATCTTTGTGTGTGTGTGTGAAAAGAAACAAGAAGATCCTACGGGTTGTGTGTGTGAGAAAAAAGTGAAGAGGCCATTACCTTAGAGTGTGCACAAGTAGAGTGTGCACACTTTGAATAAGAATAAGAGAACAAAGTGTGTGAAAAGAAATAAGAAGGTCGTAGCCTTGTATGTGCACAAGTGAAGGAGGTCATACCTCTTGTGTGTGCCCAAGTAAAGGAAAAAAGATACATGTGTGTCTATGCTTGTATGAATAAGTAAACAAGTGGGTGAACACCTTAAGAAGAAAAATATAAGGATAATTTCATACTAAAGAATAACACAAAATTTGGTGTGTGTGAGAAAGAATAATAGAGTGTGACTCCGAAAAGAAGGTGTGTGTGCTAAAAGAGATTACACCCTTTAACGGTTTATCACACCAAGAAGAAAAGAGGAGAGCATGCTTGCATGCATGCACATGCACACATAAAAAATTTTAAATCAGTGTGTGTGCATTTTAGAAGTCCAAGAAGAAAGGTTCTTGATGATATTTGAGATTCCATTCAAGTCATGCATGAATATTGAGATTCCATGCAAACATTTCATGAAGATTTAGAGATGCCATGCACTCAGTGCATGAAGTTGAATTGAAGAGAGACTGAAGCCAGACTGAAGTTAAAGACATCATTTATCTGAGTTTTCAGTAGTTGAGAAGACCAAGAAGATTGAGTGGGCATACTCAGGGCAAAAACATATTCTCCAATCAAGATTCTTGAAGACAGAGGTCGGGTCATCTTTAGAAGAATGAGATAAAGCCTGACCAAAGAAGAGGATTCATTGTCACCACATTTGATCAGAAGAAGTGAGCATGTATAAAAAACCTTATCCAAGGCTGTTGAAGACTCTTGAAGAGCTTCAAAAATAAGAAGATCTACTCGTGTGACTCGAGGAGCCAGGAGAAGAACCCATGTGAGACTCAGGGTGGAGAAGTCTTTGTTGGAGGCTGAAGCAGGCCAGTGGGACTCTGGTAACACTGTGGGATGCAGTATAAATAACCTCATGTGGTACTTAGGAGAGATACAATGTGACTCAGTATCGACCATTGTAATTACTAACTAAATTATAGTGGAGAAACCATGTTGGGGCATTTAACCAACATGGCAAAGACGTAGGACTTTGGAGCCGAACCTTGTAAATCATTGTATCATGTTCCTTTACATTTATTGCATCACTCGAGGAAAGGCTGAGAGATACAAAAAGATTTTATCGAGGCCTTAACAATCCATAGAGGATTAATTGATAAAGAATAAATTAGTAAAAAGATTAAAAGGATCACTGATTCACCCACTCCCCCTCTCAGTGACCACACTGATCTGGGAACATCAATTGGTATCCGAGGGAGGTTACCTCTAAAAGTTCCAAGGGAGTCTTTATGAAGTGCAGATTTGAGGAAATGGGAAAACACCCTCTAATGGAGATATCTGCCAAGACTCGGAAAAATAGAAAGAAGAAACAAGCCAAGAGGATGAAGAAGAAAGTTTCTAATAATAGAGAAACACCTTCTATTTAAGGTAATGTAAAAGTAACAACAGATGAAAATTCCTTTCATCACTCTTTTGATGAAGCATGATCTATCTGTGATGATTATGGAACAATCAATGATCTTCTAAATGTACTCAAATATCTTCGGAAGATTTTCCCCAGGGAAGTGGCAATGTGTATTACTACAAGCATCCATGATCTTCAAGAAGAAAAACTATAGCTGGAAGAAGAATCAAATTCTATGAAAGATTAATTGGCAAGAAGGGGTGGCATAACCAACACTCGCACAAAGCTGGTGAAGGCTATAGATGAAACCATTTACCTTCTCATTGAATGAATTGATGATGTCACTAAAGAACTATAAAGAAGTGTTTGTGAGAAATAATTCTTTGAGATAGTGTTTAAATATGTTTTCCATGCACTGGAAAAGAGGCATAGAGTTTTAATGGTTGTCAAAGATTCTCAACTAGAAGACAAAGTAAAAAAGATAAACGAGCTTGAAAATTCATTTCAATAAATGATGAAGGTGAATGAAGACCAGATGAAACAACTGAAAGAGAATTGGGAAGGAAATCTAAGACTTGTTGAGGATGAGAAGAACCCCCTCAACATTAAATGCTTATAACTAGTGGTGATATTGAAAAATCAGCAATCACCCAAAGAATAAACCTCCCAGTCAGCTGGAAGAAGAAATTTTTCCACTCAAGTGTGCATTAAGAAGGATGATTCCAAAAGAAGGACATCCTCTAATGAAAGGGAAACATCTACTAAGAAGAAGGCACCATCCATCCCATCTTGTACTCATGCATCTAAATGTTTTTCCATAAAAAGTGCAGGATGGATGAGTAACTCTAACCAAGTATGGATGAAGAAGATGAAGAAAGAGAGCTCTCCTGAAAAAACACAGGAATTCAAGAGAAAGACGCAACAATCATAAGAAGTCAAGAAGACAAGATTTGTAGGTCAATGTTGGTGCTGAAATAGGTATGGGCACTGTGCAATGGATTGTTTCTACAATCCTATAAATGAAAAAGCATAGAGGAAGCCCATGTCAATGGGGAGAAATCCAGAGAAGAAGAAGCAACATTCACAGGTCCAGAAACAGCTATTTACTACAAACAAATTTGGAATGTTTGATAACATCTGGGGTGTATGCACAAGTGGTCACAAGAATGATACATACCTATCTCCAAATGTATGCAAAGATGAAAAAAATAGAAGATCATAGAACCTGGCTAAGAAAGAAGAAGTATCCTTGGGAAGCCAGTAGAAGAAAGTTGAAAATGCTCCCAAGAAGATTTTGAAACAGAAAGAGAAGTCCTTGGATTCCAAATCCAAGAAGGGTGATGCATCCAGAAGGACCACGAAGAAAAAATGCTTCTACTGTTGAAATAAAGTTCATACCATGGATCTTTGTAAACAATCCATGGAACTAAATAGAAGAAAACTACACTCAACAGGACAATCAATCCAGAAGAAGAAGAAGGTAATGATTGAAAATAAGAAGCCTAAGAAAGGTAACATAAAAGAATCAAAGGAACCATGTGGAACATCCAAATATGATTCCTCAATTCCAAATGACATATCAATAATCTGGCCAGAAGATTTGTAAAGAATGAGAAACGAAGAAAATGCACATGCCAAAGCTACTGAAAAAGAAAAACAAATGATTTCACATGAAGATGAAGTTTTGTGTGTGAGGTGAAATAAAGCTAGTCATATTAGTAATAAATGCATGACACTCATTATAGCTCAAACAGAATTCTTCAAGAGAATGAAGATTGCACCTGGAGATTCTAGTGCTCAGAAGGAACTTAGAAAGAGAGGAGCCACACACAAAGAAGTTGAAGAGGTGTTAATATCTACACCATCACAAACATCATTGAAGATCAAATGTGGAAGTGTGAATAATGGAGAATGTTGAACATCTCGGTTGAGAGAATCTTCTCAACCTTGTTGTTAAAACTGATGAACAAATGAGGTTCCATATTATTCCGTAATCACTGGTATATACATGTGCTTACATTTCAGGGAATTGAAGATGATGATCACTCTCAAATTAAGAATTGTATGGACATAATGGAGTGCACTCCTTCAGTGGGAGCTAATCTGAAGAGGATGATCTTTTGAGATTCATATCATCTTGTGAATAATGAAGGTATTCCAATCACACATTCATCCCTTGTTTCTTAATTGTATTTAACATTTCAGTCAAGGGGGACTAATTGATTGAAGAAAAATTGAAGAAAGGGGGAGCTTTATCTTTGCACCTGAACTTTCTAGTGATTTTGGTGAAGTCTGTGCAGGATTTAGAAATTCATTGATATATCTGAAAAAATTTCAACCCCTTAAAGACTAAGCATGATCTCACATATATAGTGAATTGTGGACATAATTGAATTCCTTGGTTAAATCACTCTTCTTTTATACACCGGGTTAGCCCAAGTAGACTTGATTTTATTTACTAAAGGATCTTTGATAAAGTGAACATGTGACATCATCCCTCTTTTAGTGATTTTCAAGAAGATGCTATTCAAAGGAAGGAAGAAATATTTTGAAGAGAACCACACCACACCTTTGCATTTGGTTTCCAATAAGGGGGAGAAAATATTGGCACTCATATTGACCCATTCATATGTGCTCTAGTGATATTGACAACAAATAAAAAGGGGGAGATTAATGTGCACTGTGTTGCATTTGTTGTAAATAAGGTGTCAAGGATTGAATGGATGAAATGGAGTTTCAATATGTGAATGACAGAGGATGTGATGGAGATGGTGATGTTTTTAATAAGATTTCAAGGATTGAATGAATGACAAGGTGATGGTGGTGATTGGGGAATGGCCATGGTACTAAGAAGCATGTCACTTAGGAGAATCACTAAGTGGCATAGGAGGTAATGGTTGAAAAATTATCCATACTAAATCAGATGATTGTAGAGCTGATCTTAAGTTCAAATATCTTGTATCAAGAAGTTAAAATGTCCCAACATTGTTAGAAGTCCATGCATTGTCTTCACAATGCATGAGTAGATAAATAAGTTCCATCCACAATCACTAAGTGGATGAGAAATGAAGAAGGGTTACATCCATTATCTCTAAGTGGATGAGGAATGAAAGGAGAACCATCCACATCACTAGGTGGATGAAGTGAAGGAGATCCATCCATAAGTGGATGAAGTTAAGATGAACCATCCACAGCTACTAAGTTGATGAAGTGGTTTGAAGTAGATCATGCACTATCTCTTAGTGCATGAGTATTTGAAGATGATCCAACCTCATCTTTGATTGGATCATTGAAGCACGCTGAAGAAATATTTGATTCAAGAGAAATGGTTGAAGAAGAACCTTAGGGAATTCCCTCGTAAGTAGAGAATAAATGTTGAAGAGAAGATGATGAATTCTAAAGAAGAAGAGGAGGTGAAGAAGAGGATAATGGCTTGAAGTAGACTTGTTCCTACTTGGTTATTTAACTAAGTATACAAGGTGGAGCTTACGCAAAAAATATGACAACTATTGGGCTAGCCTTAGAGCCTCAACCCAAGACACATGTGGGACGAGGTCACCACCACCATGGGGAAAATGCATGGGCCAACCCAATAGATTTTGGGCCGTGTGTAATACCGAGCCACGCGGAGGAAAAGCCCACCCAGCGTGGGCACCAAGGGTGTGCCAGTGAATGAGCATAGTGGGCGCTAGAGCGTGCCCGGAGGAGCATAGAGGGCGCTAGAGTGCGCCCGCAAGAGAACCGATGTGTGGCGGCACCAGAGTGTGGATAGAAGAATTCTGAACGGATGTTGGGAGGCGTTGTTTGTTAAACCACGCAACAACCTTTGCACGTTTCGATGTGGGATAAGTTTTTAAAGACGCGGAGCTGATCTGTGTCGTCCATCTGATCCGCATGTAATCGCGGACACTCATCTAATCTCGTCGCGCCACATTATAATCTTGGACGTCTGAGATCATTTAACGTGGATCCAACAACACTAGAGTCTTCTTCGACCCCCCGCCGGTTGAGGGTCATCCCACAACGTCTCCTGAAAACCAGAGCCACCCGAGCATGGAAGATGGAGCTCCCGGCCATCTCTGATGGAGATAGGACCACCAGGGTTTTCATCTCCTCCTCACAAACACATGCATGCGTTAAAAGTCACATGCATGAAACGAGTTAACGATTTCGAATGTGGCTGAAGCAAACGGAGTTTCGAGGCAGAGTGTTCGTCCATGGACTAAACAGGAAGAAGCCATGCATGCGTTCGAGGATGCATGCACATGAAGTATCTACGTCCAAAGGAGTCCGTGTTGAATGAAAGATACCATGATTATCAGCCTTATCTTGATCCGCGTTTGAAGATCTCAAAATTCCACAGATCTTGGGACTTCAGAGATTTGATCCCCACGGCTTCGATCGAACTCTTTGCCTACAAAAGGAGAAGCCCAAATCGAGAAGTGCTGCTGATCGTCTGAGAGAAGTTCCACGAAGCTCTGAGCAACACGAATAAACGATCCGTGCACCACTTGCACGGTAGAGAAGACCGGATCCACCCGAGGCTTCTAGAGAGCATTTTGCGCAACCCCTGCGCGAAAGAAGGAAGGAGGAGGCCTCCCTGTGCGCTCCCCTGTGCGACAGGGAAGAATGCTGGCCTTGCGTGTCTGTTACCCGCAACACTTGCGTAGTAGAAAGTGGTATCACCCCGCACGCCCTCTGTGCCTGCGAACTCACACGGTAGGAGGAATCCACTGCACCACCTATGCGGTAGGAGGGAGCTGCTGCACCTACGCGGCAGAAGGAGTTGTCGTGTCACTCGCGCAGTAGAAGCTGTCGCACCCTGTGCGGTTGAAGGTAGGATTTGGCTGCATCCTTGCGCGCCCTCCTTTGAAGTGGTGCTTAAGTAGAAGGCCACACCCACTTGGGTGTGTGTGTGTGTGCACGGGTTGAAAAAGGAAGGTCGTGTGTGCAAAGTGGAGACGAATGCCACAACATATCTTGGTTGTGTGTGTGGAAGTGGAGGAATTCCACACCATCTTTATGTGTGTGTGTGAAAAGAAACAAGAAGATCCTATGGGTTGTGTGTGTGAGAAACAAGTGAAGAGGCCATTACCTTAGAGTGTGCACAAGTGGAGTGTGCGCACATTGAATAAGAAGAAGAGAACAAAGTGTGTGCAAAGAAACAAGAAGTATGTAGCCTTGTATGTGCACAAGTGAAGGAGGCCATAACTCTTGTGTGTGCCCAAGTGAAGGAAGAAGATACATTCATGTCCATGCATGTATGAATAAGTGAACAAGTGGGTGAACACCTTGAGAAGAAAAATAGAAGTAGAATTTCACACTAAAGAACAAAACACAATTTTGTGTGTGTGAGAAAGAATAAGAGAGTGTGACTCCAAGAAGAAGGTGTGTGTGCTAAAAGAGATTACACCCTTTAAGG
Organism: Viscum album; assembly: GCA_963277665.1. Taxonomy (NCBI): domain Eukaryota; kingdom Viridiplantae; phylum Streptophyta; class Magnoliopsida; order Santalales; family Viscaceae; genus Viscum; species Viscum album. The sequence continues at coordinate 914,841,183 of OY728162.1, read as the reverse complement.
GTTTATCACACCAAGAAGAAAAGAGGAGAGCATGCTTGCATGCATGAACATGCACACATAAACAATGTTTAAATCAGTGTGTGTGAATTTGTGAAGTCCAAGAACAAAGGTTCTTAAAGACATTTGAGATTCCATTCAAGTCATGCATGAATATTGAGATTCCATTAAAAAAATGCATGAAGATTCAGAGATTCCATGCACTCAGTGCATGATGTTGAATTGAAGAGAGACAGAAGCCAGAATGAAGTTAAAGTCATCATTTATCTCATTTTTCAGTAGTTGAGAAGACCAAGAAGATTGAGTGGGCATACTAGTGAAAAACCATATTTTCCGATCAAGATTCTTCAAGACAGAGGTCGGATCATCTTTAGAGGAAGGAGATAAAGCCTGAACAAAGAAGAGGAGTCCTGGTCACCACATTTGATTAGAATAAGTGAGTAAAGCCAACAGACCTTATCTAATGCTGTTGAAGACTCTTGAAGATCTTCAAAAGAAGAAGAACTACTCGTGTGACTCGAGGATCCAGGAGAAGAACCCCTGTGAGACTCAGGGTGGAGAAAACTTTTTTGGAGGCTGAATCAGGACAGTGGGACTCTAGTAACACTGTGGGATGCAGTATAAATAACCTCATGTGGGACTCAAGAGAGATACAGTGTGACTCTGTATAGACCATTGTAATTACTAAATAAATTATAGTGGAGAAACCATGTAGGGGCATTTAACCAACATGGCAAGGACGTAGGCCTTTGGAGTCAAACCTTCTAAATCCTTGTATCCTGTGCCTTTACATTTAATGCATCACTCGAGGAAAGGCTGAGAGATACAAGAAGATTTTATCGAGGGCTTAACAAGCCATAGAAGATTAATTGATAAAGAATAAATTAGTAAAAAGTTTGAAAGGATCACTGATTCACCCATTGCCCCTTTCAGTGATCACACTGATCTGGGAACTTCAATTAGTATCCGAGGGAGGTTACCTCTAAAAGATCCAAGGGAGTCTTTATGAAGTGCAGATTTGAGGAAATTGGAAAACACCCTCAAATGGAAATATCTTCCAAGACTCGGAAAAATAGAAAGAAGAAACATGCCAAGAGGATGATGAAGAAAGTTTCTACTAATAGAGAAACACATTCTATTTAAGGTAATGTAAAAATAACAACAGATGAAAATTCCTTTTATCACTCTTCTGATGAAGCTTGATCTATCTGTGATGATGATGGAACAATCAATGATCTTCTAAATTTACTCAAATATCTTTGGAAGATTGTCCCCAGGGAAGAGGAAATGTGTATTACTACAACCATCCATGATCTTCAAGAAGAAAAACTATAGCTGGAAGAAGAAGCCAATTCTATGAAAGATTAATTGGCAAGAAGGGTTGGCATAACCAACACTCGCACAAAGCTGGTGAAGGCTAAAGATGAAACCATTTACCTTCTCAGTGAAAGAAATGATGATGTCACTAAAGAACTATAAAGAAGCATTTGTGAGAAATAATTCTTTGAGATAGTGTTTAAAGAAGTTTTCCATGCACTGGAAAATAGGCATAGAGTTTTAATGGTTGTCAAAGATTCTCAACTAGAAGAAAAAGTAAAAAAGATAAACGAGCTTGAAAATTCATTTCAAGAAATGAGAAAGGTGTATGAAGACCATATGAAACAACTGAAAGAGAATTGGTAAGGAAATCTAAGACTTTTTGGGGATGAGAAGAACTCTCTCAACATTAAATGCTTATAACTAGAGGTGATATTGAAAAATAAGCAATCACCCAAAGAAGAAACCTCCCAATCAGCTGGAAGAAGAAATTTTTCAAATCAAGTGTGCATTAAGAAGGATGATTCCAAAAGAAGGACATCCTCTAATGAAAGGGAAACATCTACTAAGAAGAAGGTACCATCCATCCCATCATGTACTCATGCTTCTAAATTTTTTTCCATAAAAAGTGCAGGATGGAAGAGTAACTCTAACCAAGTATGGATGAAGAAGATGAAGAAAGAGAGATCTCCTGAAAAAACACAAGAATTCAAGAGAAAGACACAACAATCATAAGAAGTCATGAAGACAAGATTTGTAGGTCAACATTGGTGCTTCAAAAGGTATGGGCACTGTGCAATGGATTATTGCTACAATCCAATAAATGAAAAAGCACAAAGGAATCCCATGTCAATGGGGAGAAATCCGGAGAAGAAGAAACAACATTCACAGGTCCAGAAACATCTGTTTACTGCAAACAAATTTGGAATGTTTAATAACATCTGGGGTGTATGCACAAGTGGTCACAAGAATGATACATACCTATCTCCAAATGTTTCCAAAGATGAAAAAAATAGAAGATCATAAAACCTGGCTAAGAAAGATGAAGTATCCTTACGAAGCCAGCAGAAGAAAGTTGAAAATGATCCCAAGAAGATTTTGAAACAGAAAGAGAAGTCCTTGGATTCCAAATCCAAGAAGGGTGATGCATCCAGAAGGACCACCAAGAAAAAATGCTTCTACTGTTGAAAGAAAGTTCATACCATGGATATTTGTAAACAAGCCATGGAACTAAATAGAAGAAAACTACACTCAACAGGACAATCAATACAGAAGAAGAAGAAGGGATTGATTGAAAATAAGCGTCCTAAGAAAGGTAACATAAAAGCATCAAAGGAACCATGTGGAACATCCAAATCTGATGCCTCACTTCCAAATGAAATATCAATAATCTGGCTAGAAGATTTGGAAAGAATTAGAAACGAAGAAAATGCACATGCCAAAGATAGTGAAAAGGAAAAACAAATGATTTCACATGAAGATGAAGTTTTGTGTGTGAGGTGAAATAAAGCTGGTCATATTAGTAATAAATGCATGACACTCATTCTAGCTCAAACAGAATTCTTCAAGAGAATGAAGATTGCACCTGGAGATTCTAGTGCTCAGAAGGAACTTAGATAGAGAGGTGCCACACAAAAAGAAGTTGAAGAGGTGTTAAGATCTACACCATCACAAACATCATTGAATATCAAATGTGGAAGTGTGAATAATGGAGAAAGTTGATCATCTCGGTTGAGAGAAACTTCTCAACCTTGTTGTTCAAACTGATGAACCCATGAGGTTCCATATTATTCCCTAATCACTGGTATATACATGTGCATACATTTCAGGGAATTGAAGATTATAGTCACTCTCAAATTAATAATTGTATGGACATAATGGAGTGCACTCCTTGAGGGGTAGCTAATCTGAAGAGGATGATCTTTTGAGATTCATATCATCTTGTGAAGAATGAAGGTATTCCAATCACACTTTCATCCCTTGTTTCTTAATTGTATTTAACATTTCAATCAAGGGGGACTAATTGATTGAAGACAAATGGAAGAAAGGGGGAGCTTTATCTTTGCACCTAAACTTTCTAATGATTTTGGTGAAGTCTATGCAGGATTTAGCAATTCATTGATATATCTGAAAAAATTTCAACCCCTTGAACACTAAGCATGATCTCACATATATAGTAAATTGTGGACATAATTGAGTTCCTTGGTTCATCACTCTTGTTTTATACACCGGGTTAGCCCAAGTAGACTTAGAGTTTATTTACTAAAGGCTCTTTGCTAAAGTGAACATGTGACATCATCCCTCTTTTAATGATTTTCAAGAAGATTCTATTCAAAGGAAGGAAGAAATATTTTGAAGAGAACCACACCACACCATTGAATTTGGTTTCCAATAATGGGGAGAAAAGATTGGAACACATATTGACCCATTCATATGTGCTCTAGTGATATTGACAACAAATACACAGGTGTAGATTATTGTGCACTGTGTTGCATTTGTTGTCAATAAGGTGTCAAGGATTGAATGGATGACATGGAGTTTCAATATGTGAATGACAAGGGATGTGATGGTGATGGTGATGTTTTTAATAAGATGTCAAGGATTGAATGAATGACAAGGTTATGGTGGTGATTGGGGAATGGCCATGGTGCTAAGAAGCATGTCACTTAGGAGAATCACGAAGTGGAATAGGAGGTAATGGTTGAAAAATTATTCATACTAAATCAGATGATTGTAGAGCTGATCATAAGTTCAAAGAACTTGTATCAAGAAGATACAATGTCACAACATTGTTAGAAGTCCATGCATTGTCTTCACAATGCATGAGTAGATAAATAAGTTCCATCCACAATCACTAAGTGGATGAGAAATGAAGAAGGGTTCCATCCATAATCACTATGTGGATGAGTAATGAAAGGAGAACCATCCACATCACTAGGTGGATGAAGTGAAGGAGATCCATCCATAAGTGGATGAAGTTAAGATGAACCATCCACAGCTACTAAGTGGATGAAGTGGTTTGAAGTAGATCTTGCACTATCTCTTAGTGCATGAGTATTTGAAGATGATCCAACCTCATATTTGATTGGATCATTGAATCACACTGAAGAAATATCTGATTCAAGAGAAATGGTTGAAGAAGAACCTTAGGGAATTCCCTCTTATGTAGAGAATAAATGTTGAAGAGAAGATGAGGAATTCTAAAGAAGAAGAGGAGGTGAAGAAGAGGATAATTGCTTGAAGTAGACTTTTTTCTTAGTTGGTTATTTAACTATGTATACAAGGTGGAGCTTATGCAAAAAATATGTCAACTATTGGGCTAGCCTTAGAGCCTCAACCTAAGGCAGATGTGGGAATAGGTCACCACCCCCATGGGGAAATCGCAGGGGCCAACCCAATAGATGATGGACCGTGTGTAAGCCCGAGCCACGCGGATGTCAAGCCCACCCAGCGTGGGCGCCAAGGGTGTGCCCGTGAAGGAGCATAGTGGGCGCTAGAGCGTGCTCGGAGGAGCATAGTGGGCGCTAGAGTGCGCCCGCAAGAGAACCGATGCGGGGCGGCACCGAAGTGGGGATAGAAGAATTCTGAACGGATGTTGGGAGGCATTGTTTGTTAAAACGTGCAAGAACATCGGCACGTTTCGAAGTGGGACATGTTTTTAAAGACGCGGAGCTGATCTGTGTCGTCCATCTGATCCGCATGTAATCGCAGACACTCATCTAATCTCGTCGCGCCACATTATAATCTTGGACGTCTGAGATAATTTAACGCGGATCCAACGGAACTAGAGTCATCTTCGACCTCCCGCCGGTTGAGGGTCATCCCGCAACGTCTCCCGCAAATCAGAGCCACCCGAGCATGGAAGATGGAGCTCCCGGCCATCTCTGATGGAGATAGGACCACCAGTGTTTTCGTCTCCTCCTCACAAACACATGCATGCGTTAAAAGTCACATGCATGAAATGAGTTAAATATTTCGAATGAGGCTGAACCAAATGGAGTTACAAGGCAGAGTGTTCATCCATGGACTGAACAGGAAGAAGCCATGCGTGCGTTCGAGGATGCATGCAAATGAAGTATCTACGTCCAAAGGAGTCCGCGTTGAATGAAAGATACCGTGATTATCGGTCGTATCTTGATCTGTGTTTGAAGATCTCAAAATGCCACAGATCTTGGGACTTCAAAGATTTGATCCCCATGGCTTTGATCGAACACTTTGCCTACAAAAGGAGAAGCCCAAATTGAGATATGCTACTGATCGTCTGAGAGAAGTTCCACGAAGCTCTGAGCAACGCGAAGAAAATCTCCGCGCACCACTTGCACGGTAGAGAAGCCCAGATCCACCCGAGGCTTTGAGAGAGCCTTTTGCGCAACCCCTGCACGAAAGAAGTAAGGAGGATGCCTCCCTGTGCGCTCCCATGTGTGACAGGGAACAATCCTGGCCTTGCGTGCCTGTTACCCGCAACACTTGCGTAGTAGAAATTGGTTGCACCCCACGCGCCCTCTGTGCCTGCGAACTCACACGGCAGGAGGAATCCACCGCGCCATCAATGCGGTAGGAGGGAGCTTCCGCACCTGCGCGGCAGAAGGAGTTGTTGTGTCACTCGCGCAGTAGAAGCTGTCGCACCCTGTGCGGTTGAAGGCAGGAGTTGGCTGCATCCTTGCGCGCCCTCCTTTGAAGTGGTGCTTAAGTAGAAGGCCACACCCACTTGGGTGTGTGTGTGTGTGTGTGCGGGTTGAAAAAGGAATGTCGTGTGTGCAAAGTGGAGAGGAATGCCACACCATATCTTGGTTTTGTGTGTGAAAGTGGAGTAATGCCACACCATCTTTATGTGTGTGTGAAAAGAAACAAGAAGATCCTATGGGTTGTGTGTGTGAGAAACAAGTGAAGAGTCCATTACCTTAGAGTGTGCACAAGTGGAGTGTGTACACTTTGAATAAGAAGAAGAGAACAAAGAGTGTTCAAAGAAATAAGAAGTATGTAGCCTTGTATGTGCACAAGTGAAGGAGGCCATACCTCTTGTGTGTGCCCAAGTGAAGGAAGAAGATACATGCATGTCCATGCACGTATGAATAAGTAAACAAGTGGGTGAACACCTTGAGAAGAAAAAGAGAAGTAGAATTTCACACAAAAGAACAAAACACAATTTGGTGTGTGTGAGAAATAATAAGAGAGTGTGACTCCAAGAAGAAGGTGTGTGTGCTAAAAGAGATTACACCCTTTAAGGGTTTATCACACCAAGAAGAAAAGAGGAGAGCATGCTTGCATGCATGCACATGCACACATAAAAAATGTTTAAATCAGTGTGTGTGCATTTTAGAAGTCCAAGAACAAAGGTTCTTGAAGACATTTGAGATTCAATTCATGTCATGCATGAATATTGAGATGCCATGAAAAAACGCATGAAGATTCAGAGATTCCATGCACTCAGTGCATGAAGTTGAATTGAAGAGAGACTGAAGCCAGACTGAATCTAAAGACATCATTTATCTGATTTTTTCAGTAGTTGAGAAGACCAAGAAGATTGAGTGGGAATACTCAGTGCAAAACCATATTTTCTGATCAAGATTCTTGAAGACAGAGGTTGGGTCATCTTTAGAGGAAGGAGATAAAGCCTGAACAAAGAAGAGCAGTCCTGGTCACCAAATTTGATCAGAAGAAGTGAGCAAGGCCAACAGACCTTATCCAATGCTGTTGAAGACTCTTGAAGAGCTTCAAAAGAAGAAGAACTACTCGTCTGACTCGAGGATCCAGGAGAAAACCCCCTGTGAGATTCAGGGTGGAGAAGCCTTTGGTGGAGGCTGAATCAGGCCAGTGGGACTCTAGTAACACTGTGGGATGTAGTATAAAGAATCTCATGTGAGACTCAAGAGAGATACAGTGTGACTCTGTTTCGACAATTGTAATTACTAACCGAATTATAGTGGAGAAACCATGTTGGGGCGTTTAACCATCATGGCAAGTACGTAGGCCTTTGGAGCCGAACCTTGTAAATCCTTGTGTCCTATGCCATTACATTTACTGCATCACTCGAGGAAAGGCTGAGAGATACAAGAAGAGTGGATCGAGGCCTTAACAAGCCATATAAGTTTAATTGATAAAGAATCAATTAGTAAAAAGTTTAAAAGGATCACTGATTCACCCCCTCCCCCTCTCAGTGATCACACTGATCTGAGCACTTCAAATATTAATAGAATCACAAGTAACACGAAGAACCACTACTTTAACCCTAACCACCCTAAGAATGTTTTTCTATTTAGGGTTTAATGTGTTCCCTGTAATGGATAAAATTTTCCATGAATTGGCTATATTTTATATTTATTAACATTCAGAAATAAATTTATATATTATTTTATATTTAGTAAATTTTAACAATTTAATAAAATAAAATTTATTATAAAATATATTTAAAGCTAATTTTGCATTATTTTTTCTAATTTTAATTTAAAAATTTCAGGAAAATTAATTAATTTGAATATATAAAGTTAAAATATGTTTAAAATTATATATTCATCTAAAACATTAAATGATGAAAAAAATTAATTCAATTGACTTCTATTTTATTATTTTTATTATCTTTTATTTAAGTTAATTATTAACGAAATAATTCATGTGTTGGGATTTCATAATCACTTAAAGTGATTTCTTAATCTCTAAAAATTAAAAATAAAATTACCATTATAAAAAATCATTATTTTTTAATAATAATTATAAATAAGAACATGATATTTTTTTCTAATCCGACAGCATTATGAATGTTACTAGTAAAGAAGGTTCATTTTATGCTTTTTTCCTTACTTAACATATTATAATAGGTCACTTTTACGAAATAATATCCAAATTTTCTCATCAAAATAGCTTAAAATGTTTTAAGAATCTAAATATATCCAAACCCTCCGTGTTGAAATAGTTTGTAGGTTATTTTACAGCTTATATTTTATGTTTAAAAATTATGTAAACTTGTTTTTTAACTTAATTGCTATAATTAATTATTACTACTTTTAATAATCATTATAGAAAAAAAATTATGCTCAACAATTAATATAATATATATTATGATGATTTGAAATATTGAATCCATTTAGACTAATTCAACTTACATGTGTGGAATAAATTAATTTAAAATTAATCTGACATCCGGGATGAGAAAGTGGGTATTTAAAGAGAAATTTTTTTAAAAGTTTACAATGTTTTAATATCAAAATTCAATAAGAAATTTATTAAAATTAAATAATTCGATAAATTTATATTAAATTTATAAATTTTTTCATTCAAAATAATTTAAAATAGAATTTAACTTAATAAATTATTGAAATTAAATTAAATTATTCAATTAAATATTTGTATTTTTCACTATTCAGGAAAAAATATAACTTATCAATAAAATCCCAAGAATTTACACTAAGATAATTTTGGTATTAAAATTTAAATAATTATGAATAATATTTCATATAAATTTACTATAAGTGGGAAAAATTAATTTTAAATTTTGTGTTTCATACACAATTATACCATCGTTAAGAAAAATACAATTCTTCAGAAAAATTAATATTTCATTCAAGTGATTGTTATTTTATTAATAATAAATAGATTACTAATAGACTTGTATAAATTATATATTTTCTTATTTTAGTCAATCTTATTCAAACCCACAATTACAATGTCTTGGTAATAGCTGCTATATTAAATAACAATATTAATAGAAAACCGTTTTTCCGTAAAACATGGTCTTGAGTGTAACACAAGCAGTTGAAGAAATTAATTGGTGTATATAATGCAAGATATAATATGTGTTTGATGTAATGGAATATAAGATATATATTTTGTGACATATACCATACTTAAACATTCATATTATGATATAATTTTAGGCGGTTATATTCTCCCCAACATAAATAAATTATTCCCTTGCAATTTAAACAGGATCTTCTTATACAGGGGTTTGACATTAGGAAATACCATTGATGAAAACCCCACAAAAAATAAGGTTTAATAAAATACCAACATAATTAAAGAGAAAGGGAAGTAAACGGTTCATGTGTACACTACGGGAAAAATGAGCAATTGCGACGAGTTATTTGTGACGGGAATAGATCCAGTCGCAAATAGTACTGTTAAAAACTTATTTGCGACGGGGGTATTTACCCGTCGCAAATAAGGAGGCTTTTGCGACGGAATTGCTTTCCCCGTCGCAAAAGAACTGGCGGCGGTAAAAGGTATTTGCGACGGGAATATTCCCTCGTCGCAAATAGTATGTCGGCAGGTGGTTATTTGCGACGGGACCCGTCGCAAATAACTATTTACCCTTTGACCGTAATAAATGTCGGCTAAGGTATTTGCGACGGGTCCCGTCGCAAATATTCTAACCTATAAATACCCCAATCCGTTTTTTTCAAAACATTCTCAAATTCCATCTTCTTCTTCTTTCAAAGTTATATTTCTAAAGATCAGTTTTTCTTCAGTTTAATTTTTTTCTCCGGAGCTGATATTAAAGTTTTGAAGAACGATCAGAGCGGATCAATTTTCAGGGTATTTATGTTCAATTTAATTTAATATTTATTTTTAATTTTTTATTAGTTTCAATTATTCTTAATTAGTTGTAATTTAATTATGTTTAAATTGTTTTATTACTTAATAAATTTAAATTATTAGTATTGTACATAGTTAATGGTAATTAGGAATAATTTTTAATAATTTTTAATAATTAAGAATAAATATTAATAATTAGTAATAAATACCAATAATTAGGGATAATAACATTATTACATTATTAGTCTATTTTATTATTAATATTAAAATAATATAATTTTTTATATATATACAGTTCTCTTTTCATCTGTGGGTTTGCTGTATTCACATGTATTATTTGTATGTGGAGATAGAAAACGCACTGATGAAAGGAGAATTGTATATAAATTAGAAAATTATATTATTTTAATATTAATAATAAAATATACTAATAATGTTATTATTTGTAATTATTGGTAATTATTCCTAATTATTAGTAATTATTCATTTAATTACTAATAATTAGGAACAATTACCAATAATTATCAATAATTAGGAATAATTAGTAATAATTACCAATAATTAGTAATAATTACCAATAATTAGTAATAATTACCAATAATTAGTAATAATTACCAATAATTAGTAATAATTACCAATAAGTAGTAATAATTATCAATAAGTACCAATAATTAGTAATAATTAGTATTAATTACCAATAATTAGTATTAATTACCAATAATTAGTATTAATTACCAATAATTAGTAATAATTACCAATAATTAGTAATAATTACCAATAATTAGGAATAATTACCGGTAAATAGTAATAAATAGTAATAATTAGTAATAATTAGGAATAATTACCAATAATTAGTAATAATTCATAATAATTACTTATAATTAGTAATAATTAGTAATAATTAGTAATAATTACCAATAATTAGTAATAATTAGTAATAATTAGTAATAATTAGTAATAATTGCCAATAATTAGTAATAATTAGTAATAATTAGTAATAATTAGTAAAAATTAGGAATAATTACCAATAATTAGTAATAATTAGTAATAATTAGTATTAATTACCAATAATTAGTAATAATTACCAATAATTAGTAAAAATTACCAATAATTGCCTATATTTATCAATAATTACCAATATTTACCAATAATTACCAATAATTACCAATAATTACAAATGATTAGTAATAATTATCAATAATTACCAATAATTGGTAATAATTAATAATAATTACCAATAATTAGTAATAATTGGTAATAATTCGTAATAATTAGTAATAATTAGTATTAATTACCAATAATTAGTAATAATTACCAATAATTAGTAATAATTACCAATAATTAGTAATAATTAGTAATAATTAGCAATAATTACCAATAATTAGTAATAATTACCAAAATTTAACAATAATTACCAATAATTACCAATTATTGGTATTTATTACCAATAATTAGTATTAATTACCAATAATTAGTAATAATTACCCATAATTAGGAACAATTACCAATAATTATCAATAATCAGGAATAATTAGTAACAATTACCAATACTTAGTAATAATTACCAATAATTAGTAATAATTACCAATAATTAGTAATAATTACCAATAATTAGTAATAATTACCAATAATTAGTATTAATTACCAATAATTAGTATTAATTACCAATAATTACCAATAAGTAGTAATAATTACCAATAATTAGTAATAATTAGTAATAATTACCAATAATTAGTAATAATTAGTAATAATTACCAATAATTAGTATTAATTACCAATAATTAGTATTAATTACCAATAATTAGTATTAATTACCAATAATTAGTATTAATTACCAATAATTAGTATTAATTACCAATAATTAGTAATAATTACCAATAATTACAAATAATTAGTAATAATTACCAATAATTAGGAATAATTACCAATAATTAGTAATAATTACCAATAATTAGTAATAATTACCAATAATTAGTAATAATTACCAATAATTCGTAATAATTACCAATAATTCGTAATAATTACCAATAATTAGTAATAATTAACAATAATTACCAATAATTAGTAATAATTAGAAATAATTAACAATAATTAGTAATAATTAGTATTAATTACCAATAATTAGTATTAATTACCAATAATTAGTAATAATTACCAATAATTAGTAATAATTACCAATAATTAGTAATAATTAGTAATAATTAGCAATAATTACCAATAATTAGTAATAATTACCAATAATTACCAATAATTATCTATAATTGCCATTAGTTAGTATTAATTACCAATAATTAGTATTAATTACCAATAATTAGTATTAATTACCAATAATTAGTATTAATTAACAATAATTAGTAATAATTACCAATAATTAGTAATAATTACCAATAATTAGTAATAATTACCAATAATTAGTAATAGTTACCAATAATTATTAATAATTACCAATAATTATTAATAATTACCAATAATTACCAATATTTGCCAATATTTATCAATAATTACCAATATTTACCAATATTTACCAATAATTACCAATAATTACCAATAATTATTATTAATTACCAATAATTAGTAATAATTACCAATAATTAGTAATAATTACCAATAATTAGTAATAATTAGTAATAATTACCAATAATTAGTAATTATTACCAATAATTAGTAATAATTAGTAATAATTACCAATAATTAGTACATTATTTGTATATTTTATTATTAATATTAAAATAATATAATTTTCTATATTATATACAATTCTCTTTTCATCTGTGTGTTTTCTGTCTCCACATGTAATATTCGCATTCTTTTTCAAAATTATCAACCTACTCACCAATGGAGAGATGAAAGTGAATGCGAATATTACATGTGGAGACAGAATGTTAAACACACAGATGAAAGGAGAATTGTATATAATATAAAAAATTATGATATTTTAATATTAATAATAAAATATACTAATAATGTAATAATGTTATTATTATATAATTAATGTTTATGAAAATATTATATTAGTATTATTAAAATAATAAAAAATCAATATAATATTAAAATTATCAATATTTGTAACATGTTTTGCTTTATTCTCAATATATTCAATCTTTACTTGAGTGTTTTTTCTAACAAATTATTCAAAACCAGTAATGCTTTTATATTTTATAGAGAAATATGGAACGACGAGGTCGTCAACAATCAATATTAGGTGACCGCATATGGATAAATCAACGTAGAAATCCAAACAGTTCTGGTTTAAATCCAGTATATGTTGAGGGTGTGGAGACTTTTTTATCATTTGCGGCATCAAATTCAGAATTTGTTTCAGAAGGCAAAATAAAATTCCCTTGTAGAAAATGTGCATTGAGAACGTTTGACACGTTTGACAAAGTGGGAGAACATCTCTTGCGTTTTGGTTTTCAACCAGATTATATTATTTGGTATCAACACGGTGAACGCAGTTCCAGAGCAGGTGATACCAACTTGATTCAGGATCCATCCCGGTTTCAAGATTTAGTACATGATGTTGCAGGTTCATCTGTTCAACATACAGAAACTCCGGTTGATATAGCTTCAAATCCTGAGTTGGCACCGTCTGAATTTTATGAGTTGTTGAAATCTGCTGAGGATGCATTATATCCGGGCTGCAAGATGAGAAAATTAAAAGCAGTTGCAAAATTTATGGCTATCAAATCAGATAACGGAATGTCAAACACCTGTTTTGACCAGATATTTTCTTTGCTGAAAACACTGTTACCAGAAGGAAATGTTTTACCTGCAAATTACTATGAGAGTAAGAGGCTGGTTCGAAATTTGGGACTTACTTGTCAGAAGATTCATGCATGTTCAAATGACTGCATTTTATATTCTGGGGAAAATGAGTCGTTGGATAGTTGTCTTACATGTGGGAAACTGAGATATAAATAAGGACAACACGAGAAGTCTGGTTTGATTCCTGTAAAACAGTTGAGATATTTTCCGCTTACATCCAGACTTCAGCATTTATTCATGTCTAAGAATACAACGACAATGATGTCATGGCATAAAGAGAATATTTCAACTGATAAAATCTTGAATCATCCATCCAATGGTGATTTATGGAAACATTTTGATAGAGTGCATCCATCCTTTGCTTTAGAATCTAGAAATGTTCGACTGGGCCTTTCCACTGATGGTTTCTGTCCGTTTGGATCTTATGGTAGTCAATATTCATGTTGGCCTGTTTTTTTATCTCCGTACAATTTACCTCCATGGATGTTAATGAAGGAGCCATATATCTTTTTGACTTTACTAATTCCAGGACATCCGATGAAAAATATTGATGTTTATTTGAAGCCATTGATTGATGAATTAAATTTATTTTGGAGTACTGGTGTCAGTACATATGATGTTGCAACGAAACAGAATTTCTTACTGAGAGCAGCATTGATGTGGACAATAAGTGACTTCCCAGCTTATGGGATGTTATCTGGCTGGAGTACACATGGTCAGAAATCATGTCCTTACTGTATGGGAGAGAACAAAGCATTTATGCTCATTCATGGAAAGAAACCTTGTTATTTTGACTGTCATCGCAGATTTCTTCCAGCTGATCATCCTTTTCACAGAAACAGATCTCATTTCAGAAAAGGAACAGTTCAAAGGGATGGACCTCCAAAAATGCTATCAGGTTCGGAGTTAAAATCAGTTGTATTTTCATTACCCCACATCACTTTTGGTCCCACAATAAACCATCAGAAAATTGCTGGATTTGGGAAAGAACACAATTGGATTAAACGTAGCATATTTTGGGATTTGCCATATTGGTCTGATCTGTTGGTCTGACACATGTTATATGTCATGCATATTGAGAAGAACTATTTTGATAATTTGTTTCATACAGTTTTGGATATGCCAGGAAAGAGCAAAGATAATGTAAATGCACGTTTAGATCTTGCCAAATTTCAGGCATCCAGAATTGGAACTATTTGAGAATGTCAGAACAGAAAGGTTACTGAAACCAAAAGCAGCTTATACACAGTCTAAAGAAAACCGTTTATTATTTTGTCAGTGGATTGCAGATTTGAGACTTCCAGATGGTTGTGCTTCTAATTTGGGTAGATGTGTAAAGAATGGTCATATTACTGGATTAAAAGTCATGATTGTCATGTAATAATGGAGAGACTTCTACCCATTGGATTAAGAGGTCTGTTGAATTCTGTGATTTGGGATTCCATAACAGACATGTCTCATTTTTTTCGGGAAATTTGTGCGGCTACGGCAGATTATGATGCTCTTGGCAAACTTGAAAAAGATGTTGTTGTAATTATATGTAAACTGGAAAAAATATTTCCGCCGTCTTTCTTCGACTCAATGGAACATATGATGTAACATTTTCCATATGAAGCCAAATGTGGAGGTCCGGTACAGTTTCTATGGATGTACCCATTTGAAAGATGCATGCAAACATTGAAAAGAAAAGTACGTAACAAAGCATCTGTTGAAGGATCTATTGCAGAAGATTATTTGCAAGAGGAAATATCTTTTTTCTACTCCCATTATTTTGAATCTGAGTATCCTTCAAAACACAACCGAATGGGACCGAACGAGAAGAATATTTATGAAATCGACAATCAATTATCTATTTTCAACCAGTCAGAGCTTGGTTTCGGTGGAGTTTATGAATGCTAGCTTTCAGATGATGAACATCAGAGAGCTCATACGTATGTTCTGCTCAACTGGGAAGAGACGACATCAGTTGTACTGTAAGTGTTTATATCACTTGTTCTATCATTTATGTTACAGTAAATAACATTGGTTTTTATAGGTTGTATGATAATCATATCAAGAAACAAATTCCACAAATTATAGCAGCTGCTCTCGAAGAACGTCGACTGAAAAATTTCTCTCAGTGGTTTCAAAAACCGGTAACATAAATTCTTTATCTTTTAGCAACTCATTCAATGTATAGTTTACTATATTGATAATTATTTCACAAATTTCCAGGTGTCTCGACATTCTGATAAAATTGACAAACAACTGTGTGTATTGAGTAACCCACCTTCCAAACTTGTTAAAACGTATAATGCATATGTGGTGAATGGATTTCGATTCCACAGACATGCATATGGGGAATCGAAAAAAACAATGAACAGTGGAGTTAGCTTGAGAGGATCTCATCATCGAGAAAATGAAGTTGACTTTTATGGAATACTTGATGAAATCATTGAACTCTGTTATCTTGGACAACATTACATAACCATGTTCAAATGTCGGTGGTTGGATACAGAGAGAGGCGTGCATGTTCATCCGACTCATGGAATCATCGATATTAAATGTAAAAGTGTTCTCGCAGTAAATGAAACATTCTTATTGGCTCAACACGCATATCAAGTTTATTACGCAAAGTACTGTGCAACATCAAGAGAATTGACTGATTGGTGGAGTGTAATAAAAATCAAAATTTGAGACAATCAGTTTAGTCAAAGTGAATGTGCTTTCACTAATGTGCAAAGAATTGATGTTTTTCAAGAGAGTACTCAAAATCAGTCTTTTTTAAAAAGAGACATGAGTATCGATGACGACACCCCACATTTAAGAGTCGGTGATGACGATGATGTTAATGATGTCACATATGAATTTGAAATGGTAAGAGATGAAGAAACTGTAACTCGAATGGATATCGATGATGTTGAGGAGGAATATGAAGATAACATTGACATATATGAAGATGATGATGAAGATGAAAACTGATAGAATTTCATGGTATTTATATACAATCATAATATGTATATATGTATATATAATAGTAATTATCAATTATTTTCTAACATTAATATTTTCTGTTTCAGATGGACGATGCCAGATTTTGTGAGTTGGCGGATGCTGACCTGACTTTCGATGCGGATGAGTTGCTGACAGATGACCCTCAGCCTGCAGGCGCTCCAGGGAGTACGCGGAGGGGGCGCGGTCTAGCACGATTGATGATTTCTGACCCCGTCCCCGAGCGACGTCCACGTCTTGGATTTGATCCACTCACACGGAGGTGTGATAACATGTGTGATAACCTGTGGATTTGACTAAGATTTCATTAATCTATTCACATAATAAATGTTTATTATTTTTTCAGTTTTCCACATATAGCAGTCGGACAGGGCATCGCTACTTTGCGCAACTATTTCTCTCAGCCGTGGACCACATGGGAGCAGATTCCCATTGATGTGCAGCAGGCCATGTTCAGCCATTGGTTGGTACGTACGTAAATAAATAATTTTTATTTTGAAAATTATTTAATTTCTAACTTGATATTTTGATTTATTTGTAGGGTTTATGGTATCCGATCGAGGATACCATGCGTGACGCCATCCACGAGGCATGGGAGGTGGCCATGTGTGATCGCCTTTGTCAGTTTTTGCACAATTTAAGAAAAAATGCGATGAAGAAAGTAGGAGTGTCAGATTTTGACCAGTCATGTAGAGCCCACCGACCAGAGTATATTTCATCCCATGTATGGGATGGATTATGTGTGCACTGGTTGAGTGGTGCCTTTCAGAGGAGATCATCGGTGGGGAGGCAGAATCGGGGGAGACAGGAGGTTACTCATAGAGCTGTGAGTCATTCTTTCAGTACTCATAGACAGCATCTGGTACGTACATTATTTATAAATATTTTATATAACTATAAATATTAACAGTTTATTTTTTATTATTATAGGTTGTCGAGCACCCCAATATTATAGAGTACGACGTATATTGGAGGATGTATAGTGATCCTGCTACTGGGGAGCTCAGAGGTGATCGTCAGCATCACATCGTGGTCAGTATTATTTGTTTTCAAGTTTAAAAATTAACTGCATATAATATATTCACAATTTTAATTTTAAATTGCAACTATAGGAGTCATATGAGGCCGCAGCGTCACAGGCCCAGCCTGAGAGTCCGGCCGAGTCATCATATCAGACCACTGCCCGTCAGTTTGATGAAGCAGCATGGATGCAGGCCACCCATTATGCCTTCGAGAAGGGCCGGGTAGTTGGTATCGGCTCTCGACTGACTCCCGGAGATTATTATGGCAGTTCTGCGATGTCGGCGTCCAGCTCAAGAAGAGCTCGTGCATCTTCTTCTACTACACAGTATGAGGATCAGTTGCGATCTCAGACTGCACAGATAGAGAGTCTCCGACAGGAGCAGGAGCAGATGCGTCAGCAGCATGAGGAGGAGCGTCGATGCCAGCAGCAGCTGTACGAGGAGCAGGCGAGTCGGTGGCAGCAGCAACATCAGGAGCAGATGGAGTACATGCGCTGACTCACTCATGCTTTAGGGATGGAGTTTCCTCCACCACCATCTCCAGATCCCCCACCTCCCCCCCTCCTTCTGATTAAAGATTGTACTTATGTTATAAAATTTGTGAAATCAAATAATTATTTTTTTTCTATTCGTAGTTTGTGTCTCATTATAAAATATTAATAATATTATATTTTTAAATAACAATATTAATATGAATAATAATATTATTTATATTTTATAATATTAAATTTTATATATATATTAAAATTTTATAATATTATAATTTAATTATATTTTTTGTAATACTTGAATTATTTTAATATTTGAATGTAAAATAATTCTATTATTTTTTTTTGAATTATAATTCTATTATTATATTAATGAAAATAATTTATTAATAATTTATTTTTTTTATTTTTTTTATAGTATTTGCGACGAGATACTATGCCCGTCGCAAATACTAGTATTATTAATAGTTTTTTATTTTTTTTAAAAAATAGTTTTTGCGACAGGACCGTCGCAAAAGGTATTTGCGATGGGTCCCGTCGCAAAAGGTATTTGCGGCGAGCTCGTTGCAAAAACTATTTTAAAAGGTTTTTACAAAAATACGGAGTACTATTTGCAACGGGGAGAATGACCGTCGCAAAAAATGGCTGTAGCGACGGGCCCGTCGCAAATAAGTGTTGTTGCGACGCCGTTTTCAGCAACGGGCTATTTGCGACGGGCCCCCGTTGCAAAAAGCCATTTGCGATGGGATCCCATCGCAAATTCCCCGTCGCAAATGCTCGTGTTTTAGTAGTGGTAATAACCAATATCTAGGTTTCTACGTAGGATAAAATAAGCAGAAATTGATGATATGGACATGGAGGAAAAATATAAATAATTATAAAGAGTGTTTGAGTTCATTGATCACAAACAAGTTAATGATAAAAAAATGTTATGCGGATCAAAAAATTAAGTCTATGATGGTTTAAAATAAAAATGGTTTAACATAAATAAAGTAATTATTGTTTTATTTTTGTTTCAAGGTAACTTTCTTAATGTTGAGAAATTATTTTACTACCAAAGAATACTTTAAAATATTCTTACATGGTATATTTCTATCAGAACAATTTCATCCCTTACTTGTGATTTGATCAATTTCTAGATTATCAATTACATCATGAAATGAATATACAAATAATAATTATTTGTATTCCTAAAGAACTAAAATTTACTTTTATGGAACATAACATCCATAAAAAACTAAAAATTATTTCCATCCATCCCTAAATATTCCCGTAACCAATATTGTAAATAAACTAATATCTAAAAGTAAAAATTTATAATACTCGTACAAAATTAATATTTCTTCATTAAATTATTTAACTAGAAACAATGACATATTAACTAGGACATCTTCAAGGCTATTGGTATGTGTTAAACCCTTATCATCCTTCAGTCATGGGTTTAAGCTCCACCACCTTACATTATGCAATGGTTTTTCCCCCAACACCCATGTTTTCCTTTATATATACTACATTAATATTATTTAAATATATTTCAAATAAATATTATGGACACCCTTGAAATAAATTTAATTATTATATAACATTTTTATTATGGTTTTTAATAATAATTATGTTTTTACAAATTATAATAATCATAATTTGAAATTACTAAAATGTAATTAATAACCATATTAACCATAATGGTTATAAATTTCTTTAAAAGCATGCCTTTATAATGAATATTCATTACCCTAGAAATAATTTTCCACAAAAAATATATAATTTCTATATATTTCTACCTAAATATCATAAATAACGTTACATTCCTACTACATAAGACCGAAGATGTTTTTTAATAATTTTAACTTATTATAAATCATAAACTCATTAACCCATGATGTTATCCATAACATTTTAATTAATAAAGACATAAATGATTAAATATTTATTAAAATCATTGGATGTTTCAGGATTCTTATGACTAAACAACCATTAGTAAAAAACCTAAATAATTTAAATCCCGAACCCCAATTCAAAAATACATCGTCAATTTTATTTCAACAATGTTTCATCTTAGGTTTATGGTTTAATAAATTTCACCATAATTATCTATTAAAATCATTCATAATTTTTTATAATGAAAACTAAAATTAGCCAAATTATACCTTTTAAGAGTTCAAATATAGGTTCACATTAATGATCATCAATAGGTACTAGGTGACACTTGAGTCAATCATGACTTCCCTTTTATATAGTTATTTCCCCTTGGATCCTCTTTTTCAGAACCACGTTCACTTTTAGTATCCAGATAGGGATGTATTTCATGTAATAAACAGATAATAACTATCATAAAAAAACAATACGATTTTCTTCTATAACTATCCTATAATTTTTTTCATAGATTTATGATCCCTAATCTATATTTTCATAAATTTTATTCCCAAGGACTATAGTAAACATCCTTTGATAAATACTATAGCAACCCTATCAGCATAAGCCCTTATTCGGTGCCTCCTACCGTTATATTTTCATAAGATACAAGGAATCACAACCCAATGTACTGAATTTTTTAGTATTGTTAGTAAACTAGATACATATATGGGTTTTACATTACATTTGAAAACATAAATTACAACATAATTTCATTTCATAAATATATTTTTTCCTTCTAGAATATTCTTTTATAGTGATAGTAGACATCATGGAATTTTAGGAAAAGGGAAATAAATAAGGGTGAGATCAAATGCCTAGTATGGTCTATGTATAATATAACATATCATTAATATATAATCATAATCCAAATAAAATGGTAAATAACTGAGAACACATGAAATTTATATATCATTAAAATCATAGTAATATACTTACTTACTTCAAACCATTTCTTTTTTGATTTTCTAATGGCCGGTATGAGGGTAGTCGGTTCCCCTGAAACCGGTTAAGGGTTTTCCGGTACCCGAAACACTACAAATCCACATCACCACATCAGGAAATTAAAAATTCCAACGAAATACTTCAAAAATTTAAAAACCACCGTCTTCAACGCCTCGGGCCACACACCGCCTCAGGCTTCGTCGAATCTCGTGATCACCTCGGTCTGCACACCTCCTCGAGCCGCGAGACTGCACCGCCTCGCCGGCGAGCTTCTCTGGCCATCTTCGACACTGGAAATCCATCGTCCCTACAGCATCTCCAAATAAAAACCACCGACGGAATCACAGTGGGAATCACAAACCTTCAATAACATCACCGGCGAGAACCAACCACGTCGTCACCATCACCATATCCAAATTCATCGCCTCACCGGAGGCCCCAAAAGACACATATACGATTGAAAAACTAATCAAAACCACCAATACATCCACACTTCAACTCACCAAGTAATTAGGTGAAAGGAAGAATCAAAAACCATTTTTGAAGGGTCAAAAATCACAGAAACACCACCCAACCGCACACGCAATGCCCTGAAATAGAAGATCCCACTACCGCCAACCAAAACGACCACTTCAGACATGGAGAAACCCCACCGCACTCACCTGAGAAAGTCCAGGACCCCAAGCACTGCCAACACAAGGGCGTGACCATCAGATGTTGAGAATCACACCAAATGACACCAGCTTGTTGCTGAGAACGATCCCAGGAGCGCTCCAAAGAGTATGCCGTCAGTGGGGACCGGTCTTACACCCAAAGGTCGGAACCTGCAACTACCGAAGCCCAAAGAGAAACTCCACAGTAAGGGAAGACAATATAATTTATTTTATGACTTTGAAATGATGGGAAAAAAATATAATTTATTTTATGACTTTGAAATGGCACTTATTGTCATGATTATTCTCCATAACAGTTTTAAACTGCTTGGTTACGAACTCGAAGGGTTTTTGGTCGAATAATTTCTATCATGTGACTACCAATGCATTGAGGGGATTACATTAAATAGTCCCCACACCATTTTATCGATTTCAAAAATCTTTCCTAATATATCAAATAAACTATTTAATTCATGAACATTGTTCCTTCTCAATTATCCATATTGAGTGATGAATATAGAATGAAAAATATTTTCCCAGTTAATAAAATAAAACTCGAAATAAACACCTTATGTAAAAATTATATATGGTTTCAGAAAAACTAATATCCATAAAACAAGAATATGGATATTTAATATAAATGTAATTTCTAGTGATCATAAGATAGTTAATATTTCATGTAAATGTTATTGACTATATAAATGAATCAAGGAAGTGACTACCAACAGATAATCATGATGACCATAATCCTTTTCAATAAATATTAATGATGATAAAAATAACATAATAATAACATTAAACATATTCATCTAAAAAACATTAATTTCATTTTGAAAAAAAATTGATGATAATTTCCATTTAAATTCAATTTTAAAAACTAATATTTCATGAAAAACAATAAATTTTTTTTCTTTAGAAATATTATTTGAAACCTAAAAATACTCTTCAAAACATTTTCTTGGAATTTATGGACACAAATTTGGTTAATGATGTACAGACTAAAACAATGTTTCTATTCAATTATTCTATAAACGATGAATGAGAATTGTTTTTAAAATAGTATAAAGATTCAATTAAAAAATATAGAGATTCAAAATGTTTTAAAATACCATTAAAGATTTTTAAAATGTTTTTTTTTTGAAAAAATTCTTAGAAAATATGGTTTTTGATGAATTCATATTTTTGACCACAATGAAAAATCAAGCCTAATTTTCTTGAAATAATCTTATAAAACATTTCAAAAATAAAAGAGTTTAGAAAATAGAGATATTACATGATGGTGTTCATTAATAACCACAACTAATTAGAATGGTTGTGCTTTTATGAAATCATAATGTAATTTTATTCAACTAAAAATGATGAATATATAATATCTATTAGAACCTGATTGTGAAATAAAACCTTAAAATGATCGTGACATTCAGGTGAGAATTAATAAATTAATTTATTTTGTGTATCAACTCTAAAACCACATAAAAGTTTAAATAAACCATATTATAATAACAACTAATTACACATAGAATCTTATCATGACATAATTTATAAATTATAAGTTTAACCCAATTGGTGGAAATTGAGATAAGAAATCCCTTAACATTAGCTTCTTTTTGGTTAAATTCCCATTAACCTCATCTCTAATGGTTCTAACCACATTATTCAATTATTATAGAAATATATTAGTTTTTATAATTTCATTTATGATCCTATATTAATGTCCTATGAAACATTCATCAATACTCTTTCACTATTTTCATTGTTTTGGGCGTTAATTGTCATGTTTTCTCATGTGTGTCTTATCACATAAGAACAATTTAATATACATATTATATAGTTATATAATCTATAGAGTAATAATATAGACATAATTATAATATTTATAATTAATTAATCATTTTAAAACTAATCATGAACAATGGTTATGAAAATGAAACACATTATGATCATGGGGACGGTAAGCTGTATGTATGCATGTGTAATGTTTTCCAATTTATACGGATTATTTTGAAAATGAGGTAAGTACAATATTATCTTTGAATAATGATAATAATATCAAATATAAAATCTTTTTTTTTCAAATTCACTTATGTATATCATCCATGTGATTGGGTGATAAAAAATATTCACATTACTTCATAAAGGTGGTAATCCACGTGTAAACGAACTATGATATCTGCTCAATGTGAGTGAAAAAGAAAGATAGGGAATGAAACATATAATGTATTTATAGATTGATGAATATATCATGAATATCATAATTGATTCATATATATAACAAAAAATCATTACCATTATTCTTTATCACTTTCTATATAAACAGTTCGTGAAAGACAAATCACATCACTTCGTGAGTTGGTAGTCTTCTGAACACACGATAGACATTATAGTGTCTCAAATAGAATGGAAATTAATAATTTACATACATAATAATAAATATATATTTAATATTAATTTTTAAATATCATATATATATATAATTTATATCTATCCCTATATCCAACAGTAGTAGATCGTAATGGAAAAATGAAAGAAAGCAGTTCACGAGATAGTAGTCTGATGTACCCATGAATAATGATTTTTTAACCCATTAGATCTAAGTGTGTATTGTTGTAGTTCATACTATTAAAACAAATATATATCTTTATATGGATGTTACTATCTTTATCATACAGAATGGTATAAATAAATTAATAAGGTAGACAAAGAAATAAAATAAATATGATTATTGATGAACATTACCTCTTATTCATATATCTTCCTTTGGTAAACACTAAACCCTTCCTTGGTTAGAATAATTCAAACAATAAGGATTATATGATGAGTATAGGGAAGTAGGGAACTGATTTTTGTAGGTCATGGCAGAACCAAATTCTCTTGAAAGTGTAACGATGGGGGGAGTGAGTTCCCTTTTATAGGTGAGGAGGGGTGTAGTTCTTGTAAATAATCAAAAGTATTCACTATTTTTGGCTCTCCCTTACCTTATTTGGACTCAAAATTAAATAATAATTGATGGTAGGGTTTACTTGGTCCATAGAAATCTCTACCATATCAAAATAATTTGTTTATATGTTTTTTCAATAAAATCTATGTTTCATAATTTTACTATTTTATTGGTTATTATGCTAACTTATTTTTTATTGTATGTAAATTGTCCATTAAGACTAAATTAAAGTGAGAATAATTATAAAATTTAGTTCCACTGATTCTATATATTATATCTAATTTTGAAAATAAAATTACTATTTGTGTTGGAAATTAATTTTAATAGAAGTGGATGAAATACACAAAAACACTACATTAACACTAAACATTATTACAAAGATTTATCAAATTTGAGGTAAATAAGTAACTTATATAAGATCAATTGGTCCATAAATAAAATATATTTTGTATTTATTAACATTAAAAAATCCTCTTGATAAAAGATGTTTCTTTATAAATTTTAATTCATTTAATATTATATCATTTATTATAAAATAAGAGGATTGACAATTTTTACATTATTAATTAATTTGAAATTAAAAATATCATTACAATTATGTAATCAGACTCTATTAAGTAAAAAACTATTTTACATTATATATTATTATACAAAATTAATTGGTGACAATAATTTATTCAATTTACTTGAGCATTAATATTTATGTATCATTTATTTTAGTTAATTATTAATTAAATAATTCTTGTACTGGTGTTTGATAAGAATTTAATGAAATTATTTAATATATAAACTTTTAAAATAAATTATCATGATAAAAAATGTTACATAGTAGAGGAAATAATATTAATGACTTAACATATTATGTTTTTAAATATCCAAAGCTTTGTAATGATTAAAGATTATGAAGGTTCCTTTTTAGTATTTTCCCTTACATAACTTATTATAAATGGTAACGTTCATGGAATATTATTCCAATAACACATAAAAACTAAGAAAAAAGGTGGTAGGTGTCGTAATAACAATAGTAAATGGGTTTTGGACATGTTCTTAAGTCATACTTCCACGTATATTCTATGTTTATAGTTAAGTAAACTCGTTGTTACCTTAATTAATGTAATTAATATTAACTTTTTTCAGTAATCATTATGGTTAAAAATTAAGATGGATTTATTAGATAATATAAATTGTGAAAATTTCAAATATTAAATTCATTTTTTCAAATTCAACCCACATAAGTGGAAGAATATAATTTATTATTAATCTCACAGATGGGGTGATAAAGCTGGATTTTAAAGTGAAAAATATTCAAATGACCACAATTTTTTCTATACTGAAATTAAATATGAAATTTAATATAATTAAATTACATGTTCTATGGATATACCAGTAATCTAATATAACATTAAAAAAATAAAAATGTAAATTAACATTATACATTATTTAATTTCTTAGGTAATTTTCAACTAAAATTTAATATTTTTCATTATTAATTTAAAATAAAACATCATAGAAAAATCCAAAAACATTCACCGTAAGATAATTTCTAAATTAAACTTTCTAAAAATTAGTTCTAATTTTTTAGTTAATTTTTTTAAATCAAAAAATAAATAATTTGAAATTATGTACACCAAACATTATTTTATATCTTTTAGAAAAATATAGTTTTTTAGAATACATTACTTTTTCAAAAAAATGATTCTTATATTATTAATAATAAATTGGTAGAAAATAAACATTTGAATACTATATATTTTCATAAGTTTTTTAATCCTATTCATAACCTCCATTCTAACTTCTTGGTAGTAATTATAATATTATATTACAATATTAATAGTATATTTTTATTTGGGAAAACTCAGTCTTACCTATAATGTATATTATCAAATAAATTTTTTGTTTCTTGTAATTAAAGCTAAACATTATGATTCAGATGATGTAAGAAGAAATAAATGTTTCATTTCACAAAAACTAATTAATATAATGTCATCGTTTTATAATTTTTGTGTGTTTAAACTATCATCAAGTTTAAATTTATAATGTAACATTTAAATTACAAACTTTGAATCAAAATAATTTCAAAAATTTATATGTCCAAGTTAAATTGTAAACATTTCCAAAATTCATGGTGTTTGTGATAACTATATATTTAAAATTTTCCCATAAAATAAATTTTTACTGAAAATTGTTGTGAATTTATCGCGTGATAATATTAATTAGGTGAACAAAAAATGTTCAATTTTTTAAAATAAAATTCTTTTATTTAGAAATTTATCATTTAAATAAAATTATTAATACTAATTAAAAGTATTTTTTTTTAAAAAATAATAGTTTATAACACACTTCATCTTTCTTCTAATTTAATATAATTTTCTAATTACTATGGAAGAATTATTCAAATTAATATATTATACCATGAGTTAATGATATATTCCACAGGATAAGAAACTTTAGAAATAAAAAAGAAATTATTTTTTAGAGAAATAAAACTCTTTGTAAAAAATTAGGATATCAGTCAGTTTCCCTATAAAAATTGAATTTTATTAACATTAATAGTGGAATTTATTTACATTATATAAATATTTCACATAATGAATCCTTTTATTCCTTCTTAATAATTCAAATACATGGTTACAATGATCATATATATGAATTTATATTTTATCTAACTATAAATTGTGTTTTTTATTTTTAGTGTCACATTTTGAGCGATCACTCGAACAGATTAACTAAATTAACGATAATAATATATTAAAATCATATGGTGTTACATTACACCAGTTGGAAAAAAACACATTTTCATAATTTGACTCAAAATATTTATATAATTGTTTTGGGGAAATCGTATAAAAACAAAAACACCACTACATAATCATCATATTATTTATGATATTGATTGACATTTTGCCATAATAAAACTTATTATAGGACCTTTATAAATGGGGATAAATTATTCTTAATTTACCATATAAATATGTGATGGTATGAGAATATAGGTCTCTAATAAAATAACATCCCTAACACCTTAAAAATGATTTATTAATTATCTTAACAGTTGGTGTTTTAATTTATGATCAAATATCTAATAGTCGATGAAATCGTTAATGATATATGAAATCACCAAATCTTGAGTATAAACTCGTAATATTATTTCATAGTTGTAATTACATAGGATATTACATTCTTGTATTATTATTAGTAAGTATTTCCCTCTTTTTCCCATGCATTGAGACATTGTGATATAAATGTACAAACACTGTAGAAAAGGAAGAAACATATTTTCATATCTTATACACTGAACTTATATCATTGATTCTTACATCATTCATCTCAACAAATTGAGAATATATCAATACCTTTAAGGTAATTCCCCATATAATTCATTCAACATATCTTACATGATCGAAATTGAATCATTATTCATTCATTATCTCTATCCCCAAAAAACCTATGAGAATTATTATGTAACATATTTAGTTTATATAAAATTTCAGATATGTTGACATGTGTCAACATAATTTTGTTTAATTTTTTTATAAAAACAACTGAATTTCTCAGTCCAACTCCCATTTATGACGATCAATCATTGAGGTAGTCACTACGTTTCCCACACAACCTTTTCTAACATGAATTATTTTGGATATATCCCCTACTAACACTAAAATGTGTTAAAACAGGTGATGAAATATTGACACCATTAGATAATTTTGAAAATTTATCACCACGATGTTATATTTATCAAAATATCATTTTATCCTCTAGTTCCTTTAATCTAACCTATAACACTATTAGTTAAACCAATTTCATTGATAGTGAAACATATATTATTTTAGGTTATACTTACAATACCTGTTTTTTAAATTTTATCACATTTCATTACATAAGACCTTGACATCATTAGGAATTAAATACCTCATAGTGGTCTATAATGAGAATATAATTAAAAAATCATATTCCTTGGGAGCATCTATAATTGTTTGATTCATTAGTCTCATTCACAATTCACTCGAGTGAATACAAATTAAATTCCCAATTATCCTTTTTTCAATTGTCTACCCTTAGATTCAAATGATCCATATTCAGATCCACAAGCCCATATATAGATAAGGATCTGATTTATATAAGAACTACTTCCCCAAGACTTTTCAAAATCCCCAGGATGCTATCTAATACATTTAATAATAACTTGTATTTTCATTGATGTTATATTATCCTAATACCCAAATAAAATTTTAAATAATACATTAAAATAAAATCCTTTACTATCCAAAATAGTAACCTATTCCTCTAAAATTATGTTTATCCTTTAATAATAATCCATTAAATTATACTTAACAAGCATCATAATATTTAATGTTGTCAATTATCAATTTTTAGACCTACAATTATTCCATATACCCAAACTCCTAGACATCTCGTTCATGAAACACACTTCATATACTATATTAGATAACATCTATATATTTCAATACATAATCTTACCATTGTTTCATGACATAGAGAAATTGATAAACTATTTACAATCATAAGCCATTTTTGGATTGAGGAATTATAGAATTATAAAAATTCATAATCTAATAAATTTCATGAATTTATCAACCAAAGGAAAAGTCTTCCTATATATATTAAATTATTTGATACAAAATATATTTTCATCATCTCCTAAAAATTCTATTCGAATCATTTTCTATTTGATATATATTGAGTAATAAATTTCTTCAGAACCGAGAGAAATGGGAACATATAAATATGTGATCACAATCAATTAGTAGGGATATATATAATGTATAATAATAGAGAGGCATAATTGAGAATATGATGAAAAAAATAATATTAATGGAATATGTCATCAAATAAATTACATTATCAAATAAAACGATGAATATAATAGGTAAATTTATAGTAATGAAAATAAATATATCACATGGATTATAATTAAATAATTTTTTATGATGGAATGAACAAGGATATATATCTTGATCATACCATAATGGTCTCATTAAATAAATATTTCTTTCCATCATGACCATATCCAAGACATCATTCTAGAAATCAGGGCCACATATAACAACCCTGAACTTACACTATCGAATCTTCTATAAAAATTATAAACATTACAGTGCAAGTTTTGAAACTGATTAAGATGGCCAAATTTTCACCATAAAAACATAAAAAAATCAAATGGAAATATTAGATCAATTACATTATCAAAAACTATTTATGTTTAGTGTATTAAAAATTTGGAAATACAATTACACAATCAATACCAATGTATTTAAATGATAATTTATCAAACTAATACAAAAATATATTATTTCACATTAATCCATCTTCATCATCCATATGAAATCCTTATAAAAATTATTCAGTCAATATAATTATTTTTAACATGGGGAAAAAGAAAACACACGAAGGGTGAGAAACAATTCTTAGTAATGGAAAACATAAACATTAAAAATTGAGAGTCATCATGAATAATAAAAAGTGGATAAGGGTATGGAGACCAAATTGAATTTCATAAAGGAATTTTAAAATAACTCATACCCATCAATACTTGAATCATCAATCATGAAACCAGGAGTAAGGCTTTAAAAACTATAGAGTTGTAAATAGAAAAAATCATGATCCATATTATATTATTTATGTTCAAAGAAAATATTTCAAACCTGTGGACAGAATATATGAAAAATGTTAGTATCATGGGAAATCATCATCCTAGAACACATATAAAACCCTTTCAAATGGAATAACCATACCATCAACTTCTAATACAATTATTCTGAGAACATAATCATTATCCAATTTATTGGAGTTATATCCCGGTTCACCCATCATATAAGATATATCAAGCTCACTCAATGATATTAGGGAGAACACATCATATAATAAAATTCCAAGAACCCCAACATGAAAAAAGTACACAGATCTTTCATTTCCTGATAAATCTCATAAAACAACTGTTGTCCCTTTTATTACATGAATAACCCTTTATAATAAATGGGTTCTATAAAAATCCATTTGAATCATTATTAAACCAAAGAAATGAAATGTGTTACATAAAAATAAATTTAAAATATGTTAACTTGTATGAAATAAACATGTTTTATAAAAATATCTTTAAATAAGATTAACATAATGAAAATAAATAGGTTCCATAAAAATAACATTGAGATAATATTCCTCTATCTAGGATACTAATGAGTACTATATCTTTTTGAAAATATCCCTTTTAAAGAATAAGAAACAACATGAGTTTTTGAAAATTTTGAATCTGAGTACTATTATAATAGCATTAATTTTTTTAAGAAAAATAAATTACTTATTATAATTAACTTTTTTTAAAAAAATTCATAAAAATAGAGTGAAAATTTACTTTTTTAAAAAAATTGTAAATTTATAATGAAATCATAAATAATCATTCCAAACCATTTTTAGGAAAATGTAATTTAGCATTTAAAAGATATTTTAAAACATTTTTAAACTCCTGTTCTTTGGAAATAACCTGAATAACTTTTAAAGGAATCTTCAAACAAAATAAATGTCGAAGTGGTAGAAAATTCTATTCAAGGTGTACAAATTAAAAAAGGTATTACTTTCACATTTTCATTAAAATCGAAATTGAGACTATTTTAAAAATACATGATGATTCTTTTCAAAAAAAATATGAATTAAAAACAAAATTTATTTACAAATATTTTTAACAATACTAAATCCTTTTTTAATAACATTTTCATAAGACATGGTTTTCGTAGAAAACAGTCTTCTGACAAAAGAGTTAAATAAAGAAGTATTTTTATAAAAAACATTTATCAATTGTTTTAAGTAAAGAATAGAGGAAAATTGGTTTTGTTACATGATAATATAATTAACAACTCAATGATAATAAATTCCATGCAAGTTTATTATTGATATGACATGACATTTCAAAATTGTATACTTAATTATAAACTATTCCAATAAACGATGAGATTGTAACATAAAACTCATTTTAAATTTGTTACTTTGAAAATTATTCCCCATGATAAGATAAAATTAAATAAAACAATAAATATCATGAATAAAACTAAATTTATGATATTACATGTACAAGGGGTTCTTTATACACCTCATAAAAGATGATAGTTTTATAATACGACAAAAGTATCAACGAAAGAAAAATGTGACAAAATTCCCTTAACTCATTACTAATCATATTAATTGTAAACCCCAATAAATAATAACATCATTGAAATGAAGAATATAATTAAAATAATGGGATTATTGATATAACATTTCATTGGGACATTATATAAACAATAATAAATTATCGAGTTGTGAATTTTCATATGTCTCCGAGAAGTAAAAGAGAGACAAGAAATCCCTTCTTTAAGACTGGAATTTCATCATACATCTTTGAAAATCCTATATTATAAATATATGTTTATTATAAATCAAATATAGAACCCTCAATATATATATCATACCGATAATTTTACTTGTGACAATTTATTACCTGTTTATTAACAATTCGTTGTTTAAATTACGTTTCGGGTGATAAAAATTTTATTTTTTATATGTATTTTTTTTAAATATTATTACCTTTACTAGGGTTACATCAAATAAATAGTATTAATCAAGAAATAATTATAATATTTAAACTTCAATTAAACTTTCTAGACCAATCATACAAAATAGTTTTCAGAAATGATGTCTGTTACAGTCATGGAGATGGTATGTCATACATATTCATATGTGACATTTCAATTTTACAACAATCATTACGTAAAGTAGGTAAGTAAAATTTTATTATTTTAGAATTATAATAAAATAATAAATAAAATATTATTATTTTTAAATATACATATATATGTGGTCTATGTGGAGTGCTATGAAAAGTGTGTCACATCGTATCTTGATGGAGGTAGTCCACATATACACGAATTATGATATCATCCTTCAGTGAGTGAAAATTAAACAATGATAGTGAGATATTATATTTCAGAAAGGTAAATATTTCAATAATTTCGTAAATATTTAATTTACATCACATTTATTAATTAATTTTTTTCTTATTATTTTCCATGTAAATCTTTAGTGAAAATAATCACATCGTATAACGAGGCGGTAATTTTCCTTAAAAACGAATGATGTACCATTTCCCCTAAAAAATTCAAAAATGTAAATGAATATTTTATATAATTAATAAGTATATGTTTTCTATAATTATCATATATATACATTATATATTTCATCATACACAACCGTGAGCGGTGGTAATGGAAAAATAAATGACATCGGTTCATGAAGAGGTAGTTCATCGTACATAGTGATGATGATTTCCAAACACAATTGATGGAATTGGATATAGTTTTAGTTCATGAACATAACATTAAAGTATCACAATATATTTATGATGTTTATTTTTTTATTTAAACTTTTTTAAACAAAAATTTATGTATTTGGAAGAAGATATAAAAAAAATTCTTGTTGAAGAACATTATCTCTTCATTGGGTAATCTGGTTAGGTTTTACTCAAAAGAGATCCCAAGTTTGATTTATTCCATGTTTGAGGTATATATGAATATATAATGGATATTGAGAAGTGATATTTTTAGTTATTTAATGAAATAAAAGGTTTTCAAGTTGTTAATAAGAGAGGGGATGGATGGCCTTTTTTAAGAGATCTATGTAATTTTTGAAATGAACAACGTGTGCCCATATTTTTCATAGTCCAAAAAGATCCAAAATTACTTATAATAAAGGATAATACAAAATATGATCAAATAATGTACATAAAATAGTTTTTAGAAAAATTTTAAGTCATTTTGACCCTTATCGTTTTATTCCAACACATAGAAAACCCATTTTCACATTAATCATTATTACTTAATTTTATTGTTTTCAATAATCGTTATTTTAAAAAAATCTGTTTACCTTATTATATAAAATAAAATTTTATGATTCTAATTATGGAATCCATTTTATCAAAATCAATTCTCATAAGTGAAAAAATAAAATTTAAAAACATAACTATAGATGGGATGAAGAAGAGGGCTTTCAAGAAGTGTATTTTTAAAATAAAACATAATTTTAAACTAATAATATGTCAAATAATTTTTTTGAATGAATATAAATTAATATTTATTAATATTTATTAAATAAATTACATTTAAAATTAACCTTAATATGTAATATGATAAAAATTATTCATTTTAAAATATATTTTTTTTAAAATCATTTTTAAACTAAAAAACAAACTTATACAAAAATCCAATATAACGTTCATTAAAAATATATTATGTGGATTAATTATAACTAAATAATTTTTTTCATTAATTTTTTTTAATAATATAACTATTCATATAAAATAAAATATTTATTGAAAAGATAATATTGATTATATAATTTTAATAATACATCGATTCATATAAAAAAAATATTTATTGAAAAGATAATATTTTTTTACAAAAACATGTGTTTTTAAATGTTCACTTAAGATTAATTATTTTCTAAAAAATAAAAAAATTTCACCCAATGTATATTATCATATTTTTATTCAATAAATGATGTTATTTTTATGATATTTTTTATAAAAAATGTAAAAATTAATTATAATATATTTTCATGAAAAAAATTAAAATATTTTTGAAGAAAACATATTTTTGATGAATATAATTTACTTTTATAAATTTTTATATTATTTACTAAACATTTATCAATATTTATATTGATTTTGATTTATATATATATGAAAAAAATGGTTAATAATAATCTTACCCATCAATTTAATGGATTTTTTATATTGCTCATATATATCACGTGTCATTTAATTTCAGTGTTGTATGTTGAATTAGCTATTGAACAACATTTTATTTTCTGAAATTTCAAGGTATTACATGTTAACCCAATTCAATAAAAATTTTCCTATAAATTGTAACATTATCTATGTAATAAATGGTTCGACATTTGAAAATATCTTTTTTTTAAACACACCTCATAAAAATGGATAATAAAATACACTGTTGATATGAGAGACAGTGACTTACAAAGGTCACATGGAATAAAATAAAATGGTTTACAAATAGGGGAACATTGGAGGTAATATAATATTTACACTTTTATGAAAATGATAATGTGAAAATAATGATATGGAGTCACAATAATCATTGATAAAAATAATGTGAATGATTAATGATAATTTAGAAAACAGAAACCATAAATAGAAGTTGTGTTAAAAAATTTCATTGATATCATCATAAATGATGGGAAAAGATAATTTATTTCAATATACTTCTCCTTGATTTGATTAATTCATTTTCCATAAATATTAAGATAATATGTAAATATCTTTCCAAATGAGTATAATTTCAACATTTTTCCAACTTCAACGACAATATCATCTATTTTACCCAAATAATTTGTAATCAAGATGATATTTTAACACCTAATGCACTAAAAATAAACATTTAAAAATCATATAACCATAAAAGGTATAAAAATATATTCCACCTATATTTATACAATAACCAAAAACATAATGGTCAGAACATGGTAAGATAATTCCCAAATTATTAAACATTCATATGATGAAATGACACTTTAAACTTAAAAATTCAACAATAATACCCAATGTTGAAACAAAATATTTTCAAAATATCCTCAATATTAAGATGTTTTTTATAATAAAATCTTATCTCATACCTTTAATATTTCATTATAAAAAAATATGGGGATATACTTTTGATGTAAAATTAATCACTTTTTTTCAAAAATAACGTTTCAATCTTTTGGTTATCTGTATGATAAAAAATATGTTCCCAATATCCAAGATCATATAATCCCTAATGGTTATCAATACCTTAAATCTTATTTAAAAAAAAATTAAATTCATACTTCATGTTAAACCATATAATTACAAATACATCTACCTACCAAATGGTCCACTAAAATGTCATCACTCACATCAAGATCTCTTCACTTGAGGTTTATGACAATGAATTTACGATCATACATAAAATATGAAAACTATGATGGTAAACATAAATCCTAACATAACCTCACATTTGGTAATCCTAATCACTAAATTTATCTAAACCATTCCTCATATACTAACTATAACATCCAAGAATCTATATTCCCAGAATGAGGGATGAAATCATAAAAATTAAAAAGTATCTCTAAGAGCAATGAAGGTGACCCAATTTTCACCATAAAAACCCTAAAATATCAAAACTAAATATTCTATCACATTTGCTCTCAAGGATTTTTTAGTTATAGAGTTTTAGATAATTAGGAATAATATTAAATGAAAAATAGCCATGTATTTAAATGATAATTGTTTCCACTAATCCCGAATATATTAACTTCAAATTAAGTCATAATCATCATCCTTATAAGATCCTACAATAAATAATTCATTAAATATAACTATTCATAACATTTTGGAAAGAAAAATTATAAGGTATATCCCAAATTCCCGTTTTTTGTAAACATAAGAATTAACAATTGAATTTAATTAATGATAAAAATAAGTTCATATGTTTATTCCTATATAATCAGAGTGCATGAGAAAATCATAAAAGATCATGTTCCCATTAATACTTGAATCGTAAATCAATAAACCTAGAATAAGGCTCTAAAAATATAATATTTATAAAAATAAATAACCATGAACCATGTTATGTCAATATCAGTAAATGAAAATATTATAAAACATTATAAAGGATAGTTAAAATCTATTTTTATCTTGGAGAATCATCATCATAGGATAATTATATAACCCTTAAAGAACCCATAATGATTGAATAAATATAGTCAACACATAATATAACTCTCTAGAAAAAATAATAATTAACCCATGTAGTATGGCATTATTTGGGAGCACCAATCATTTATACTATATTGGGATCACTCGACCAAACCACAATGCACCGATCATATAAAACATTTCCAATAAGCACAAAGTGAAAAAAGTAAATAAATATTCTATTTCATGATAAACTCATAAAACATCAAATAACCATTTTATAATGTGATTAACTCATGGAAAAAAACATGATACATAACAATATCATTGAAACATTATTATCCCATGGAATCGAAATGTGTTCTAAATGATAATTTCGAAATTTTATTACTTGTAGAAAAGGACTCGGTTCCAAATCAACATCTTTGAAACATGATTAATTAATGGAAATGAATCTCGTTCTATAATAACCTATTTAAAACAATATTTATCTTTCCAAATATTCAGTGATTATGGTATCATTACAAAACATACTTATTGAACCATAATTAACTAAATATTTTTTTAATTTAATGAAGGGGAATGCCATTAAAATATGGATAACAAAATTTTAAGGAATATAACATTTTAATTTTTATAAATACCTTTCTAAAAAATAGAATTCATAATTATTTTAAATATTCTTCTTCGTCAAAACCATATAAACATATAAATAATTATTTAAAATTGAAATAACACTTTTCATGAGGAAAATATCCCTTCTATTTTGAAAAACAATTAAAAAAATATCAAAATAAGTTTAATTGAAAATAACATTGAACTATTTTAATGGAAGCTTTGAATAAATTAATGTTTGTGATGGTGGAAATTTTATTTTATTCAGTACATATTTAAATAATGACACCTTTCACATTTTTAGTAAAAATCCAAAAGTGAAATATTTGGAAAATGAAATGAATATTCCTTTCAAATAATTTGTTAATAAGTAAAACAGTGTAAAGATATATTCAAAAAAATATTTTTCAAATTCTATTTTTTTAAAAAAAATTATAAAAAAAATGGTTTTGAAAGATAAAGTGTTTTCGACCGAAGAGATAAATTAAGATTATTTTTATTAAAAACAGTTTACAAATTATTTTCAGTACCAATGAGTAGAAAAATGGAAATATTACCTAAAAATATCATTAATAACTATAGAAAAAAATCATGTAATGATTATTATTGAGGGTTACATCATAATAAATAAACATTGGAGACCAAAATGAAAATAATCATGTTAAATGATGAGATTGTATCAAAAAAATCATACAACATTAGTAAAAATAAATTTTAAGACCCATTATGGTAGAACGATAAATGAACCATAAAAAATCAGGACAAAAATAAATTCATGATATTACTTTTTAATCCATATATAAATATATCTGAAAAAAATTTATATTGGTGGAAAACATCATATAAGTCTCATTGAATGAAAATCATTTAAATAATCTTTCGAAAAATAATACCCAACCAATAATTACCTAAAATTAAAATATAAAAATAATAAAAATAATGGTTTTAATGATATAATATGTCAAAGTGGATGAATATATATCCAAAAAAATATAAAAATGTGATGAATTTTTTCATGTCCACCAAACATTAAAGGGAGACAAGAGATCCCTTACCTTATGTCTCAACATACTACATACACGCTCGATACTCCTATATAATACACATTAAATTTTTATACATATATTAATGACCCATAGTTATATATATTATAACTTATTTGATTTTTATGGCAATTTATATCAATTTTATTAACAATTCCTTGTTAAATTTAGATTTCAGGTAATAACTGCTATGTTTTTTCTATATAAATTGATTTTTTATTTTTGGTCATATTAATTTGATCATGGTCCCATAATCAACATAATAATAATAATAAAATAATTATTATTTTCATAAATCTAATATAGTTTTTAGATTAATCATGAAATATTGTTTTGATAAATGATTTATGTGATGATCGTGAAAGTAGTAGACAGTATAGGTGCATGAGTAGCCTTTCCATTTTCAACAGTATTTATGGAAATGAATGAAGTTTTATTTTAAATTTAAATAATTATCATAAATTCAAAAATAAAATATTATTTATTTAAATATAATTAATCTTATCATCCATATGGTGTGGTGATGAAAATAGAGAGTCACACCGCTTCGTGACGGTGGTAGTCCACACGTACATGAATGATGTTATCACAATTCAGTGAATGAAAAGGTAAGAAAAAAATGAAATATAATATTTTAATTATGTTAAATAAGTCATAAATAAAATTATATTTTCATTTATATCTTATATATTAATTGAATTTATCATTACTATTTTCTATGTAATGCATTAGTGAAAATGAACCACATCGATTCACAAGGCGTTTCCCCACATACACGTGAATGAATTTTTCATTTCTACAAAGTAATAGAGAAATAAAAGGTATATATAATATAGTGGAAATATAGGTAGAATAATTTTATAAATATAACATATATACATTAAATATATCTTTAAACACAATAATTAGAGTTGGACATCAAAAAATGAATGACATCGGTTCACGAGAGGGTGGTCATTCGTACTCAAAAATGCAGATTTTGTTTCCTACTTGATTGATTTGAAGATGGATTTAGGTCATTAACATAACATAAAAACATATTTAAATATATAACAAATTTATATAAATATATTTTTATGGTTAAATAGAAATTTATGTTAATGGATGAAGAAATGAAAAAATTTCTCGTTGAAGAACATTGCATCTTGTTTGGGTAACCTTCTATGTTTTGAATCAAAATCCTTCCTAAGATGGATTTTCAAAATAACTATGGAATATAATATGATATTAGATAGTTTAATAGGGTATTTTAATTCCTTGGATTAATAATAATTTTTTTTATGGATTAAATATAAGAGGATATGGGTGGCCATTTAAACGTGTGGTGAGTGTCGCACTTGTATGTTTCAAAAAGAAAAAGGTGTACCCATTGTTTTCACAAGAAACA
Organism: Viscum album; assembly: GCA_963277665.1. NCBI lineage: Eukaryota > Viridiplantae > Streptophyta > Magnoliopsida > Santalales > Viscaceae > Viscum > Viscum album. The sequence goes on along the minus strand of OY728162.1, from coordinate 914,801,860 downwards.
ATAAAGAAAAATAAATTATCATAGAGTTTAATACATGTTAAGGTATAAATATATCCTGAAATTAGTTATTAGACATGTTTTAAGGTCATTTAGACCCTTATTATTATAGTTTAACTCCCCAATAAACAGGTTTACACGTTAACAGTGGTAATTTATTTTTACTATTTTTAATATTCATTATGATAAATAATTAAGTTAAAATTATAACATAATAAAAATTATTATCATTCCAAATATTCACCAAATTTTTCATAATTAAATTCAAAAAAGTGGAATAATTTAATTTAAAATTACACCTATAGATGCGACAAAAAAATAGAGTTTTTTAATGTGTATTTTTCAAGGAAAAAATGTTTTTTATTAACTATTGAACTAATTTTTTTTTATAAATATATATTAATAATTTTTTATGTGAAATTAAATTTTTTTTTTGAAAATTTCATTTTTATGGATTATCATATTTAATTAAAATTGAGAAAAATTATTCATTTTAAATTAGTTTTTAGAAGAATCACATTTGAAACCTAAAATTAATATTATATTATAGCACAACATGATTTTGATTACAAATTAATTAATTGGAATAATATTACTAAATAATTGATAATTTAAATGGATTCATATTCAAAAAATAATTTGGCTTTTAAATAAATCAATTTATATTAAATAATTTTTTTCAAAAATATTTATTTTTAAGTATTCATTGAAAATGAATTATTTTATGAAAAATACAAAATTTCATGGAAAGTAAATTTAGATATTATTATTTCAAAAATGAATTTAATTTTATCAAATACATCTTCTGGAAGTTAAAAAGTATTTATCATAATTTATTAATTAAAATTAATTGAAATTATTTTTGATGAAATCATATTTATGATGAATAATGTAACATTACTAAAAAATGATTGATTATTTACTGACAATTTTTCAATAATTTATATTCAGTATAAAATATATATATTTACATATTTATTTCATAAATTAGTTAATACTATTCATACCCACCAAATTAAATTCCATGTTAAGATAGTTATATAGATCATGGGTTGTTTTGGTATGGTGTTTTGTGTCGAATACGCTATCAAATATAGTTTTGTTTTTTAAAAATTTGGGTTGTTACACCATAGTGAATTCATCTTGTTAAATTGTTTAGACCTATACAAAACTCTAAAACATCGTTGTAATGTCCTGTCTCATGATACACGAAATGGTTCCTCGAGCCTATGGGTCACTTGGACTCAAGTGCACCTCCTCAATTGCCAGATGTTGCCGAATTTATGTGAGGGACTATGTTAGTACAGTTGGGATATTATACCTTCATAATCTGAGTTTAACACAATGATGTAATCACAATAATGAATAATAATTTAATATGAATAATTTATCAGTGAAATAATATCATCGTAAATACTAGAATAATAAACAAAACTAGAAAGAGTGTCGAATTCAACATGTCGAACATGTCATGTATCTATACAAAATGGCATGAAATATATGGATATAACCATCGAACAGAATAAAAGTATCATAATTCAAAAAATCAAAAAACAACTATATCTATATAGCATTACAATCATATCTCATTCTTATGATCCCATGCTCATTGCATATAAAATCAAGGACCATAAAAATGGAACATTTCTCTATCCCTACTTAGATTCATGAAGTATATATGGTACCCAATGGTGGTCTGAACACGGTATGAGATAACACTTAGTAGGCCACCACAGACATTGTCTATTATAGTTTCAATATGTGAATATAAATATAAGTAGTGTGAATTATAAAACAACAAAGCAAATAAAGAATCATGTGTGATACATATAAGTGTGATATTATCCATCCTAAAAAGCATTATTGTAACCCAAAATTTTTTAACATTGACTAATAATAAATAATGATAAAACATGGGTGATATAATCTAGTAAAATAATCATATTGAAGTATCTATAACACTACTACCTATAATTCATGAAACAAATCCACTATGACCTATGTCTATTGATCCATTATTAGACCTTATGGGATAGATCCCTGGAGTTGAAATATCCAAGGCATACTCAATGGCCTAAAATGTGAAATCAAGTGTCTGACCAAACTGTAAAATCCAAGGAAAATAATGTCTTATGCATCCCAATTAATATAGCTACGTAGAATATAAATATACATGCCATGAAATAAAAATCCTTAATCCATTGTGTGTAAATATCAGTTGAATGTGATTTAATTCAGAATCCTTGGCATAGAAATGAAAATAACATTTAATATTGGTCTGAATCCATAGAGTTTAAATTTAAATTGATTTTAGTTGAGGCATGACCATTTCAATAAACAAATACATTATTTATCTCATAAACCATGATCATATCAAAATCATTCAATAATTTCTAATTTATTATTTAAACATTTTGATATATAAAATTATTTTGAAAATTTGGCATTAACCATCTCCTAATATCACATTTTGTTCATTATAGATCCCAAAAGATATTTACCACACACACACACCCAACAGGGTGGTAACTCACCGGGAATATTCATAAACACACCACATGAGTAGTTCAGGTTGATGTGAATTACCTCCAACTGTATAATGGTTCTATGTTTAAAACCAATAAATATTCCAATCATTTAATCATGTAATTCATTTAATTTTTGTATAAACATCTAATGTGTAACATTCGTAACAATGATAACTATCAATAAAACAACCTAGAAATAAGTTATAATGTAAATATTGCCTATCCTATTCCATTGGTAGAACACTCACCTAGTATTAGATCATAAATCAAAAAGGATTTAAATAATATCGAATAACAAATGGATAGCCTATAAATAGATAAAATTATCTTGTAAAAAGGTGAATCCATTTATTCGAAGAAAAAAAGGGGAAGCAAGGTAAATGAATGAAGAACTAACTGATACGAATCCAATGAGACAATCAACTCTTGAAAAAAACATCATATGAAGAATCGGCATAGAATCCTAGGTTCGGATTGAGTAACTATTATGAAATGAGAATATATTATGGATAAAAAAAGTATAATGGCAGTGTTAAAACATTTAATGATCTATGGGAGAAATAGCCACATACCCATTTTAATTGGGTCACATGATTTGGTCATACGGTTAGCCAAACCCTTTGTAAAATTCTTATGTTCATTGTTCAATTAGGGACCTCATAAGGTTCATGTACATGGTTTGGGAAATAATGAAAAAACTTATATTTTCAAATATGAAAAAATGTTTGGTGCCTCACATATGCGTGCAACCTTGGATGCTCAATTTCTTAAAAAGAAATGGTCGTAATGCAGCCTATGAAATCATCCTATTGGTTTCCTAAGCCATGTATCCTAGAAGAAAAGTCTCAAATAATAATTAGGCTTCAATGAATTATCAAAACCAAGGCTCTATGCTCTAAATAATCCCCAGACACCCCCAAACTATTGTGGCCTCGATAGGCATTTACATTAGGAAAAATCCATGAAATTAAAATAAAACTCCAAAGATATGTATCTCATAGGAAAATTCAAGATCTTACAATATACCCCTATTATTAAAAATAATAAAAGAGTATCTCTTTTGATGGTGGGAACATTGGAAAATAGATCCCTCCACTAAGCATGTACATATTCCTCTCTCTCATATGCCACGTCTTTCACACATATGTGATGTCATAACACTCGAATTAAAGGAATTGACCTACCTCAAAGGTATTTGGTTCTATGATCTATGATACATACTGGGTTTTTCTCAAAGTATGCATATAACTATAAATCAATGTCATCTAGATAAATAGTATGATATGGTTTTATTTGATAACAACATAGTTGAGTTACATGTAATACATTGTGACCAGATTAGTACCTCTAAGATAATTATAACCGAGAGGCTACCAACCCAAATCTATCCCAAATCATGAACGAACCATCATATCATGGTTAAAACATACCCTATCTCTTAATCTTTCTATGTATTTCCTCACTGATAAATATAAAAATACATAATCCTTGACCTCAATCTACAGAGATCATTAATGGAAACATGTATATGATTTATATCTGGATTGTGTAGTATTCTTCCACTTTTTGATCAAATAGAGTTTCCATGATGTATCCCAAATGAGATAATGTCTAAGATACCATACCTCCTCGACCTCAATCCAGCATAGAGGTAATCCAGATGGCCAACCATAGAATTCCTCATAAGGTTCCATCTATATAGATTCTTGATATCCATTCTTTTATGTGAACTCATCCAGGTTTATATGCCTCTCAAAAGATCCCTAGGAATCCGAGAAACATGCTCTAAACATGTGTTATAGAACTTTATCACTACACTATGACTAGATATTTGTTTTGGGGTTGTATTACATGATCAAAATCACTTATTTACCGTATTCCCACTATATTATTTTAACACCAATATGAAAATCAAGATTTCCTATCCAATACAATAATATGAGGATCCACCTAGAGAATAAAAATTTTATAGTGATAAAGTCTCCCAAGTTAATATACTGATATGCTCTCTTTTATCAGTTGTAAATGAGATACCATCATGAACCTACACATAATCACCCAAACAAAATCAGTACCTTGAGGTTACTTTAGCAACATGATCAAAAAATCCATTGCAACATCATCCCATTTACACTCATGAATGGTTTATTACAATAAAATTCCAGATGTTCTTTGGTGTTTCTCCTTCTCTTAATGAACTGTGGATCTCCTATTGAAAAATATATCCACTTCTTATTTAATCCCTAGCCACCAGTGTTGATGGTGTATGTCATGATATATCTTGGGAACACTATCATGTACTTCAAAAAATGTGGAATGAAATTACTACATTAACTCCTCACATATATCTATTGGTACCCAAACACATCAATTTATACACTTATTTTCATCATCACCAATGTTCTAACTAGAATTAGGGTCCTCACCAGTCATTCTCCCCCATAGGACAAGGTCCCCCTAATTTAATAATTTGGTAATCCTTACCCTATCTAGAAGAGTGGATTCCACTTCTAAGGATAAGAGAAATGTCTGACCATAACCATCCTCAACCTCAAAGTGATTCTATAAAAACAAGGACATAAGATTCTATGTGCTAATGGCTACATGAAGTTCATGTATGTAAGTCCTCCTACTCAGTGCATTAGCAGAATCATTTCCCATTATGGGAAAATATCCATGTTTGAAGTCAAAAGACAGTAGGCACTCAAGCTACCATTTCTACCTATGATTTAAGTCATGTAGTGTAAATATTTACATGATGATTTTGTGGTCCATTTACACCATAAAATCCTCTATAAGAAAATATAACATGTCAATAACAACACTGGATAAATGAATATTGTTCAACAGGTAGTTCCTCTTATGTGGCTTCAACTAATAAGACCCATATTCCATGACTTGATCATCATATATCATAACTTCTCTTAAACCAATAATTAATGGATCATAATATAATATATAGCTTCATTCAGGATCTAGTAGAATCAAGACTGGTTCTCTAGTTATTATCCATTTCATCTCATGAATGGATTTCCCGAATGTATCTGACCATACTAACTTCAAACCCTTCTTAATCAATCCCTTATGGGGTGATTCTAAGCATGATAATTCCAATATGAAACTCTTGTAATAATAGGTTATCCACAAGAAACATCCTATATCAATGTTGTTCATTTGATGATCCTAGGAAACAAGAACTCTCAACTTCTATGGATCAAATTATACTCTTGTTTCTAAAATTTAAAGACTAGTGATGTGAATCATATCCACCCACAAGTGTAACTTTATGATCATTTCATACAATCTATATTATCCCAGTGTATTTATAATCATATTAAAGGGCTTGGTATGATTGTCTTGAGTCTGAGAATACACCATGATGTCATCCATTGAAAACACTAAAAAATTATCCAAATATTGATAGAAACTTAGTTCATCAACTCTATGAAACTACTACCTCATTCCTAATACCTAACAACAAAACTAAATACATTATAGACATATCTTCTATAGAAACTCACTTCCAAATCCCTTTTTAGAAAAAAGTAGTGGTAAGCAACATAGAGTAGTATTGAGTCATTTAAAACCCATTTCTTCTAAGACATCTAGATTTATCATGAGATCTTCCAGTTTATATGTAGCCATCCAGTAATAATGAATGGATATTTGTGAAGCTCATAGAGATAGCTCAATATTTAGTCCACTGAATTATTAAGAGATAATCCAGAAAAGTAACCTTTAAAAAATCTCTAAAATTATCTATCACAGAAGTTAGTTCAGTCTTTCACATTCCCTGATCATCTATATATAAAATGGAATCATGGGATGTAATCTCTCCTTTCCAAAATGTTTTGTTCTAGCTCGACCTACCTTGACATACCATTCACCATTTCCAAACTAGACAAGGGTGAATTCCCAATTTTGGTTCGGTCTGGTGATGTGAACGTCATCCTATGAAGATAGGAATTGGCATAGTCATGATATGAAACAATCTAGTCTATCCCATGTTTAACATCAAATCCTATCATCTCGAGGAAGAAGGGATCCCATACAACGAATCACCCACCTATCTCAATTGGTAATTCCCTACCCTAGTGTATAATCTCCAAAATAATTAACTACAAATTATTGAGTGTCATAAATTCATCAAAAAACTAAACAATGAGACTGAGTCTATTCACAACAGATATATATATGACATGATGTGAATAAACTATATCAAAAAGATCATGTACGAGATTATTCGATAATATGATCATACCACTCATTGTAGACAGACCGATACTCAGTAGCTCAGGTATAGGTTGTATAGAATATATTCGGACTAATCTATGGCACTAAGAAGTAACCTAACTTCACAAAGTAGGTCCACTCTACTCTCAATATGATAATTATTTTCAGATCCCCTATCCATGACGATATACATGGAATGAATGACTAGTGGTACTCCATCTCTATGATTAATATGGAGCAGTGAATACCACTCATGATTCAAGATTCAGTGTTGATCACCTCCCACCATCCTCTTCTAGAATGTTCCTAAGGAACCACTATAGGTGGCCCATCCTACAGCATGGTTGTCACCCAAATATATCCCTATCACAATATATTCTCATGTTTCCTTGACATCCACACTAATGAAAGAAGACATTACTACTATCAGTCACACTATGGCTAGAATATCCCATTCAAGAAGCCTAGAAATGTCATTTTCTTTAAGCTATCTTAGATCCACTAGGTTAATACGAAACACTACCCTTCTATGGACCCCCATGTTCAATCATGGTATTCTTGTTAATTATTTCATTATTCACTAGCTCTGATATAGAAGTCAACCAAAACATGTTAACATGAGATCGAATGAATTATTTTGAGACCTCCCTTGAAGCATCTATCCCTATAAGGCACATAAACAATATCCATCATCATAAAGAAATAATGTTCTATAAATAGATATAAATACACCATAATGATCATCACAACTTGATATGGACACATAATATCATTGTCTAGTTCAAATCTCAAAGTCTTGGAACTTAAGTAATACCAAAAGAAGAATTACATGTCCCTAAAAACCATATATCGATGTTTATAAGCCCTTTTTAGGAGAACCCAATTATTCCTGGAAGATTTAAAATAAAATTATGTCACAACATTCACTCTCCTATTCAGTGGTTTCTTGATATTCTCAAAAAATTTAGATAATTATCAAGCCGCATATCAGTATCTTGTAGACCGCCACCCCCTAATGTGTGGGTGGAGGTTGCTACTAGAACACATGCATCAATTATTTGATAAATAAGGCAGGTTGTGGATATCCATGAATGGTTTACATAAATAACATGAAACTATCTCATGAATGATAATCATCACACATATTAGGAATATTGGGAGGTCTAGAATATGGAACAACTTGATGTTCTACTAGCAGCATAGGGCCCCCACATATGAATCATGGTCATTCTAACCATCCTGGTTCACTAATCATGGATTTCTTGGCGGAATATCTCTTCAAAATCCATTAAAACGCACTATAAATGATTATATATAACGATGATCACAAATATAAACATTGGACATGTAATCTCTATGTCACGCCCAGATTTTCAATTCCTTTATTTGTTTGAACTTTCCTTTTGGTTATTAGCTTTCCCATGGTTTCTAGGTGTTCCAGGTTTGGAATTTTGGTGTCTCTTGTGTTATTGATCTATGACCTTGGTCTTAGGGGTTTTTTATTCTAATTGTACACTTATGTTTTCAATGGAATGGTTTGAGGTTGTGGTGTTTTTTGGGTTGGATTAGTGACACCCCCAGTGGCATGAATTGTTGGGTAAGTTCTTGAGGTAGTTTGTACCCTTGTGATGGATGCATTTTAGGGTGAAATGATGGTTTCTTTTGGGAATTTTTCTCCCCTATCATTGGCCTATATTTTCCCCTTGGTTTCACCCTTGGATCCCCCTAAAAGTGGAGGATAATGGCATATTTTTCGGTGGCCAGGATAGGTTGCATGGTTTGGCAGCATGGTTTGTTAAACCCTACAGCCAAACTGTGCAACCCTGTCCATCTCATTAAATATATTTTGTAATTCCCATTTTTTAATCCGGAATTAACCCAAAACCAATCATTTCTTCTTTGTTTTGTTCCCTACATCAATGGATATCCTCCTAGGTCACTCACCCTCCCTTGTACCTCAACATTGAAGATATATTTGATGGGGGAAACATCAAAATTAGGCAGGTAAGTAATTCTCCTTTTTATTTCTTCCAATTCCATAGTGTTTCATTCACCGTTTCTTAAGTTCTAAATTTTCCTGAAACTAGGGTCCATACATAGGGTTTAGCTTATTTTATTTTGGATGAAATATTGAGGAATGATGTTGCTTTTATCTTCATTGAGGTGAGACGGTGGTACGGTTGATGTTTCACACCAAGATTTGAGGGTTTCAACACAAAACATTGGTGATTCCATGTTTATACATTATTTTATGAGTTAGAATGCTTTATTTACTTATTTTTCATGTTCCTCATATGTTGTGTGTTGTACGAAAATTGTTTTTGATTGATTTGGTTAAGCGTTGAATTTTATAGTTTCATTTTATCTTAGAATTGGGTGCTTTTCATGTGTGATTCATGGGGTAATATTTAGGTTTATTTTATAACATGTGAATGTGATTTATTACTATAGAAAGGGGCTTCCAATTCTAGTTTTTTAATGATTTTTTTTCATGTGGGACACAAAAGGGGGTTTTTGAATGGCTATTATGTGTTACAATTTGTTTTACTCCTTGAATGTGTTTTATGAAAATGTGTGTTTTTCATGTGTATTTTCTATGGTATTACGTGAAGTAATTCTATAAAACTTGAATGTGATTTATTAAATGTTTTTTGGGATGCCAAATATGCTTTGGTAGGGTATTGGTGTACTTTTTGGTTTAAAAGAATGTTTTAGAAAGAGGGTTTAGGTGAAAAACATTTTCATGCTTCTTGAAAGTGTTATATGATAATTTTGAATGGTTTAATGAGTTGCAAAGAGCGTGAAAAAGATGTTTATGTACTATTTTGGTGGGTGTATTTTCCTAAAATGTGTTTTTGAAAGGTAAATTTGTCTGTTGTGATGTCAAAATTTTTTAGAATTTTTGGTAATTCATCAAGGTGATTTATTAAATTGTGATGTGGGTATGAAACATGTTTGTGGGATATTTCATGGGAGTATGATGATAAAAAATAATTTGAAGGTAAAATGGTATTATGTAGAATGTGTGTGTGGGCTGTTATATGATTTGTATCATATTGTAAATGTTTTATAAAAATGTTTAAAGTATTTGATGAAGTGTTAAATAAATGTGACAATCGTTGAGGGCTATTTTGGTGTGAGTATGATTTCAAAATGAATTTGAATGAAAGAGTGGATGATGCGAAATGTGTAATATACATGTGGTATTTTTTATGAATTTGTGATTTGAATGTGGTATTTTCCTGTGGAAAATATATTTCATGGCTTTTTGAACTTTTCTTAGCACAAGAGGGATACCCGGGTATCTAGGTGGGTGGATGTGTACTAGTATATGAATGATCCCTAGGGTATGGCCTCAGTTTCACGTAGCAAGTTTGACACATAAAACACTAAATAAACTGTGATGATGATGATGGGGCACCACTAGTTTATGGGTATGTTCCTTACTAGTGCCTTCTACATGAGAAAGAATATTTTGATGGTTACATTCACTGATATATGAGGTACTAGGGACCCATAGAGATCTAGTTCCTAAGGGTTATTTCCTGATGCATGTCCCCTTTGGATGATTTATGATTACCATCGGCATACAATATTTTGATATGGAAAATTAATTGGATTTGGTATTTTATTTATATGTTCTAATTCTTTGAAATATCCCACTTAAAAACTATTTGTATTTAATGTCTGTTCCTTTAGAAATTGTAACTAGCATTTCTTTTTTACAAAACATGCAATATATTCATCTTTTAATGTTTATCAAAAGGAATCTCTTAGTAGTTTTATCCTAATGGGGTTTGTCTCACACCCTACAAACACCTTTGGGTGTAATTAGACTTTTAGATTTTTATGTCTTATGTTTGGGTATAGCTTTTATTCCTAAGCTGCAGGTTTTAGCTTTCCATCGTTATGCGGTGTAGGGGAGATGGCTTGAGGGTGGTGCCTCCATCAATGTGGGTGTTCTTGGGATATCTTATTTTTGGTTTTTTACCTTTTTAGTGGTCTTTAAACATTATTTTAAATTATTTAATTCAGTTATGAATTTTATTGAACGATGTTTTGGTTTGAAAAATCCATATTTGGTTTCTTGATTTCGGTTGTTGTTTTATGTTTATAAATTCGAGTAAATAATTCCCAATATTTGTTTTATAATACTCTGGCACTTATGTCAGCCCATGGGGATCGGAAACTCCCATCATTCCATGTCACGAGCTGGTTATGGTGGTAATTTTGATGGTGAACAGATTTGGTTCATGACAAAATGGAATCAAAGGATGTTTAGGTTAACTCATTGGTCCATGGTATTTGGGGAATATTTGGGATATACTAGAGAAAGGAATTTTGGGACATGAAATTTCAGTTATGGGTATTTTTCTAGGCTATCTCACCTCATTATAGGATTCATGTTTCCCAGGGAAGTCATGATTTTTCAGAGTCTTTTGGGTTTCTTGGTTGGATGAGGATTAGGGGAAATGAAAAGAGAGTTGGGTTAATAGTCTCCGTGAGCTCGTAGGGCCTAAAAATCTAGGTGGAGCCAAGTATATTTCCCTAGATCACACTTTATGATGGTTAAGTGGTTAGATTATGGCCACCAACCATATGCCTAAGTCACCCACCGAAATTAGTTTCCTCTCACAATGTCTAGTGTCCTTTAGTTTTGGGATCTTGGAAGTTTGGTTGTAAAGAAAAAAAGACCTGGTTTTGAGAAGCGTAATGTATTTGTGAAATTATTTTCTAATAAAGAGGGAATGGTTAGGTTTGTAAAATTATAGAATTTATTTTTCATAACGGTTTTGAAATGGAAAATGGTGTGTTTTCACCTCTTTTGAAAGAATGAAATTATGTTAATGTTGGTTTTGAAAAAGTGTTCCCAATTGATTTCTCTAAATTATTGAATGGTGTTTTAATGGAATGATATATTTCTAAATTGACAATAATGACTTGAAAGTGAGTTTTTATCTGAATGGTTGTGCTTTTCTAAAATGTTTTGTAAGCTGTAAACTGGGATTTTGATCTCGTGGAATGCAGTCTGGAGAAAAAGGATTTTTTAGTGGACAATTTTGGTTTTGAAAAGTGGAATGAATTTTTTATTTAACATTTGGTATTTACATGAGATACCACATTCGGGGGGTTATATGGGATGATGGATGTTTGACAAAATGGCTGGATCAGTGTCAGGATGGATATGAGGAGGGTTCCTGGTGCAGCACGAAAACATGCATTTGTGAGCCCCATGGGGTACCATTGGTGGATACAGTAACTGCTGAACCTTTTATTTTCAAGGAAAATTTTTTAAAGTAAAACATGATGTCTTGATGATGGGTTTGGTATGGTGTGTCTCGTCTATTTTTTAAAATGTTGCTGTTGGATGTTTTGATTCTAGGAACCCCTCTCTTTGAATGCTGTTTTGGGTTTGTGTTCGGTCGATAAGCTGGGTTGAACGACTAGTTAGTGGTATCTTTTGATAAATGTTTGGGAAGCCTTTATTGTGGTTCCCCTCATATGTTCGGTTCCAGTTTGTGGTATGTTTTGACCAATGGACCATCATGATTGGGTCCTTAGGTTCTCTCATTGGATAAGGTACACCCCCATTAAGGGTTAGTGTACAGCTGAACTGAAACCCAGTTTGTTTTGTCATTTGAAGATCCTCCAATTGATCAATATAAGGAATATTTTCTAGAGACTTGGATATTTATTCTGAACCATTTCAATTCTTTATTTTGTGTATCTTCTTATAGCGGGATAGTTCTCATAGAAGGATGAAGAAGACCTTAGTTTCTTGTGTTTTCTGATTCGTCGAATGTGAATGTAGTCTTGGGTTGTTAGTGTTGATAATGCCTAAGAGGACCTTTGGGTCCTTCATAGTCTCTTCGAAGAAAGTGTTAATTTTAAACAAACGGTGTAGGAAATATGGTCATGAGAGGCTATTATGGCCACATTCGGGAATTGTGTGTTTTTTGGGACTTGGAATATGGTCACTTTCTAGGTATGGATTCTATCAGTCGAAATGGTCATGTTCAGTGACGACTTCTGAGGTTGTGTGCATGTTTTACTGAAAAGGTGAAGGTCATTAAATACTCTGAGATTTTTTGTTATGTTGGAAGTATGTCTCCCTTGTGAAAAAGTTCAAAATCCTCTGTTTTAGAAGAAGGTGTCTATATTTTCCCTTTCCTTATGATGTTTCTCATCCGAGGAAACAAGGGGTGATTTGTGTGTGTGTCTTCAAATTACTCATTTTAGTGAAATGTTAGATTTTGGTAAAGTGACTTTTGGAATGTGTTAGGCCTTTTAAGCCCATATGGGGTTACATTGTAGTTGTTAGTGGCATCGAATGAATAAGTTCGTTTTATGGGGTTTCCAAAGCCTAACTATGAGGCCGAAGATGATTCAATAATTTGAGCTCAAACCATACGTCTCAGAGTGAAGATGGAACATATTTAGGGGAAATCACATGGTCTTTCAAACCCTCGTATGAATCCATATCCTCAATATGAAGAATGGGAATAGTTTATGCCTCGGGTTTCATCATCTTGCTTTTGTTGTTCCTATTCGGTGGAATGAAGTGGAGGGCCCCAAGCCCATGTTATCGCCCAATGTCATTCTTTCCCCATTTGGTTCCCATTGAGAATTTATATTATGGTTGTGAATTTGGATAGATAGGTAAATCACATGGTTTTCAAATGGATAGTAGTAACCATTCCCCAAAAAACCATGCAAGTAGAAAGATCCACACGGTTAGCACCCGTTTTCTCAAAACTCTGAATATTAAACGTGCTGTTATCCCAACTCTTTAAATTTGGGTTATTCCTATGACATCCCATGCAAGTCAGTTAAGATGGTTGGTTGTAATGGCAGGGAGACACACTATGATTCTCATGTATGTTCCTTTGGAAATTTCAAATGGAAGTCTACCACTTGTACTGGGGATTCCGTTCCGGCCTCCCATGTTTGTATCCTGATCCAGTCTCAAGAAAATTAATGTTGTCTCATATGGTGGGGATACCATTTATGTCTCCCTATGCTAGTAAATCATATTGTCCCTTGGTGTTTTATTGGTAGTAGGCATTCTTTGTCATAGCTATCTAACTACCTACATCATCCTTGGGTAATCATTGGGATTGGAGAATGCCTAGCGTTTTGGTTAAAGAATGGTAAGTGTAACCTTCATCATCGTTGTTGTTAGTTTCGGATAATTTCTAGAATATTGTTTTGAATATGTTTGATGAGTTTTCTATTTGATAAATTCAGAATGTGTGTGATCGTTTCTGGATGGTGATGTACGTTTTGGTTGTGAGAGTATTCCATCCTTGATTGATCATTTGAGGTGTTTTGGACTTTGGGGGTGAAACATGAAAATGGAGTCCATATTTGTTTATCAGTTAGGTTGGTTATTGATTTTGGCCATCATGGGGATTTCTAGGGGCAGCAATCATTAGGGTGGGGTGAATTCTCACATTTTGATTTTCAATTCCAGGATTTGTTTGAAGTTCTCATTTGGTTCTTATCTTTCCCTTGGTTTCTGGGTGTTCCATATTTTGAATTTTTCTGTCTCTTGTGTTCTTAATCTATGATATTGGTCTTGGGGGTATTGTATTGTAATTGGAATCCTATTTTTTCAAAGGGATGGTGTGAGGTTGTGGTGTTGTGTTGTTTTATTAGTAACACTCCTAGTGGCATCACTTGTTGGGTAAGTTGTTGTGGTGGTTTGAACCCCATGAGTTGAATGAGTTTTTGGGTGAAAAGGATGGTTTCATTTCAGACTTTTTCTCAGCTATCCTTGGCCTATAATTTCCCCTTGGTTTCCTCCTTAGAACCCCCCTAAAATTTGAGGAGAATGTATTGTTTTGGGTTGAAAGAACAGGCCGTATAGTTTGGCCACACGGTTTATTAGACCCTACAGCCAAATCGTGCGGCTCTGTCCAGCTCATTAAAACCCTTTCGTAATTCCCACTATTCCTATGTGAAATAAATCCAAATCCACCCATTTCATCCGCATTTCGTGACCTACCCCCATGGATAGCCTCGACGGTCTCTCACCCTCTCTAGAACCTCAACATTAAATTAATATTGGATGGGGGGAAATCAAAATTAGCAATGTAAGTAATCCTCCTTTTTATTTCTTCCCATTATTTAGGGTTTCTTTCACCCATTCTTGAGTTTTAAATTTTCCAGATACTAGGGTTTATACCTAGGGTTAACTTCTTTTATTTTGGGGTAAAACTTGTGGTTTTAGGTTTCTTTTATCTTCATGGAGGTGCAGCGATGTGCGGTTGATATTTCACACCTATATTTGAGGGTTTCAACACAAAAGGGTTATGATTCCATGTGTAGACATTATATGATGAGTTATAATGATTGATTTACTTATTTTTCCTGTTCCTCGTATGTTTAATGTTGTGTGAAATAGGTTTTTGATGGATTTGGTTAAGAGTTTAATTTTATAGTTTCATTTTAGCTTCGAATTTGGGGCTTTTCATGTGTGATTAATGGGGTAATATTTAGGTGTATTTTTTAACATGTTAAAGTGATTTATTAGTGTTTAAAGTGGATTCCAATTATGGTTTGTTAATTCATTGGTGTCAGGTGTGCCATAAAAGGGGTTTCTGAATGGGTGATATGTGTAAAACGTTGTTTTACTCCATGAAAGTGTTTTATTAAAATGTGTGTTTTTCATGTGTATCTTTTGGGGTATTACATCAAGTAATTATATATCCCTTGATAGGGATTTATTAAATGTTTTTTGGGCTGCAAAATCTACTTTCTTAGGTTATCGTTGTACTTTTAGGTTTAAAATAGGGGTTTTGAAAGGGGTTTTTGGTGCAAAACCTGGTCATGCTTCCTGAAAGTGTTCTATGAAACATGAAAATGGTTTAATGAGTTAAAAAAGTTTGAAGATGATGTTTATGTACTGTTTTGGTGGGTTAATGTTCCTAAAATGAGTTTTTTAAAGATAAATTTTTCAGTATTAATGTCACAAATCTTGAGAATGTTTTGTAATTTTTCGAGGTGATTTATTAAATTGTGATGCGGGTGCGAAACATGTTTGTGGGATGTTTCATTGGAGTATGATGATAAGAATGAATTTGAAGGTAAAATGTTACTATGTGGCATGAGTGTGTGGGATGTTATGTGATGTGTATCATTTTGGAATTTTTTTTATAAAATGTTTAAAGGATTTGTTGAAGTGTTAAAGAGATGTGAATGTTTTTTCGGGATATTTTTGGTGTGAGTATGATTTAAAAATTCATTTGAATGAAAGAGTGGATGATGTGACTTGTGTGATATACATATGGGATTTTTGGTGGATGTTTAATGTGGAGGTGGTATTTTCATTTGCAGATTATATTTTAGGGCTAGTTGAACTTGTCTGATCAAAAGAGGGAAACCCAGGTATCTAGGTGGGTGTATGTGTACTAGTATGCTAGTGATCCCATGGGGTTTCACGTCAGTTTCATGAAGCATGTTTGATGCATGAAACATGATCTAAATTATTATCATGATGATTAGGGACCACTTGGTTATGGGTATGTTCCCAACTAGGGGCTGGTGCATGAGAACAAATATTGGGATGGTTACTTTAGCCGAGGTACGAGGTACCTAGGACCTATAACGATCTACTTCCTAGGGGTTATTTCCCGATGATTGTTCTCATTGGATGATATATGCTTATTGTAGGAATTTATTATGTTGGTATGTAAATTTTAGTGTCTTTGGTATTTTATTTAAAAGTGTTGATTCATTGAAATTTCCAACTTGAAAAATGTTATTATTTAAAGTATCGTCCTTTTGAAATTGTAACTAGCATTTCTTGTTTACAAAAGTTGAATGTTTTTTGTCTTTGAAAGGTTATCACATGGAATTTATTAGTGGTGTTATCCTAATGGGCTTTGGATCACGCTCTACATACACCTTTTGGTGTATGTATACTATTTGATCTTGTTGTTTCAGGTTTGGGTACAGCTTTTGTGCCAATGGTTCGGGTTTTAGTGGTCCATCATGTTGTACTATTGTGGAGATAGCTTGAGGGTGGGCCTCTTTACATGTGGAGGTTATTGGTATATCATTAGTGTTTTTGAACCTTTTTAATGGTCTTTAAACATTGTTTTAAATTCTATAATTCAGTTATGAGTTTTAGTGAAAGAGGTCCTGGATTTAAAAGTCTAGATTTGGTTTCTTGGTTTCATTTGTTGTTTTATGTTTATAAATTCGGGTATTTAATTACTAATTTTCATTTTTTGATACCCAAGAACTTGTTCCATCCAGTGGATATTGAGAACGCCCCTCGGGCCTTGTCATGGGCTAGTTATGGTTCTAGTTTTGATGGCGACCAGATTCGGTCCATGACACTCTATTATATAAACTAGCCACACCCCTATGACTACTCTTAAATCCATGAATGTATCAAAGGTTCAATCATAATGAACACCATAGACAATGCCTATTTCACACTCATAGTCTTGGTCCTGGGTAAATCACCCTATTTCACATCACATATCTTGTATATAGACTATCAAGTGTAGTTCAAAACTCCATTTATTGGGGACCTTTCAATTATATAAGTAAATTTATTATAATTTCTTTGAAATTTATTTAAGAATTATACTAAATGGTAAAATTATATATAATTACAATTAAAATATTATAGATACCATACACCGTTTAAAAAATATGGGATCCATTTAATCCCAACCACAACATGTTCCAGACGATACGATCAATTGTCAATGTTTCAACATTCTATAATTGATTGCCTAATTTTTCTATTATAGCCTATGTAGAAAACAATATTTAAAATATAAAATGAAAATTATGAATAAATTATGTTTCTAAATCCACAGAAATAAGATTCAATTGAATATAAATTATATTATGCAAGGAACAAATAACAATTTCATGGAGTCAAGTAATGAATCCTATATGGCATGTCATATTTATGGTATGTGAATATTGTAAGGTTCCTAATGTTATGCATGATCCATAATTCCATTCCATATCAGCCGAGGATAAAATTTAATTCCTTAATCATAGAAACAATAACATCAAATATCATATTCAACAACCAACTTTCGAATCAAATCAATTATAATGTGGATAAATTAGAACATCGTAACCCATATCAAGAAATTTCTAATCTTCATATATATGGGCTAGCTACTCCCTATCATAACTTATTTAGAACTCCAAAGCATTCATAATATCCTGTAAAAAATCCAAAATGATAGAAAAATATATACTCTGATACATCTTTGTAATATCCCAACTCATGATCCATTTAACAGGTCCCCAAGATGATGGATCATAATTCCTCAAGAACACCTCCCCACAACCTAAAAGCTACCAAATAGTAGTGGGTGTATATTATGGTATATTGGGGAGACTATACCCTAATAATAAATGTGTATAACTATAGTTTAGTCACATCAATCAATAGAAAAATCATTTGAATAAATGATAAACAGAAGATTAATAGACATACGATAAGAATAAAAATCAAAACTCAAAGAAACATTATATGTTATTGATAAACATGTAATTTTTCTATAAAATAGTAATAAATGCATTTCAACATGGATCTAGAACATCAAATTTATTAAAATAAAAATTGAAAAAAACTACCTAAAAATAGCATCATGGGCATAGCTCAGTCATGTTCTCCCCTTCTCCTACCATAATCTATCCACCATCGTAACACATTCATTTTACCTAGTCTCTACCCAAATCCATATATTCTATCTAGGTACACAATGAGAGGACAAACATGGTGTAATATAACACTCAATAGGAAAAAACTAGTCGTGTTTATTATAGTTTCAGTAACTTTATATAAGATAAATTAGTGTTCCATTGAAAATGGTATTGTAAATAAATATGAAGGTTTGGTAAATGTAAGAGTGATACAGTCCAGCCTACAATCGATCACTTAAAAAAATAAACATTAAACATGGGATAACTATAAATATTGTTAAAACAAGAGTGATAACTATCATGTCTAACAACAATAATTAAGAACATACAAAAATGGTTGTCTATAAATTATGATAAAAATCCATTATAACCAATTCCATGAAATCCATTGTTAGACCTAATGGTCCCCATCATTGGAGTAGAAATGTACAAGGAATCCTTAATGGATTGTGATGTGTAATCATATGTCAGGCCCGATGGACAGATCTAAGAAGTTGTAAGGTCAATGGAATCCCATGCCATCTAGATCCATAGAGTAGAAATTTCCATAAAATCCAATATAAATCTTGAATCCATGTATAATGAATGTTCATGGAATTAAATAGAGTCATAAATCCATTGAGTAGGAATCTTTATAGATTATAATATAATTCTAAATTCATCGAGTAGATACGATGATTACATTGAATAGAATAATAAATATTTCATTAACCCACTTGAAAATTCATTTTGGAAACCATGACTTCATCCAACTCATTCCCAAATTTCCAGTTAACCATTTAATAATTTAAATACATATAATTATATAAAAAATTATGCATCATCCTTCTCTACATATCACATTTATATATTCACATATCTCACTAGGATGTCAAGATAACACATGCACCCAACATGGTGGTAACTCATAGTTTTGGTTCATAAAAACACCTCAATATTGTTTTAGGTTGAGGAGAATGACCTAAAACCATAAAATGGGTTTTTTTGTGAAATGTTACTGAATTCCATTAATTTAGTCAGATAATTCATTTAAATTTAGGAGAATCACTGAAATGTCCATTGTGAATAACAATTGAAACTAAAAATAAAATAACACAAAAATAATTGAACATTTATAGACCACTAACTGTATACCATCTATAGAAAATATGTATAGTATCGGATTCTAACTCAATATGTATTAAAAGAAAATAAAGAAATTAAATAACACCATATAAATAGGGAATTTTAGACTACTCCAGAAAAAACTCTATCGATACAAAGTCAAATGATTAAAGGATCCTTAGGATTAAAGAACTCAGCGATGCAGATCCAATGGGGAAATTAGCTCATGAATTAGAAATATTATAATCAATCAACACATAATCCAAGGATAGGCTTGAATAACTATTATGGAAGGATAATATCAACTAGTGAAAATTAGTAAGAATGAGGGGTTGAAATATTTAAGGAGATAGGTGATAAATAGTCATTTCAACCATTTTAACTAAGTCATATGGTTTCTCTATACAGTGGGATGAACCGTGAACCAAATGTGCACCATTCACTATCCAATGAGGGAACCTAAAAATTTCAGACACAATCTTTAGAAATCGTGAAAAAACTATTCTTTTCACCTCTTCAAAATATTATAGTTGTATCTTATTGGTGTGAAACTTCAAAATCATGGTTTCATAAAACCATTTGGACTTTCTTTTTTCCATTAAAATAACTCATATTGTTTATTGAAATTTTGTGTCCTAATTCACATTGTTTCTACAAATTCTTTGGAAAAACATATATTTCCTTAAACAAGAGCTCTGGACTCTGAATATTCACTGGACACTCTTTAAAACGTTATGAACTCATTAAGAATTCACATTAGTCCAAAACAATATATTAAACTAAAAGTAAAAATATCTATACCTCATACAAAAACATGAGTCCATACAATGTTTTTCTCATGAGACCTTCCAATGCTTCAAGGGATCACATAATATCAATCTAAACCTATCAATTTTTGTATCCAAAGAATTCATTAAATGATAAAAGAATTTATTCTTAAATAATTAACACTTCCAATAAGTATATATATTGGTATAATATAAAATAAAATTTCTGTAATTTTCAAGATGAAAATAAATGTGATAACATGATTATAACCCATCTTATAAGAGATTGTGGATGGTGGAAAAAACATTAAAATTTCTCAAGTCATAAATAAAAAAAGTTATTATAAAAATAAATAAAAATATTCTCATTATTTGACCAAAAAATTAATTTATCGAATCTATTTTGACAACCCCTAATAACATAAATGGAAAATAAAGTAAGGAAAAAGTAATTCATTAATGGAAATGTTTTTACTGTTCGTAGGTGATGGGTAGGAAAAACAAAGGTAGTGATGGATCATATATTTTTTTTAAATTATCACTACATTATACATAAATATAGAGTCTTTGGATGGTATCAAAATAATATATCCCAAAGGCAATAAAGGGAACACAGAAGTATATTAACTTGATGAAATTTAACCATTCATGACAATCCCATAAGAAGGAAGTAGCAATAAAATTATTTAATACTGAATTTTATATCAGCAAAATTTTAAATACATATATATTTTTAGAGAAAATGTAATTTTCCATAATTTTTATGATAGTAAATACATGTGGATTTTATATAGAAAATGGTGTTAAATCTTAAATGATTAGTTAGAAAACAATATTATCATTGATGTAAAGTACCAAAAAAACACATTATAAAATAAAAATTGACTATTTAAAATGTACTATAAATGAATTTTAAAAAAGTTTATTCAAATAGATTATCAAATAGTAGTACCTTTACAAAATAGTTTCTAATGTATACTGGAATCAAGAGATAAAAAATTTGATGAAGAAAGGAAATTTTTAATACATTGAAATTTATATTATTCAAAACAAACATTTTAAAAAGAGTAATAAGTCCATATTTATATAAATATTTTACTATCCTGAAGATGATTATAAAATACATATAATTAAATTTTTTGTTGGTATAAGTGAAGAATGTGAGAATAATTTTCTTGATAAAACATTATAACTCAGTGAAAGGAGACTTAATCTGTGAACATCCCTTTTGGGAAACACATGCTATAAGGTATGAAATATTTCATAGGGGTTTGTTTTTTAGGAATGTAAATATATTTTAAAAAATAGAAGTCAGATAAAAAAAATTAAACCAATTTAATAATGTACCCAATATATATGAAATTGGATGAAGATAATGATCTCAATTCAATGAATGATTGTTATGTTATTAAAAATCCATACTACTATAAAAACAATTGAGTCAATTTCCAATTACAGAAACGAACATGATTTTCCTTAGTGTATACAATTAAATAAACTAATGCATGTTATAAATAAATAACTGTATAGTTAATTAATTAAACATGGAAAACATCGAAGTTTAAATGTATTATAAATTATATAATCATAACTGAGGCTAAGAAAACACTTACCTATTATCCTTACGTCAACGAATAGACTATACAGTTCATTATAAAAAAATATATGTTAATCAATTATTTCAAAAACAAAACTCTTTAAATTTAAATTTCAATGCTTAATTAATAATAAATCTATAATTAGTTTTATTTTTCCTATTTCTAGTGTCAATAACTTGTTTATACAATATTTCTCATTTTATACAAGTTTTATAGAAATATTATTGATGTTTATTATTGAAAAAATATTCATATTTTCTATATTAGAATTTTTTATCAATGATGTTTATAAATTTATAATTTCTTTCAATCGCCATTTTGGTTAAAATCATTGAATATTAAATTGATGATCATATTATTTTGATGATTCTTATCAAATGAAAGTTAAATTATTAATG
Source organism: Viscum album (assembly GCA_963277665.1). Taxonomy (NCBI): domain Eukaryota; kingdom Viridiplantae; phylum Streptophyta; class Magnoliopsida; order Santalales; family Viscaceae; genus Viscum; species Viscum album. The sequence goes on along the minus strand of OY728162.1, from coordinate 914,779,550 downwards.
AAATAATTTACAAAAAATCAATCAGAGAACCAACAAATAATTATATACATGATAATATTTTTTTTTTCAATAATATAATTTCCCATAGTCAAATAGGATAAATATATATATATATATATATATATTCAATTATATGGTTGAATAGATCTGAACATCAACATACCATTATTAATGAATGATTTTACGGTGGTTAAGATATCATATCATTAAACAAGAAATAGAATAATACTATTTAATATTTATTAGAGTGATATATCTACTATAGTGGACTAATACATAATGTATATGGTAATGTTACATAATATATGTAAAACGAATCTCCTCATAGTACCCATATATTAAATGATTGAATTAATGGTGATTATTTATTAATCATATCATTAATTGGTTCACCAATTTTATATCCAAAAAACATAATTATATTTTAAAAATATAATTCATCTATTAATCCCAATATTAAAACCTTCCATGAATGTGAGTAACCAAATTAATATTGCGACATAATGAGAAGGTGGTAGTCAGTGTGTTAAAATAGATCATGATTTCGTTTTCAAAGAATGTGATAAAAGAGTAATTTATTTTACTATTTTATTTACATAAATATTTTATAAATATAATAATAATATAATATGTTCTAGTTCTAGATCATCCAAGAAATGTGGTGGTGGAAAAAAAGAAAAAATGAATTTTGGAGTTGATGGTGCACACATATGCAGAAATTGTGTATTCATTTTTCATAATAGATAAAGCGTAATGTGGTTAATGATTATTACCCTAACATATTATAATTCACTATGTTACCAATTTTATGTCATAATTATATCATAAGATCTTTATAATAATAATTATAATGTAATTTTCTAAATAATTAAGTTATGTAAAAAAATAATACTCATGTTGAGGACATTTAGATTTCCTAGGAGGAGCCCCTATGAAATTATGGGCATAGATTTAAATAATGTCACTAAAAGATAATGGAAAAAAGAGTGGATTCAAGGGGAATGAAATTTTGGGCCTTATATGGAAACCAAATTTTAGAGGAGGTATTCTACAGTTGGTGAGAGGCCCCATAAATAAGTGAAAAGGGGATGACATTTTTTTAAATCTACTTTTTATTTTTAATATTGGAAGCCACTATTATAGAAACTGGATAATGGAGTTTGAAAAAAATAATTGCATAAAATCCTGTATTATTGTAACATCCCAAGTAAGTAATGAATAATAGATATTTTTATATGTGTCTATTAATGAATTAGATAGTGTTTTAGAGGCTTAAAATGCAAATAAAACCAATCCTAAGCATGGAATACACTAATATTCTTAAAAGATTGTTTTACTGCCTTTTGATGGAAAACCATTTTTAAATCTATCTTTTGACAATTTTATAAGCTATTTTTGTCAAAATAAACTTATTATTTATGATTGGGACATAAAAATTTACTTTGTGTGAATTTTTGGTATTTTTCTGACAATGTTAATTTTTTTAATGAATAGTGAAAAATACTGCATTTTACATCAAAACTGCTTTTTAATCTAATTTATTTATATGATTAGATTATATTTTGAATTGATTTTTAAGTGAAATTAGAATATATTTTTACCATTTAATCCAATTTTGGTCATTGGAATAAATTTCACATTGAAATTGGACTTAAACTGGTGTCAATCTTTTGATACTTATTGTTTCATAAAAACACGATATTTGCTCTGACAGCGGGAATTAATTATTAAATTAATTAATGTGACTTATATGTTTTGAATTTGGTAAAATAGACTTCATTTTTTAATTCATAATATCAAATATAGCTTAGGGTGAAGTTTTGGTATTTTTCTGAAAAACTCCAATTTTTGATGAATAGTGAAACCACTAAGTGGTAATCAAGCAAACTGATTTTTCAGTTAAATGAAAGTTTACCACTAATGTGTATTGAATTTTGAAAATCCGGCATACATGGTTGTCATTAGTATGTAAAATGTGGTTCAATGGGATGAATATAATTTTTTGGTGAATAGTAATTTTTTTCATTAATCGCGATTAGAGGTAATTAGTGTAGTTTAAGGTAAAAATAATGCTTTAATAAAATTAGATGAGCTTGACACTTGTCCTAAACCTATTGGTTGTGTCATGGCCGACCAAGACAACTCATGGGTCGATTTAGGGGACCCCATGGAGCCACTTGGGAGAGATAATAACTTTAATGCCTTTTTTTAAATAAAGGTGAAAATGACACTAACATAAATTGTTTTACTAAATAAATTTTTAGAAGGGGTTATACTAATCATATTTTTGACTATAAATATTCATTATAAAGATACAAAGATTTCCTACATAATAGTAGTTTTGTTATAATTTTTAGACCTTAAATAAATTAATTTATTTATGACATCATTATGATGCAGCGATGACCTCAATATTTAACGATTAAAATAAAATGGAAAGATAATGTAATATCTAAGACCTACACTAGTCCAAAAACTATTTAATGGGAATATTTCGAAGCCTTATCATCTTATCTTTGAAATATAACAATGTGGGACCTTATAAATTCGAAACACTTTTGAAAATAAAATAATAGTTTCATTATTTTCAAAAGTGCCCCTCCTCTCCTCTTATAAAAGGCCCCCACCTCTACCTCATTTAACACACTCCTAAAGCATTTGGATCGGCCATACCCTGCCCATTTACTCTCTCCGAATCCCTCTACTCATCCTAGAGGATTCCCTTTGGGCAGAATCCTTTCAAAGGAAGTCTTTAGGCTCAAATCAAAAGGAGTTACACTTTTAAAGGTAATTCATTCTCTCATGTTCATTTGTTTTATTTTGCTTCTCCAACCCCCTAAACTCTTTTTATTTACTTATTTTGTGACAAAACCAGTATCTAAAATATACTAGGATGTTTTTATAAGATTTATTCGAGCTACACTCTCACACAACTACATCAAATGGTTAAAGAACATAACTTTTCTGTGGATGGCGAAATTCTGCCTCCCGAAACGATGATTGTTCAATACTCATTTAACACATTCAAAGGTGGCCATTATGATGTCACTATTTTTATATATGATATATAATATGTTTATGTTTTCCTTAAGATTTTGTTTTTTTTTCATTTTGGGCATACCTTTATTGTTTCCATTATGGGTAAACGTGATATCTTCATTTAAGGAAGTGCGGACTACCGCCCCCTGAAAGTGATTTGATTCGTTAATACCATATGTGGGATGTGTAAAGGATAAAGTTAATGATATTATATATGTTATTATACTGTAAATATAATATACTCTTATATCATTATGATTCCATTCCGGAAAATACGAAATAGAATTGGAAGTAGCATTCATGCGTACGTACGGCTTACCGTCTCCATGAACAGTGCATTTCATTTATTGCCTCTAAATGTGTTTTAATATTATAAATACATGTATATGATGAATATATATGATATATATATTATCCAAATCATTAATATCATTCTGGATATAACTATCCTTTGACCAAATTAACAACATGTAAGTGTAAGAAGTCTATTTTTGACTTCAGAACCAAATACCAAAAAAAATGAACATTATTAACTTAAATGATTACATGATGTTCATAACATGGTATAAAAGGAATAATGAACTTGAAAAAGGTTCATAACCAAGTAGAAATTAACTCAAGTTTATTATTCAGGAGATTAAAGAACGGTCGGGTCTAGTCGGATACGGGGTATGGGACTTCGTCTCAATCTCCTTTCATTGAGGCATATTTTGTTTTATACACAACCTTCTTTTATACGGTGTATAAACCCCTTTGACCTTTACGTTTATTCAAAAGGAATCTTTTTTATATGAAGTGTTTACTAAACGACAAAAGGGAATGTTTTTGTCATACGTATGCGGCGACAACGACTTCTCTGCCGTCGTGACCGTTATTTGAGTTTCGGCTTCCTCTACAAGCCATACCTTCTTTTTAAAAGAAAAATAAATACCATGTTTTACTTTTCTTTTATTTTGGTATTGAAAATGGTTTTCACAATTTTTTTTGTGTTGTATTGATATCTTGTGATTGAAATTTAGAAATATTATGTTTCCTTTATGCATGTTTTATGTGATACGATTATGTTATGGTTCTTGGGCATTATTATGAAGAAGGGTGGTTCCGTGATAAACTAAGGATGGGTGAGCCCGATATAGCTCTCCAATGCATTGGGTAACGCGAAGGAGTGAAACGTTATGGTTTCTCTGAATAGATTTAGGGAATATACTGTGATGGGTATTCCAAACGTAACCAAGTGGGTTACTCCCTACGTAAGAATGTTATGAATGCCTCAAGTTACCTTTATGTCTTATTATTTCTATGATTTATTCATGATTTGATGAGGTATGTTAAAGTGATTATGTTTTATGGGTAAAGTATGATCTTATCCTTATGTATATATGTACCCATGTTTCCTTTACATATTTTTATATCCCTTACTGAGCTTTTTATGCTCATCCCAAGTTTTTTTGAAATGTTTTTCACAGGTCAAGGGAAAGGTACATGATATGATGATAGTGTCAAGGAAGTGTCAAGAAAGAATCAATGTTTTATTTTAAATATGTTTCCATTGAAGGGAATAAAGAATAATATCTTTATGTAACCACTTTTTTTATATGTGGAATTTAATGCAAGTTTTATGATCTAATTTTCTAAAACTCTAAACCAGAAACGATCCTCAATGTGTAATCTTGTAATAACTCAAGATTAAGTAAGGTTTAAGGCTGGGGCATTATAGTTGGTATCAGAGGTCGGTTTAGATAACTTTAGGAGTTAGAATTCTATTAAATGATTATCCAAAAATATTTTTTTTGAAATGATATAGCATTTGAAGATTACCATGTTGCTTCATCTAAGACATGTTTGTTCAGAATGCTTTTCCGTAGAGGTAATAGGGAAGCAGTGCTAGGAAGGCATACAGAAGGAAATAACCTTCCGAATCCGCATCCTGAGATGGTCGGAATTGGAACTGAACAGTTTGTTGCAGTAATGGCGCAGTTGAATCAGGCTATAAATGGTGGTGGTATCCATGCACGAGATCAGCCAGATCAACCACAGAGGAACATGTCAGTGGTGGAACATTTCATGAGGAAAAATCCCCCATCATTCAGAGGATCATCTGACCCTGTGCTAGCTGAAGGGTGGATTAAAGCACTGGAGAAGATTTTCGATGTCATGGGGTGTTCAGACAATCAAAAGGTTAGTCTTGATATTTAACGTTTGGAGGGTGAGGCAGATCAGTGGTGGTCGATGGTTAAAAATATCAGGGATGCTGATGAGATTGATGCTCTCGACTAGGATGAATTCAAGGATATGTTTCTTGAGAAGTATTTTCCTAAGGCTGTTCAACTTAGGTTGAAAAAAAAATCCTTGGAATTGAGGCAAGAGGAAGATTCAGTGGCTACCTATGAAGAAAGGTTCACTCGATTGTGAAGGTATGATCCAAATTTTATCCGAGACCTTGATAGTAAAATCAATCTTTTTTACTCAGGATTAAAGACAATATATCTAAGGTCATTAGCTTCTCGTGAGTTTAAAAGTTATGAAAAGCTTGTTCGATGTGCTGAGAAGGTGGAAATGGAGTTTGCCGATGACCAAGTGTTCTATAACAACCAGCAGAAGAAGAGACTGAGGTGGCTGGAGAAAGGTAAGAATTCTTCAAAAAAGTCTGATGCTAAGAATACTAAGTTTCCATTTTGTGATAAATGTGGCAAAAGGCATGCTGGGGAATGTCTTCTGAATTCTGGAAAGTGCTACCGATGTGGTAAGATGGGACATAAGGCTCTTGATTGCACTTAAAAGGATCAAGGTAAAGGTAAGAACAAATTTTATTTACAGTTAGTGAAATGTTATAAGTGCAATGAGATGGGTCACTATGCAAATGAGTGTCTGACAAAGAGCTTGAGTGATGGGAAGGAGTTAGACTACAAGCAGAAAGGGGTGGTAAAATCCTTTGCAACTACTTTAGAAGATGTCGGGCCATCAAATGAAGTTGTATCAGGAGTTGAAAAAAAGATTGGTGAATGCTCCAGTTTTGGCACTACCTTCCAAGAATGGTGAGTTTGTTATATACAGTGATGCTTCATTGAATGGACTTGGTTGCATCCTAATGCAGAATGATCAGGTAATTGCTTATGCTTCACGACAGTTGAAAATTCATGAGGTAAATTACCCTACACATGATTTGGAATTAGCTACTGTTGTTTTTGCTTTAAAAATATGGAGGCATCATTTGTATGGAGTAAAGTGTGAAATATATACCGATCACAAAAGTTTAAAGTTTATATTCGCTCAGAAAGAATTGAACATGAGACAAAGGAGATGGCTATAATTAATCAAGGATTATGATTGTACAATTAATTACCATCCGGGAAAAGCAAATAAAGTGGCTGATTCTTTGAGTCGAAAAAGTAATGCTTCATTAGCAATGTAGCGTTTGGAACGTGATCCTTTGGTTAAGGATTTGATGAACTTTGGCATAGAAGTTGTTGGTGCAGGAAGTTATTCTGTTTTGTTTCAGGTATCAGTGAGATCATCTCTATCAGATAGAATCAAGCAAGCACACAAGCAAGACAGTGAGTTGCAGAAAAAGGTAGAGCTGGTTCAGAAAGGTAAGTTGCATGAATTCAACATTGATAATGATTGTGTTTTGAGATTTGGGAAGAGATTGTGTGTGCCTTGTGATTCAAAGTTGAAGAGAGATTTTTTATGTGAAGCTCATAGCTCTCCGTTTTCAGTTCATCCTGGCAGTACTAAGATGTACAGAGATCTGCGGGAGTATTACTGGTGGGATGGAATGAAAAGAGATATTGCTGATTTTACTGTGAAGTGTCTGACATGTCAACAGGTTAAAGCAGAGCAGAAGTTACAGAAAGGGATGCTTCAGCCTTTACCAGTGCCAGAGTGGAAATGGGATAATATATCCATGGACTTTGATGTGGGATTACCGAAGACATCTCGAGGTAATAATACAATCTGGGTTGTTGTTGATCGCTTGACTAAATCTGCTCATTTCCTTGCTATACGAGATAATTTTTCCCTAGATCAACTTTCCCGTTTGTATCTTAGAGAGATAGTCAGGTTGCCTGGAGTTCCCCTCTTCATTTTATCTGATTGTGATCCCAGGTTCACTTCTAACTTTTGGAAAGGCCTTCAAAAGTCGTTGGGTACTGAATTAAATTTTAGTACAGCTTTTCATCCTAAATCAGATGGGCAGTCAGAACGAACAATTCAGACATTGGAGGATATGCTACGTTCTTGCTCTATGGATTATCAGGGAAGTTGGGACCAACATCTTTCTTTGGTTGAATTTTCATATAATAATAGTTTTCATTCCAGTATACATATGGCACCATTTCAGGAATTATATGGGAAGCAGGGAAGAACTCCAAAATTCTGGGATGAAGTAGGGGAAAGGAAGATGATGGGACCAGAGTTGGTAGAAGAGATGGTAGAAAAAGTATAGCAGATTTAGAAGCACATGAGAACAACTCAGAGTAGGCATAGGAGTTATGCGGATAACCGGAGGAAGGATCTATCTTTCGAGGTAGGTGATCATGTTTTTCTCAAAGTTTCTCCTTGGAAAAGTGTGATGAGATTTGGTAAGAAAGGAAAGCTGAGTCCAAGGTTCATTGGACCATATGAAATTCTGGAGAGAGTTGGATCAGTTGCTTACCGAGTGGCTTTACCTCCGAGTTTATCTCAGGTACACAATGTTTTCACATTTCGATGTTGAGAAAGTACAAGCCAGATCCATCTCATGTTTTGAGTCCAGAGGTAGTTCAGCTGGAAGAGAACCTATCTTATGAGGAAAAACCGGTCCAGATTCTTGACCACAGGGAGCAAGTGTTGCGGAATAAGGTGATTAATCAGTTAAAGGTTCTGTGGAAAAACCACATGATGGAAGAGGCAACATGGGAATCTGAAAATGCAATGAGGGATTAGTACCCCCATTTATTCGATAAATAAATAAATTGCGGGGACGAAATTTTCTAAAGGGGGAAGGATGTAACATCCCAAGTAATTAATGAATAATATTTATTTTTATATGTGTCTATTAATGAATTAGATAGTGTTTTAGAGGCTTAAAATGCAAATAAATCCAATCTTAAGCATGGAATACACTAATATTTTTAAAAGATTGTTTTACTGCCTTTTGATGGAAAACCATTTTTAATTCTATATTTTGACAATTTTATAAGCTATGATTGTCAAAATAAACTTATTCTTTATGATTGGGACATCAAAATTTACTTTGTGTGAATTTTTGGTATTTTTCTGACAATGATCATTTTTTTAATGAATAGTGAAAAATAATGCATTTTACATCAAAACTGCTTTTTAATCTAATTAATTTATATGATTATATTATCTTTTGAATTGGTTTTGAAGTGAAATTAGAAGATATTTTTACCATTTAATCCAATGGTGGTCATTGGAATCAATTTCACTTTGAAATTGGACTTAAACTAGTGTCATTCTTTTGATACTTATTGTTTCATAAAAACCCACTATTTGCTCTGACAGCGGGAATTAATTATTAAATTAATTAATGTGACTTATATGTTTTGAATTTTGTAAAATAGACTTAATTTTTGAATTCAGAATATCAAATATAGCTTAGGGTGAAGTTTTGGTATTTTTCTGAAAAACTCCAATTTTTGATGAATAGTGAAACCACTAAGTGGTAATCAAGCAAACTGATTTTGCAGTTAAATGAAATTTTACCAATAATGTGTATTGAATTTTGAAAATCCGACATACATGGTTGTCATTAGTATGTAAAATTTGGTTCAATGGGATGAAAATAATTTTTTGGTGAATAGTAATTTTTTCATTAATCGCGATTGGAGGTAATTAGTGTAGTTTAAGGTAAAAATAATGCTTTAATAAAATGAGATGAGCTTGACACATGTCCTAACCCTATTGGTTGTGTCATGGCCGACCAAGATAACCCATGGGTCGATTTAGGGGACCCCATGGAGCCACTTGGGTGAGTTAATGACTTTAATGCCTTTTTTTAAATAAAGGTGAAAATGACACTAACATAAATTGTTTTACTAAAACAATTTTTAGAAGGGGTTATACTAATCCTATTTTTGACTATAAATATTCATTAGAAAGATAAGACGATTTATTACATCATAGTATTTTTTTATAATTTTTAGACCTTAAATAAATTAATTTATTTATGAGATCGTGATGATGCAGCGATGACCTCATTATTTAACGATTAAAATAAAATTCAAAGATAATGTAATATCTAAGACCTAAACTTGTCCAAAAACTATTGGACGGGAATATTTCTAAGCCTTATCATCCTATCTTCGAAATATATCAATTTGGGACCTTAGAAATTCGAAACACTTTTGAAAATAAAATAATAGTTTCATGATTTCCAAAAGTGCCCTTCCTCTCCTCTTATAAAAGGCCCCCACCTCTACCTCATTTCACACACTCCTCAAGCCTTTGGCTCGGCCATCCCCTGCCCATTTACTCTCTCCACATCCCTCTCATCATCCTATAGGATTACCTTTGCACAGAATCCTTTCAAAGGAATCCTTTAGGCTCAAATCAAAAGGAGTTACACTTTTAAAGATAATTCATTCTCTCATGTTCATTTGTTTTATTTTTCTTCTCCAACCCCCTAAACTCTTTTTATTTACTTCTTTTGTAACAACAACAGTATCTTAAATATACTAGGATGTTGGTATAAGATTTATTCGAGCTACACTCTCACACAACTAAATCAAATGGTTAATGAACATACGTTTTTCGTGGATGGCGAAATTCTACCTCCCGAAACGATGATTGTTCAATACTCATTTAACACCTTAAAAGGTGGCCATTATGATGTCACTATTTTTATATATGATATATAATATGTTTATGTTTTCCTTAAGCTTCTGTTTTTATTATTTTGGGCATACCTTTATGGTTTCCATTATTGGTAAACGCGATATCTTCATTTAAGGAAGTGCGGACTACCGCCCTTTGAAAGTGATTTGATTCGTTAATACCATATGTGGGATGTGTAAAGGATAAAGGTAATGATATTATATATGTTATTATATTGTAATTATAATATACTCTTATATCATTATGATTCCATTCCAGAAAATACGAAATAGAAATGGAAGTAGCATTCATGCGTACGTACGGCTTACCGTCTCCATGAACGGTGCATTTCATTTCTTACCTCTAAATGTGATGTAATATTATAAATACATGTATATGATGAATATATATGATATATATGTTATCCAAATCATTAATATCATTCTGTATATAATGAACCTTTGACCTAATTAACAACATGTATGTGTAAGAAGTCTATTTTTGACTTAAGAACCAAATACCGACAAAATGAACATTATTAACTTAAATGATTACATGATGTTCATAACCTGGTATAAAAGTAATAATGAACTTGAAAAAGGTTCATAAGCAAGTAGAGATTAACTCATGTTTATTATTCAAAAGATTAAAGATCGGTCGGGTCAAGTTGGATATGAGGTATGGGACTTCGTCTCAATCTCCTTTCATTGAGGCATATTTTTTTATACACAACCTTCTTTTATATGGTGTATAAACCCCTTTGACTTTTACGTTTATTCAAAAGGAATCTTTTTTATACGAAGCGTTTACTAAATGACAAAAGGGAATGTTTTTGTCATACGTATGCGTCGACAATGAATTCTCCGCCGTCGTGACCGTTATTTGAGTTTCAGATTCCTCTACAAGCCATACATTCTTTTTAAATGAAAAATAAATACAATGTTTTACTTTTCTTTTATTTTGGTATTGAAAATGGTTTTCAAAATGTTTTTTGTGTTGTATTGATATCTTGTGATTGAAATGTGGAAATGTAATGTTTCCTTTATGCATGTTTTATGTGATAGGATTATGTTATGGTTCTTGGGCATTATTATGAAGACGGGTGGTTACGTGATAAACTAAGGGCGGGTGAGCCCGATATATCTCTCCAATGCATTGGGTAATGTGAAGGAGTGAAACGTTTAGGTTTCTCCGAAGAGATTTAGGGTATATACTGTGATGTGTATTCCGAACGTAACCAAGAGGGTTACTCCCTATGTAATAATGTTATGAATGCCTCAAGTTACCTTTATGTCTTATGATTTCTATTATTTATTCATGATTTGATGAGGTATGTTAAACTGCTTATGTTTTATGGGTAAAGTATGATCTCATCCTTATGTATATATGTACCCATGTTTCCTTTCCATATTTTTATATCCCTTACTAAGATTTTTATGCTCATCCCAAGTTTTTTTGAAATGTTTTTCACAGGTCAAGGGAAAGGCACATGATATGATGATAGTGTCAACGAAGTGTCAAGAAAGAATCCATGTTTTATTTTAAATATGTTTTCATTGATGGTAATGAAGAATACTATCTTTATGAAACCACTTTGTTTATATGTGGAATGTAATGCATGTTTTATGATCTAATTCTCTAAAACTATAAACTCGAAAAGATCCTCAATGTGTAATCTTGTAATAACTCAAGATTAAGTAAGGTTTAAGGCTGGGGCCTTATAATTATTCAATTCCATAGATGTTTTAATTTTTTTTATTTCTATTCCATTATATTTTCCTCTTTTAAAATTTTTATATTTACCATAGTAACTAGTTTCTACCCAATATATTTATCCATTGTTGATACAACTAAAATGAACCTTTTTATATAATTTTAAAACATTAATTGTAAATTTAAAATCCATATAATGTGACTAATTTTTATTAAAAATTTATAAAAATTATTTTTAAAATAATAATTGTATAATATATTAGAAATCAAATCTAGAGGAAAAAATATTTAGTTTTAGAGAATTAAATTAAGGTTTATAAATATGAATTAATAATTTATTATTTATAATGTCATTTATAAAATATACATTCATTATAAAAAGTTGTCTGAATTTTTTTTATGAAATTATTTTATATTAATAATTTCATTAACTCATTGTATCTGTACGGAAACAAACTCTAGTTTCCCAGTGTAACTCCCTAACCCTAGAATCCCAGATTTGGTTCATTCTTATGTATCATTAGCATGATCACAAAAGATCAATTCTCGAAATACCAATTAGTTTAGTAGCCTTGGAAGTTCTAGATACATTCATAAGGTCTACATTATATCATAAAATGGAAAACTAAAACAACATTATTTCCATAGACAACAATAAAATCCCATAGACTATCCCTGCAGGTCAGTCATAATATACTTTTGAACATTCTGGGAAAAATAAAACATATAAAGGGTGAGATCAGATGCTCAGTAAGGATAACAATATAGCAGAAACTTTCATAAATAATCATAAACATTTAAGGCTATTTACAAAACTAAGATAAAATCCCTTTCAATATAAACTTCATTATAATATGGAAAATATAAATCAAAATAATTCCATTTATTTACTCGCATGGATATTCTACTAGTCAAATAATCACATGCAATATCAGTAGCCACTTTCATAATGATGGAATTCATAATGTCATAATTCATAACAAAATATTCAAGGCCTTGTGCCAAGACTAAAAATAAGATTATGTCAAAGCCTTGTGTCAAGGCACTAGTTTCTCTCCTGAGACATACCGATGCATCGAGGAGCTATAGTGGGCCCCACAGGTCAGTTATTAAGCCCAATGCATTCCTCATATGTAAAGGTTTAAACATTACATAAACATTCATATTAAAAATAGCATGCAAAATGTCAATACTTTATCCATAAACAATGAATGGTGTAAAAATTACACATCCATAGTCAAACATATCACTAAACCATCAATACAATATGGATGTTTTGTATCATAATAAATCAACCTTAAATAAGCTTAAAATCCATCAATGGATGTTGACATAGATTAAATCAAAACCTTTTTTAGAAAAATATCTCTTTCTATATTGAAATCATTTAAAATACATATAATTATAGAAGAAAATATTTAATTTTGGAAATATTCTTATAATCTTTTAAGGGATGCTTTGATGATGTTTTAACAGAGGAAAATCACCACACCCTCCATATAAGTTAAAAAAACATTCTTACCCTAATTTTTTTTGAAAAGGTCATAAAGTACATTGTTTGGAAAATGACAGAAACATTCCTTTCAAACCATTTTATAAAAATTCAAACAAGGGTATAAATTACTTTAACTCATAGTCTAAGAAATATTAAAAATGATTTGGAATAAATTTTTAAGAAACATGGATGTGGATGATAAAGATGTCCCAGTAGAAACTTACGTAAAAACAACATTGGATAATAAAGAGATTGTAAAATTAACCCTTACCTTATACTTTTACTTGGTTAAGGTTAGGTTAACCACCTGTATAATGGTGAATTAATTGTTATTAAATTATACAATAATAACATACATTAATATGATATCATATATTATCTTTCAACATTTTCTTTGTTAATAATATCTTAGTATTATCGTCATTTCGGGGGTTAACTAATTTGTTTTCCTTTATATGATTTGTTATGTAAGTAATGTTTGTTATGGATAGGATGTATCTTATTAATATTCATAAAGATATTAAGTCTTTAAATATTGTATTTAATCATATAAAGAAAATTAGTCTTGAATGGATACGATGGGGAATGAATCTCATCATGTTCGTGGAGACAGTAATCCATATGTACGAACGAATGACAATATAATTATCTTGTTATTAAAATAATATATAATTGGATGGTTTATCATATATACAGAATCATTATCATGTTATATTTATTATTTACATCAATTACATATCATTATTATACCCATCCAATTAATAATGTATTGAACAACAATTACACCACGACGTGGAGACGGTAAGCCATACGTACGCACGTATGGTGACATGTCATTCAAATGATGGATAGAATAATGAATGAGGTTGTACCATATTTATAATAACATCACAGTATATAGAATATACTGGAGTTAATATTTTATATTGGAAACAACAAAGAAAGAGAAAGTCGAAGAAGAAAAGAACTTGAAAGAGGTGATGAAATATTTACCTCTTTTTCGGGTTCTTCCTTTTCATTTGATCAAAAAGGCTCCTTAGGTTATGTTTATGACTAAATTAAGGCCTCTAGGATTAAGTTATGACAGTTTAGAGGGTATTTGGGCAGGTTTTGTGTGATTCAAATGGCTTTTATGGTGTGAATTAGAGAGTAGAGGAAGTTCCCTTTTATAAGAGGTGTGAGGGGAACCTTAGGAAAAGCTAGAAATATTATTTTATAATAATATAATTTTCGGTTTCTAATGGCTCCAAAATTAATTATTAATATTCTAAGGTGGAGATGGGTCTAAAAATACTCAAAAAATAGGTTTCAGACTGGTTTGGGTCACTATATTAACTTTATCTTTTAGATTTAACTCTTAGTTAAATATTTTGACATTTACCATGTCTCTTTGTATTTTCATATTATATGGTTAATAAACATACTATAAACATCCAAGTGAACCTAAAGTGGTTAATTAATTACATTTATAATATTATTTGAGACCTTTGAGAAAACTTTAGATTTTTAGGAATAGAATAACAATTAATAATATAATAATTGTTATAAAAACTCTTTTATGTCAATTTTGACAGAATTTGGAATTTTTGTTTTTTCAAAATTCATAACCACATTATTACATTGAAAAAAAATGCATCTAACCCACCCTAACATGTCATATTAACCTATAGAATTAATTTAATTCATAAAAAGTCAGAAATTACATTTATTTATATATTTATAATATCAATTATTTTAATATATCATTAATTAGTTAATTACTGCATCATCATTGTATCATAAATAAATTAAATTATATAATGTCTCAAAAATAAAAAAAATACCATTATGTAGGAAATATATTTATATTTCTAATGAATATTTATATTAGAATTTATCTTATGTGTAAACTTATATTAAAAATGGTTTAGTTATTAAACTTTGAATTTAACACTTTTAACTCTTCTTTGAATTAAATAATAATAAATGTCCTAATATAATCCATGTTGACCTAAAGGATCATATTTTATTCCTAATGTTGTTTTTGTCGAATTAAACTTATCCAATAGAATTAGTACATGTTTTAGGGTAATAATAATATCATTTTTACCCTTAATTACCCTATTTACTTTTAAACGTGGTAAATAAAAATAAAAAGTTACTATTCACTAATAAGTATTTTCATATTATTGAACCATATTTTACTTAATGATATCAACCATGTCTCTTGAATTTTTGAAATTCAACTCAAAAAAGCAGTAAAATTATGTTTTATGTAATTTTTTAAATGCTCCTAGAAGGTGGATAAAAGACAGTAAAAAGTTCAATAAAATTTTTATATATCTAAAATTATTATAATCTGACTCCAATGAATTGCATTGAATATATATAGGTCTTATGTATCTATTTTGACCTCAAATAAATTTAAATAATATAAATAATTATTTAAATAAAAATTTGGTTTTAATCTATAACTTCGTGTTTTCACTATACATCAAAAATTGAATGTTTTTAGAAAAATACCAAAAATTCACCCTAAGCTAATATCGATATTCTGAATCCAAAAATGAATTCCATTTTGAAATATAAATTTATAAAATTTCAAAAAGTGTGTATTACTATTCATAATGGCTCATTTGATTGGTTTTGGTGTGTTAGAACTCAAAGTTGCATACAACACACACTATTATATTATTCAAAGATAAGCGTACCATGGAAGAATGGTCTGTTACATTCTCCCCCCATCAAAAAATTTCGTCCTCGAAATTTCTAGAATATTACTACATAACTGGACTCTGGTGGTTATTCTTCGTAAGTTCCTCGGGTTCCCATGTTGCATCTTCCATCTTATGGTTTCTCCATAGAACTTTTACCAGAATAGTCGTCTGGTTCCTCAGCACTTGTTATCTTGTATCAAGAATCTTGACAGGAACATCGCAATAACACAGATCAGGTTCATGTTCTAATACCTCATAGTTGAGTACATGTGTTGGGTTAGTAATGTATTTTTCTCACCTGTGATACGTGGAATACATCGTGAACTTTGGAGAGACTTTGCGGCACTTCCAAATGGTAAGATACCGCCCCAATTTGTTCTATAATTTCGAAAGGTCCTATGTACCTAGGACTAAATTTACCCTTCTTATCGAAACATATAATACCCTTCCATGGAGAAACCTTCAAGAAATCATGATCTCCTACTTGAAATTCCAAATCCATTCTTCAGTTATCTAAATATCACTTTTTTCTACTTTGATCTTCTTTGATATAGGTTTGGATAACCTTCGCCTTTTCCATCGTTCCCTTCACAAGTTCTGGGCCTAAGAGTTTTCTTTCACCAACATCATCCAAACAGGTTGGTGTGCGACATCTCTTTCTATATAACGCTTTATATGGTGCCATCAGAATACTTGAATGGAATCTATTTTTATAATAAAATTCTACCATAGGTAAATATGAATCCCACATACCTAGAAAGTCAAGTGAGCATGATCTCAACATGTCTTCGAAGGTTTGAAAAATCCATTCTAATTGTCTATCAGCTTGAGGGTGGTAGGTAGTACCCAATAGAAGTTCAGTATCCAGGGATTTTTGATGACTTTTCCAGAATCTTGATGTAAAATAGGGATCATGATCAGAAACAATTGATAGTGGTACTGCATGAAGTCTTACAACTTCATTAATATATAGTCTTTCTAAATGTTCAAGTGGTAAATCTTCTATTATAGAAAGAAAATGTTCTGACTTGGTAAGATGATCAACAATGACTCATATTACATCGTTCCTTCTAGGAGTCTTTGGTAGTCCCATGACAAAGTCCATCATAATATTATCCCATTTCCACTCAAGAATGGGAATATGTTGCATGAATCATCCAGGCTGTTTCCTTCCATCTTTCACTTGTTGAAAAACCATACATCTTGACACAAAATCAGAAATCTCCCTCTTCATGTTGTCCCACCAAAAATTTTCCTTCAAAACTCTATACATTTCAGTTCTCCCAGGGTGTATAGAGAAATTAGAGCTATGAGCATCATCCAAAAATTCTCTTTTGAGATCACATACATCGGTAACACAAAGACTCTTCCCAAGTTTCAAAATTCCATCTTCATATACGAAGTCACTCAATCTCCCATCATTCACAGATTTAATCATATTTTGAAACTCTTCATTATCAACATGAGAACATTTTATCCTTTCTAGTAATGATGGTTTGGAAACCATTTGAAAAATAATTGATGTTTCACCTTCCATGGTAATTCCCGTATCCATATTTACTAGATCAATGAAAATAGGATCCGTTTCAACTCTCATCTTGTTCAAAACTCCATGATCTTTCCAGCTCAAAGCATCTTCCACCTTATTTTCCTTCCCCGGGTGGTAGTGTATCAGATAACCATAATTCTTGAGTAGTTCAAGCCATCTCCATTTCCTCATGTTGAGTTCTTTCTATGAGAAAATATACTTCAAACTGTTGTGATCAGTATAAATATAACATTTTCACCATTGAGATAATTTATCCATATCTTCAAAGAAAATATTACAACTGCTAACTCAAGATCATGAGTAGGATAGTTTTTGTCATGAATTTTTAGTTGTCGTGATGCATAGATAATAACCCTATTATTCTGCATAAGGACACAACCAAGTTCTTTCTTTGAAGCATCACTATAAATAACAAAACCATCATTCCCCGATGGTAGAGTAAATATAGGAGTATTGACTAATCTTCTCTTGATTTCTTCAAAACATTCGTCACACACTTTTTTCCAAAAAAAATTAACACTTTTTTGTGTGAGCTTTGTTAATGGGTAGCCAACTGGGAAAAATTCTGGATGAAATGTCGATAATAACCTACTAAACCAATAAAATTGCATACCTTAGTTATACTCATCAGTGATGGCCATTCTGGGATTTATCTTGTCTTAGAAGGATTAACATATATTCCATCCTTAGATATAATATGTCCAAGAATGAAAATCTCTTGATGCCAGAATTCACACTTGCTAAACTTGCCATATAATTCGTGTCTTCTAAGAGTCTTCCTGATAATGCGCAAGTGATTTTCATGATCTTCGTAGCTTTTGGAGTACACCAAGATATCATCAATAAATACCACTACCAAGTCATCAAGATATTCCATGAAAACTCTATTCATTAGATCCATGAAGACATAGGGTTCATTATTCAATCTAAAATGCATTACTATAAACTCATAATGCTCATACCTGGTTCGAAATGCTGTTTTTGGAATATATTACTTCTTCACACACAACTGATGATATCCCGATCGAAATTCAATCTTTGAAAATTATTGAGCTCCATGAAGTTGGTCAAATAAATCCTCAATGCGAGGTAGGCGATACTTGTTCTTTATTGTTATAGCATTGATCTCCCTGTAGTCAATGCACAACCTCTTAGATCTATCTTTCTTCTTAACAAAAAGAACAGGGGCTCCCCATGGAGAAACACTAGGGAGAATAAATTCCTTATTACTCAATTCCTCTAGTTGTTTCTTTATTTCCACTAATTCCACAGTAGCCATTCTATAAGTGGTCTTTGATATGGGCCTTGAACCAGGAATTAAATCAATGGAAAAATCAATTTCTCATTTTGGAGGATGTCCAGGTAAATCCTCTGGAAATACATCAACATACTCTTTCTCAATAGGTACATCCTATATTTGAACATTATTTTCCTCACCCATAGTTATTTCATTCTCTTCCTCCATAATAATTGAATTTAGTTCATCTATTGGGGGTGGATCTAGATAAGAAATATGCGGACACAATTCTTCTCTAAAGATAAGTTGTTCTTTATCATCGTCATCAAAAATAATAACCTCCTTCTTCTTAGAAAAAAATTTTCATGATGATCTGAAATCCTATCCATACTGAGGATTATATCAAATTAAATCATGGGTATGACGATGAGATCAGAAGATAAAGAACATTTATATACACTAATGGGGACAAATTCACAAAACATTGTTGCAATGATACATCCATTAGGAGTTTTTACTGACAAATCCCTTGTTAAATCAAATTGGAAATATTTAATTTTCTTGGCAAACTGGGAAGATATGAAAGAATGTGATGATACAGAATCAAATAAAGCATTGTCTAAACTTGAGGAAACCGTTAAATTACCTACCACTATGTCTTTCGGAGCTTCAACCTCAAGAGTAGTGATATCATAAGCTTGGCCTTGATCCGTTGGCCTTTTTTAGGGAAGTTCCCCTGATGCTTAGCACATTCATTTGCATAATTCCCCTTTTCCAGACAATTGTAGCATTCTACATCGACAGCCTCTTTCTTCCCCTTACAATCATGAGCTTGGTGTCCTTTTCACCACACTTTTAATAGACTCACATTCCCTTTTTGAATGTACAAGGGTGTTTCTTCACACATTTACTACAGGATGGATATCCAAGTTTTCCCTTCTTCCCCTTATTTCCATTTTTAGAGTGTTCAACAGATCTCTTATTCTATTTCTTTTCTTTAAAGTAAAAATAATTAGAGAATTTTTTTTCTGTCTTGATAGCACATGAGACAATATCTTCATATGATGAGAAGGATTGTGAGACTAATTCTCAACAGAAAAATGGTTTTAACCCATAAAAGAAACAATTAATATTACTTCTTGGGTTATGTATATAATCTGAAGCATGCCTCTCTATCCTTGTAATGTTAGCTTCATACTTTGCGACATTCTAATCATCTTTTTTCCTTAGAGTTGGAAAATGTCTTTCCATATCTGCTCTATTTTCATGAAGAAATAATTTTCTAAGAAATTTTCCTTAAACTCCCTCCATTCAATATTTGATAATTCTTCATCTTCCTTTGTGTTTTAAATCAACGACTGCCATTGATTGTAATCTCTAGTGAGGCGGTAAACTGCCATGACAACTTCTTCCATTTCGTTAATCCCCAAGGCATGGAATATTTTCTCTAAGGAGTTTATCCATTGTTCATCCACAAATGGATTTTTACTCCCATTTAATGTTAGTGGTTGTTGCCTCCTGAAGAGATATCTCATTGATCATCCATAATGCAGATCAGGGTGCTCCATTAGGGAAAGGTTATTATTCATAACCTGAGTGAGTTGTCCCAGTATGGTGATTAGCTTATCATCACCAGTTTCATCACCATCTACACTATAATTATCTTGAGTAGGAGGGAAATCCCTACATGGAGTGTGTGCATTGATACAGTTTCCATTCCTTCCACTAAGTGCCATTTCTAAACAATGGAATAAAATTGATTTGTTTATAAATTTCAATACATAAATCAAAACGTGTAAAATACATAACATAAATTTAAATGTTTATGGAAATAATCCATAATCATAAAAAAATTCTTTGAAAAAGTATATACTCATAAACCCTCCATAATGGTTTGTAAAGAAAATGAGAATTATCCTAAGCATATCCCCCGGGAGTGTCGTAACCAAGAGTGAAGCAAGGCCTAATGTCATGCACCAGTTCCCGTTCGAGTCTAGTTCAAAGCGGTGCTTTCGGATTTTACCTCTAGGTACATTTGGGCCAGACCCACCTCTACCTGCTCGTATCCAGATTGGGATGTATTTCATAGAAAACTCACAAAATATCTACAATACCAAAAATCTTGGAAGTTCTTCTATACTAATCCTCAAAGTCTATCTTAGGGCAATGTGATCTAATCAGGGTTTCTCTAAATCTACTTTCCAAGGATTGTACTAAACTTCCTCTGATACCAAATTTAACATCCCGGCCGCAGAAGCCTAGTGTCAGTGAATTATTATGTATCATTGGCATTATCACAAAAGGTCAATTCCCAAAAGTCCGATTAGTTTAGTAGCCTTGGAAGTACTAGATACATTCATAAGGTTTACATTACATAATAAAATGGAAAACTAAAAAAAAAAATTGTCTCCATATACAACACTGAAATCACATAAACTATCCATGAAGGTCAGTCATAATACACTTATTCACATCCTAGGAAAAATAAAACATAGAAAGGGGTGAGCTCAGATGCTCAGTAAGGATAACAAAATAATAGAAACTTTCATAAATAAGCATAAGAATTTAAGGCAATGTATAAAACTAAAACAAAATCCTTTTCAATATAAACTTCATCATAATATGGAAAATATAAATCAAAATAATTCCATTTACATACTCACATCGATATTCAACTAGTTGAATAATCACATGCAAAATCAGTGTCCACTTTCATAATGATGGAATGCATAACGCCAGACTTCATAACCACATAGTCAAGGCATTGTGCCAAGACTAAAAATAAGATTTTGTCAAGGCCTAGTTCTAGGAAACTAGCTTGTCTCATGAGACCTACGGATGCATCGATGATCTATAGCAGGCTCCACCTGTCACTTATTAAGTCCAATGAATTTCTCATATAAAAAGGTTTAAATATAACATAAACATTTGTATTAAAACTAGCATATGAAATGTCAATATTTTATCCATAAAACATGAATGGTGTAAAAATAACACATCCACAGTCAAACATATCACAAAACCTTCAATAACATATGGAAGTTTGGTATCATAATAAATCAACTTCAAATAATCTTAAAATCCATCAAAAGATGTTGACATAGATGAAATCATATCCTTTTTTAGAGAAATATCTCTTTCTATTTTGAAATAATTTAAAATTCATATAATTATAAAAGAAAACATTTATTTTGTAAATATTATTATAAGCTTTTAAGGGAATATTTGATGATATTATAATGCTGGAAAATAGCCGCACCTGCCGTATAAGTTAAAAAAAACATTCTTACCTTAATTTTGTCGAAAAGGTTATAAAGTACCATTCTTAGAAAATGACAGAAAGATTTCTTTCAAAAAAATTTATAAAAAGTCAAACAAGGGTATAAATTACATTAACCCATAGTCTAGTAAATAGTGAAAATGTTTTGGAATACATTATTAAGAAACATGGATGTGGATGATAAAGAGGTCCCAGAAGATACTTACGTAAAAACAACCTTGGATAATAAAGAGATTGTCAAATTAACCCTTAACTTGTACTTTTATATAGTCAAGGATAGGTTAACCTCTTGTATAATGGTGAAATAATTTTTATTTAATCATACAAGATTAAAATACATTAATATTATATAACATTTGATCTTTTAACATTGCTTTGTTAATAATATCTTATTATTATCATCGTTTCGGGTGTTAACTGATTTGTCTTCCTTTATATGCTTTGTTACGTAAGTAATGTTTGTTATGGATAGGATGTATCTTATTCATATTCAAAATGATATTAAGTCTTTAAACAATATTTTTAATCATCTAATGAAAATTAGTCTTGAATGGATACGATGGGGAATGAATCTCATCGTGTTCGTCGAGACGGTAATCTATACGTACGCACGAGCGACAATATCATTCTTTTGATATTAAAATAATATATAACTGAATGTTATATCTTATATACAGAATCATTATCATTTTATATTTATTATTTACATCAATTACACATCATTATTATACCCATCCAACTAATAATGTATCGAATAACAATTACACCACGACGTAGAGACAGTAAGCTGTACGTACGCATGTATGGTGACATGTCCTTAAAAGGATTGATATAATAATGAATATGGTTAAAAAATATTTATAATAACATAAAATTATATAGAAAATAGTTGATTTATTATTTTATAATGGATACAACAAAGAAAGAGGAAGTGGAAGAAGAAAGCAACTTGAAAGAGGGGTGATGGGTACCTTTGGAAAAGCTAGAAATATTATTTTATAATAAAATCATTTCCGGTTTCTAATGGCTTGAAAATGAATTATTTAAATGATAATGTGGTTTTGGGTCGAAAACCACTCAAACAATATGTTTTAGACAGGTTTGCATCACTATATTAACTTTATCTTTTAGATTTGACTCTTGGTTAAATTTTTAACATTTACCATGTCTCTTTGTATTTTTATATTATATGGTTAATAAACATACTATAAACTTCTAAAAGAACCTCAAGTGGTTAATTAATGTCATATATAATATTATTTAAGACCTATGGCTGAACCTTAGATTTTTAGGAATATAATATCAATTAATAATATAATATCTGTTTTAAAAACTCTTTTATGTCAATTTGGACACTATTTGGTATTTTGTTTTTGATAAATTTATAATAGCATTATTACTTCGAAAAAAATTCATCTGACTAACCCTAACATGTCATATTAACCTAGAAAATTATTGGAATTCATAAAAAGTCTCAAATTACATTTATTTGGATATTTATAATATCAATTATTTTAATATTTCATTAATTTGGTAATTACTGCATCTTCATTGGGTTATATATAAATTAAATTATATAATGTCTAAAAAATATAAATAAAATACCATTATGTATTAAATAGTTTTATATTTCTAATGAAAATTTATATTTTAATTTATCTTATGTGTAACCCTATATTAAAAATTGTTTAGTTATTAAACATTGAATTTAACACTTTTAACTCTTCTTTGAATTAAATAATAATAAATGTCCTAATCTAATCCAAGTGGATTTAAAGGGTCTTCTTTTATTCCTAAGGTTGTTTTTTGTCGAATTACACTTATCCAATAGAATTAGGACATGTGTTAGGGTAATAGTAATATCATTTTTACCCTTTATTACACTATTTATTTTTATCCGTGGAAAATAAATGTAAGAAGTTACTATTCACTAAAAATTGTTTTCATCTTATTGAACCACATTTTACTTTCTGATATCAACTGTATCTCTCAGATTTTTGAAATTCAACTCATAGAATCGGTAAAAATAAATTTTATATAAATTTCAAAATTCTCCTAGAAGGTGGGTAAAAGACGGTAAAAAGTTCAATAAAATTTTTATATATCTACAATTATTATAAACTGAATCTAATGAATTAAATTGAACTTATATAGGTATTATATATCTATTTTGAGATAAAATAAATTTAAATAAAATAAATAAGTATTTAAATAAAAAAGTGGTTTTAAACTATAACTCATTGTTTTTCACTATTCATCAAAAATTGAAAGTTTTCAGAAAAATACCAAATATTCACCCTAAGCTAATTCCGATATTCCGAATCCAAAAACGAAGTCCATTTTGAAAGATAAAATTTATAAAATCTCAAAAAGTGGGTATTACTATTCCTAATTGCTGGTTTGATTGGTTGTGGTGTGTTAGAACTCGAAGTTGCGTACAACACACACTATTGTATTATTCAAAGAGAAGCATACCATGGAAGCTTGGGGTGTTACACCCAGAGTCAGTGCCTTATTTTATTATATTGACATATGAAAAAGGAAGTGATATCTCGATGGAATGAATAGTTTAGTATCATTGGAAAACTGGATACATGCATAATAGTTTCATTTCAAGAATAAATGAAGTATAAAATAGTCCATCCAACGTTACTTTTTTATTTACAAAACACTTTTAAGGGGATAGTGATCACCCTCACAACATTAAACACAAAAAGAAACTACAGATTTCTTGAAGAATATTTTTATCTGATTAGAATCAATTTCCCTAAACAAGATCTAGGGAATAGAGTTTACCTGGGAGTCAGGGTAGCCCTTCAAGATGCCTTCGTACTAATGTGCCATGTTGTCCCAAGATTTCTTGAATTCCTCCTTGTAAATCTTCCCCGTATTGAAGTCTATGGGCAGAATACGAGCCTTCTTATCAATCCACTCACCTTGTTCCTTTATAGTGATCTCACGAAACATTCTTCTAGTCTTCTTCAATTCTTTCAAATCCATGTCTTATTCTCCCATTTCTTTATTTGAGTCCAAAATAAGATCCATGTGTTCCAACATTGATGATATCTGTCGCTGAGGGTTCCGATGAAGCTTGTCTCACGTTGTTGTCCATGATCCCTCATCTTTATCGAGGGAGTGGTAGGGAGACCAACCTCACCACCTATAGACATCAGGTCACTGTATTTGTTGACCACTGCATTTGAATTACTCACAGTAATAGCATCCTTTGAGATCTTCTTTCCCTTACTTTCAGACCTCATGATAAGAGGACAAGGTGGGTTAGAATACTTCTTCCTAGGTCGCTATATTGAAAACACCAATAAACTACTAGATTATCCTCACAATTCATTCATAACATACATCTTCATATATTAGGGACAAATAAAACATTAGAAAGGTTTGATATAATATATTAATTAAGGGTATATAATACATAATAAGAAAACATATGAATCGTGGTGAATAACTAAAAGTAAACATCCCATTAAAACATAATCTAGAGAAAAAAATGGTCAGAATTAAAAAATGAAAATTCTATAATAAAACAATACCATCGATATTACACTAGGCGATTAATCACATGGAAAAACCATTATTATATTTATAACAAGGTAATTCATAATTTCCGATATCATAATAATACCGTCAATCACTCATCCATGACACCATATATAATGGGTAAAACCCCGGGATAGTTTGTCTCATGAGAACTATTGATGCATCAAGGGGATATAGAGAGCCTCAACCATCATTTAATATGTATGATAAATTTATCATATGAAATTGGATGAACATAATCAACAATAATATTGAAACTAATATATGAATTGTAAATATCTTTCCCCAATGAGTAAATATAAAAACTAATCATTAAGAAAAATATGGTGACTAGTATCAAGATATAATATCTTCAATAAACTAATCATAAACCCTTCAATTAAATATGGTAGATTATATCATAAAAAATTAATTTTATTTAGAAATATTAGTTAATAAGAATTTTTAAATATATGTAAATACTCTTATAAAATCATTGATTAATACTTGAGAGAAATAGTCTTTTACATTGCAATGAAGAGTTATTTTGAAAAAATATTTGTATAAAACCATAAGGGAAAATATATTTTTTATTAATAAAGAAATTTTAGAATAATTATGGTTCAATATAACATATTAAAGAGTGAACTTGAAAAATGGAATGGATTTGAGAAGTTCCCTTGAATCGGGCTTGTTTATCGACAAGAATTTCAGAAAGATCCTTTTAAAACGTCTAACTCCCCATAAAAGAAATAATGATTGTGATTGGTACATATATTTAGAAAATTTACATATAAGGTTTTAGGAGTACATGTGAATAATTAATAGTTTAATTGGTTTAATTGGAGAAAAATGAGTAATGAGAATGAGATTGGAGGTTCAGGTAGAAAACGCTTACCTTAGGTCTGAATGTGTTCTGCACTTGATTATAAAATCCCAGATAATCAAATTGAATCCATGAATTATTTAATAAAGAATGTTCTATACCTTTAATTTAATTATTATAATTTTATTAAGTTTATTTATGGAATTTTTGATGATTTATACGAATATAATATATTGACTGGGAGTGTTTGTTTCCTTGGGTTTCATGACTGATATACTTGTATATGATTAATGAAGTTCATGTATAGTGGGTATTATTCTCTGGAATTGGAATTAAACGTTACTAATGAAAACACAGATGTTTAATTGGTATTATTTATCAATGTTTTCATATATGATCATGAATAATTAGATAACATGTTACTGATAATCGTTTACCTATAATTTTATCCATTTTCAACCACAATGAACTAGTTTTGTTATATTATTTAATATAATATATATAAAATGGTTCTAAAACCAATAATATGATATAATACGTATTTTATAATCTGTTTCAACCATAAATATTATGTCATTATAATACTTGAATGAGAAATTAATGAACTAAAGTTCATCATCCATGAAGGTTGTAAATCAGCACCTCCTGAAAAATTATTTTGTTTTTAAAATAGAGAGACAGAGAGTAAAGAGATTTATAATGGTTATTCCATTAACAAGATGTCATTACAGTATATAGATGATAATGGAGTTATCCTAATTTTTCGTTTAGATGAGTTCAGGAAAGGATATGAAATGAAAATAAATTGAAATGAAATTAAAAGAAAAAGGAAGTGGATTTACCTCTTGAATATTTCTCAATGAGAACATCCTTAAGGGGAAATGTTTTTTTACTATTGGAAAGAAGCGGAGGTCTTGGACATGGGGAGAGACTATGGAAGAGGATTTTGGATAAAATTTTAAAAACATAAAGGATTAGAGGTGTGAGGAAAAGGGGTGGTGAGGGGTGGTATGTATAAATGAGGGGAGGGGTGATTTCTCATCATTTTATTCATTAAATTATTATTTTTATCAAGACATAAAATTGTTTTGATTATTTTGACTAAATATATAAATATAATCATGTGAGTTAAAAAAATGTTTTTTACATCATCTAGGACCCAAATAATATCATATTTATCCTATAATGTATTTATATTGTAAATTACCGCATTTTACTATTCACTAAAAATTCATGTCTTTCAGAAAAATCTCAAAAAAACACTCAAACCCTTTTTCAATGTGTACAATTGAAACAATAACTCCACTTAATGAAAATAATATTATAAATATTATGAATTTAATTTTTAATTAAAATCATTATTTACTCGAAGAATACAGTTTCATATTTATAACTGATTTTATAACATATTTAGAAATTAACAATGTTTCAAAACGTTATCCTAAAATCATAAGACTAAAAACTATTGATAAATGAATAATTTTGTTGAAAAATATTTTTTTTGATAAGTAATTGTATTAATTATAATATGGAAATTAAATATTTTTGACTTCCAAAAATACAAACAAATAAATATTAATTTTTAAAATACTCATTTACTTACTCTATGATATAAATAAATCATAATTTCATTCATAGAATGGCCAAATTTTATTTATACATTAATTATTGTTGTTAATATTCTACTGGCTAGTTTATCATTCACAATGGTCACATTACAATTCCTTGGGTCATGTTACCATTTCATGTGTATAGGTTTGTTAATATATATAAATATCTCTTATTTCCTTCATTCTTCATTTATGATAAACGTATTGTTTATTTCTAAGTGATTTTATAGGATCTATACTATATGAAATAGAAATAAGATGGTAAATTTAATTGATATAGTTCTAGGTCATTACATTCTCACCTCCTACAAAAATTTCATCTCAAAATTTACAGATTGTCACCCCATAAAAATATTTGGATAGTTCTTCATCATAAGATCTTCAGGATTCAACATCACCTCTTCAATTATATGATTTTCCCAAAGTACCTTTACCCACGGAGTTATCTAATTCCTTAGTACTTGTTCGTTAGTTTCTAGAATATGGATAGGCTCTTCACAATAAGATAATTCACATTTTAATTGTATTGCATCAAAAGTGAGTAGATGTGTTGGGTCTGGTATATGCCTCTATAACGAAGATATGTAGAACACATAGTGTATATTAGAATGGATATGAGGAATTTCAAAATGATAATCCCTAACTCTGATTCATTAAAGATTTTCAAAATTACCAATGTACCTAGCGCACAGTTTCTCTTTCTCTCTAAATCTTATAACACCCTTCCATGGAGATAATTTCTAGGAAAAGTGATCTCACACAAAAAATTACAAATCCTTCCTTCGACTGTAGGCATAGATCGTTTTTCAACTTTGAGATTATTTTGATATGGGGTTAAATATTCATTAGCATCATTGTTTCTTCCTATACAAGCTATTGTCTAACAAGGTTCCTTTCACCATCCTCATCCCAACTATATGGTGTACACCATATCTTTCCATATGATGCTTCATATGGCCCCATTTGAATACATTAATGGAAAATATTATTGTAGGAAAACTCTAATAGAGGAAAATAATGACCACACACACCATCAATGTCAAGGGATCATGATCTCAGCATTTCTTATAATTATTGGATCATCTTTTCTGATTGCCTTTCATTTTGAGGGTTATAAGAAGTACTCAAATGAAGCTTAGTATCCAATGATTTATAAAGACATTTCCAGAATATTTATGTAAATCATGGATCATGATCACACACAATTGATATAGGTTCTCCATGATGTTTTTTAAATTCATTAATATAGAGTCGTGCAAGGTAGTCTAGTGTAAAATCATCCCTTATTAAAAGGAAAGGTAAAACTTTTTGTAATTTGATCAATAATAACCTCTATTACATCATTCTTTTTTGGTGTTTTTTGTAATCTAGTTACAAAATCTATAGTGATGCCACACCATTTCCATGTAAGAACATGCAGGGGATTCATAACAAATCTAGGATATTTTCTTTTAGCCTTCAAATGTTTAAAGGCTAAACATCTTGACACATAATCATCAATTTCCCACTTTATATTATCCCAGAAAAAAATGTTCCTTCACATATCTATACATCTTAGTGCAACCATTGTATAGAGAAATTTGATATATGTACATCATCTAATAACTGAATTTTTATCTAGGTTATAAAGGTAACAAATAGACTCTTCCCAAATTTTTGAATTCCATCCTCACACATAAAGTGTTGAAAATTCCCATCATTCACAGATGTAATTTTCTTTAGAAGATTATGGTCATCACACTCAGAAATTTTTATTATTTTCAATGTAGATTGTTGGGGAACCATTTGAAAAAGTAATGAGTTTTCAACTTCCTTGATAATTACCATATCCATCTTTTCTATATCCATGTACACAATATCATTATAAATCCTCATTTTGTTAAGTACTCCATGATCCGTCATACTCAAAGCATTTGTTACCTTATTTTCCTTCCCTAGGTGGTAGTGTGTTGAACAATCATAATCTTTGAGTATCTCAAGCCATCTTCTTTGCCTCGTGTTGAGTTCTATTTAGTAGAATATATATTTCAATATCTTGGGATAAATATATATCTAACATCATTCACCATATAATTAGTGTCCTCATATCTTTGGAGTATAAAATTACAACTTCTAACTCAAGATCATGAGTTAAATAGTTTTTTAAAAAAGTTTTTAACTTCCTTGATGCATATTCAAAAACTATTTCTTTCTACATATGGAAACGACCAAGTCCAATCATTGATGCATCACTATAAATCAGAAACCCACAATTTCCCAATGGTAGAGTCACGATCGTAGCATTCACCAATATCCTCCTTAATTTATGAAACCCTTTTTCAAATTCATTTTTCCATATGATCTTAACCCCTTTACGAGTATGAGTTGTTAATAGGTTAGCTTATCATGTGAATTTATCGATGAAACACTGATAATAACCTTCCAAAGCAATAAAACTACATTCCTAAGTTATGTTTATTTGTATAGGACATTCTTGAACTACCTTTTTCATTGCAGGATCAACTAAGATTCCATCTTTAGAGAAAATAAATCCAATAAATTATACCTTTTGAAGCTACAATTCAAACATTCTCAACAAAACATATAACATGTGTCTTCTAAGAGTATTAAGAATAATGAACAAGTGATTCTC
Source organism: Viscum album (assembly GCA_963277665.1). NCBI lineage: Eukaryota > Viridiplantae > Streptophyta > Magnoliopsida > Santalales > Viscaceae > Viscum > Viscum album. The sequence continues at coordinate 914,749,120 of OY728162.1, read as the reverse complement.
ATGATCTTCGTATCTTTTGGATTATAACAAGATATAATCAATAAATACCACAAAAAAATTCCTCAAGATATTCCTTGAAAACTATATTAATTATATCCCAAAAAATGGTTCATTAGACAGTCCAAAAGGAATTACTGTAAACTCATAATTCCCACACCTGGTACGATATTCTGTCTTTGGAATATCATCCTTCCTCACACACAACAGATGATATCCACATCGAAGTTCATTCTATGAAAAATATTTTGCTCCACAAAGTTGATCAAATAAATATTCAACACACAGAAGGGGATACTTTTTCATTGTCTTAATATAATTAATTTCCTTATATTCAATATAGATCCTCATGGACATAATATTCTTCTTGAAAAATAGAATAGGAGATTACCATAGAGAAACACTAAGGTTAATAAATCCTTTAAAACTCATTTCCTATAGTTCTTTCATTAGATATACTAATTACACTATGGTCATTGTTTAGGGAGTCTTGAATATAGGCCTTGCACCAGGAATTAAATCAATAGAAAACTCATTTTATTTATCGGGTGGATGTCCAGGTAAATCCTCTAGAAATAAGTCAATTTATTCATATACAATAGGTACATCCTTGATTTGAATATTTCTTCCCTATCCCATAGAAATTGATTTCTATTCATCCCCATGAATTGAATTCAGAAGAGGTATTTCGTGTGGATCTTGGTAAGAATCATATGGTGAGGTTTCTTCTCTAAATATAGGGGACTCTACATTATCCTCAAAATATTATAACTTCATTCTTCACAAAATATATTCTCACATCATAATTAGAAATCCAATCCAATCAAATAATTATATCAAATTTTATCACATATATGATGAAATTTCAACAACTAAATATTGTGTATATTGTCATAAAGGGTAATGATTGACAAATATTTTTTGTAATGATAATTATTTTAAGAGTTTTGTATGATAACTCCTCTATTAAATCTGATTGGAAAAGTTAATTTTCATAAACAACCGGGACGATATAAATTAATGTGATGACTCAGAAACAAATAAATGATTGTATAATTTTTAGGAAACAATTAAATTACCTTCCACGACATCATTATAAATTTAAACCTCAGTAGTTTGGGTTATATAATATTTTCCTTTCTCCCTTGGAATTGTTTGTGGAATATTTCCTTCATACTTAAGAAAATATTTTTTATAATTTACCATATCATTTCAATTTTATCATTTTACATTGGTGGATTATTCAATTCCCTTGGAATCCCGAGCTTCGTGGTATTTTTCTCCACAGTTTTAACAAACACCCTTACCCTTCAGAAAAGTTCCAAGGTGTTTCTTCCAACAATTATCACAGTATTGAAAATAAAATCTTCCATTCTTCCCCTTTCATTATTTCCTTTTAGAGATTGTCCAACATCCAAATTCTTCTCTTTCATTACATTGATGTCATATGACTTGGTGAACCCTTTTTCTGTCTAGATATCATAAGAGACTATATCTTTATACGATATAAAATTTGGGAGAGTAGTTCCATTCATAGGAATTATTTTAAACCATAAAATAATCAATAAATCTTTCTCCTTATATTATGTATGTATTTTACGACAAGCCTTAATGACTTTGAAAAGTTGGCTTCATAATTTAAAACATTCTTATACTCCTTTTTCCTCATATTCAATAATTTCCTTTCCATATCTGCTCATTATTCGTGAGGTAAATATTTTTCAATCAAAATTTCTTTAAAATCCATTCCATTTGATACTTTTAATTTATTCCTCATCCATTGTGATTTCTATTTGTGGCCAAAATTAATTTTTATCTCCTGGTAGATGATAAATATCCATGATAACCTTCCCCCTTTCATTACTTCCCGAAGTGGGAAATATCTACTCTATGGAACTTATCCATTTCTCCACTATGAATGGGTTTGTATTCACATTGAGTGATGGAGGCTGTTGTCATGTAAAGTGGTTTAACATTTCTCCCCCACACTTTGCATGAGGATAATCTATGTGGGTATGGTTATTTTTCATAATCGGAGTCAGTTGTCCTAGTATAGTTATAGGTTTCTCAACACCAGTCACAAATCCAAAACCAAAATAAGTATATTTCATAGGAGTGAAATCCCAACATGGGATATGCCCGTTCACGAGGTTTTCATTTTTAACACTATTCACTATTTCTAAATAATTTAATACACTATATTGGGTTATTAATCATAATTTAAAATCTCAATATTAGGAAAATACATAACAATAATTGAAATTATATGCATTGTTATTGATATAATCATAAACATGATTTCTTTGGAGATATCTTTACATTTAAATCCATTTTAATGGTTTGTAATGAATATGTATATTATCCTATTTATATACCTTAGGAATTTCAAACCAGGTTTGTAGTAAGTCTTGTTTTCATGTACCATGTTACCCCAAGTCATGCTTAGAACACCTTTTCCGAGTTGTTACTCCTTGGTACATCTATGATATAACCACATCTATTTGTAGTATCCATAAAAAGTTGTATTGTTAGGAAATCCCACATAATATCTTCTCTACAAAAGTTATATTATTTTATTCTATTCATATCATCAAAGTACATCATAATTTTATGTTCCATAATCTATGGTTTTTAAATATAGTATTCAACGTTTCTACTACACTTCAGTAGATACCATCTATAAGAACCCAAAACCTAGTTTCCCAGAGCCAATGCCTTATTTTATTACATTTTCATATAAACATAGAAGTCTTTTCCTGATGGAACCAATAGTTTAGTAGCATTGGAAAACTAGATACATACATAATATTTTCATTACAACTTCATGTGAAGTACTACATAGTAATTATATTGGAAACACCAATAAATATCTAGATTATCCTCTTAAATAATTTATAATAAACATCTATGAATCATGGGTAAAATAAAATATAGTAATGGGGTCATATCAGATACTTATTAAGGGTATTAAATACAATATAAGAAAAAATATTAAGCATAGTGAATGACTATAAGTACACATTCCATTGAAATATAATCATTAGCATAAAATGGAAGGAATTCAAACCAAAAATTACCTAATAATGCATTACCATTGATATTATAATTGTTGAATAATCACATGGAAAAAAAGTAATATCTTTATAATGACTAAATGAATAATTCTGAACATCATAATTATACCATCAAGGCCTCGGCCAGGACACCGTACTAGATGGGTAAAAACCCCAGCTAGTTTGTATCGTGAGACCTATTGATGCATCGAGGTGATATAGCATGCCCCACCGATCACATACTAATTCCAATGCATTTATCATATGAAATGGGAGAAACATAATCAAAAATCATATTGAAACTAATATATGAAATGTAAATACCTTTCTCCAATAGAAAATATAAACACCAACTCTCTGGAGTAATACAGTGTATAGTATCAAGATGGAACATCCATACTCAAACTAATCATAATCTATTAAATAAAATATGGGAGTTGATATCATAAAATAATAATCCAATTTAAACATATGAATCAACAAGACGGTTGATATAGATAGAAATTCTCTTAATATATCACTGAGTAATACTTGAAAGAAATACTCCTTTACTTTTAGAAGAAGAGTTATTTAAAAAAAATTTATAAAATCCAAAGTGAAATAATATAGTTTTTTCATAATAAAATGATTTAATTTAGTATAATATTGGTGTTTTAAAACATATTTTATTGTGTAATTGAAAATATGTGAGGATTTGAGAAGTTCCCTTGAATCTGGATTGTTTATCAGGAAGAATTTGAGATAGATAATGTTAAAACATGGAAATCCCCATAAATTAAATAAGGATTCTGATTGGTACATATATATATATATATCATTAATACATAATTTATGAGTAGTACATAACAATAATTACAAATTTATTTGGGTTAAAGAGGTAAAAAATGGTAACAAGAATGATATTAGAGGTTCGTGTAGAAAACCCTTACCTTATGCCCAAATGTTTTCTTCACTTGACATTAACATCCTTGAAAATAAAATTAAATATATTAATTAATTTATTTCAAACATCCTATGCATTTATTTATTTCATTATATTTTTATAGTGTTCAATTATGGAATTTTTTATGATATTTAAGATACAATTTTATTCCTCATGAGCATTCGTTTCCTTGGTTTTCACGATTGGTATACTTGCATATGAGTAATGATGTTATTGTTAAATGGGTAATATTATCCAGGATAAGAATTAATTTTTTTAATGGAAAAATATAAGATTAATTGAAATTATTTAACAATTTTCCATATATGGGATGAATCATTAGATAACATGTTAATGATAATTGTTTAGCTTTATTTTTGCGGGGTTTCGATCAAATGTACTAGTTTTTTTCTATTACTTAATATTATATATATAAAATCGTTCCAAAAAAATAAATAAGATATAATACATATTAAAAAAAAATAAACCAAAAAAATAGTTTTATAAAAATCCTTGAAGGATAAATTACATAATGAATGTTCGTCATCCATGAAGGTTATAAATTAACACCTCTCAGATGATGATTTCATGTTTAAAATAAAGAGAGGGAATTCCAGGATATTGATAGTGGGTATTACATTTAAATGATATCATTTGAGTATATATATTATACTAGATTTATCATGAACATTTGTATATAGGAGGTGGATAAAGGAAAAGGAAATAAAATATATTGAAATAAAATTAAAAGAAAAAAATAGGATTTACCTCTTGAGTTATCCTCCTTGAGAACCTACATAAGGGAAGCAGTTTTGGTCTTTTTGAATAACAAGATATCTTAGATGTGGTGAGAGACTATATAATATGTTTTGGGGATAATTTTTATATGATTTAAGCCTTATCGAAGTGAGTAGAAGGGGTGGTGAGTGGTTATATTTATAGTGGATGGGAAGGGGTGATTTCTCAGTATTTTATAATTTTTCTCAAGACAATAAGTAAAGTTGATTATTACGAGTAAATAAATCAATAAGTACATTCAAGTTTTAAATGAGGTTTATTACATCATCCATTACTCAAGGAATATTTAATTTAGTTTATAATGTATTTAACCTATAAATTACAGAATTTTACTACACTAAAAATTCATGTATTTCATAAAAATCCAAAAAATCCACCATAACTATTTTTAGATGTGTAGAATTAAAAAATGAACTCAATTTTATAAAAATGATTTCCTAAATGTGATACATTTAGTTTTAATTAAATATAATTTTTACATGAAAAATATAATTTTAAATTTATAACTAATCTTTTTACATTTTCAAAAATCAACTAAGGTATCTTAAACATATCCTAAAATCATAAGAAAAAAATATTGTTTTATGAATAATTTTTTGAAAATTAATTTTATGTTATATAATTTTATTCATTACAACATTGTAATTAAATATTTGTGACTTACAAAAATACCAATTTTAAATATTAATTTATAAAATATTCATCCACATATACTATGATATAATTATATCATAATTTAATTTAAGATATTTAAAAATTTAACTTATATATTCATTGGTGATGCTACTATTCTATTAGTTGGTTTACTATTCGTAAGGCTTGAATTACTATTCCTAAATTTTTGTTACTATTTCATCAATATAGTTTCCTTAACTTATATAAATAACTCTTATTTCATCAATTCTTCTTTTATGATGTTTATGTTGTCTTCTATAAGTGATTTTATATTATATATACTATATGAGATAAAAATAAGAAGGGATGTTTCGTTGATTGAGATATGGGTCGTTATAGTGTATGTAACAACTGTATATTACACTATTAACCTTCAAATAAATCATTTCTGTAAAATCCAAAAAAATAATCATGTGTTAATTTTACAATGAGGAGTCCACAAATAATGTACTTTTTATCCATTTTCCGTATAAATATTTTTTAGAACAATATTTATAGGTAAAAAGACTATTTATAACATATACCATTATTCTTATTAATTCATATAATATACTTATTAGAGATAATGAATTTTTCATATCAATATATATTATTTTCAAACATTTATATAATTATTTTGATAAAAAATCATGTCACATGAAATGAAATTTTATACTAATAATAATATTACTCATCATTTTGTCTATAAGACTGAATTTGATTCATATTAAAAGTTACCAATATATTAATTCGATAAATATTTTTGAAATTAATTACTCCAATTCGTTCCAATTAGTTCACTAATTATTATTTTACCTTTTTATGGAAATATTTATATTTTATCTAAATATAGATCCAATCTATTTATGGTCAGTATTGTGTGTGGAGAATTTTATTGAACACATTTCCATAATTAAAGGCAATAAAATATTAATATTTAATTTTATTACATCGAGTTCCATTATACATCCCATTTACCAAGGACATGTATAATCATCATCACTAAGAATAGTAGAATGGATACACATAATGACCACAATATAATACATCATATAATTTAGCTGAAAAAAATGTCATCCTGTGTTATAATGAAAAAATAGCATTAGTTTTTACTATCATTTACAATATTCAAGCCATATATTTAGTAATACAAATTACACACAATCATGTGAATGTCCTATAAATCATACATACTAAATTGATGTAAGAAAGTCGGACTCTTTCTAATGGGATAAGTGCTAAATACATTAATAAAATGTTAATTTAACAAATAAAAACCCCATCATTATATAAATTATGTAAAAATTACAAAACCATAACAATAGAATCAATAATATTAATTCAATATCAATAGTAACCAATATATTATATGAAAAATTGTGTCATCACTGCAGTATCCTGATATCCATCCCTGGATATGTTACATTAATATATCACATATATATCATATTCCTTACTAATAAATGTAAATGAATCACTGGAAACATATATAATATTTGAAAACAAAATCATTCAAGACCACATTTTAACATCCCCAATGTAGTGGCCATATGAATGGTACCCAAGGTTTATATTTTTATAGGGATTCATGTACACCTCCCCATATCTCATAGGTTGTTTAATGACTACACGGGTCTAGGGTAAGGACATGGAGAGACTACCCCTCCGAATCATTGTATGATTTAATGGATATAATAACCAATTATCATACCTCAACAATAAACCTCAAAGTATTTAAGATAAAAATCAACCTAATAATTAATAATATGCAATGATAATGACGTAAAATTATTCAGCAGTAATGAATATTTTGGATGACCTCATATACAAATAAAGATGTAATAAAAGATTAAAATAATATATAGTATGATCAACTACAACATAAAGAAAATCCTAATTCCCAATATCCAATCAAAATCAGGTGCCATGGCATGATCTTTAACATCATATCAAGGATTTCTTTAATATTTTTGCATGACTAGTGAGCGGTCCTCATGGGTACCCATGTGCCATGGTCGTGTGAGAAGGGTTGTAGTGAATAATTCATTTTGTAAACACTAATTTCACAACTACATTTACTAGTAAATGAAGATTATATTTATGTGAAAAGAACTAAACAAATAAAGAACGTCTGAAATAATAATAAATAACTGACCCAACATCAAATCTATAGTTCCAATATCCCTGGTTGATTAAAACTAATTATGAAAATGTCATGTGTCTCTAATCATGTTAAGAAATATTTCATCAAATATGGTTGGACACTATAACATTTGGGTTACTCTAAGAGTCCATCACAAAAAGATATCAATTTACAAGTACAATATCACTATGGATTCAGTGGCCATATTATAGGTGTCCTAGCCATCATTCAATAATCCATATCATCATTCATGAAGTTGAATCACCATGAATCCTTGGAAATAAATGATAAATAACATCTCACATTCTATTTATCCAACTAGCTATATCATTTGCATCCTGAGAATCTAACTAAGATACACTTAGATTTATTCATTCATCTCGATAAATCAAATACAATTCTTAATAAATCTATATGAACTAGGATTATAAAATCTCTTTGAATAAATCACTCGATCCATTAAACTATTGGAACACTTGGGACATATTAACTCAAATTGATCGTATATATACTAGAGATTTAATCCAAGTGTCCTCAGAATTATGATGAGTCTCAATAGACTAATCCATGAAATCAAATCTGGTCATCTATGATAACATCATCTTGTCAGTTGTATCAATCCAGTATCCATTGGGAAAAAAATCTATTTCCTGGTATGTACATATTAGAATCCAAAATAACACCAATCTACTGCATTGTTAATATCATTCGGGTATATGGAACCCTATTTGGGAATATATATCTATGCCAAACATAAATAAATGAATCCATATATACATGATAGGAGTCGTCGGAATCTCTAAAAGCAGTAAAAACTTCAACAGCTCCTTGGGATCACAACATCAATGTCAGTTCTATGGTAACACCCAATACAATATCTTCTAGTTACCATGTCCACCTTATCACCAAGGTTACAAGTTTCAAAGTTTCCAATATGGTTCCCCTATGAATCTTTCTTGTCTACATATCCTCCAAAACAAATCAATGATGTGCCACTCTAATTAGATGTATCAAAGATCTTCTTAATACTCAAGTCATTCTATGTCTTTTTTGAAAAATTGAACTACCCATCTAAAGTGTTATTATGTACCAGCCTAGGTCATCAACTGATTTTTTGTAAGGAACACTGGCTCCAAAACACTTTCATATCCTAATGACACTATGACATCTCAAGGATAACACATGACCAATCTTTTGGTCATTTGTTACATGTCATCCCTAGACTCTTCCTAGATGTCTCTAATAGATCTTACTATTAGTTCCAATACATTATGTAAATTAAACATAATAAATAACATTTATGGGGTTTATCCCATAACATATATAATCAGGATCTTGTATTTAAGCATTGTTAGCATAGGCAAGCCAGGATGTTCCCAAGTTTCCACATAACATTGGCACATTCTGCAATTTCATGCATGGAATTTCATTTACATTAACACAATATAAATTTATTAAATGGTTAAATATCCCAAAATATATAGAATTCAAATCAATAGAAGTAATAAATGTGTATAATTCAAAATTGAATATACTTTAGACTATGTACCTAGACAAAAATTCTAGTAAAGGAACCCAAGATCATACTGATCTTTGATGACTTCATGAGAACTAGTATTATCCATAAATATCATTAAGTTATTTATTTAATTATTTTATTCCAATTACCAACAAAATGTCATAAGTTATGCTAAACACACATAAAACCAAATTAACTAGGGTTTTTTCTATTAATAACACACCCACAATATAGCAACCATATCCTTTCATGCATTAATATAATTTTATAATACATGATTTTTATTTCTATTATTCCAAAAAAGCATGAGGGTAGTGATTTTTTAGTGTATTTGGATACATGGATACATAAATAACTGGTTCATAAGTGAACTAAATCATCTCAAACTAATATCATCTAAAGTAAAACCCATCTATATGATATTATACATAATACATTTCTGATCAACATGGTAAAATGAAACATAAGAAATAGTGACCTTATATTCTTCGTAAAATTAAAAAAAATAAATCATAATAACAAGAGAATAATATATTGGGAATATGATAATATGATTTCAATGTCATGCACTATATATCATAGATCATAAATATGAGTCATGGAAAAATTATGATAGTTTATAAGACATAAATTTTAATGAAATCAAAGAACGCAGTCAATGAGAGCATAACATTCTCACAAGTCATATATTTTTTTCATATATATATGAAGAGAAACAACATTTCCATCTTAGTAAAAGATCATTTCAAAAGATATTTTACTATACAGTATTTTATCCCCAAAAACTTATAGTAGTAAAGATTGAATCACATTACTTTCATTGTGGAAATACCCCATAACTGAACTATATTTACTCCCTATTATAGTCAAATTTACCACTTGAGATATCATTACATGAATATTAAATTGGAGGGATATATAAATACAACTGATTATATGATTATATTAAAGAATATGGGTTCAATAAGATAAAAAAATATTCATCATATCCGAACATAACAAGTGTAAAAAATCTGGTTTCATAAATGTTTGATCATAGTATAACCCATGGAATAGAAATATAAATCATAATAAGTTCATCAATTCGTCATTGAATAAAACATAGAAATGGAATGGGTTTTATAAACATCTTTTACCCATATTCAAAAACCATCCTAAGAAATATTAATGATAGTTTCTTTTAGAATGTATCCCTTGTTTAAATTAGGTTTTAGGGAAGGGTTTCATCTTAGTTGGAAAATGATTTTAAAATATCACTTGGTTCATTTCATGGGGAAAATATCCATTAAACTTTGAAGAAACTTGTTAAAATTTTAATAATATAACATAGATTAATGAAAAAATATTAATTGAAAATATCCTTGTAAACATTTAATGTAAGCTAAAAAACAATTTTCATCCATGTTTGAATAAAATACCACTCATTCCATTCAAGTTAAAACAATGATTCCATTCTCATTTTTTGGTAAAATGAAAAAAGTAATTCATTTTGGACAAAGTAACAAAAATTAATTTCAATGCAATTTTTAATATTCATAAATGGGTAAAAATTAAATTAAAGAACCAATGTATGATATTAGAAACATTTTTTGAAAACATTTTTAGAAAACATTGATAGGGAGGAAACAAGGCTTTCGACAAAAGTGAGAAACAAAGTTAATTTTTATAAAAGAAATTATTTCTATCTCTTTAGTACAAAATTATATATATGTGAAAGGATAACATTTTTTTAATTAAAAAACCATAAAATAAGAAAATTAATTAGTTTCTTGAGATGTTTATCATAATATTTTATTATCGAAAACATAACCAGAAAAAAAATTGTGATAAACAATGGGATTATACAAAAACCCATTACCGTATTGGTAACATTGGAATCATACAACCCATGAATGAAATAAACATAGATACATATTTATATCACCTTAATTTTAATTAAAATAATAATAATATACATTCATGGCCACTATATAAAACTCAAAAAATAGAGAAGTGGTAAATAAGGGATGTTCCCCATGGGAAAAAAAGATATATGAAAATCCCTCACCTATATCTCAATATCCATCATACATATTCAAAAATACAATATAATAAATATTTATTTTACTATTATTATATTCAAGATCAATAATAATATATATAATAAATTATATAATTTACTTATAACCATTTACTACCCATTTATTTACAATTATTTATTAATATAACTATTTCAAGTGACAACTTCTTCATTTTTCATGTATCTTTTGGTTTGATTGTTTTTGGGCATGTACATTGATAATGGTTACACTAACTATAAAAAATTTATTCATTATATAAATATCATATAAATTTATTATATACATATTTATTGTTATATATAAATGTTTTATATTGATAAATGAATCACTCCGTTAATATATTTATTGTCATATATAAATGTTTTATATTGATAAATGAATCAGTCCATTAATGGAGACGATATGTAAGATTTATAGAGGAATACTGTTATCATTTTTTAATAGATGGAACTAATGAGAGATAAATATTAATTCACTAATATTGAAAAATTTTTAAATTATATATATAGTATATATTCATTAAATAAATCCTTGTTATCATCAATTTTAATATAAACTGAAAAACATATCACAACACTTTCTGGTGGTGGTAGTCCACAAGTATCCAACAATGATGTTATTATTTTACAAAATATTGGAAGTATAGAACTTATACATTAGATTATAAATCTAGAGGTATATATTTTTTATAAATTCCATAGACATGTGTTAAATAAAAAATTATGTATATTTATGAGAGGCGGTTATGTAAAATGAATTACATCGGTTCATGAGATAGTAGTCTTTCATATACATGATTAAGTGTTTAATTTCCCATTTGATGGAAGAGGAGATAAATATTTGTTAAACAATTAACATAATTAAAATAATTGTATATTTAATAAAGTGGTGTTATTGTTTTATAATAATTGGATAATATTTAATGGTGGTGGATGAATAAGTAAAATAAATATACTCGTTGAAGAATGATACTTATTCTATAGACATTCTCCTTAGGTTACCTATAGAATCTTTCTCACTAAGGATTCCCCATCAAACTAACTCCTTTTGAAAATTGGTTGGGAAAAAAACAATGGATTTTTTTGGGATTTTCTTAACTATAAGGCCTTTTTGTTTGACTATTTTAGGATAGGGTGTCCCCTATTATATGTATTATATAAGACACACTTCAAGTTTTTTAAATGTAAAATATATTCCCTCATATTAAAGACACCAAAATGATCCCAAATGGTTCATTAAGGGGACTTATATCATATAATATAGGTATATGTTCATAAAATTTTCATTGGATATGTTTTTAGACTATTTTAACCATTACCATTTTATTTTCACCCCAATTAATAGGTTTTATTCATAACTGTGATAATTAATTTTTAATGTTTTTAATATTCATTACAAAAAAATAGGATTGAATTATTAGATTATATTAATTATTATGACTACATATATAGATTAAATTTTTAAAATTTAAAGTCAAATAATTGAAAAAAATAAATTTTAAATTACTCTTACTTACATAGAAAAAAGTGTTTTTCCAAAGAAAATGTTTTCAAAAGTAAATATTGTTTTAATATAAAAAATTTTAATCAAAGATATTACAATGGTCATAATTGAACTAAATATACTATAATTAAATTATTTTTACATTGTAAAAAATTTTAAAGAATATTTAAAAATGTAAATTATTTAAATTAAAATGCATTTTTCAAAATAAATCAGAATTTTCCAATAATTATTGACAAATAAATATATTCATAAAATTATTCAAAATATCTGTCTAAGATAATTTTCACATGAATACTAAAAAATTATGTTCATTTTATAAAATTTATTTTTAAAAGTTGAAAAAATTAATAATATTATTTTTCACAAAAACTGATGAATAACACTTTTACAAGATAAACAAATTTTCAAAGAAAATATTGACTTTACCAAAAATAAATTAATTATTTATCAATATAATTATTTTAAATGAATCCTTCACACATAATTTGAAAATTTTGGTGTCCTAATGATATCATAAAATATAATAGCATGGATGTAAAGTTAATTTCTCAATAATAGTATTTCTAATATTATACCATTGCTCATCACAACTCGGTGTTGGGTGTAATGAAAGCTATCAATGAAATAAATATTATTTGATAAATAATATTTCCTAATAATTAACTTCACCCTCCCAATATCATCAATCCAATAAAAAATAAATATATGAAACTTTTACATAATCATATCCTCATGTTCCCAGGTAACTTGTTAATGGTTACAATTTCATGACCAAACATTACTAAGTGAGTAGGATTATTTCAAAGAAAATTCTCTCTATGATCCAGAATCTTCATAGCGTATTATTAATAGAAAATATCATGATCAGGTTGTATGAAATATCATTTTAGTATATATTAAATATCATGTATGTACTTTCATATGACAGATACATGGAACACATCATGGGATTGAGAAAGGTTTGGGGTATTCCCCATGTGATATGCTATTATCCCTACTCAATTAAGAATATTAAAAGAAACTATTTAAATAAGGATATTAATTTATTTATTAGTGAATCTCGTAACATTATTCAATGTGAAAATAAATTGAATGAACTTATAACCAACATCAATTTTTAGATCACATTGACTATTATCAATAGAACTTTTATATTGACTTTGTGCTACCATTATATGATGTGGAATGGACACAACCTTATCTATCATTTCATTACTAAACTTGGATCCCAATGAAATTATTTATTTAATTTCATTCTATAGTGTTGGATTTCCTAATTATTTCTATGTAGGGATTCATATGGATCCATCAGATTTATTTAGTGAATTTTTTTGTATGAAGACTCGACTAGAGGAAGGTGTTGATTCCAAAAACCATTTAAATCCAAAAACAAATGATATTAAAAAAATCAATAGGGTTAAAATGGTCCTATAAAATATATTATTTATATGTTGATGATATATTGTGATGAACTTAGACTCCGAATGTTTTTATTACTTAATATGTGACCACATCATAGATATTAACCTCAAATACTGATCAAATACAATAGAATGGTGTACCCATTTCAATGTGACAACTTCCTCACTATTTATCCTATAAAAATGATATATATTGACATAATAGCTATTGGGATTTTGGGGATATATTTTATGGTGATCAACTACAACCTATAAAATATTATTCCTTGAATTTATTTTAACGAATCTGATAACTAAATCCGTGTTTACCATTTATCATTATAATTATTTGACGGGTAATGGTTTAGCATCCCCTTATAAATATTTATATAATAAATAACTTAATTACATGCCGGGAATCAAGATAAATTCATTAAAATATCACACTTCATGCCATCCCACTAGAATTATTCCTTCAAATCACTAAGTATCTTTATACATCCAGGATGAATAGAGATTGAGAAATATAGTGTTTTCGCAAACTCCCTAAGATCTCTTGATCCATTGTTTAAAAATATTGAAATAGTTGATATTTGTTTCTTCATCATTGAAAAGAAAACATGATCTTTTATACTCAATGAATCTTCCACCTTATTCAGTTTCCCAAAGAGGTTATTTATTTATAAGTCATAATCATTAATAAGTTCAATCTATATTTTCTTGTGAATTTTCAATTCATTCTATATGAATATATTAATTAGGATTTTTTGATAATTTTATATATCACATAATTCTCTATAAATATAATTCAATCATATACCAAATACAAAAAATATCATAGGTATCCCCAAATCATGATTTGCGTAATTTTGTTCATGTGACTTTAATTTTCATGGGTCATAATCTATAACAATATAATTCATCATATGAATTCATTTGAATCAGTATTTTATGGATCAATATATATTAATAAACATTCTCAACTAAAGGGTTATGTATGAAAAAGTAAACTGAGTGACTTTCAGTTCAATTACTTAAAATTTTCCTTACATTCACATTTGCACAAAAACGTTCCCTTCTTCCAATTTAATATGGTGTGTGAAATTGAAAACATTAACAAAACATCCAAAATGAATTAATAAAATTCATTATAAATAGGAAAATTATGGATCTCTGTCACCACGGTTGGTCTAGGACAATGTTCAATAGCCTACATTTTTTATGGATCCACCAATATACCCTATCTCGAGTTTATATAAAATAATGAAACAATATATATCTAAAATTTAAAATTTGTAATTTTTTCATATTGATTATATTTCCTTATATTCTTCAGTAAAATTTTATTGTGATCTAGATTCACTCACTTTATCCTTGAATATATAATAATTTTAACATTATATACTACCATAAACTGATCAATATAATATCAAAAGATTATATTTTAAAAAATATATATTAAGAAAGGGGGAAAGAAAAATACCAAAAAGAATTACTATGTGTTTATAGTTTTTATAAACTCGTAGGTATATCCTATTTCTTGAACATAAAACCATGTTATCCAAAATAAATGTAAATATTTGAAATTTTTTATCCTCAATGTGTTTAATCAAACAAGTCATAAATATGGGGTATATGATAATTTTTCATGATTTCTATCTTGTCCAGTTCTCTATAATTGAAAAATATTTGAAAAAATACATATCACTTCTTTAAAAAAGAACTAGTGCACCCCATGGTTAAGCACTTGGCCAAATTAATTCCTTTTGATGGTTCTCCAAGTGTTTCTTCTTCAATTCATATAACTTAATTAGGGTCATTCTATATGTATTCATTGAAAAATTAACAACAACTAGTATGATTTTTGTTGAAAACATGACACCATGATTCAGGGGAAGTCTATGAAACTCATTCAGAAATACATCAAAAAATTCATGAACAATATGAATATCTTCTATTTTGAGTTTCTCCCACACCATATGAGATAAATAGAACTTTTTAAAATAATGAATATAAAACATCACTTCATTTTACTTCACATTAATAAATGATTTATTACATGAGGTTACACATAATACAATATGAATGATAAATAATTCTACTGTCTTTGTGAATTGGTTACATAACATAACAATTTATAATAGTAAAAACATCATTTTTGTTGAAAAATCCTTAGTATGCTACCACTTAAAACTACATGGTATGACATGGGGATGAACATAAGATTAGGGTGAGATATAAAGTCATGTAATGGAATAAACATGGTATAAAATTAAGAGAATAATAAATTTTCAAAAATAGTTATATCAATGGGGAATAAAAAAGATTAGGAATCATAATCATGAAAAATGACACTTTTATAACATGATAATCATAAAAGAATAATGAGAAATTTGGAAACTACTTAATACATGGAATCATAAACATAATTCAAGGATAATTAACTAGAAATAATGATATACATGGTTCCATAAACTATTTAGGCTTAATCCATGTCATAACAAAATGTCTCATGAGATTAAAAGTTACCTAATTCATTGGAGCGCTATAAAATTCTAGGAGCACCTGTCACTTTCATTTCATTGTCATGGTTATATGTGCCCCATAGATCATCAAAACATAGATTAATTCCTCATAAAATTGTATTCGATGATCAAGTAGTGAGAAATAAATACATGTAATTCCCAAGTACAATATTTATAAGTGTATAAATGTGAACACCCTTGACAGAAAATGGATCTGGTATTGAATTAACAATTGTTTAGGCATGGAAAATTGCCATAAAATTTCGGTATCATAACATCATCACATTAAAATTCATAAAATGGTTTGATGTGAATGAAATGGTTTGCCCATAAATTTTAAAAAAATGGACATTAATAGGTTCATGGAAATACATATACCGACATTAGTAATTTGAAATACAAGGCATAAGATATTAAAAAACATTAATAAATAGTTGAATGATGGGATCCCTTACTTGAATGTGTAACACCAAATGAATAAGAGGAACTTATTGAGATCATGGGGGATCCTTTTTAAGACTGTAGATATGTTAGTGAATAATAATGACATTATTCAATGATATTTATTGAAGATAAATGGGAGCTTTGTGGGCTAATATAGGAAAACAGTGAGGAATTCATTATTATTACTCAAGAAAAGGTTTTGAAATAAATATAATAAAATAACCAAAACTACAGAACATCCAATGGTTTTTCCAATTTTTATATAAAATGGTAATGTATCAGTATTTTATAAGTCCAAAGTCCAAACATAATAAAATAATACCCTTTCTTATATGGATGTGAGTCATACTCATATAGAAATGACCTTAAAACCATAAAATATATTAATTGTTTTTGAGGATTCATAAATGCGTTATAAAATTAATAAAATTAAAATAAAATCACTTAATTTAAATTTTTAAACATATATTTGGTATTTTATACCATTTATTGTATTCATTACATCACATGTGGGTTATAATTATGCCATAATACACATTGTATTTTTATATGGTATTTTACTTCTACCTAAATATTTGACTCTCAAAATATTGTGAAACAATAACTAGTGGATAATTTCAATATTCTAATTAAAATAATAATATTCATTTTATACAAATAATTTTATAAATATTTCAACTTTATCTTTTAAAATAATAATGAACATTTTTTGAGAATTGCTAGGTTTTTTTACAATAATAGTTTTCAAACCCTTATTAAATCTAAATTAGAATTCACAAATATTACATGACCATTTATATTTACTAAAAAATATTTAATTATTATATTTCATTATAAAAATATATCTAAAAAATCTATTAATTCTTTAAAATAAATTATTTAATTGAAATTGAATACAAATTAAAATAAAAATTTTTTTATTATTATAACAGCATAAAAATCATTTAAAAAGGAAAAATAATAAGATAAAGATATATTCATTATTTTATAGAAAATAATTAACAAATTTATATTTCTAGTGTATTGATACATATCCCTTTAATACATCAAAAAATTACATAAGGGTAATGTAACGACTCAATCATTTATTAACGAAAATTCCCATTGATCTAATTAAATGTATTATTTTGTAAAATGGTTATATAACATGTGAACTTCATTGGTTTCGTGTTTTTGTATTGCAAAATACTTTTATGATTTGATACAATTTCTAATATAGTCGTTGAACAGTGAAAATATGATTAGTATAAATATAGGTATTTAACAAATCCAACTTACTCACACAAAGGAAGCAATTGCCTCCTCAAGTAGACATGCTCTATACGAAGCCCATTTTTTCAAGCATGGAAAGTTGTTAGCATCACTGGGATTTGCACTTGACCAAGCCCAATATGAGTTTCAACATGTTAAGCATGAACAGTACCGCCTTTGGGAGAAGTGGAAGTTAATAGATATTACCACCCAAGCAATGTTATCTGAGCCTCACCAAGATTATTTCCCCATCGCACACCTTACCCTTATGTATTATGAGGTTTTTAAAAGGGGTTATGCATTAAGAAACTAACACTATGATTATGTTCATTAATTTTCTATATAGATTATAAATTCATTTTATTATTGTTACTTTTTAAATAGATTTTAAAGCATAAAATGTATTTTTAGTTAATATTCAATGAAAAAATATATTTTTCAGAATTAATGTATTATTTAATTAAATAATATTTCAATAAAATATTATTATTAAATTAATTTTTATAAAATATAAATGATCTTATAATTTTTTATGAATACAATTGTAATTTTTATAAAGATTTGAAATCTGTTTTTTGAAAAACCAATGAATTTTCAATAAATGTCAACTTTTTTTTGAGAAATGTCAATTTTTATTCTAAATGTAAAATTAACATATTTATAAAATTATTTACAATAGATTATAATTATTTTTGGAAATAGGGCATCAAGATTATCCAATAGTAAAGTTTTCTTAATTTTCTGAGATAGTAAATGTTTTGTGTAAAAATTAAATTCTATTTAAATATATAATGTGTTTTATGACATCATAATGGCCCAATAGTGATGTAATAAAATAATATAAAAAGTATTTACAGACAATATATGTTTTAAATTTAATATAATGTGATTTTAGATTCGTTTGATTAATTTTATGGAGCCTTAGGGACCCTCCAAGACTTATATAACAATTTAACATTTAAAATGGTTTTCTTGAGAGTGTGACTCACCTCCACATAATCAAGGATATTATTTTAATAATTTAGGCCATTTAACTTATAAATTAATGTTTTACACTCCCCTTTTTCAAAAAACATGAGGAAAATCTTGGGTTGGTTTGTGGTTTTGATTAGTTTAATGTGTGGTGTCCAAAAACTAAATAATAAAGAATTCCCTCTTTGTTCCTATATAAACATACCCAATCCCCCACTTCTCTTCACATAAAACCCCTGTATAATGTCCCTAATCTTCCCTCATATATCTAATATCCTCCCAAGGTTCCAAAAGTTCCCAATAAGCCTCTATCAAGCCTCTCCCAATCCATTGTATAACACTTCCATGTAAGGGAATTCTTCTTTTCTCATTTTTTCCAAATTTCATTATTTTATTATACCATTTATTCAATTAAAAATGTTGGGGTATGAATTTAAAAATACCCCATACTTCAATACATATTTTTTTATGATGATATACTTATTTATATCTCATTAACTAATCCCATGTACAGGTGTTACCATTCAGAAATTCCGTACGGAATTTCTCTCTTCTCATTTACAATCAGGAAATTATTTGGTTTTATGAATATAAATTCAATTAAATATGTTGGTACATGTATATATATTCCCCCCATACTTTAGATTTCATTTAAATTTTATGATACACCCATTTATCCCTCGTCAACAATTTTTATGAATTCTTATGTAACACGGTTATCCTACCGAAAATGCACTGCGATTTTCCATGCCAAAGTCATTATATTCTGAATTCCATGCCCATTTCTCTATCAAGAATATTCACCATTATGCACATTTACTTATATATTATAGAGGTTCATGTATTAATTCCACATTCCTTTATCTTGTAATAAATGATAATGTTAAATGAATACATGTTATATGATCAATATGGCATACTTATGAACAGAATGAAATTATTAAGAAGGGTGCGCCCTGATAGAGATCCAATGCATTGGGTAAAGATTAGTATCATGATACATAATTATCAATGAGGGTTTATGCATGATAATTCGTGTCCAACAAAGGTTTACTCTTGAATCATTTCTAATTATCCTTGGATCAAGCTAATATCATGTTAAATTTTGTTTCCACATTTCAATGTTATTATAATCATGATATATCATTCATTTATGTTCATGTTTCTCTTACACTCCATTGATATTCTTATTGCATAAAATGTAGTATATTATTCATGTTTTTTCATTTTTACTCCCTTACCATGATTTATAGCTCACCATTTTCAATAAATATGTAGAGTTTTATGTTCTAATTTGTTATGTAATGTTCCTAATTTCCCAAGACACTTGACCTCTCAATCCTCATATTTGTATTAGGGGCATGTTTTGGTAAAAAATAATGATTTTGTGTGTAATAAAGAGCAGTATTGTTATATTTTGTATCAAAGGATATGTTTAGTTATATTTTTATTATGATTAGAAAACCCTAGTAATAGCCCTAGGGATAAGACTATGTATAATAAAAACATCCCTATATTTTTGTGAGTATTTATTAAGCGGTTTAACATGAAAATACATCAATTTCTGGATATGATCTGGAAGAGGCATCTCTAGAATTAATTTATCTAGGGGTAAAACCTGAAAACACTGCTTTGAGAAAGAGTTCAATGAGAAATGGTGCCTGAAAACGGGTCTTTCTGCACTCTTGGTTCTGACACTCCTAGGAGATATTATTTAATGAATTAATAATCTTATAATGAACCATTATTAATGGAATTAAAAAAATCCACTAAGAATATATATTGGTAATTAGACCATGGATAACATAGATAAGTTAAAGAAATAAATGTAATTTATAAGTTATCCTATTTTTTCATTGGATTTCCCTTTATGTGTTACCCTTAACTTCCCTTTTATTACATCCAATGGTTGGTAATAGGAAGGCTCAGGCTAACAACCGATGTGAAGAATATTTTGATGACAATTTTAGTCAGAATCCCAATCCAATGGGAGTGGGAATAAAAAACATGGTCATGATATTATCTCAGTTAACTCATGTTTTGAAAAGAAACATGGGTCAAAATGAACATTCAACCCCCCCCCAGAAATAACACGCTGCATTTGATAGCTTCATGAGACAATGGCCTCCTACTTTTAATGGATCATCTAATACCTCAATCACAAAACAATGGATCAACTCCATTAAGAATATATTCTCCATCATTCAATGTTTTTAACCTGACAAGGTACTTCTGGGTTCTTATTATATGGAGGGTGAAGCTGATTAATGGTGGAAATTGATCAAAAATAAGAATCCTGAGGAAGAGATCGAGGCATTATAATGGAATGATTTCTGAAAAAAAAACATTTTGATAAATATTTTCCTCGCAGCCTTCGACTTAAGATGGAAAATGACTTCCATGACCTCGAGAAAAATAAATGAAGAATCCATCTAATCATATGAGGAAAATATCACAAGACTTGCACAATGAACCTTTTTATTTTTTTTACCCCCGAATACCAGGTTGAATGATTATTTGGTGGGATAAAACCTAACCTACCGAAAACCCTGGCGATCTGTGACATCGAGAGATATAAGTAAATTGTTTGATGTACCCTCAAGTTCGAAATGGGGATTGAAGAATCTCAGGGGTATCACAGGGATAAGTAGTATAATGTGGAGTTTAATTCTGGATGTCATATTGATAAATCTAATGGTGATAAGAAAATACAGCACACCATTTTCCAAATATGCAGAAATAAGCACCCCAGAAATTGCCTAGAGGGGACGGGAAACACCTTTAGGTGTGGAAAAGAAAGGAACCTAACCATTAACAGCCAACATGAAAAACCTGAAACTATTAAAGAGGAGAGGAACACTTCATTTGACCCTCAACACGCTATTAATTCCTTCAACTACAAATTACCAGTGCATTTTGGAAACTAGTTCCCTAATACAAGGGTTTTAAGTGGAAACCACAGCCTCTGAGGCAGCAAGACTGAGCTTTTTCCATCACTACAGTTGAATTGAACCCCGAAAATGATGTGGCGATAGGTACTCTAGTTATTCATTCAAGAATATCACATATACATTTTAATTCTAGTTCTATGTATTATTTTATATCTTGAATGTTTAGTAGAGAAATCTCACCACCACCACAAATCATGGAAGTAAAGATGTCAGTGAGAACAGAAAATGGTGAAATCATTGCGTCCCATGAATATAATTACTGCCTATCATAATTTGGTGTTTGAACATCCCGGTGAACCTCGCCATACCCCCTTTGGTTAATTTTGATGCAGTTCCTGGAATGAATTATTTTACCTTATATATAGCCAACATAAATTACTATGTGAGGGAAATCACTCTCCGTATGGAGAATCAACCCCCAATTCTATTCAAGTGCAATTAGGAGGATGAATATTTTTATCACCATCATCTCATGCATGGATATTAATTCTCTTTGAGAATGTGTATCTTTCTCAGATGATTGATTATAAGGAAGCAACCATCCATGAAGCCATGGCTATTGTGAGGGAATTTACTAAAGTGTTTCCCAAGGAATTTTCTGGTCTTCCTCCTAGAAGAGATGTTGAATTATCAATTGATCTAACACTAGGGGAATTTCCAATATCCATGAATCAGTTTAGAATGGCTGTTGTGGAGCTTGAGGAGCTAAATAAACAACTATATAAGAATCTGAATTAAGGGTTTATACACCCCTGTGTTTCACCATAGGGTGCACTAATCCTTTTATTCATGAATAATGATTGTTCAATGTTCCTTTTCATTGACTATCATGATCTCAACAAAATCACGATAAAGAATAAGTATCATCTCCCACAAATTGATGAACTATTTGATTAGCTATTTGAATCACAATACTTCTCCAAGGTGGAATTTTGGTCGAGATATTACCAAGTAAGGGTGAAGAAGGAGGATACACTCGTGGTTGATTTTTGTTTAAGGTATGGGCACAATGAATTTATAGAAATGCGTTTCGGACACACTAATGCTCCAACAATAATTATGTACATGATGAATATAGTCTTCAGAGATTTCCTCAAAAAAATTGTTGTAGTCATTATAGACGATATTCTAGTACACTCCATAACCATGGAGAAGCATGAGAAGTATCTAGGAATTGTACGAGAGACTTTTCGAAAGGATAATCTCTATGAAAATTATAACAAGTGTGAGTTCTAGTTGAATGAGGTCTCATTCTTGGGTTATACCGTCATATGCAATGGGATATCTGTTGATCACCCCAGGAAAACAGTAATTGAGGGAGGGATATGGCCAACATCGTTAAGGGTTATCCATAGATTCTAAGGGTTAGTTGGATATTATCTCCTATTTTTGAGAAATTTTACATGATTTTACAACCCTCTTACCAAGCTAAATTGGAAGGGAATTGTGTTTTCTTAGAGTTATAAATGCGAAGATAGCTTCAAGGATTTTAAATGGAGGCTTATCACTGCACTCGTGCTCACACTACCCACATGTGGATAATTTTTTGTGGTATTCAGTGATTCTTTGAAGAAGAACCTCAACTATGTGTTGATGAAAAATTAAAAATTCATTGACTATGCTTCAAGGAATTGAATGATCATGAGAAATACTATCCAACACATGATCTGGGGTTGCATGTTGTAATCTTTACTTAAAAGTTTTGGCGAAATTTCCTTTTTGGGATATGTGTGATATATATATGGATCAAAAAAGCCTCAAGTATATATTCACACAGAAAGAGTTGAACATGTTTCAACGAAGATTGTTAGAGTGGATCAATTACTATAACTTCTCAATACATTACCACCTTAGGATATCAAACTAGGTGGAAGATTCTCTATGTTTAAAGGACCCATTGATTTTATCATTGATGAGAATTTAAAGCATCTAATCTTCTTAGATTTGATAAATATGGACATGAGAATCATAAAGAAGGGAACATCATCAATCCTTTGGAAAATGCTTTCTCAACCGTCTCATTCGGAAAGGTTAATGGATTCTCAAAAGGATGATGTAGGAATTCAGGAGAAAGTAGAAACTATCAGAAAATGGAAATCCTTGGAGTTCAATGTTAATAAATAAGGAACTGTGAGATTTGGTATAAGACTATGTGTTCCATCAAATCCTGAGTTAAAGGATGAACTTTTGGATGAGTTACATAGTTCGAATTTCTCCATTAACACAGGAAACACAAAGATGTATCGAGATATTTGAGGGCATTATTGGTGGGATAACATGAAGTTGGAGATCGTTGAGTATACATCAATGTGCCTTGTATGTCAGAAAGTTAAGGCTGAGAGTTAGAAGTCTAAGGAAATGATGTAACCATTACTCATACCATTATGGAAATGGGGGAACATCACCATGGACTTTATCACCGGACTTTTTATGAAATCCAACAGAAACAATGCTATTTGGGTTGTTGTGGATCACCATACAAACACTACACACTTCATTTCAATTCGATAGGATTTCTCATTGGACCAAGTGAATATATATATATATATATATATCATCGAACTAGTAATCCTGCATTGAGTACCACTATCTATTTTATCCTTTCAAGATCTAAGATTCACCTATATGTTCATAAAGAGTCTTCAACATGCTCTGAATACTTAGATAAATTTCAGTATGGCTTATCATCCTTAGAGTGATGGACAATATGATCAGACAATCTAGGCACATGAAGGCATATTGAGAGAATCCTCAATGGACTTCAAAGGAAGATGAGATCAACATCTTCCTCTGGTTGAGTTCTCTTAGAATAATAGTTTCCACTCAAGCATCCAAATAGACCCTTATGAGCATTTTATGGAAAGAGGTGTAAAACACTAGAATGTTGGGATGATGTTGGGGAGTGAAAACTCAAAGATCTAGAAATGGTCAATGAAATAGTGGATAAGGTTAAGACCATTCAGCAGCATATTAAAGCTAATCAGAGTTGAAAAAAGAGCTATGTATATAATCATCGACGAGACCTAGAGTTTGATGTTGGAGATATTGTATTCCTCCACATATCACCGTGAAAAAGAGTTATGATATTTGGGAATAAGGTGAAGCATATTCCAAGGTACATTGTCCCTTTTGAGATCATTGATCGCATTGGAGAAGAGGCCTATCAATTAACACTCCCACCAATCCTATCTAAAGTAAATTATGTATTCCATGTATCACTCTTGAAGAAGTACATAACTGACCCATTACATGTAATCAATCCAGAGGTGGTACCATTAGAGGAAGACCTATCCTTTAAAGAGAAGCTAGTGAATATCTTAGATCCTAGAGAAAATGATCTACGAAATAAGACAGTTCCCCTCTTCATGGTGTTTTGGTGAAACAACAAGCTTGAAGAAGCAACAAGGAAATAATAGGAATTGATAAAGCATAGTTATCCTTATCTTTTTTAGTGTGGTAAAAGAAATTTTCAAAGGAAAAATATTTTATTGGGTGATAATTGTAACGTCCAAAACTATTGTTGTTAAAAATTCTTCTTGATCTAATTAAATGTATTATTTTGTAAATTGGTTACATAACATATGTACTTCCTTGGTTTTATGTCTTTGGATATTAAAATACCATTAATAATTGTTATCATTTCTAATATATACGTTGAACAGTGATCACGTGATTAGTGTAAATATGGGGCTTTATCAAATCCAATTATTCAAATTAAGGAAGAGATGACCTCGTCTAGTAGAATTGCTCCATACAAAGCCCATTTTTGGAGCTCATAATAGAAGGTAGAATCACTAGGCTTCACTCTTGACCAAGTCCAATCCAAGCTTCAACACATTAAGTATGAACGGAATCTCCTATAGGGGATGTGGAAGATAATAGATATTACCACCCGATAAATGTTATATAAGCCTATCAAAAAGTTTGTCACCATTGCACAACTTACCCTTAGGTCAAATGATTTGGTTTAAATTGGTTATGTTACAAGACCCTAGAACTATGATTATTTGATTGATTTTTTATAGAGAATATACATTCATTTTATTATTGTTACTTGGTAAATAGATTTTAAAGCATGAATAGTATTTTTAGTTCATACTCAATTAAGAAATAAATTTTGATGAATTAATTGATTTTTGAATTTAATAATATTTTAATAAAATATTATTACTAAAAAAAATTATTAAATATAAATGATCGTATAATGTTTTATGAACACAATGGTAATTTTTATTATGGTTTAAAATTTTGTTTTATCAAAACCAATGAATTTTCGATAAATGTCATTTTTTATTTATAATGTAAAAATTTACACATTTAGAAAATTATTTTAGATAAACTGAATATTATTTTTGGAATGAGGATGTTGAAATTATACAATCGTGAATTTTTGATAAATTTTTAAGATAGTAAAATTTTTGGTTGAAAATTAAATACTAGTTGAATATATAATGTGTTTTATGAAATCCTAATGACCAAATAGTTTTGTAATAAAATAATATAAAAAGTTTTTTCTGACCATATATGTTTTAACTTTAAAATAATTTGTTTTTATATTTGTTTGATTAATTTTATGGTGAGTTAGTGGACCCTCCAATACATATTAATCATTTTAACTTTTAAATTGATTTTCTTGAAAGTGTGACTCACCTCTACATAATCAAGTCTAATATTTTAAGATGTTCTTCATTTGGCCTTATAAATTTATTTCCACTCCCCAATGGAAAAATCAATGGGGAAAACCGTGGGATGGTTTATGATTTTGAATAGTTTAATGTGTGGTGTTCAAAACATAAATAATTAATAATTCTCTCTCTTTTCCAATATAAACCAACCAAATATCCCACTTATCATCACTAAAAACCCTTGTAGAACGTCCCCACTCTGCTCTCCTCCATCTATTGTCCTCCCAAGTCATTCCATTCTCCCATGAAGCATCTCTCAAGCATCTCCCAAGCCATTATATCACATTTCCAATTAAGGGATTTCTTCCTTTCTCATTTTTGTCAAAATTTTATTATGTTGTCATAACATTTTGTTTTTAATTACAGATGATGGGTTATTATTTCACACATACCCCATAAATACCTTCATATATTTTAATGAAGATATACCTCTTTCTATCTCCTCAATGCCTCCCATTTACAACTGTTACTGTGCCAAAATTCCTTTAGAAATTTCTCCCTTCTCCTTTACAATCAACCAATGGTTTTGTATTATGGATCTAAATTCCATTAAATTTGTTGGAAAATGTATCTATAGGACCCCCTTACTACCCATTTCATTTAAATATGATGATAAACCCTTTTCAACCTCATCATCAATTTTTATGTATTCTTATGTCACACTGTTATGATTCCGAAATTGAGCCGTGATTTTCCAAGCCAAAGTCATTGTGTACTGAATACCATGCCCATTTTTATATCAAGGGTATTCACCTTTATGAACATTTACATATTGATTATATAGTTTCATGTAATATTTCTAAATTCCTTTATCACAGAATAAATTATTATGATTAATGCATCCATGTTATATGATCCATGTGGCACACTTATGCATGAAATGAAATGATTAAGAAGGGTGCTCCCTGATAGTTCTCCAATGCATTTTGTAAAGATTAGTATCATGAAACATCAAGTGAAATGAGTTTTTAATCATTATAATTCATGTTCAATGAGGTGTTTCTCATGGTCCATGTGAAATGATCCTTGGATATGACTAATATCATGTTAAATGTTGTTTCCACATTTCTAAGTTATGACCATCATGCTATATCATGCCTTTATATTCATGTTTCTCTTACACTCCATTGATATTTCTATTTCCTAAAATCTAAAATATTCATAATTTTATGTCTTTTTTACTCCATTACTAGGCTTTATAGCTGACCCTTTTTTTATGCATGCCCTCAAGTTTTCCTTGAAATGCTATGTACGGAGGAATGTTGTGGTCATGTAAAATAAATTTTCGATAAATATTTTGTGTTTTATGTTCTATGTTTTTATGTAATGTTCCTAATTTCCCAAGACACATAACGTCTTGATCCTTAGAGTTGTCTTAGGTGCATGTTTATATAATAAATCATGTTTATTTGTGTAATAAAGAGTAGGTTTATTATAGGTACGATGCATGATAGTGAGACATTCATGGGATAGTCTAGATAACATGGTTTAGTTTTTGTTCTAAATGAGATTGAAATTCTCCTATAAATGGTTTCAATCATACTTAAATTTTTTGATAAATTTTTTGATTGGATTTGGGAAACTCGTAGTGATGTTATCGCCCTTAGAATATGTGATAAATGGGCATCCCATGGTACAATCCTATTGGTTGAGTCCATAAATTCCATTGACTATGTAAATTGGATTTTTTTAAAACCTATATTTACAAAAATAATGTGATAATTGTTCAATCGATGTATTATCAACTATAATGAGTCCTTAATAGTATTTTAAATCTCATAGATATAACTAATTAATTTTCTTTATTTTCTATAATAATAATACATAATAAAACATTTACATAAAACATTAAGGGAATTTAATTATAATATTTTGGGTGAATAAAATCTTCCCATTTATGAAATTTTATGCTTTAAATTTTCATTTCCAACACTAAAACAAATTAGATTTACTCTACATCATTATATCCTCTGATTCCCATATCTATTTTTCAAACTTTTAGTTTCTCCAAAACACATTGAAAAGTTGAATTTTCTTATTTTGTAGAACATTGTCTATAATATCTAAGATATTCACTGATTCTCTTCATATGAAATATCATTCTCCAATAGTACCACCTCTAGATTGGGTACATGTGAGGGGTCTAGTATGTACTTCCTCAATAGGGATAAAGGGAATAAATTTTTTACTTGATATTGTTTTGGTGGGTGTTTTATTCGATAGTCCACTGCTCCTATGCGATCATGGATCTCAATGAGGCTGATGTTTATTGGCCTAACCTTTCCATTATTCCTAAATATCATCACTTTATTCTATAAATAAATGAGTAAGAATAAAATATCACTAATCTCAATCCCTAGGTATCATCATTTATTTTCCTCATAGCTCTTTTGTCAACTATGGGCATCCTTGATGTTCTTATGAATACCCGTTGAAATTTCCCCCATTACCTTGACCATTTTATGACCTATCAGTTTTTGTTTCCCAAAATCATCCCACCATGCAGGTGTTCTACACCTCTTCCTATAAAGTGATTCATATAAAGGCATTTGGATACATGATAATAAACTATTATAGTGTGAGAACTCAACTAGATTCTTATGTTTGTGTCATCCTCCTTTGAATTCAATCGATAATCTTATCAATATATCCTATAGTGTTTGGATAGTCTACTAAGATTTTCCATCAATTGGGGGTGATAAGTTTTTTTTAAGTTCAACTCAATATTTTTATCATGTTGGAGAAATTTCCAAAGCATGAATGTGAATATTTCATCTTGAGATGATACAATCAATAGTTGTAATCCATGTATCATTACAACTTCTCCGATGTATATCTGTGCAAGTTGATATAGTGGGAGATCACCTCAAATTGCAATAAATTTTGAATTCTTGGTATGAAGATCCACCACAACCTATATAGATTTATATCCTCTTTGTGTATTCAAGAGTCCAATGAGAATTTCCATGGCGATGTTTTCCCATTTCCATGTTGGTATGGGTAATGCTTTCATAATCCCCTTAGACATTTTTCTTTCAACATTCAATTGATAACATACCATGCACTAGTATATATATTCAATGTTATCATTATTAATATATTCTATCCAATTGTGATCTTGTAGATCTCGATAAATCATTGTGCTTCCTAGGTGGGTTGAAAAAATTCAAACAATGTGAATCATCCAATAGCACCTTTATTAACTCTGTATTTGACGGTACACATATTCGTGACCAAAATCTCATAACTCTTTTATCAATAAAAGTATGCTTTGTGGATTTCAAATTTATTATAGTTTCTAATTTCTTCATAATTCATGTATCATCTCTTTGAGAATACTTTAACCCCTCTAGAAGGGATGGTTGAGAAATTATTTTTGAATCAATTGATTATTTTACTTCCATTTTTATTCCTAAGTCCATTCATTTCAATTGTATGAATATGAGGCCCACAATTTTTATTAAAGATAAAATTTTGGATCATTTATATATAAATAATTTGTCAATTTATTTCCATTTCCAATGACGGTAGTGAATTGATCAGTCATATTATTTGATCAGTTCTAACCATCTTCATTGTTGAATGTTCATCTCATTATATCATAATATATACTTGTGAATTTTGTGATCTGTATATATTTCTCACTTCTCTCTAAAGAGATAATGTCGCTAGATTTTCAAAGAATATATCACCTCATCAAACTATAAATCATTTTTTGGTAGATATTTTCATGAACATTAAATATCATTGATGCACAAGCTACGATTGTTTCATACTTAATTAGCATACATCCCAATCCCTTCATTGAAGAATCACAGAATAATACAAATATTTATCCACTTATAGGTAGTATAAGAACAAGTGTAGTGATTAGCCTTATTTTTAGCTCCTTGAATATCTCTTCACATTTAACATTACATGAAAACATTACTCCCATATATGATGTCTTGGATATAGGGTTTCAAAATCACAAGAAATTTCTCACCAATCGGCGATAATACCCAGCTAGTCTAAGGAAACTACAAAAATCAATCAGAGATGTTGGCCTCATCCATCCAAAAATTTCTTCTATCTTTGAAGGGTCCATAGATATCCCATTTTTTGATGATATTCCCTAAGAATGATACTTATTTTACTCAGATTTAACATAATTTTTCATAAATATTATCCCTTCGTAAGGACTTGAGCACAGTGCTCAAATTCTCCATGTGCCCCTCTATGGTCATGTAGAATATGAGAATATCTTTTATAAAGAGTTCTAGAAATCTGTCGAGGCAATATTTAAATACTATATTCATCATTTCCATGGATCCAAAATTAATTAAAATGAATTTTTTGTTCCTATACCTTGTACTAATGTAATCATTTGGATATTCTCCTTCTCTTCTCGAACATGGTCATTTCCTGACTACAAATCCACCTTGTAAAAGTAGTATACACTATTTAACTGATCAAAATAGTCATTAATGTATGGTAGATGATTATTTGTCTTTATAGTGATCTTGGGGAGCTTATAATGATCAATTCAATGGTTCATTGACCCATCCTTTTTCCTACAAAAAGGAATGGTGCACCCTATTGTGATACACATGGTCCTATGAATGCTTTATCTATAATATCCTATAGTTTTTTCTTCATATCCTCAAGATCCCAAAAATCTATTATATATATAGTATTGGATAATGGTAATTCCACAAGGATAATATCAATTGAAAATTAAACCTCTCAACTAGGAAGAAGACATAGAGATTCCTCTGGAAACACATCATCAAATTTATTCACGATGAGTATTTCATCAAGAATGATATTTTTCTTAGACTCCATATTTTGAGCAAGATATACATTCTTATTGTGAAATAATATCCATTCGTTATATTTTGAAGCTAAATAATATTAATCCTCCTGTATTAACTTCTACATTATCAAAGGATGATTCAAAATACAGAGGTTGATTTCCTAATTGTGACATTTAATGTTCAATAAGTAAAGGGAAAACCAATCCATAAATATAATTTCATTAAATTAAACCAATTATAGTATAAAAAGGTTCATGGGGATGTTCATCCCAAAAATATTTATAGGGGAGGATTAAGGTACTTGGGAAACAATAATTTCCACATTTTCTATTTTCAATGACATCTCTACATCCATGAATTGTGGTGGAGTTTGAAGAGCTCTACTAATCATTTATGATATATAGGAATTCACATAACAAGAATCAAAAATTACAATCACTATTATTTTTTTAATAACCAGTGTACCTATCACCACATAGTTTTCAAGATTAACATCAATTGTTGTGATGAGAAAAGGTTTCTCTTACAGTCCCGACTATTGTTGTTTGTTTCTAAAAACCGTTGGAGTTTTGTATTGGTATACAAAGTTCTTTGGTTTTATGTAATTGAGAAATTTAAAATATATTGAGGTTTGACCAAATAATTCCTTTCCTACATCTATTTAGTGGGTTTATCCTATCAGAAATTGTTAGATAAATTTCCTTCCTTCCCACACCAAAAGAATTTCATCATTCCCCTTCTGAAATTTCTATGGTTCTTCTTGCCGCACCTTTGACAATTTGTGTGTTGAAATTTCATGGAAATGTTAGATTTACCTATTAGTCCTTGAAAATTAAAATCCATTTTCCATTTATTATCCATATGTTGCACTTGAGACTCAATGATCTCCATTTCAAATTGAGAAACCTCAATACGATTAATCTATCCATTATAACAAACATGAGTTGTTATGGGTGTATAACAACCATGGTTCCCAACATTAGGATCCCTAAAATTTGAAAAAGTAATGAGGTCATGGTTGAATATATCATAAATAGTATTCCTCTATAAAAAATTGACCAGTGATTGGATGGAATATACCAACCCATCCTCAAATCACCTCATTGTCAAAATATCATCATAATAAAAAGTTTTTGTGAATTTCTCCAGATCAATAAAACAAATAAATACTCTATCACAGACACAATTTCCTACAACAAGTTCATTAAATCTCTATCCTTGTCACCGCTCAATGTATACTAAAATATGTAATCATAAAAATCCATTTTTAAGTACTTCTTGACCGTATCCTGATGTTGGTTTTCATGGGTAATGAAATCCCACCATCTCTTTTCAGAACCACATAGAACATACACAATGAGCATGAACCTCTTATCCAAAGGCATCTGTAGATTAAATAATATTGAAATCATAGCCTTGATCCATAACTCAGTAGCCTATGGTCCATCCTCCCCGTAAAAGGTGGAAGGATGCTTATATTGGAACTCTTGATTCAAATATTCCATATATTTCATCAATCAAATGAAACCCTAAATAATTGGGAATTAGTGACCACATCAAGAATAAGAGTTGGTGGTATAGGTGTAACTATTTTGGGTAATATGAGTGACTTAAGGATGGTCTCCTCTAGGGATTGTTCTTCCCTACCTTCTTGATGTATGAATAGAGTCCATCATTGGGGAATGATTATATAATTTCAAACAAATTCCTCAGAATAAAATCTTAAAGTTTAAAAGAATCAAAGAAACATAATTGGACAAGTAAAAATCTTTCCTATTTTAAAGGCCATACCTCTCAACCTAATCCAAAATCAGGGTATATATGGTAAATAAATTCAATTATAAGAAAAAATATCATAAGAGTCACCCCCAACTACCACTATGAATGACTGATTTGGGTATAGGTCTTGAATTATATGAAAGATGTTACATTATATGGAGTTTAAATTATAATGTTTAGAGAAAAAATCCAGTTAATTTTCTATTAGAAACCCATTTAGCTATAACAATATCATTTAAAAGCAAAATATTCATTTAAATTTTTACCCTTATATATATATATATTGAGATCCAGAACTAGAAGTTCCAAAAACCCACAACATGGTATAATTGGTTGATTAATGTTTCATCACCCATATATGTAGGCATATAAGGTTTAGATTGATGTTTGCACATTAATTAATCATGTTATTTCATACTTCAATAGAGATTTTACATTTCAAACATGTAATAATCAAGGAACTAACAGTATGCAACAATAAACACATTAATAAGGTAAACATAACGTTTAAAAAATGATCAGAATAAGTCCAAAGGTTCTTGTAATGATGAATGAGATGCTAACTCCATACCTAAATAGGAAGAGATATAAATCTAGAATAATTAAAATATTAATAATATTAATAATAAAAGGAATAGTTTTTACCCAATGGTGAAATAATTTCAACATTAATAGGGGTAATCATATAAGAGAAAAAACCCATTCCATGTAATTTGGGTTTCCCTTATATGGGGTAAGCTACTCATAGGAAAATGATTGTTACTAAATTATGTTACCTTTCTATTCTCTTGATTAATACCCAAATAGTAATAAAAAATAAAACAATAACCCCTAACATACCACATTGTAAAGTCCCAACCTGGGATCCACTAAGATAATGCTAAGTTTCAGTGGACACGTGGACTCAAGAACGCCTCCCTATATTCATGATGATTCCAACTAGTAGTGTGGTCCAAGGTGGTGTGGTGGGGAGACTATAAACTCACATATTAGTGCCACAACTAATATAATAATCAAATAAAAATAGTTGTAAATAAATATAACATATAGATTAGAAGAAATAAATACAATAATAAACTATTAAAGTATAAACAATCTATAATTATAACAATAATCAAATCCATATGATGATTCACACACAAGATGATGTTAGAGAATATAAATATACAATAAGTGAAACAAGGGAATATATGGGACAACTATATATAATATTCTATTCAAAAAGAAAAAAAGAACCCATGGTATATTCACTATCATCACGAGCATACGCTCGGTCCATAGCTCCCATGATCCAAGGTATAAATGAAATAAATCAAGCCTTGTGGTTGGTTGTTTCCCTTATCAACACATATAGTGATATGGTAAACATGTGTACCAAAGGAATCCCAACTATGGTGTGAGATAAACTCATTAGGGCACCACCAATGGTGTCTAAAAATGAAGATCTGTTGTGATGTTTTATTGGTCATTTGTTTGGTATTTATTCCTAACTAAACTTTTATGAAAGAATATTTGTTCCATATCAGACATAGTTCATCAGAAAGTCTTTATATAATAAATCAATATCTACTAAATGTTTTTACAGAAGAAAAAAGTGGGATAAATTTATTAAATGTTTTTTTAGATGAATTTTATCGGACTGAATAGAACCAGACACAGAAGTTGATAGAAAGATATGTGCATGATAGATTTGTAATGTTTCTGAATAAAAACACCATTGATGTCAGAAATATCAACATGATGGTCAAGATTAATCAAACATAGGGTTTTTTGGAATTTCGAGAGATGTTTCGATAAAAATTTAGAGTAGTATTGAATACTGGAATATATGTTTCAAGGGGATTAATAATAAGAGTGTTCATTAATTTCTAACCTTATGTCAGATGACTCTTTTTTTATACATAATTTTCAAATATAAAATGTTTTTTGTAACTCTTGTGATGCAATACATATGAAGAAGCATCGGATAATAGGTGCTACAAATCTTATTGAGTTCTAGTTGGAATGAAAGGAGGATATGAAAATAAGGGATGTCATAATACATTCCATTAATATTTAGAGGATTCTTTCGTGATCATGTAGTTTTTATAAATCATGATCAAGTCTCGTGATAAAATATTTTGAAGAGTGAATACTATTGAATTTATTTGATAATTATGAATTGGTTCTAGAAATTCAGATAAAGAACTTTAGATCTATAAGTATCATCATATAAATTATCAGAAGAATTTATAAGTAAATGGGATGATGTTTGAAGAGTATATGAGGCAGTTCCATAGTAATGAGTTGAGTATATTCCATCATAATGTGATAAGGAATATCCATAGTGATGTGCTAAGGAAATTCCATAGTGATGTGCTAAGGAAATTCCATATCAATGATCTATGGAAGGTCCATTATTATTAGTTGAGTAAGTTCAATAGTAATGAGCTGAGAAAGTTCTATAGTAATGAGCTAAGGAAGTTCCATCATAATGATATGAGGATGTTCTGTAGTAATGAGTTGAAGAAGTTACATAATATTGAGTTGAGGAATTTCCATTGTAATGAAATGAGAAATTTGAATAGTATTGATATGAGGAATTTCCATAGTAATGAGATGAGGAAGTAAAATTTTAATTCGATGAGGATGTTCTGTAGTAATGAGATGATTAAGTTCCATATTAATGAGTTGAGAATAATCCATTTGAATGAGTTAAAGAAGTTCAATTAGACTAAAAGAAAATTACTAAGTTCAAGAACACTGATTACAGAGAATACAAAAGAATGTTCTAGTAGATTTTTGAAGAGCTGAAGTGGTGAAACATGATATTCAACTTTGAGTAAATCTTGGAGGCTTTGTAATTTGAGTATGTGGGAATGATTTTCCTTTTCCTACCAGTGTATTTATGGTATTGTAATAAATAGTATCACAATAAATTCCAACTCTTCAACCTATCATGTGATTAGAAAAATCATAGCACAATAGAATTTGTATCAAACATATTTTTCCAGATAGCGACCACATTAAATGTTTATACTTCAAAAATAATTTTACTAGACTGAAGACAATCATATTTAGAATTTGAAAAGATTTGGAGTAATTGAGATTTGAAAAGTGTTCATTGTACAGAGTCTAATGGACTAAATTCATCTGACTTATTCCATTAGACCCACATCCATAAAAATTATAGACTTGTATCCAGCCACATTGGAAAGGGTATAGAAAGAGAATTTGTTGAATATGTTGAACAAGGTATTTATTTTGTTGTATTGGATCAGTTTTTTGTAAGAAATATTTTTATAATGATGGGAGTAAGTATTATCATTCATATAAGGATATATAAGTTGTCTAATAGAATTTTTCAGAAGTTATATTCACTTATTAATATTTTCCAATTTCCATAGATCCATGGGAGTGGCTATGGAAATGATGCAGTTTCTCACATTGAGGCCAAACCTTATAAATCATAGGTTCTTTAATTTCACACAATATTTTTCATGCATAAGTATTTCTAAAAGATTATATTTTAATTAACGTTTATAGGTTATAGGGTTTATATATGCAAAATGGTTGAAACATCTAAAGGTATAAAGCATATTCAACCCCCACCCTTCTTAGTTATTATTAGATCATTTTGAACATTAATTTGTAGTATATAAAAGAATCCCTTATTATATCCTTATCATGGGTAATATAAATTATTTCAATAGAAGATTAAGCCATACATTAGATGGAAAAAATTATTATGGTGAGAAAAATAGGGTGATGTTTTATCTCCTATATCTTGGAATGGAATCTATCGATTCTTCTATAATTGGTTTTACACTTATTGGGAAATAATCTCCATTAACAATTGTTGACCATATAAATATTGAATATGAGGGAATGTTTAGAAATACTAACCATATGAATCTATCAGAAAATTTTCATATGAAGTTTATGGGTCTCAAAAATTCATAGAAAATGAGGAAAAACTATATAGTATTATTGAAGTTAATATTAAATATATTTAGGAAATGATACAAATCTGGAGAGAATGTTTGATGACATAATAATGATATATAAATAAACTATTGATTAATACTTCTCCATAATAAATGATTTTTTACAAAATTAAATGATTTTGATAAGTTCTATAGGATATACAATATTCAAGAAACTCATGATAACATTTCAGACATGTTTGATTCTCAAATTTACTTTTTAGAATATAATGATGATTTATCTATTGATTAATTGCATAAAATTTTTGATGCTTATGAAATTTAAAAATCTCAAATGTTCAAATACAATATTAAAAATGGAATGGATTTTGAATCAATGAGGATGATAAAAATTCAAGATGTTGAAGATGTTGAACATTATTATTCTAAGGATAATAATGATTATGATTTCATTGATTAAACCATGTATCTTATCTCCATGATCAATTTCATAGGATGTGTAATGTATGGAGGTAAACTTCCACTCAAATTTTGTGTGTATGGTGGAATTTGGAATGGCACTATGAATTTTACTAAGAAGAATATTGGATAAT
Organism: Viscum album; assembly: GCA_963277665.1. Lineage (NCBI taxonomy): Eukaryota > Viridiplantae > Streptophyta > Magnoliopsida > Santalales > Viscaceae > Viscum > Viscum album. The sequence continues at coordinate 914,711,146 of OY728162.1, read as the reverse complement.
ATCGAGGGGATTCTAATGAAAAACCTGATTTAAGAGGTGGAAGAAAATTTTTAAAGAAGAAAAGTTATCCAAAAAAAGATTACTAGGAATGAGAGAAGTATGTTGAATAAGAAAGATGAATCAGGATCAACTGAATGAATTCTCATGAAGTTGAAATCTCATAAAACATTTGAACATTCATTGTAAAAGTTTAGAAAATTGATGACTCTGAAAATATTGAAGTTGAGGGAGGGAAAGAATCTTATATATATTATCATCTCAAAAAAACTAGTATCATGTCTTCAGAAAAATATATCTCTCAAGAATGAATTTATAATGATAAAAAAATATGAAGGAAAAATTTTTAAAGAAGAAAAGTTATCCAAAAAAAAATTACTAGGAATGAGAGAAGTATGTTGAATAAGAAAGATGAATCAGGATCAACTGAATGAATTCTCCTGAAGTTGAAATCTCAGAAAACATTTGAACATTCATTGTAAAAGTTTAGAAAATTGATGACTCTGAAAATATTGAAGTTTAGGGAGGGAAAGAATCTTATATATAGTATCATCTCAAAAAGACTAGTGTCATGTCTTCAGAAAAATATATCTCTCAAGAATGAATTTATAATGATAAAAAAATATGAAGGAAAAATTTTTTAAGGTAAAAAAATGTTGTTAAGAAAGAAGAAGAATACTAACAAGATATATTATGTTAAAAAAATAGAGTTTTTGGATTGGGATAGTTTTTTGGAGATCTCAATAATAAGATGAGATATGAAGAATAATAAATTAACAACTTTCATAGAAAAATCATTAGTTAGAAATTACATTATGGATAATGAAGGAAAACTTCAACAAATATTCAAAGTTAAATGATGAGACTTATAAAGTTGCTGAGAAATTTCAAATAAATAATTAGGTGAATTCCTCATCCACCAAAATATGTTTCATCTGATTTTTTTAAAATTTAAGGTGATATGAAAATTTATTGGAATTTTTATATGGAGAAAGGATTTTAGAAACCTAGAACATATACAAATGTTGTACACCCACTAAAGAGGAAACATATTCCACACCCAGAGTATGTTGGAGTTGGAATAAATTATCAACCGTAACAATGTTTCTATAGAGAATGATCGTATTTTAATAGAATATCAAAATTTGAGGGTTTTTATTGGTTTTTTAAAATATATGGGCACAACGGTGATATTTTTTGGAAAAACATGTCATTTATAAAAAGAAGGTTTGAATTGTTATAAAGATATGATTAAAGGAGAATAAGTAACTTTCCTAACCCATAGGATGTTAGAAAAAAAATCTCAGTGTGCGAAAGTTTTTAATAAATAAAAAATTTGAATGTCTTGAAGATGTTTTTGGAAGATTTTATTAGGCTGGTCATCGTGCTTAATGTTTTATGACACTTAGTCCAGAACAATATTCTTATGGTAGAAAAGAAAAGAATACTAGAAAGAAAAATGTTGAGGAAAGATCTATTGTTTTTTAGATTGATTTTAATGAAAGTAAATGGAATAAACCCTGATTAATTGATATTTTTTGTTCCTCACACAAGATATGTGAAATAAAAATCATTAAACATGTTGAAAAAAATAATGGTGCCACAGTTAATTTTTGAAATGATAGTTCATTCAAAATTAAAGGAATATGAACTAATTAGATAGAACATCAAGAACCAAAAAAAATAATTTATATTTAATTATATACTCAAACATAAATTACAAAGCATGATTCAAATTTTTTATAATGTAAAATAATTTTGTTTCAGGAAATATTATTGAATCACAAGAGGTATTGAAGATGGAAAAGTTATGACTAGTGGAGAAAGAACCAGCAGAAATATTTTATCATATTAGGGAACATAACAATTTATTTTATATAAGTTGTGAATATGAGAATAATTTGTGGAATAATTGACTTGTCCACCATGGGTGGAAAAAAATGAACGAGCTCTCTGAATTTTTTTCATACAAAATTTGACAAAATATCAAAGAAGATAATATGATGTTTCATTAGAATTTCATAAAGGAACAATGACTAATAAAAGTCATAAGAATGATTTGATTCTATCTACTAGACATATTTAACTTATTCATTACAACTCATGTGGGATAATGTGAAATCGAAAAAAAATGTTTTTTTACATCATCATAGTCATTGATGATTTCACTAAAATAAATGAAATCATTATTATGAAGAAACAATTAGGGGATATTGAAATTTTCAAATTTTTAAGAAAATATTGTGATAATGAAATAATGGTTTACATAAATAAGTTTAGAATAGATAGTGGTAAATAATTCATATGAAATACATTTTAAATTTATATGAGGATTCCTACAATCAAACATCATTATAGTGATCCATATATTCCCAAAAAAATTAGAGTAGTATAAAGGGTTAATGGAAGTATGGTGGAAATGGGATGAAGCATTTTAGGAAAAGAAAAACATTAAAATTTATATTGGAGAAAAGTTGTTGGTAGTAATATTTGTGTTTAGAATATATGTTTGTTGAGGCCAAAATCCAACATAAATCCCTATAAATTTTGTATAACAAAAAAAATTCATTGAAACACATAGTTTATTGGATGTCTCCATTTTCAAATAATAAAAAATATATCTTTTAATGATTGATGATAAATATGAACAAGGAATTCTTATGTGTTTTTTATGAAATGGAAGATGTTATAAAAATTGACCAATATTTTAAAAGAGTTGGTGGATTTATATGATGTGGATGTTATTCAAAATAAAATATAATTTGTTGAGAATTTTGAGAAATATAAACTGAAGGTTTCTAATGAAATTGATAATGATAAAATATAGAATTATCAATATTCTAATGAATCTTGTGGAAGGGAATGTTATGCCGAAAAATTAAAATTAAAATTTTATACCTAAAAAAATCATGTTGAGACCGATAACATCATTGGGAATTCTAAGGCTCAATTTTAGACTAGAATAACACTAATATTAGAGAATCAGGCTTCCCTTATCTAAAATGTTGAACTAGAAACAATTTCATAAGCTATTGAACAAAAAGAATAGATGAAAGTCATGAATGATGAGTTGGATAAGATTGTGATAAATGAATCCCAGGAACATTTATCAGGCCGGAAATTTAATTTTTTTTTTGTTTTTGAAAAAATGGGTTTGTAGAAACAAATACAATTAATAGGGATAATAATATTGATACAAAGAAAGGCTTGTTTGTAAAGTGTATTCATAGGTGGAAGGTGTGTATATTGAATAATCTTCTTCCTCGGTTACAAGATTAGAAACAATTAGAATGTTTTTTACGGGCTTCACATCGAAAATACAAAGTTTATCATATGGATTTAAAGTTATCATTCTTAAATAGAGATATTATGGAAGAAGTTTACATTGAATGACCTTGTGGTTTTCTACTTTATAGCGATAAAAAATGGTTATTATATTGAAGAAAACAATATGTGGGATTAAACAAACCCTATGATCCATTTATTCAAAACCTTATTTTTGTTTGAGAATGTTAAATTTATTTAAAAGAAATAATGATTTTAACTTGTATGCAAAAGATGTTAATTCCCACACAAAAATTTTTATTGTGTATATAGATGATATAATTTTTTTGCTAAGGGGAAGAATTTTTTTAATGAATATTCTCAGGAAATGAAGAAGAAATTAGAAATTTCAATGCTTGAAGAATTATCTTTTTACTTGGTTTAGAATTTAGGAAAAGTATATTTTATTACGTCAATAATCGTATTACAAGGAATTGTAAAAGATGTTTAGGATGTCGAAATCCAAATATGTTTCTACTCATATTTCTATGAGCACAAAGATGAGTAAAGATTAATCTAGAAAAAGTGTGAATCAAGAAGAAATCTAGATGGTAATAGGAAGTTTCCTTTATCTCAAAACCTCAATGCCTAGTATTGATTATGGTGTTACATTTTGTTCCATGTATCAAAGCAATCTAAAATAATATCATATGTTCGAAGCAAAGAGAAATTTGAGATATTTCAAAGGAATAAAATTATTTTTGATTTTATAAAAAATATGTTTTTGAATATAATTTCTTTCTTATACTGATGTTGAATGGGCTAGAGACTATAATTATAGAAAATAATGTTTTGGATAAACGATTTTCCTTCGAGAATGTTGTGTGAGTTGAAATAATTAGAACAAATGTTATGTTGCTTTTATCAAACCAAAATCAAAATATGTTGTTGCATCTCAGTCTTGTACTCTAATGTTGTGTTTAGCTGGAAGACATGAAAGTGGATGTTTCTAAATTAATGATGGTTTTTTTTATCATAGTTAAATTGATATTCCTAAAAAATAATGTTCAACACTCAATATCAAAACTCATTGATATAATGTTTCACTATATAAAAGTGAAAACTTATAATTGAGATGTTTTTCTGGAATATATCTCAGTAAATTATCAAATTCCATATATCTTCACAAAATCTGTGCTCAGAGATATATTTATGGAATTGAGAATGCATTTTAATGTTCAACAGACTCCAATGACTTTGTAAAACCCATAATGAAGTACCCCAAAATACTTTGGATTATGTTGACAATGAGGAAGAATATGTAAAACTTTATCCTTGAATGGAAAGAAAATTAATTTTCTGTATTTATTGAATCTAAAGTTGTGGTTATCTTAAAATGGATGAGATACAAAGATAAGTGAGTAAAAAATATAAAATAAACTGAAATTATATTAACATGGATGAAACCATTTTTATTAACATAGGAATATAATTCCATAAAAAAACTACATTATCCAGTAGTGGGTTTCCTGGAAAATATTTTTTGTGATAGGATAGTTTTGGTAAAATTATAAAAAACATGTTTTGTGAAAAAATATGAGTGGTTGAAATTCGTAGAGTTAATAAAGTTATTGAAAATGATTATCAACAAAACCAGAGGGGAAGATTGAAGATCCTTTGTGTTGTTTTCTTGGTAACATTTTTTTTGTATTTTTTGAAAACTAACATTTTGTGAAAGTATGTTTTTGGTTTTTCCATCCAGACCCAGTTCAATGATATGAGATTCTATAAGAAATTAAAAAAGGCATAGAATGTTTTAATTCAACTTAAATGTGGATAAATGTATTGAATATGGTTTCTATATGTAGGTTATCAGACAGAGTTGAAACAGACATTGATTTTGTTAGAAAGATATTTCTTTACATTTTTGTAATATTGATGATCAAATAGACTATAGGCCTCAGTTCTATCTGCATGATGTTAAAGATAAACTGAATGTGAAGTTTTTTGGAAATCAAGTGATGTTGTTAAAGAAAATTAGAGTGATAATTATTCTTAGAAAGTATGTATCAAGGGAATCAAGAATTAGAATTGTATTTAATTATAACATTAAGTCAGATGATACTTTAATAGATTTTAATTCTCAAATGTCATACGTTATATGTAACTATTGTGATAATATCCTTAGTAATAATAGTGGGAGAATAGGTGTTTTCAATCGTATAGAGTTTTGGTTTGAATGAAAGGAGGTGCTGGGAATAAGGGAAGTCATAATAATTTCTTTTGAAAGTCTAATAATGATTTTCTAATCATCACGTTCTTATAAATCACGAAAATACCTTATTATAAAATCTTTTGATGAATGTATTCTATTTAAAGTCTTTGATAAGTTGGAACCTATTTTAGAAATCAGGTAAAATAACATCAGATCCAGAATTATCAAACAAAAAAAAAATTAGAAGACTTTATGAGTAATGTTGATGATGATTTAAGGGTATATGAGGAAGTTCAATAGTAATGAGATGAAGATATTCCATCATAATTAAATGAGGATGTTCAATAATAATGAGTTTTGGAAGTTCCATTTTAATGAGTTGATGAAGTTCCATAGTAATGAGATAAAAACGTTTCATAGTAATAAGTCATGGAAGTTCCATACTATTGAGATGATGAATTTTTATAATATTGAGATGAAGAAGTTCTATGATAATGAGATGAAGAATTTCCATATAAATGATATAAGGAATCTCCATAATAATTATCTGAGGAAGTTCCATTGTAATGAGATGAGGATGTTCCATAGTAATGAGCTAAGTATGTTAAATAGTAATGAGTTGAGGATGTTCCATCGTAATGACCTAAGAAATTTCAATTATAATGAGGTGAGGAATTTACATAGTAATGAGATGAGGGAGTTCCATCATATTGAGTTTAGAAAGTTCCATTACATTGAAGAAAAATTAGATAGTTAAAGAAGGATAGATACTAATAAGAGATAAAAAATTTCCAAAAGATTTGTGAATATTTGAAGTGGTGCTGTGTGAAATTAAAATATTATTAAATCTATGAGGTTTTTGAATTTGAGTAAGGTGGAAAGGTAATCGATTTACCACACTAATACATCATTGGAAGGTTGTACATGTGGAGGTTTTGTTTATCGGACTAAGGAATATTAGACTGAGAGTTTGATCAGAGATTGAGTAATGAATATTGAAAATGGGTCCATCATATTTATCCCATTAGACAAAATTCATCAGAATGAGTCCATCAAACCCATCCCCATAGGAGTGAGACAATCAGACCCAACCACATCAAGCTGAGGGATTATGTATATAATTTTTTGATCATTTTGATCATTTTTTTCTTTTTTGTTGGATCTATTGTTATTGAGAAAACTTTTTAAATTTATAATAGTCAGTATAGAAATTTATATCAGTAGTTTGAAGGTGTCTAATTGTTATTGTCGCAAGTTGTATTCACTTATTTATAATAGTGAATTTACATAGACCCATAAGAGTGGATATTGAAAGGATATAGGTTCTCACACTGGGTCCAAACCATATAAATCTCCCATGCATTAATTTTTTGCATACTTTTTCATGCATTATTATTTACTAAAATATTATAAGGTTATGATCATTAATAGGTTTTATAGGATATGATTCTAAAAGTATTGATAATTATACAAAGTGTACTAGTGATTAATCCCCATCAGCCATTAGTTGGAATTCGATCATTTTGAATATTAATATATAAACCATTTAGTGTACATATCATAGTGGTTCAAAATAATTACAATGAGGAATAACAAATAACATCTAAATCAGGTACATATTGGACAGCTGGGTGGCTCTACCTACATCAGAATAGGCTGATGTGTGTACGATACAGGTAACCATATATATCTGTATCTATATAAAATGAATACATATATATCCAATATATACATGTGGACATTTATAGTAATATACATGGATACTAAGTGGAAACTGGACTCATGGTGTGACACAAATTTCCATAACTAGTATAATGAATCAATATATCTTTTAAGGGTATAAGAACAAAATATCATATGAATATGATAAATCCTTCCCATCACTAAAGATGGAGGTTGAGTCTTCATGCCTAACACCTAACGTGATGGAATGCATTACATCATTCCTGTCATCCAGATAAAACTATTATGGTGTGATACATAATTCCCAACAGTTAACATAAGTGAGTGTGAAACACCATTATTAACAGAACACATAACTGTTACTCAATATCCAATAACCCCGATGAACTAACAAAAATAGAATTGATAGTTTAACTATAAAACAATTATAATTTATTGGAACAATCAACCATTGGTTAACAACTCATAATTTATGTATATTAATATTAAATTCATGAAATGACCTTTCCACATACTTCCATTCTTTTAATTTAATACATTAAATTATAAAGAAATGAAAATGAATTTATACATAAAGAAAACACTGAGCATCTTCTTTGGTAAATTAAATAACTATATAAAAGAGGGAAATTTTATTTTCCATGTCACAGAGAACACATATATGGGGTTTTGGTTAATTAAAAACTTTAGTAAAGGAGATAATTTTCCCCAACACACCATAGGGTGTTGTACAAATGTGATAGGAATGATCTAATTAAGTAATATGTTTCTATAGGAATCTCTCAACTTGGTGAAGTTAATTTAATAGGTAAAAAAAGTATAGAAGTATGCGGAAATGGCCTCCATGTAGAAAATTGCATAAAACACTAAAAAAGCCTAAAATATAAGGTAAAATGGCTAGACCACCAACCATAGGATCTCATCAATCCCCTCTTCTAGTGTTAACCTTTGAATCAAGATTTAGGGGGAGAAATAGAATAATAGAATAGTTCCCGGAATATAGGGAACATGAGGTTGAACCGATATAGTACAAGTTATGGAGATTGAAACAGATAAAGGAAGAAAGATGAATAGGTATATTACCATTGAATATCCAATACTTCTAATTGTGTTGAAATTAGAGTCTAAATGCTAGATTTTTCATGATACCTAACACTTGAGGAGGGAGAGCTCTATGGAGAGGAAAGTGGTGGCTACCTGATATAGGAAAGAAGATAAGATGAGGTTATAATTTAATATCATTTAATGGAAAAATCATAAATACCACCTTAAAAACTATGTCGCACAGTTTGGCTGTACAGTTGGGTGATCTATGTTCCAAACATTTTCCCCCCACTTCCCATGAACCCCCTTTCGTGAGATATCTACATGGTCTGACTAACCATGATCAATTGATGAAATTATACTCCACCAAAAACATATTGAACACTATGGATCTATGAGGTATGGATTACATGGTTGTAGAATAATCGTGTGGCATGTCTTGTGCAATGGGTACCTCACCCAGTTAAGTCACATAGTTAGCTCTAACTTAGTGATAAACTTGCATCCCACTTTGTTTCTCAAAATTCGTGAACTAAGGGCCCCCAAAAAGCCGTAAATGTTACCAAGACATTCTTTAGGTCATAAAGAACATTTACCTCGATAAAAAAAGATTTTAACTGAAGCAGATGATCTGTAACTTTGTGGAATTCCAATTAGTTACAATTATACTATAGCATTCTCATCCAAAGGATCATTGTGATGTCAAAGGGATTAAGAAGATCCCAATATATAAAATAATCCTTTTGAAAATGGATTTCCATGTATGTATCTATGTGCATATTATAGGCCTCCCCCCAAGAATATCCCCTTTGGGTTTCATGATCATCTTCAAAAGATATTATGAAATGATAAATTTCATATTCACTGGATGTTGAAAAATCATTAAATATAGTAAAAAATAAATAATGTAATGTAATGTTTCACTCATAGTCCAATAATGGTGTGAAACATTACATAAGGACACTATAGGGTACCTCATAGTCAGGAAAGACAATCTTGGATGTAAAACCCCAAGGTTATAAAAGTTAATTGAAATGTGTGAAACATTTTTTTATGTAAGTATTTTTTAATTGTCACTAAACTTAATTTTCCCACTTCTTTGTTCAAAATTCAAAAAATGAACACACATTGTTGCTATCAGTATGTTATTTAGAGTCTAATAAGACCAATTTAATTTCTAGTGAATATTAACATACCCTTATGAATTTTAATGTTACCCTTACGAATAGTAGCATACCCTTATGAATAGTAACCTAATCAATGATAGTATACATATAATATTTAATCGATGTTATGATATATTCATATCTTGGAATAAGTAAATAATTGTTTTAATGTAGTTGTTTTTTAAATAAAATATTATTATATTTAAAAAATTAATTAATCATAAGTAGAAAATTATTTTCAAAAAATGGATTTCATTTTTGGATTCTACCTGTCAAAAAATGGTTAGGGTGAATTTTTGGTAATATTCGGAAATACTTGAATTTTTTATTAACAGTAAAATATGATAAAATACAATAAGTGCTAAATGCATGTCTTACTACATCATAGGTGATACTGGGATGATTTAAGAAAACTTGATTCGAACTTGCATGCACTTATTTCTATTTTTCTTTACAAGAATCAAGACTATTCATTGTCTTCAGTAAAAATATTAAACTAGTTATTTAAATAATGTAAACCCTCTCCTCTCTCCACTATAAATACCACCCGCTCCCCCCTCTTCCTCTCAGAAATATGAAACCATGATCTTTACCTAAGTTCTACCAAATACTCCTATTATTCCCCTTCCCCACATCCAAGACCTGATGGTCTCACCAAGAGGCCAAAACTAGGGGCCTTAAGAGGGATATAAACGAGAAGAGGTCTATAAGTAAACATCCTCTTTTGTTTTCTTTCTGTTCTTTTCATTTTCTTTTCTATTCTTCTTCTTTCCTCGACTCCCCTTATACAAGTGGAATTAATGATATAGTATATTAAATATTATGGATTTCAGCATCTTTATGGAAGATTCACTATTATACAACTTCTCCTCTCCCATGTATTCATGAAATTAAAACTACGTCCGTGATGTGTCGATTTACCAACATCATTGATGATGTGTTTTCAATTTATTTTACTTCCTTCATGATTGATAATGAAAAAATTTTTATGGATTTAACTGATTATAATTTATGTATAATATCTTTTATATGGTTTTAGAATCATTTTATACACATGTTATTAAATTATAAAATAAAATGTGTTCTTTATGATAATAGAATCGTCAAAATAACCTAAAAATTTATAAATACTATTTTTACTTATGAATCCTACTCATGTAATAATTCCATATTATAAATGGTATAATTTACGGCCTTGAAAATATTTAAATACCATTCCATTCCAATTCTATAGTTTCACTTCCAATTTACATGAATATCCATCATGAACCAATCATGGAAACCATGTGAAGAACACACTCGAAAACAATGGAATTAACCAAATTATTATTAATGAATGTGTGTAATGATGTTTTAAAATGATCATGAAAGTTGTTATAAACATGAGTATGTTTCTATTAAATATTAATAACATTAATTTACCCTTCATACAGGAGTTTTAAACACATTTGAGGGAAGTAGAACCTGAGGTAAGGGATCCTCTCTTTCTAATGTTTATTTAAGAATAACTCATATGTTATGCTCTTTAGTTTTTAATTCCTAGTGATTTTTTATGTTTTAAAACCTTCACAATACTTCCATTATGATTTATTAATGATGAGAGACCCCATTTCTATCTCATTAATCTCTCCCATGTACACCTGCTACCATGTCAAAATTGCATACGGGAATTCTTAAACCAATTTCCATTTGTTGGGTAAACCTTCTACTTTATTCATTATGTGGTATTAAGATTATTTTTCAGATAAATTTTTTTTATATTATGTTGTAATATGTGTATTTCCAGCGTATAAAAATATCCATTCCATTCTATTAATTATTACTCCATTTATATTTTTAAGGTACATTCCTTTTAAAATCTTTTTAAAAGTCTCTTTAAGGAAATTCAAAAAGATTGTTTATATGGAATTAGAAATTATACTAATTTAACGATTCATTATTACTATGATATTTCCATTATGTGTTGAAATATTAGTATTTTATGAATATGATGTCATTATTATGTCCACAGGTTTTATATTTTAATAGTGATTTCTTTACGAAAAAGGGAATTTTGAAAACATTAATGTGTTTTTCCCAAGGGTTAAAATGTGTTATCAAGTGTTTTATTCAATATATGTTACTTGGACATAGTTATATTGGTTTGAGCCTATTATAGATCAGTATATTATTCATTGAGCCCATTATATCTCCTGATGTGTTGGTTTGATCCCATTATAGATTATGATATGTTGGGTTGAGCCCATTATAGCTCACGATATGATTGATGAGGTCCATTATAGCTCTCCAATGCATTGGGTACTCTAAATATTGAAGTTGAAAAAAAGGTTATTCCATGAATAAGGGTTAATGTAATATTGATATGGTAAATATTTCTCGAGGAAACTACATGATGTATCTATGCATATCAGTTTTTATGGTTATGGGTTTTATTAGTTTTTATGTTATCACTCCACTAACATTTTCATTATTTATATCCCTTACTGAGTTTTATACAAATACCATGATTTCAAAATGGTTTTCATATGGTATAAGGATGGGTAAGAGAAATAAGGGATTCATGATTAATTATTTGGAGTGTTGTTAAAGAAACCATTTTTTATGTTTTAATTAATTATATTTTGAAAACAAATAGATATTGTTTTAAGTGGTATCCTCGTTGTATGATTTTGGTATGTTACGTATGTAAGATATCCTAATTATCTAAAAATATAAACATGAAAAGATCCTAAATGTGTAATATTGTATATTATTTACTAAAATTTATGATTAAGAATTTTTTTTAAGGATGGGTCCTTATAGTTGGTATGAGAGGATGGTTTAGATTACATTAGGGGTTAGGATGATGTTAAAAGAATTACATAAAAGATTTTCACTCTTTGGTTAAATTGTAATTTTATAGCATTTAATGATTTCCATGTTTCTTCGACTAATATATGTCTTCTCAAAATGTTTTTCCACAAATGAAACATGTATGCTGAAGTAGGATGGCCCCAAGAGGTAGATGTCTGTCCAAATCTACTCTCTGGAATGGTGGGAATTGGAACTGAGCAGTTTTTGATAGAAATGGCTCAGTTAAATCAAGAAAAAAATGTTGGTGGTATCCATGTTAGAGAATAACATGTTATACCATAAAGAAACATGTATTTTGTTGATCATTTTATGAGGAAACATCTTCTAGTATTCGGTGGAACCACAGATCAAGTGATAGTTGAAAGACAGATCAATGCTCTAGAAAATGATATATGATGTCATGGGTTGTTCGGAAGACCAAAATGAAATACTATCCATTTATCATTTAGAAGGTGAATTCGATCAATGGTGGCCTCTACTAAAGAATAAGAGAGAAAGAGATGATCTTGATAGTCTGAATGGGGTGATTTTATGTTTCTTTGTCTGGAAAAATATTTTCCTAAAACTATTCGACTCAGAATAGAGAAAACATTCCTGGAACTAAAGCAAAAAGATGATGATTCTGTGGTAGCATATGAATATAATTTTATAATATTGTCCAGGTATGTACTAGATTTTACTCAGGATATTGATAGTAAAATTAATAGATTTTACTCAGGTTTTTATTGAGGAAAAATCCATCCAAGCATCATTGAAGCATTTTTGAGGTGATTCTGTTTGTTGACAAAGTGGGCCTCCAAGTTGTGTTTCTTCACAAAGCAGACCATGATGTAAAATTTGTTGACAAAGGGTGTTTACATGGTAATTTTTAGGGTTCAAGAGATATTTTTGTCTTTCCATATTTGACAGATGAACCTCGACAAAGGAACATATGATCTGGAGGCGGTAAAAAAGAGCAGATATAAGGTGGTTCCATTTTATAGTGTTTGCCAAATTTTTGGGCCTGAAAATCGAAAAATGTTGAGATGTGTTTTTGGAAAAGGGAAGTGCATGAAAAATGAAAGTGGTGCATGAAATATTTGTGTGGTGCATGAAAAAGGAAAATGTTCTGAAAAATATTGGCATGGTGCACAAAATCGGGGAATGGAGTTTTTCGCGCAAGAGTTGATTGATATCAGAAGCTCGAAAATTGGAAAAATAATGAGGTTCATAGAAAATTGGAGCATGGCGCGAAATATGGTGTTGCGCGGAAGATGTGTTTTTTGCACTCAAAGAGGATTACGCACGAAAGAAGGGTTTTTTATGTACGGGTCGATTCTTCCTATAAATATAAAGTGACCCCCCTCATTCAATTTTTCTTAAGACTTAGAGAGTATCCGAACACTGGTGCATGAAATTGGAATATGCAAGCGGGTTGTTCATAAAAGCAATGTTTGCACGTAAAGTTAAGAGTTTGCGTGTAAAGCTCATGTTGCGCGTAAAAGATGGATATTGCACATAAAAGAAGTGTCTATGCGTAAAGTGAAGGTTGCGCGTAAAAGAAGGTTGTTCCACATAAAATAATTGGTTGTGTGTAATAGAGGTGTTGTGCGAAAAGTGGATTTCATGTAAAAGCAGGGAATTATGAGCAAGGCAGTATAGAGGCTGTGTGTAAAATTTGGGGTTGCCCAGTACACCCAGTGCAAAGTGAGATTCATCTGTGGGTGAAAGTTGGATGTCAACAGAGCATCTATCAATAGTTAATGATCCAGATTTCATTAGAGATAATGAAGAGACCTATATGTCTTTAAACTGTGAGTGGATCCATTCTAGAGAATTGAGAAAGGGAAGAGGAAGAAGTTGATCCTCTCCACCGGCAGTGAGCTAGAGAGAGTGAAATAGGGAGTGACCATTGGGGAAGCAGTGAGATAACCCTAAACATTGTAAAGTAAGTGATCCTAGGCATAGAAGTGATCTATCCCAAACACTGTAAATTAGTAGTGAGCTTTTGTGGATTTGGTATAGCATGACATTTCTGTTGTATGCTCCTTGGATGCAGCCCATTGAGGATGAACCAATTAAAAATATATGTGTCTACCTGTAAGCTTCCTAACATTGCATCCAAAGAATACTTATCAGATAAATAAGGAAAGAACAAGATAAATGTTAATAACATAATAGCAAACAAAGTGACCCTTATAATATAGATGTCAATATCCAGTGGGGTAGGAATAATTTTGAAATAGAATCTCCGTACCCTGATTCACCTTCCCTCTCATGGTATCTAGGACCCTTTTGGTCCTAACAATTGGAATCAAAGGAATAGGTTTCATTTATAAGATTTTTTTGCATTGACTTGGTTTGGTATATTTGTGTGATTGAAGATTTAGTATGTTCTTATCTTGTTGTGCCATGAAAAAGGGAAAACATCAAAAAAGAAGCATAAGTCTAATAATACTCCTCAGTGTGGAAGAGTTTACGGAAAAAGTGTTATTCAACTAAAGGAATCAAACATATTTCTGAAGGAAGGCTTGGATGAATCAGATAGAGAAAAATAAGAATCACTTATTAATGATATAGGAATGAGTAATGTACTTGAAATTAAAAGTGAGGCTGAAACTATTGATGATGATGAAGTATCAAGAAGGCCATTGGTAGATGATGTCGGTATGACAAAGGAATTTGATCCAAAATTGGATGAAGATGTCAAATGTAAAGGTATCCGGATCCAAGTACTATAAATTGAGGTCAACACACTAAGGATTAAATCAAATGATAATTGACGTGGCTAACGATCTGAGGGAGAAGAATGATTTCCAAACTGAAGAACTGCAAAAGTTTTCTATAAAGAGAGAAAATCTCAAAGGTAATGTTAAGGGAAAGAATTTGAACTCAGATGAAATTCAGAATCTGAAATCCAGCAATGATGATCTTTCCATATAGCTATATGAATTAGATCTGAAGAATCAAAGTCTACAACAAGAGAATGTATCCATCTATGATTCTATTGCTAAAGAAAAATTGAAAATAAATAAGCAAAGTGATATGGTAGATACTCTCACATGAGAACTAGAAGATGAGATGAGTAGTGGAAAGAATCTAAGAAGAGAACTAAATTCCCAACATGAATCAAGAGATAAGAAGATTTTTCTACTATAAGAACAGCTAGATTTAGTCAAGAAATAAATGGAGAAATCTAATTCTAAATAGAAGACCAAGTTGAAGGATGCCTTACACTTATTATTTGATTATCCTTTTCCAGGTGATGATGAAATGAAATCCAAATATTCTACTTCAAAGAAGAAGCATGAAAGGATTGTATCATTCCAAAGGACATCCATTTTTGGAAAATCTGGAATTTGATATGATGATAACACTCCTATGAATGATAAGAAAAGAGAAGTTAAAATATCCAGAGATAAGAAAAAACTTGTAGGTGCTGGAGATATACCTAAATAGGATTTTACACAAAGTAATGATATCATGTTCTATTTTTCCGGGATTTATGGTCATACATCAAGCTTCTTTTTAGAGGATCAATAATACATTTCAGGATGTAAAAATACAAACTTTAATATACTTGAGAATAAGAAGAAGTGTCATGATAAATCAGAGAGAGGATTCTCTAATAGGAGAATATTCATTAGATGCTCTTACAGTGGAAGAATGGGACACACTATGAGTATGTGTCAGGATTCTCAAGAACTCAATGTCCAAAGAAGAACTCAAGATACATCAACATCTCGGCTGAAAAATGATTAAATGAGGTATGCCTTTGATGGAAATTTTTTTGTATGTTATCATTATTGTAATTCGGAAATACATTGCAGTAAGAATAATGCAGGAAAGGAAAGGGACTCGAAAGTATATTCTCAACTCCAGTGATTCATAAAGTGAAATACTATCCTTTAAAATAATGTGGTATGTCAAAAAATAGTTTTTCTACCTTACGGGAATCACAGGGAGATAAAATAAAAGTGTATAAGTCACTTCATCTTTCACACTCACAACAACTCTTGTGGAGAGAATGTGAACAAACCTGGAAGATCAGGGGGAGATATACTCCCACTATGAGTAAGAAGAATGCATGTTTAGTGGAGGACTCTACAAAAATGAATAATAGTGTCATGACTCATATATCTGATAAAAGAAATATGAATGAAGAATGCATTGAAAATATTGTATGTCGTATGCCATAACGAGAAATGGAGGAAAGACGAAGATCCCCGCAATGGTGGAAGAAGAAAGTGAAGATGGCCAGCAGAGAGATTCCTACACAAATAAGAAATCAATGGAAGTGGAATATTGGTAGAAGATCAAAGACGGAAATGTCAACTAGTGGGTTTAAACACAAAACTATTAGAAAGACCAAGCCTACAAAATCTGATTATCATAAGATGAATAAAAATTTGTGTAATGTATGACTAGTCATATGAACAGAACAGTTGGATTTGGTAAGCCAGATGGAGCTGTAAATGATAGAGTGTGAGGATTTGAATGAAAGAATGAAAGGGCGGACCCATCCAGATCAACTGAAATCCTCATATTGATTATTCTAGAAATTACCCTCTCCCTATGTATATAAATTTTCTTAACTAATGATTCAAGTGTTTTAGGTTTTAGGGAGATACGATCTAAGGGTAAGTGGCATTTAATGAGGTGAAATGATGAGGAGATATTATCTATAGTTTCAATTGATTCAAATCTGACACCATACTTGAAGAAGAAAGGGATAAACTTAGCACAATAGAAACTTATTGTTTTATTAACTTTGTTTACTGTTTCCTACACCAAGTTCCAACTCAGTAGGCTTAGAGATTTTGATGATGTCTAAATTCCACGTTCCAAATGAGTATAAATGACTTAGGAAGAGAAGAATGATTATGGGTCTAATCAGTGGGCCTAACCACAGAAAGTGTTTCATAACATAGGGGGAGCATGTAATATCATAATAAGATGCAAGATCCATCAATGCAATAATTCGATGACCCAATTATGGTGTTGTATATCAAGAGAAGATCGATATAATACACATTGTGGGAGAATCAGTAATATTCATGTATTTCTTAATTATCTATTTCGTTCTAAAATTATGGTATCAGCTATCTTTTTTAGGATACCAAGAAGCTGTGAGAGAATCTCAACAGTGTTTCAACAAGAATCCGAGAAATGTAGTTGACAGAAATGACATCATTGAACAATGACATAGTGACATGTTTTTTGTTGAAATGTATGAATTGGTAAGAGACTCAGGGAGAGTAGAAGTGTAAAATTCTAATTCAGAAGTAGAAACTGATAATGAACCTGAGGAAGGAAAATTTATATCGTCATGAAAGTCGAAGATTTGAGCTTAAATTGACTTGAAAGATATAACTGGTAATCAGACAGTGTCAGTACATACATGGAAGATGAGGGATGAAGACAATCATATTATTCCTAGCCATTATACTGAAACAGAAGTTTATAGTGTTCTAGATGGATTTCAAATCCACCATTTTTAATGGAATTCTAGAAGAAGAATTGAATATTGATCAGTTAGAAGAGCATGGTATTCAATTTTGGATCAGTATTTGAAGAAGATTAGCTTCTGATGAAGCATTGTGAAGGTGGTTTTAAAAAATATTCCAAGGAGGTTCAGAGAAGATATGGAATAGAAAATTCCAAGGATATGTAGACTCTGGATGCTACCCGGATGAAATTATAGAAAGATGATAATGGAAGGGCAGTTAATATCATAAAATACAGGCATATTATTGGGAGTTTACTATACCTGATAGTGACGAGACCTGATATTGTTTTTTGGCACATGCCTAGAAGCATGATATCAAAGTAATCCCAATAAACTCCACATGATTTAATTAAAAAACTAATTATTTATATCAAGGGCATGGTGGATTTCAGATTGATATATAGTGACAAATTTCAGTTAGAGTTATTGGGATATACTGATGCAGATTGGGCCAGTTCAGTGGATGACAGGATATCAATGTCAGGAGGTTCTTTCTGTCTTGGTGGTTTGAGTATTTCATGGCTAAGAAAGAAGCAAGATTGCATTTCATTGAGCATTGTATAGGCTAAGAATATTTCAGCCACTCAAGCTTACACATAATTATTATGGATAAAGCAGCTGCTTGATGATATGGGAGTTGAAGTGAAGTCTCCGATCTAAATTTATTGTGATAACTCAAGTGCTATAAATCTCAGAAAAAATACCATCCATCACTCCAAGACAAATCAAATTGAGATAAAGTATCATTTTATCAAGGAGAAGGTTGAGAAGGTAATTGTGAAGTTGGAGTATGTGCCTACAGAACTATTGGTTATAGACTTTCAAAAAAAGGCCTTACACAAGGAAGATTTTGAGAGACATCGATTGGATCTGGAAATACAGTCGACTCCCCGTATTTGAAAAAGTGGGGATTTGGGACCATCCCCCCTCTCCCTGAGGTATGGTATGTTTTTTCTCTAAGGTATTAATATGTGTTCATTCCAATTAGTCAAACTATAGAGGAGTGAACTTTTGGTTCATTGACAAATGGGAGAAATAGTGACTCATCAAGCGGGAAAAACTATGGCTAAAGAAGGGGAAAAATGTCTTAGTCAAAGACACAGGGAGAATCTGATAGGTGGAGCAGTGAGATAGAGGGAGAGAAATTAGATAGGTGGAGTTTAAAGCGGAAGAGTAGTTGAAGCTGTAAGCAGACAACGAGAGTTTTAAATCTGATGATGCTAGGAGTGATCGATCAAAGATTAGATATCACTACATCTGAGGATCATGATAAAAGTAGAAGAGTGGTGTTGGAATGGTATCCGAAGGTTTCCAGCTATCACCAATTGGTTTCAGAGTTGTATCAATAATGGGTATCATTTTGAAAATTGGTGTCAGTTTGGTGTCAATTGCTGGTGTTTGATACAAAGATATTCATTGATGAACTTTTCATTTACTCTTGTTTCTCACACCAAGCATTGCTCGGGTTGGTGTAGAGTATATATTGAGTAAATCTTCGATCTAAATATGTATCGCAAGAAGTGAATGGTGGTAGTGGCTAGAAGAAGCATTAATGAGGTATCAAAGTGCAGATAATCATTATGAGAGTGTTGTCAAATAACCCTAAGGGGGAGATTGTTCGACAAAAATCCCTCAAGTCATCATTGAAGCATTTTTTATGTGATTTTGTTTGTTGACAAAGTGGGACTCACTGTTGTGTTTTTTCACAAAGCAGACCATGATGTAAAAATTTGTTAACAACGGGGGTTTACTTTGGGATTTGTCAAGATCAAGAGATTTTGTTGGTTATCTTTGTTTTACAGAAGAATATCGACAAAGCAACAGATGATCTGGAGTTGGTACAAAAAGTGAAGATAGAAGGTGGTGTTGTTTTCCAGTGTTCGCCAAATTTTTGGGCCTGAAAATCAGAAAATGGAGAGATGTGTTTTTGGAAAATGGAGGTGCGTGAAAAAATAATGTGGTGCGCAAAATATTTTCATGGTGCGCGAAAAAGGAAAATAGTGCATGAAATATTAGTGTGGTGTATGAAATAGAGGAATTGAGTTTTTCACGCAAGAGGTGTTTTGAGATCAAAGGCTCGAAAATTGGAAAAGGCATGAGGTGGGAAGAAAATTGGAGCATGGCATGAAATATGGTGTTGCACGGAAGATGTGTTTTTCTCACTCAATAGTGATCACGTGCGGAAGAAGGGTTTTTCGTTCAGGGGTTGATTTTGCCTATAAATATGAAGTTACCCCCCTCATTCGAAGTAGATCAAGGCATAGAGAGTATTCGAGCTCTGGCATGCGAAATAGGACTATGCAAGAGAGTTGCACGTAAAAGTAAAGTTTGCACATAAAGTCAGGGGTTTGAACGTAAAGATCAGGTTGCGGGTAAAAGATGGCTATTTCCTGTAAAAGAAGTGTTTGTTCGTAAAGTGAAGGTTGAGCATAAAAGAAGTTTGTTGCATGTAAAATAATTGGTTGCGCATAATAGAGGTGTTGCGTGAAAAGTGGATTTCAAGAAAAAGTAGGGAATTGCACGCAAGGCAGTGTAGAGGCTACGTGTAAAATTTGGGGTTGGCCAGTACACCCAATGAAAAGTGAGATTCATTTGTGGGTGAAAGTTGGACGTCAATAGAGCATCTATCAACAGTTAAAGATGCTGATTTCATTAGAGATAATGAAGACACCTACAAGTCTTTAAATTGTGAGTGGATCCTTTCCAGAGCAGTGAGCATAGGAAGATCTAGAAGGTGATCCTCTCCACTGGCATTGAGCCAGAGAGATAAAAATAGGGAGTGACACTTGGGGAAGAAGTGAGCTAACCCTTAACATTATAAAGGCAATGATCTTGGTCATAGAAGTGATCTACCCCGAACATTGTAAATTGGCAGTGAGCTTTAGTGGATTTGGTACAGCGGGACATCGTCGTTGTATACTTCTTGGACGTAGCCTAGTGAGGGTGAACCAAGTAAAAATATATGTGTCTACCTGCTTGCTTCCCTACACTGCATCCAAATAATCCTTATTAGATAAATAAATAAAGAACAAGATAAACTTTAACAACAAAAGTGAAAAAAGTGACCCTTATAATATAGAGGTCAAGATCCAATGGGGCTAAAAGAAATTTGAAATATAATATCCATACCCGGATTCACCCCCCCCCCCTCAGGGTATCTAGGCCCCTTTTGTTCCTAACAGTTTGAAACCTTTTTTCGAAGAGCTTTGGCTTCAAGAGTGTTTAAAAGATTTTATAATCTTGTTCGTCGTGCTAAAAAAGTTGATATAGAGTTTTCTGAAATGTATGTTCCTTGTGATGCCAAGAATAATAAGTGGTCTGGTTGGTAGACAATTGGTAAGAACTCATCAAAGAATATTGTAGGTAAGAAAATGAATTTCCCATCTTGTGAAAAGTGTGCTAAAGGAATCTTGGTGAGTGTTTTGTAAATTATGGGAAATGCTACCAATGTGGAATTTTTGGACACATGCCTCTTGAGTGGAAAGAAAATGATCCCAAAATTAATGGGAAGTCATTGGTGAGAAGCTTTAACTATAAGGAATTGGGTCATTTTTCTAATTTTTTTCTAAAGTTAGTCACTCAGGTATGAAATCAGTATGATTGGAAGAAGAAGGATGTGGAAAATCATTCGCGAACACTTCTATATATGTTGATCCATTAAATGAGGTTCTATCTAGTATATTTATTGTTTTTACATATTTCGAAAATGTGTTGTTTGATTGGGGGTAAACACATTATTTCTTTTCTGAAACTTTTCTAGAAAAATTTGGAATTCAAACTCCTGAAATGAAACCAGAACTCATGGTAAAAACTCCTGGAAGACAAATTGTGGAAAAAGATATTATAATAATCTACTTATCACTGTCTATGGAAATAGTTTACATTAAATCATTGTTTTTTTTCCTCTTGTAGAGTTTGATGTTATTCTGGGTGTGGAAAATCATTTTATTTATCATGCTACGATATATTGCAGAAAAAAAGTAGTTTATTTTCAGAATGAATTTTAGTTTGTGTATAGGAATGAACCCATACCATTTATGTGCAAAGCCTCAATACACTTCATGAAATTGTTTTACCCAAAGAATTATCATGACCTAGAAGCACTTTTAATATATCCCAAATAGCTCTCTATTCCAAAAAACAAGTTGAGGCATCATCAAAATAGGTGGATTTAAAATTTGAAAGGAATCTTTAGGTTGATCAGCAGGAAATATTTCCAATGCAGAACTATCCATGGCCACATCACAACATTAAACACATTTTTAGAAACCCAATGAAAATTACTCCAAAAACGAGCCACCCACAAGATCTCATCTCTAGATAGAAAAAGAGTATCAATTCTAGATCACATGGAAGCTAAAAAAATAAACAACTCTTCTAAGACATAGAAAAATCAAGACACATAACCATTGGTTTTAAAAAAAGGCCATAATTTTCAGCTCAAAACAATTTTGAAAAATCAAACTAACTTGGTGGGTTTCCACATTCACCAATAGTGTTTCATCAAGTCTCACCCACATGCACATTTCCATACCACCCCTGGCACCCAACCACCATACCATATAGGCCATACTTCCAGATATAAATAAAACCATGCATGTGAGCACCCATGAAAACACCAAAGGCTAAAATTAAACATCATAATTCAAAAAACCAATTTACCTTCAAAAGGAACACCAACCACCAAGTTAAAAAAACATTTTCATATTTCACCAAAAAAAACACAAATAATTAAGAACCATTTTCTTAAAAACCTACTCCTTTTAATTTTTAAAAACTTTATAAATAACCAAGCCATTCCAAACAACCCCTTCCCATTTTTTTAAAAAAAAATCAGCAAGGTATATTTTCATAATCTGAGGTCCATTAAGAGCAATACCGTTTGTAGTAAAACACCAACCGATCAAAACCAATTGCCAAAACTAATTTATCCAATCCAAAAACTTTTTAACATCCTAAAATACACCATTTTAAAAAAATATCCATAATCACTTTAAAATGATTCACAATTTCAAAACATTTTATTTCAACAAAACACAAGTTTAGATTATGGATAATCCAATCCATTTAAATCATTTCCACATCCCTCCATTTTTTTTACAAAAACACAACCTTCCAAAACCATTCTTATATTAAATTTTTGAAAACCCCATTTTTCACTTTTAAAAATCTAATCCTCCTTTTAAAACCCATTTCCACAATTCTCACACAAGGATTTTAAAAAAAATTCATAATTAAAGAAAGTTTCAAGAGACCCAAAAAAAGGCAACTAGTGTCGGTGGGTGACTTGACAATATGGTTGGCGGCCATATGCCAAACACAACACCAACACAGAGAGACTTATTAGGACCAATCCCCAGCTCCACATGGCTTTCTAGGCCCTGCGAGCTCATGGAGGCCATTAGTCAGACTCCCCTTGTCATATCCCAACACCAAAAAAAATCAACTAGAACAAAGGACACTGATAAAACTGGACTCCTGTGGAAACCTAGGGATTAGAACAGGAAAGAGTTCGCGACGCTCTTCTTGCACTTACCCCTAAAGTCCCAACAATCCTACTCCATCTACCTTGACATCCCCAAAATAACAAGGGCGCTCTAAAAAGAAAGGTCCGCTAAGAGCCAACCTCCTCTGATACCATTTTGTCACGAACCAGCCCGAGTCGACCCTGAACCGGTCACCCAGGCCAGCCCGCGACAAGTCCCGAGAGGCGTTCTCGATCCTCCCGGGATGGTGGCAAGAACCAAGGGCATCAATAGAGTACACAAGGGAATTATTTAGCCAATATATAAACAATCAAACAAACAGAGGAAATAAACGGACAACCCATAATGAATTTATATAAAAATTAAACTAAATATTATTTGTACAAGAAACTAAAATTAGAACAAAAACAACAACTCAACTGAACAATCCCGATGAAAAAATAACTATATTTTAAACTTCTGGTCACTCTCCAACACAATGATAAAAAGTCTCCCAAGGTGATCGAACTAAATATGAAACCTTCACAAGGGCTAAAAAAAGAATAAGACTATAGGCGTGAGTATTAAAACTCAGTAGGTTAGCCCAGTATTCTATTACCAATGCACATTACTTTAAAATAAAAGAAACATCAATTTATAGTTTTAAATTCAATATTTAAAAGTATGGTTTTTAAATTAGGTTCCATGCTATAATAATTATCAGACAAAAACATGCATTTTTAATAAACAAAAATGCAAGTAACAATTATTTTCAATGAGGTGAAACTTCAAAATGAAAATAGTTTTTAAGAGGGTACTTTAAAGAATTTTAAAATTCAAATAAATAACACATACTACTGAATTTACCAATCAAACACACCGTATGCCGACGGTGAGTACAAAATAGCCAATGAGCACTAGTCACAGGAATACCCCTAGGCACTAGTTAGTTGTGAGCCCCAGGTACCTCGTATCTCGGTGAAAGTAACCATAATAAATATCTGTTCTCATGCATGAGCCACTAGTAGAGAACATAACCATAACCTAGTGGTCCCCAATCATCATCATCATCATAGTTTAGTTAGTGTTGTCATCGTCAAACTTGCTACTGGAAACAGGGGCCAACCCCCACAGAATCACTAGCATCCTAGTACACGTCCGCCCACCTAGATACCTGGGATTCCCTTTAGTGCTCAATCAAGTTACACATATTATCAAATACACATTTCACATCCCCATTCCATTAAAAAACCATATAAACACAAACAGCCCATAATCATTCTTCACATTTCTTACACTAATCAACAAACCGCTAAATATTTTGGTAAAACAATTTCATGAAGTGTATTGAGGCTTTGCACATAAAACTCATTCAAAAACACTCTTTAAATTATGAACACACATCATAACCAAACAAAATCATATTTGTAAGCCCAATAAACATTTAATAAAATCATTTAATGGACCATAAAACAATCCCAATTGCACAAATTGTTATATACAAGTAAAACACTCCTTCATTTCTAGGAAATGCCAAACGGGCCTTTAATTATTTCCTCAAAACTACCCTTTGACGAAGGTATGAATTTTAATTATATTAAGGATCTGTATAAACAGAATTTACATCAGAAAACCACATTCATAAATCTCTTATAATACTCAGGTTACATATTCAAAACACAACCATTTTCATAAAGATGTGAAACTGTCCATTTTTCGGCAACTCTGGCCAAAATATGTTGTAAATAAAAACCAACTTAATTGTAAAAACAAATACAAATATGAAATCCATATAAGTACCCAAAAATACCATTTATCATTATTCCAATTCCTTTATAAATCCAAACAAATAACTTTTAAATCACACATCACACATAAAATCCAACCAAGCAATTTACCGAACACGTGACATGCCCTTTTTTAAACAAAACAATTTATTTTACGTACATGAAAAGGAATAAAACACCAATTGAAAGCCATATTTTCATTCAAGATACTGTAACATTTTAAAAATACCATACACCAGATTATAAACCTCACAAAATATTTGCAAAAGATAACGGAACATTTAAACAAACACTTGTTGAGAACTTTCATGACAAAACAACACTACCGTTCACAAACCAATGATTAAACAACAACTTTGAACACCAATAAAATTATCCAAAGGATGAAAAACAATAATAAACATATATATATCTGTTGTTAAATATAATAAAATGAAGAAACTTAAATAATAAAGTCATGTGCAAGGGGTATCCTACCTCAAATCTTTTGCGTAATTGAAACACACAACCGAAATCACCCGTCGCGGGTTTGTAAACCCTAAAACTATAAGTACCAGACCTAAACAAACATAAAACCCATCAATAAACATTTTATAACAAAGCCCTAGGTTGATCAAGACTAGGGTACAATATAAAACGAAGAAATAATGAATGGAGGGGGATGTGGAAGAAGAAAGGAAAAGGAATCTCACCTTTCATCCTAGGGAACTCTTCGTCTTCCATTATATCTGAAGCCCTAGAAAAAAGGGAATGGATTGAAAATTCTTTCAGAGACTCCTAAGGTTTGCATGAAGCAGGGGAAGAAGATTGGGGGCTAAAAGAGTACGAATTGAATGAGTTATGGGTGAAACAATTTACCTTATCAATTCTGGACGTTTTGAGAAAACCAGAGAACAATCGCCCTAATAAGCGACCCATGTGAGCTCCAAATAGGTAACATCGATTATGAGGGCTAAGATAGGGTTACTGGATTCGAGGGGGAGGTGGAATCACCGAAAAAGAGTAAAAAATGAAAAAGATATAAATGAAACAAATTATTTTGTTTAAAACAGGAAATGGGGCCATGGGATGGCCCAATACCTAAATAAGTAACCCAAATTCACCCAGCTTATGAATTTCTAATGGGTCCAAAAGGATAAATATATTTTAATGTATCAGTAATGGACAAGTGGGAAGTTGAATGGGTGAAAAAGGATGAAAAAAAAAGAGTTATAAAAGAAACAAATTCGGTTTTTAAAATTGGGAATGGGCTCACGGTTGGCCCAAATCATGAAGTAACCACCCTTTTTTCAAAAACTACTAAACAAACAATGGGGATCACAAATTAGGGTGGTTAGACATATATGAAACTTCAAAACTCAAGATTTATCCCATCAAATACCCATGAAAAGGATCGGTATTTCTAATGGGCCGGAATAATACAATGACAGAAAAGAAAAAAAAACCGTGTGTGACAATTCTCCCCACCATTAAAGCTTTCCGCCCCCGGAAAGCCATAACACTTTCCGGCTGAAAAAAAACAACACCTAAGGATTCCAGAATGTACTCCCCACCATTAATAATCAAATATCACTAGAAATGTTCTTTGGATGAAAATCCATAAGACCCATGGTGGGTCTCCCCACCATTAGAAACCAACTAGCAACGAATAGACAAGAATTCACCATGAGCTAGAATTGGGCCTCACTCACACAAGCCCAAAAACCCCTCCTACAAAAACCTACTATACCAAGTTAATAGGGTTACAACATGAATATATAAACCACCCACTCCCGAATGGAGGGGACAATAACTTGTTCGACACATTCAGCACAATTCTGGACCCCGTCACTTGGGGATGGGAGGGAAGGGGTCCCAATAATTTGGCCACTTAAACAACAAAAGAAACAAAGAAACTACCCAAAACTCTCCACCTATGAATAGGAAACAGCAAGACTACACCTTATTTTTACAGGCGGTCCACACTAGGACATTGATTGAAAACCCACATCCATGAAGGAATATCCATAGACATTGTGTGAGGGGTTAAGTCCACCACGCTTGTTGCGACAAAGGGGAATTCATAGAAATGAAGAACCAAAACATTGACATAGAAAATAACTTATCAAAACAGAGGAGTAAGGGTCATAATCGAGCACTCCACACCTCTGTCGATTTTCTGACTGCGTGAAAAGCTTCACTCCGAGGACTATGGCTAGAGCCCTGATTCTTGAAGCATTTGTTGCACCGCAGTCAGGTGATAAGGATCACACCACTCAAAAAAAACCACACTTGATCACCAAACAAAAACTTTAATCTAAATAGGAACTCATAGATACATATCAAAATTCTATCTCACTCCAAATGAGGGGTGGAATGGACAAGGAATACGACGAAACACATCAACATCACCGAACACAACTGCTCTGTCCAAAAGAATTATCATGACCTAGAAGAACTTTTAATAGATCCCAAACAGCTCTCTATTCCAACAAACAAGTTGAGGCATCATCAAAAGAGGTGGATTTAAAATTTGAAAGGAATCCTTAGGTTGATCAGCAGGAAATACTTCCAAGGCAGAACTATCCATGGCCACATCACAACATCAAACACATTTTTAGAAACCCAATGAAAATTACTCCAAAAACGAGCCACCAACAAGATCTCATCTCTAGATAGAAAAAGAGTATCAATTATAGATCACATGGAAGCTAAAAAAATAAACAACTCTTCTATGACATAGAAAAATCAAGCCACATAACCATTGGTTTTAAAAAAGGCCATAATTTTCAGCTCAAAACAATTTTGAAAAATCAAACTAACTTGGTGGGTTTCCACATTCACCAATGGTGTTTCATCAAGTCTCACCCACATGCACATTTCCATGCCACCCCTGGCACCCAGCCACCATACCATATAGGCCATACTTCTAGATATAAATAAAACCATGCATTTGAGCACCCATGAAAACACCAAAGGCTAAAATTAAACATCATAATTCAAAAAACCAATTTACCTTCAAAAGGAACACCAACCACCAAGTTAAAAAAACATTTTCATATTTCACCAAAAAAAACACAAATAATTAAGAACCATTTTCTTAAAAACCTACTCCTTTTCATTTTTAAAAAATTTTTAAATAACCAAACCACTCTAAACAACCCCTTCACATTTTTTTAAAAAAAATCATCAAGGTATATTTTCATAATCTGAGGTCCATTGAGACCAATACCGTTTGTAGTAAAACACCAACCGATCAAAACCAATATGCCAAAACTAATTTATCCAATTCAAAAACTTTTTAACATCCTAAAATACACCATTTAAAAAAAGATCCATAATCACATTAAAATGATTCACAATTTCAAAACATTTTATTTCAACAAACCACAAGTTTAGATTATGGATAATCCAATCCATTTAAATCATTTCCACATCCCTCCATTTTTTTACAAAAACACAACCTTCCAAAACCATTCTTATATTAAATTTTTGAAAACCCCATTTTTCACTTTTAAAAATCTAATACTCCTTTTAAAACCCATTTCCACAATTCTCACACAAGGATTTTAAAAAAAATCATAATTAAAGAAAGTTTCAAGAGACCCAAAAAAGGGAACCAGTGTCGGTGGGTGACTCGACCATATGGTTGGCGGCCATATTCCAAACACAACACCAACACAGAGAGACTTATTAGGACCAATCCCCAGCTCCACATGGCTTGCCAGGCCCTGCGAGCTCACGGAGGCCATTAGTCAGACTCCCCTTGTCATATCCCAACACAAAAAAAAAATCAACTACAATAAAGGACACTAATAAAACTGGACTCCCTTGGAAACCTGAGGATTAGAATAGGAAAGAGTTTGTGACGCTCTTCATGCACATACACCTAAAGTCCCAACAATCCTACTCCATCTACCTTGACATCCCCAAAATAATAAGGGCGCTCTAAAAAGAAAGGTCCGCTAAGATCCAACCTCATCTGATACCATTTTGTCACAAACCCGCCCGAGTCGACCCTGAACCGGTCACCCAGGCCAGCCCGCGACAAGTCCCGAGAGGCGTTCCCGATCCTCCCGGGATGGTGACAAGCACCAAGGGCATCAATAGAGTACACAAGGGAACGATTTAGCCCATATATAAACAATCAAAAAAACAGCAGAAATAAACGGACAGCCCAAAATTAATTTATATAAAAATTGAACTAAATATTATTTGTACAAGAAACTAAAATTAGAACAAAAACAACAACTCAACTGAACAATCCCGATGAAAAAATAACTCCATTTGACACTTCTGGTCACTCTCCAACACAATGATAAAAAGTCCCCCAAGGTGATCGAACTAAAGATGAAACCTGCACAAGGGTTAAAAAAAGAAGAAGACTATAGGCGTGAGTATTAAAACTCAGTAGGTTAGCCCGGTATTCTATTCCCAATGCACATTACTTTAAAATAAAAGAAACATCAATTTATAGTTTTAAATTCAAGATTTAAAAGTATGGTTTTTAAATGAGGTTCCATGCTATAATAATTATCAGACAAAAACATGCATGTTTAATAAAAAAAATCCAAGTAACAATTATTTTCAATGAGGTGAAACTTCAAAATGAAAATAGTTTTTAAGAGGGATGCTTTAAAGAATTTTAACATTAAAATAAATAACACATACTACTGAATTTACCAACCAAACACACCGTATGCCGACGGTGAGTACAAAATAGCCAATGAGCACTAGTCACAGGAATACCCCTAGGCACTAGTTAGTTGTGAGCCCCAGATACCTCGTATCTCGGTGAAAGTAACCGTAATAAATATCTATTCTCGTGCACGAGCCACTATTAGGGAACATACCCATAACCTAGTGGTCCCCAATAATCATCATTATCATAGTTTAGTTAGTGTTGTCATCGTCAAACTTGCTACTGGAAACAGGGGCCAACCCCCACAGAATCACTAGCATACTAGTACATGTCCACCCACCTAGATACCTGGGATTCCCTTTAGTGCTCAATCAAGTTACATATATTATCAAATACAAATTTCACATCCCCATTCCATCACAAAACCATATAAACACAAACAGCCCATAATCATTCTTCACATTTCTTACACTAATCAACAAACCGCTAAATATTTTGGTAAAACAATTTCATGAAGTGTATTGAGGCTTTGCACATAAAACTATTTCAAAAAAACTCTTTAAATTATAAACACACATAATAACCAAACAAAATCATATTTGGAATCCTAATAAAAATTTAAGAAAATCATTTAATGGACCATAAAAAAATCCCAATTGCACAAATTGTTATATACAAGTAAAACACTCCTTCATTTCTAGGAAATGCCAAACGGGCCTTTAATTATTTCCTCAAAACTATCCTTTGACGAAGGTATGAAATTTAATTATATTAAGGATCTGTATAAACAGAATTTACATCAGAAAACCACATACATAAATCTCTTATAATACTCAGGTTACATATTCAAAACACAACCATTTTCATAAAGATGTGAAACAGTCCATTTTTGGGCAACTCTGGCCAAAATATGATGTAAATCAAAACCCACTTCATTGTAAAAACAAATACAAATATGAAATCCATATAAGTACCCAAAAATACCATTTATAATTATTCCAATTCTTTTATAAATCCACACAAATAACTTTTAAATCACACATCACACATAAAAGCCAACCAGGCAATTTACCGAACACATGACATGCCCTTTTTTAAACGAAACAATTTATTTTAAGTACATGAAAAGGAATAAAACACAAATTGAAAGCCATATTTTCATTCAAGATACTGTAACATTTTAAAAATACCATAGACCAGATTATACACCTCACAAAATATTTGCAAAAGTTAATGGAACATTTAAACAAACACTTTTTGAGAACTTTCATGACAAAACAACACTACCGTTCACAAACCAATGATTAAACAACAACTTTGAACACCAATAAAATTATCCAAAGTATGAAAAACAATAATAAACATATATATCTGGTGTTAAATATAATAAAATGATGAAACTTGAATAATAAAGTCATGTTCAAGGGGTATCCTACCTCAAATCTTTGGCGTAATTGAAACGCACACCCGAAATCACCCCCCGCGGGTTTATAAACCCTAAAACTATAAGTACCAGACCTAAACAAACATAAAACCCATCAATAAACATTGTATAACAAAACCCTAGGTCGTTCAAGACTAGGGTACAATATAAAACGAATAAATAATGAATGGAGGGGAATGAGGAAGAAGAAAGGAAAAGGAATCTCACCTTTCATCCTAGAAAACTCTTCGTCTTACATTAGATCTGAATCCCTAGAGAAAAGGGAATGGATTGAAAATTATTGGAGAGACTCCTAAGGTATGGACGAAGCCGGGGAAGAATATTGGGGGCTACAACAGTACGAATTGAATGAGTTATTGGTGAAACAATTTACCTTATCAATTCTGGACGTTTTGAGGAAACCAGAGAACAATCGCCCTACTACGAGACCCATATGAGCTCCAAATATTTAAAATAGATTATGAGGGCTAAGATAGGGTTATTGGATTCGAGGGGGAGGTGGAATCACCTATGAAGAATAAAAATTGAAAAAGATATAAATGAAACAAATTATTTTTTTTAAAACAGGAAATGGGCCCATGGGCTGGCCCAATACCTAAATAAGTAACCCAAATTCACCTAGCTTATGAGTTTATAATGGGTCCAAAAGGATAAATAAATTTCAATGTATCAGTATAGGACAAGTGGGAAGTTAAATGGGTGAAAAAGGATGAAAAATAAAAGAGTTATAAAAGAAACAAATTCGGTTATTAAAACTGGGAATGGGCTCACGGTTGGCCCAAATCATGAAGTAACCACCCTTTCTTCAAAAACTACTAAACAAACAATGGGAATCCCAAATTAGGGTGGTTAGACATATATGAAACTTCAAAACTCAAGATTTATCCCATCAAATACCCATGAAAAGGATCAGTATTTCTAATGGGCCGGATCAATACAATGACAGAAAAGAAAAAAAACCGTGTGTGACAATTCTCCCCACCATTAAAGCTTTCCGCCCCCGGAAAGCCATAACACTTTCCGGCTGAAAAAAAACAACACCTAAGGATTCCAGAATGTACTCCCCACCATTAAGAATCAAATATCACTTGAAATTTTCATTTGATGAAAATCCAGGAGACACATGGTGGGTCTCCCCACCATTAGAAACCAACTAGCAACGAATAGACAAGAATTCACCATGAGCTAGAATTGGGCCTCACTCACACAAGCCCAGAAAAACCCTCCTACAAAAACCTACTATACCAAGTTAATAGGGTTACAACATGAATATATAAACCACCCACTCCCGAATGGAGGGGAAAATAACTTGGTTGACACATTCAGCACAATTCTGGACCCCCGTCACTTGGGGATGGGAGGGAAGGGGTCCCAATAATTTGGCCACTTAAACAACAAAAGAAACAAAGAATCTATCCAAAACTCTCCACCTATGAATAGGAAACAACAAGAATGCACCTGATTTTTACAGGCGGTCCACACAATGACATTGATTGAAAACCCACATCCATGAAGGAATATCCATAAACATCGTGTGAGGGGTTAAGTCCACCACGCTTGTTGCGACAAAGGGAAATTCATAGAAATGATGAACCAAAACATTGAAATAGAAAATAACTTAAGAAAACATAGGAGTAAGGGTCATAATCGAGCACTCCACACCTCTGTCGATTTTCAGACTACGTGAAAAGCTTCACTCCGAGGACTATGGCTAGAGGCCTGAATCTTGAAGCATTTGTTGCACCGCAGTCAGGTGATATGGATCACACAACTCAAAAAAACCACACTTGATCACCAAACAAAAACTTTAATCTAAATAGGAACTCATATATACATATCAAAATTCTACCTCACTCCAAACGAGGGGCGGAATGGACAAGGAATACGAAGAAACACATCAACATCACCGAACACAACTGCTCTGTCCAAAAGAATTATCATGACCTAGAAGCACTTTTAATAGATCCCAAACAGCTCTCTATTCCAACAAACAAGTTGAGGCATCCTCAAAAGAGGTGGATTTAAAATTTGAAAGGAATCCTTAGGTTGATCAGCAGGAAATATTTCCAATGCAGAACTATCCATGGCCACATCACAACATCAAACACATTTTTAGAAACCCAATGAAAATTACTCCAAAAAACGAGCCACCAACAAGATCTCATCTCTAGATAGAAAAAGAGTATTAATTCTAGATCACATGGAAGATAAACAAATAAACAACTCTTCTAAGATATAGAAAAATCAAGCCACATAACCATTGGTTTTAAAAAAAGGCCATAATTTTCAGCTCAAAACAATTTTGAAAAATCAAACTAACTTGGTGGGTTTCCACATTCACCAATGGTGTTTCATCAAGTCTCACCCACATGAACATTTCCATGCCACCCCTGGCACCCAACCACCATACCATATAGGCCATACTTCCAGATATAAATAAAACCATGCATGTGAGCACCCATGAAAACACCAAAGGCTAAAATTAAACATCATAATTCAAAAAACCAATTTACCTTCAAAAGGAACACCAACCACCAAGTTAAAAAAACATTTTCATATTTCACCAAAAAAAACAAATAATTAAGAACCATTTTCTTAAAAACCTACTCCTTTTAATTTTTAAAAACTTTTTAAATAACCAAGCCACTCCAAACAACCCCTTCCCATTTTTTTAAAAAAATCAGCAAGGTATATTTTCATAATCTGAGGTCCATTAAGACCAATACCGTTTGTAGTAAAACACCAACCGATCAAAACCAATTGCCAAAACTAATTTATCCAATTCAAAAACTTTTTAACATCCTAAAATACACCATTTAAAAAAAGATCCATAATCACTTTAAAATGATTCACAATTTCAAAACATTTTATTTCAACAAACCACAAGTTTAGATTATGGATACTCCAATCCATTTAAATCATTTCCACATCCCTCCATTTTTTTTTACAAAAACACAACCTTCCAAAACCATTCTTATATTAAATTTTTTAAAACCCCATTTTTCACTTTTAAAAATCTAATCCTCCTTTTAAAACCCATTTCCACAATTCTCACACAAGGATTTAAAAAAAATCATAATTAAATAAAGTTTCAAGAGACCCAAAAAAAGGGAACTAGTGTCGGTGGGTGACTTGACCATATGGTTGGCGGCCATATGCCAAACACAACACCAACACAGAGAGACTTATTAGGACCAATCCCCAGCTCCACATGGCTTGCCAGGCCCTGCGAGCTCACGGAGGCCATTAGTCAGACTCCCCTTGTCATATCCCAACACCAAAAAAAATAAACTAGAACAAAGGACACTAATAAAACTGGACTCCCTTGGAAACCTGAGGATTAGAACAGGAAAGAGTTCGCGACTCTCTTCATGCAATTACCCCTCAAGTCCCAAAAATCCTACTCCATCTACCTTGACATCCCCAAAATAACAAGGGTGCTCTAAAAAGAAAGGTCTGCTAAGAGCCAACCTTCTCTGATACCATTTTGTCACGAACCAGCCCGAGTCGACCCGGAACCGGTCACCCAGTCCAGCCCGCGACAAGTCCCGAGAGGCGTTCCCGATCCTCCTGGGATGGTGAAAAGAACCAAGGGCATCAATAGAGTACACAAGGGAACGATTTATCCCATATATAAACAATCAAACAAACAGCTGAAATAAACGGACAGCCCAAAATGAATTTATATAAAAATTGAACTAAATATTATTTGTACAAAGAAACTAAAATTAGAACAAAAACAACAACTCAACTGAACAATCCCGATGAAATAATAACTCCATTTGACAATTCTGGTCACTCTCCAACACAATGATAAAAAGTCTCCCAAGGTGATCGAACTAAAGATGAAACCTGCACAAGGGATAAAAAAAGAAGAAGACTAGAGGCGTGAGTATTAAAACTCAGTAGGTTAGCTCGGTATTCTATTCCCAATGCACATTACATTAAAATAAAAGAAACATCAATTTATAGTATTAAATTCAAGATTTAAAAGTATGGTTTTTAAATGAGGTTCCATGCTATAATAATTATCAGACAAAAACATGCATGTTTAATAAACAAAAATGCAAGTAACAATTATTTTCAATGAGGTGAAACTTCAAAATGAAAATAGTTTTTAAGAGGGCTGCTTTAAAGAATTTTAACATTCAAATAAATAACACATACTACTGAATTTACCAACCAAACGCACTGTATGCCGACTGTGAGTAGAAAATAGCCAATTAGCACTAGTCACAGGAATACCCCTAGGCACTAGTTTGTTGTGAGCCCCAGGTACCTCGTATCTCGGTGAAAGTAACCATAATAAATATCTGTTCTCGTGCACGAGCCACTAGTAGGGAACATACCCATAACCTAGTGGTCCCCAATCATCATCATCATCATAGTTTAGTTAGTGTTGTCATCGTCAAACTTGCTACTGGAAACAGGGGCCAACCCCCACAGAATCACTAGCATACTAGTACACGTCCGCCCACCTAGATACCTGGGATTCCCTTTAGTGCTCAATCAAGTTACACATATTATCAAATACACATTTCGCATCCCCATTCCATTAAAAAACCATATAAACACAAACATCCCATAATCATTCTTCACATTTCTTACACTAATCAACAAACTGCTAAATATTTTGGTAAAACAATTTCATGAAGTGTATTGAGGATTTGGACATAAAACTCTTTCAAAAACACTCTTTAAAATATAAACACACATCATAACCAAACAAAATCATATTTGGAAGCCCAATAAACATTTTATAAAATCATTTAATGGACCATAAAACAATCCCAATTGCACAAATTGTTATATACAATTAAAACACTCCTTCATTTCTAGGAAATGCCAAACGGGCCTTTAATTATTTCCTCAAAACTATCCTTTGACGATGGTATGAATTTTAATTCTATTAAGGATCTGTATAAACAAAATTTACATCAGAAAACCACATTCATAAATCTCTTATAATACTCAGGTTACATATTCAAAACACAACCATTTTCATAAAGATGTGAAACAGTCCATTTTTGGGCAACTCTGGCCAAAATATGCTGTAAATCAAAACACACTTGATTGTAAAAACAAATACAAATATTAAATCCATATAAGTACCCAAAAATACCATTTATCATTATTCCAATTCCTTTATAAATCCAAACAACTAACTTTTAAATCACACATCACACATAAAAGCCAACCGGGCAATTTACCGAACACATGACATGCCATTTTTTTTAAAAAACAAT
Organism: Viscum album; assembly: GCA_963277665.1. Taxonomy (NCBI): domain Eukaryota; kingdom Viridiplantae; phylum Streptophyta; class Magnoliopsida; order Santalales; family Viscaceae; genus Viscum; species Viscum album. Next base: position 914,674,873 of record OY728162.1, on the reverse strand, counting down.
TTATTTTAAGTACATGAAAAGGCAAAAAACACCAATTGAAAGCCATATTTTCATTCAAGATACTGTAACATTTTAAAAATACCATAGACCAGATTATAAACCTCACAAAATATTTTCAAAAGATAATGGAACATTTAAACAAACACTTGTTGAGAACTTTCATGACAAAACAACACTACCGTTCACAAACCAATGATTAAACCACAACTTTGAACACCAATAAAATTATCCAAAGGATGAAAAACAATAATAAACATATATATCTGGTGTTAAATATAATAAAATGATGAAACTTAAATAATAAAGTCATGTGCTAGGGGTATCCTACCTCAAATCGTTGGCGTAATTGAAACGCACACCCGAAATCACCCGCCGCAGGTTTATAAACCCTAAAACTATAAGTACCAGACCAAAACATACATAAAAACCATCAATAAACATTGTATAACAAAACCCTAGGTCGATCAAGACTATGGTACAATATAAAATGAAGAAATAATGAATGGAGGGGAATGAGGAAGAAGAAAGGAAAAGGAATCTCACCTTTCATCCTAGAAAACTCTTCGTCTTCCATTAGATACGAGGCCCTAGAGAAAAGGGAATGGATTGAAAATTCTTGGAGAGACTCCTAAGGTCTGTAAGAATACGGGTATGATGATTGGGGGCTAAAAGAGTACGAATTTAATGAGTTATGGGTGAAACAATTTACCTTATCAATTCTGGAAGTTTTGAGGAAACCATAGAACAATCGCCCTAATACGCGACCCATATGAGCTCCAAATAGGTAAAATCGATTATGAGGGCTACTATAGGGTTATTGGATTAGAGGGGGAGGTGGAAGCACCGAAAAAGAGTAAAAAATGAAAAAGATATAAATGAAAAAATTTATTTTTTTTAAAACAGGAAATGGGCCCATGGGCTGGCCGAATACCTAAATAAGTAACCCAAATTCACCCAGCTTATGAATTTCTAATGGGTCCAAAACGATAAATAAATTTTAATGTATCAGTATAGGACAAGTGGGAAGTTGAATGGGTTAAAAGGATGAAAAACAAAAGAGTTATAAAAGAAACAAATTCAGTTTTTAAAACCGGGAATGGGCTCACGGTTGGCCCAAATCATGAAGTAACCACCCTTTCTTCAAAAACTACTAAACAAACAATGGGGATCCCAAATTAGGGTGGTTAGACATATATGAAACTTAAAAACTCAAGGTTTATCCCATAAAATACCCATGAAAAGGATCGGTATTTCTAATGGGCTGGATCAATACAATGACAGAAAAGAAAAAAAACCGTGTGTGACAATTCTCCCCATCATTAAAGCTTTCCGCCCCCGGAAAGCCATAAAACTTTCCGGCTGAAAAAAACAACACCTAAGGATTCCAGAATGTACTCCCCACCATTAAGAATCAAATATCACTAGAAATGTTCTTTGGATGAAAATCCAGGAGACCCATGGTGGGTCTCCCCACCATTAGAAACCAACTAGCAACGAATAGACAAGAATTCACCATGAGCTAGAATTGGGCCTCACTCACACAAGCCCAAAAAAACCCTCCTACAAAAACCAACTATACCAAGTTAATTGGGTTACAACATGAATATATAAACCACCCACTCCCGAATGGAGGGGACAATAACTTGGTGGACACATTCAGCACAAATCTGGACCCCCGTCACTTGGGGATGGGAGGGAAGGGGACCCAATAATTTGGCCACTTAAACAACAAAAGAAACTAAGAAACTACCCAAAACTCTCCACCTATGAATAGGAAACAACAAGACTGCACCTGATTTTTATAGGAGGTCCACACAAGGACATTGATTGAAAACCCACATCCATGAAGGAATATCCATAGACATTGTGTGAGGGGTTAAGTCCACCACGCTTGTTGCGACAAAGGGAAATTCATAGAAATGAAGAACCAAAGCATTGACAAAGAAAATAACTTAACAAAACAGAGGAGTAAGGGTCATAATCGAGCACTCCACACCTCTGTCGATTTTCTGACTGCGTGAAAAGCTTCACTCTGAGGACTATGGCTAGTGCCCTGATTCTTGAAGCATTTGTTGCACCACAGTCAGGTGATAAGGATCACACCACTAAAAAACCACACTTGATCACCAAACAAAAACTTTAATCTAAATAGGAACTCATAGATACATATCAAAATTCTATCTCACTCCAAATGAGGGGCGGAATGGACAAGGAATACAACGAAACACATCAACATCACCGAACACAACTGCTCTGTCCAAAAGAATTATCATGACCTAGAAGCACTTTTAATAGATCCCAAACAGCTCTCTATTCCAACAAACAAGTTGAGGCATCATCAAAAGAGGCAGATTTAAAATTTGAAAGGAATCCTTAGGTTGATCAGCATGAAATATTTCCAATGCAAGACTATCCATGGCCACATCATAACATCAAACACATTTTTAGAAACCCAATGAAAATTACTCCAAAAACGAGCCACCAACAAGATCTCATCTCTAAATAGAAAAAGAGTATCAATTCTAGATCACATTGAAGATAAAAAAATAAACAACTCTTCTAAGACATAGAAAAATAAAGCCACATAACCATTGGTTTTAAAAAAAAGGCCATAATTTTCAGCTCAAAACAATTTTTAAAAATCAAACTAACTTGGTGGGTTTCCACATTCACCAATGGTGTTTCATCAAGTCTCACCCACATGCACATTTCCATGCCACCCCTGGCACCCAACCACCATACCATATAGGCCATACTTCCAGATATAAATAAAACCATGCATGTGAGCACCCATGAAAACACCAAAGGCTAAAATTAAACATCATAATTCAAAAAACCAATTTACCTTCAAAAGGAACACCAACCACCAAGTTAAAAAAACATTTTCATATTTCACCAAAAAAACACAAATAATTAAGAACCATTTTCTTAAAACCCTACTGCTTTTCATTTTTAAAAACTTTTTAAATAACCAAGCCACTCCAAACAACCCCTTCCCATTTTTTTAAAAAAAATCAGCAAGGTATATTTTCATAATCTGAGGTCCATTTAGACCAATACCATTTGTAGTAAAACACCAACCGATCAAAACCAATTGCCAAAACTAATTTATCCAATTAAAGGACTTTTTAACATCCTAAAATATAACATTTAAAAAAAAGATCCAGAATCACTTTAAAATGATTCACAATTTCAAAACATTTTATTTCAAAAAACCACAAGTTTAGGTTATGGATAATCCAATCCATTTAAATCATTTCCACATCCCTCCATTTTTTTACGAAAACACAACCTTCCAAAACCATTCTTATATTAAATTTTTGAAAACCCCATTTTTTCACTTTTAAAAATCTAATCCTCCTTTTAAAACCCATTTCCACAATTCTCACACAAGGATTTTAAAAAAATCATAATTAAAGAAAGTTTCAAGAGACCCAAAAAAAAGGGAACTAGTGTCGGTGGGTGACTTGACCATATGGTTGGCGGCCATATGCCAAACACAACACCAACACAGAGAGACTTATTAGGACCAATCCCCAGCTCCACATGGCTTTCCAGGCCCTGCGAGCTCACGGAGGCCATTAGTCAGACTCCCCTTGTCATATCCCAACACCAAAAAAAATCAACTAGAAAAAAGGACACTAATAAAACTGGACTCCCTTGGAAACCTGAGGATTAGAACAGGAAAGAGTTCGCGACGCTCTTCTTGCACATACCCCTCAAGTCCCAACAATTCTACTCCATCTACCTTGACATCCCCAAAATAACAAGGGCGCTCTAAAAAGAAAGGTTCGCTAAGAGCCAACCTCCTCTGATACCATTTTGTCACGAACCAGCCCGAGTCGACCCTGAACCGGTCACCCAGGCCAGCCCGCGACAAGTCCCGAGAGGCGTTCCCGATCCTCACAGGATGGTGAAAAGCACCAAGGGCATCAATATAGTACACAAGGGAATGATTTAGCCCATATATTAACAATCAAACAAACAGTGGAAATAAACAGACAGCCCAAAATGAATTTATATAAAAATTGAACTAAATATTATTTGTACAAGAAACTAAAATTAGAACAAAAACAACAACTCAACTGAACAATCCCGATGAAAAAATAACTCCATTTTACACTTCTGGTCACTCTCCAACACAATGATAAAAAGTCGCCCAAGGTGATCTAACTAAAGATGAAACCTGCACAAGGGCTAAAAGAAGAAGAAGACTATAGGCGTGAGTATTAAAACTCAGTAGGTTAGCCCGGTATTCTATTCCCAATGCACATTACTTTAAAATAAAAGAAACATAAATTTATAGTTTTAAATTCAAGATTTAAATGTATGGTTTTTAAATGAGGTTCCATGCTATAATAATTATATGACAAAAACATGCATGTTTAATAAACAAAAATGCAAGTAACAATTATTTTCAATGAGGTGAAACTTCAAAATGAAAATAGTTTTTAAGAGGGCTACTTTAAAGAATTTTAACATTCAAATAAATAACACATACTACTGAAGTTACCAACCAAACACACCGTATGCTGACGATGAGTACAAAATATCCAATGAGCACTAGTCACAGGAATACCCCTAGGCACTAGTTAGTTATGAGCCCCAGGTACCTCGTATCTCGGTGAAAGTAACCATAATAAATATCTGTTCTCGTGCACGAGCCACTAGTAGGGAACATACCCATAACCTAGTGGTCCCCAATCATCATCATCATCATAGTTTAGTTAGTGTTGTCATCGTCAAACTTGCTACTGGAAACAGGGGCCAACCCCCACAGAATCACTAGCATACTAGTACACGTCCGCCCACCTAGATACCTGGGATTCCCTTTAGTGCTCAATCAAGTTACACATATTATCAAATACACATTTCACATCCCCATTCCATTACAAAACCATATAAACACAAACAGCCCATAATCATTCTTCACATTTCGTACACTAATCAACAAACCACTAAATATTTTGGTAAAACAATTTCATGAAGTGTATTGAGGCTTTGCACATAAAACTCTTTCAAAAACACTCTTTAAATTATAAACACACATCATAACCAAACAAAATCATATTTTTCAGCCCAATAAACATTTAATAAAATCATTTAATGGACCATAAAACAATCCCAATTGCAAAAATTGTTATATACAAGTAAAACACTCCTTCATTTGTAGGAAATGCCAAACGGGCCTTTAATTATTTCCTCAAAACTATCTTTTGACGAAGGTATGAATTTTAATTATATTAAGGATCTGTATAAACAGAATTTACATCAGAAAACCACATTCATAAATCTCTTATAATACTCAGGTTACATATTCAAAACACAACCATTTTCATAAAGATGTGAAACAGTCCATTTTTGGGCAACTCTGGCCAAAATATGTTGTAAATCAAAACCCACATGATTGTAAAAACAAATACAAATATGAAATCCATATAAGTACCCAAAAATACCATTTATCATTATTCCAATTCCTTTATAAATCCAAAAAAATAACCTTTAAATCACACATCACACATAAAAGCCAACCGGGCAATTTACCGAACACATGACATGCCCTTTTTTAAACAAAACGATTTATTTTAAATACATGAAAAGGAATAAAACACCAATTGAAAGCCATATTTTAATTCAAGATACTGTAACATTTTAAAAATACCATAGACCAGATTATAAACCTCACAAAATATTTGCAAAAGATAACGGAACATTTAAACAAACACTTGTTGTGAACTTTCATGACAAAACAACACTACCGTTCAGAAACCATTGATTAAACAACAACTTTGAACACCAATAAAATTATCCAAAGGATGAAAAACAATAATAAACATATATATCTGGTGTTAAATATAATAAAATGATGAAACTTAAATAATAAATTCATGTTCAAGGGGTATCCTACCTCAAATCTTTGGCGTAATTGAAACGCACACCCGAAATCACCCGCCATGGGTTTATAAACCCTAAAACTATAAGTACCGGACCTAAACAATCATAAAACCCATCAATAAACATTGTATAACAAAACCCTTGGTCGATAAATACTAGGGTACAATATAAAACGAAGAAATAATGAATGGAGGGGGATGAGGAAGAAGAAAGGAAAAGGAATCTCACCTTTCATCCTAGAAAACTCTTCGTCTTCCATTAGATCTGAAGCACTAGAGAAAAGGTAATGGATTGAAAATTCTTGGAGAGACTCCTAAGGTCTGGAAGAATCATGGGAAGAAGATTTGGGGCAAACAGAGTACGAATTGAATGAGTTATGGGTGAAACAATTTACCTAATCAATTCTGTACGTTTTGAGGAAACCAGAGAACAATCCTCCTAATACGCGACCCATATGAGCTCCAAATATGTAACATCGATTATGAGGGCTATGTTAGGGTTATTGGCTTCGAGGGGGAGGTTGAATCACCGAAAAAGAGTAAAAGATGTAAATGATATAAATGAAAAAAATTATTATTTTTAAAACAGGAAATGGGCCCATGGGCTGGCCCAATACCTAAATAAGTAACCCAAATTCACCCAGCTTACTAATTTATAATGGGTCCAAAATGATAAATAAATTTTAATGTAACAGTATAGGACAAGTGGGAAGCTGAATGGGTGAAAAAGGATGAAAAACAAAAGAGTTATAAAAGAAAAAAAATCGGTTTTTAAAACTGGGAATGGGCTCACGGTTGGCCCAAATCATGAAGTAACCACCCTTTCTTCAAAAACTACTAAACAAACAATGGGGATCCCAAATTAGGGTGGTTAGACATATATGAAACTTCAAAACTCAAGATTTATCCCATCAAATACCCATGAAAAGGATCAGTATTTCTAATGGGCCGGATCAATACAATGACAGAAAAGAAAAAAAACCGTGTGTGACATTAAAGATGTAACAGTGATAAATGAATACGTAAATGTTTTTCCTGATTATTTTCTAGTTGTTATTTATAATTGAGAGGTTGAGTTTACTATATAATTAGTTCTAGATTCAAAGCCAATTTCTAGATCCCTTATCAAATGGCTCAAATGGAAATTTTGGAATTAAAAATAATTTGTATGAATTATTAGATAAATGCTTCATCCAACCTATCCCATCACCATGTGGTGCTCCTGCCTTGTTTGTTAAGAAGAAAGAAGTTTCAATGAGACTTTTCATTAATTATAGATCCTTGAATAACATTAATGTTAAAAAAGGTATCTTTTAATTCATATCGATGATTTTTTTTTGATTTTCTATAGGGATAAGAGTAGTTTTCGAAGGTTCACCTAAGGTCAGGGTAACATTAGTTGAATGTAAAAGATACAAACATCCCAATGACGGTGTCTCATACTAGATATGGTAATTATGAATTTTTAGTTATGCATTGTGGGTGAACTAACTCACCCGTTGTATTCATAGATCTTATTAATATAATATTTCATGAGTTCTTGGATAAGTTTTTGGTTGTGTTTATTGATGACATTGTAGTATATTCTAGAAGTAAAGAGGAGCATGAAAAATATCTATAGGTTGTTTTGAAAACTATAAAAGAAAAGAATCTATATGGAAAATTTAGCTACTATGATTTTTGGTAGCAACATATTTCTTTTAATAGGAACATTCTAAATAAGTATGGAATAATAGTTGATCCTATCAAAACAAAAGTGGTTGATGAATGGACAAGACCTACAAATGATAAATATATACATAGTTTTCTGGTTTTAGTTTGAGAGTAATTCACCATGGGCCGCACTATGATTCTAATTGTCACTATACGAATTTCCAAAAAATGTTCATGACGTGATTTCAAGATATGAAATCTTCAAAAGGATTCCAAATATAAAAAACCACAGCATGATATCATAGGTATTAAACTAAAATTAACATATAAGAAATTATTTTATATATTTATAGAACGTTAATACATGTACTATGTACTGATGGACTAATAATACCCATGGATCACTTTTATGCATTTATTGGAAAAACTTATTACATTTTTGACACCCATGGGGTTTGTTTAGGCCATTAAATAATATGTCATATGGATTGAAAAATTTAGGAAAATCAGATCATGAGGGATCAAAATTGGAAATAGGCAGCTGTTTATATTTATAACTATAGTTTTTTAGATGTTCACTTCCATGTAACATATTTTAATATTTTAAATACATTTTTTGTTTTCCTATTTCTAACATAGACATTAGTATGCACACACACACACACATGGATGAATGCACACTCACATGATGTCTCTCTATATCTCTTTATATATATATATCCAAAATGAACACTTTATCTCACTTTTGTGAGTGGATGAGCCAAGGCATGGACTTGTGGATGTTTTTCATGAAATTAAAAAATTATACACTTCTATTATTAATGTTTTTAATTCAATTTGTGTTGAAAAAAGTAGAAGTGTATATTTGCGGAAATATTCCACCATGTAATGAATCCAAAAAACATCTATAATAATTTTTGGATTATAAGAATTGGAATTTATGGATATAATTAAAATATGGTGGGATGAATGGTACTTTAAAAATAGTTAATATAAATAATACACAAAGCAACTTAAGTTATGTTTATTAGACTCAGACTAAATCTGATCATCATAGTAACAAAATTAGAACCATAAAATGTTTGATTACATCAAAGTATAACAATCACAATCAGAATTAAACCAATTAATATCAAATTATTATTGTTATCATATTTACAATTACACTGATAAATTTTTTTAGAAGTATGACTGGGTAGACTAACATTATATAACAAGAAAAGTAGAATAGAAACATTTAAAAACCCAAAATAGATTTTTTAGTAATAGTTAGAATGAAATACAATCACTTATTAATAGATTTACCTATTTTAAAATTAAAATAATGGTATTTAATTAATTGACTAAAGGTGCCCACGTTTTTATAGTTATTGTAATGTATATATTTCATTACATAGAAATCCCTCGATACGATGATCAAAATAAACTCTGTCATTATATCATTAGAAGCCTTAAATACAATTATAAATGTATATATTCCAATCCTCAGAATCCCTCAATATGATGGATCATATTAACCTTCTTCCTATCACCTTAATCCCTTGATTATAATAATGATTAGAGATGACAACAACAGAAAATGTTCAAAAGGAAACAACCCTTACAAGGATTCCATAGAACTACCAATTATCTAAAGTATTAAAAACACTATGGACTGAGATATTCATATAATAAAAATATGATAAAATATGAATTTTCATTGTGATCAGATACAAACTCTTAAAATTACTAGCTAATTATAGATGATGTTCCAACAGTCATGTTTCTGAGTTTTTTACAATATCCTCAGACAGCTATATCATTACATCTCACAATGCTCTGGCATAACTAAATGTCTAATTTTGTTTTTGTTTAAAACCATTAGAGTGCTTAAGGTATTCCTTAATATAGAAATAATTCTTTTATATTATAATTATAAACATTAGAGAGTCTGATGGGCTTTCTTATCTATTATCAATATGGTAGTCCTGATGAGAGTCAAAATTATTGTTTAAATACTAAAATCAGTATGATGGTTATAAAATTTTTCATTAAGATAGACATGACTAAATTATAAATACATGTATGATTAAATATAATAATGATGTCTCAGACACATATTCAATCTGATGATCATAATAAAGAATAATAAGATTAAATTTGCAACACATTAGATCCTTCTCCATGTATAGTAAAAGATAATGTTTTCAAAAAAAAAAACTAAATGAAATTGGAAAAAAAAAGTTAGTAAACGTTTTTTAATAATGTTTCTATGATTTCTAAAAATAAACGAATGAATAAAGTAAGAAATAATACTTCTAACACAACAATATCCCCCTTTTGGAAAGCACAAACAATAATACATTAATATATAAATTACATCAAAAACATCCAATCCATAGTTCTATTATGAACTATGAAGAAATTATTATCAACATAACACCCCCTGAGTGTATAAATTGTTCGAAAATACAATTGAATATGATAGAGAGTATTCGGAAAGTTATTCATTAAATAAAAGATATCCCCTTTTGTATAATATATTCCCCAAAGGATATTATTTCTCTTAATAAAATTAATTCAAACCTTTATTAAACATTCTTGATTTTGATAAAAATGTCTCTCCTTTTGTAAAAAATTATCCCCCTTTTGATTTTCAATATTGGACAGGAGTGGAGGCTGAAGAATCTTGAAATGTAAGAAAAATAACATATGAAACAATTATGAACTAACTAATCATCCATGTAAATAAGAAAGATTATATTACAAATCAAAATTATAAAAAAAATCAAGAATAAAATAATTGAATATGGAGTGATTAATTATAACTATTAAATATGTTTTACAAAATTTAAATAAAGAATTTAGAATAAAATTAAATCATTATTTTTTCATCACATTCTTGATAAAAGATTTCATCTTTTATAAACTAGTACTGATAGTTTTAATGATTCATAATCATTTTTATTTCAAATTTTCTTGTGTATTCAGCCTTTTTACATCTTCATAATTATATTTGTTTTCATCCGTCATAATGATGAGTTTTTTCTAACAAGATATGAGTATTATCATCTCAAATTTCATATCTGAAATTTTTTCCTCTTGTGCATTCACATCTTTAGTTTTTTCACTATTGGAATATCTTGATACTTCTATAAACATAACTATAGAATCCATGTCCAAATATTACATGTTGAATGTATTATCCTATTATAATAAAATATTATTTACTTCCTAAAACTATTCATCATGCTACCATATATCTGTGTAATTTTAATTACACCACCTAACTATATGATTAAATGAATTATTATGAGTCATGATATTTTGTTAAAAAAACATTCAATGCGATCTCCATCAATATCATAGTTTATGAAAAAAACATGATTGAATCTGGTTTATCATTCATTACTTTCAGAAGTAGCTTGCACCTTGATTCAATATTACGAAAATATGAAATCTTAGATGTTAATCTCTTCAAATATAAGAAGATAAAATAAAATAAATATATGAGTTACTATTTCTTTAGAGTCCGAATGATCAGTTCATGCTGAGGTGGTTTTGACCCGAAGGTTCCAATGTCCAGTTCCTTGCATTTTTTGTCATCTTTCATAGATACTTTCTTATCATCAAGCAATTCAATAATTTCAACATCCTTATCAGTCTCACCTTTATCAGAACATGTTGACTTTATTTGTGACCTTCATATTCTTTCATTGATGATTATTGTGTTTTTTTATGATGAACAATATTCATATTGATAGCTTCCATATTTTTTATCATTATCTATCTTGGAGGGTAAGTCCGATGTGGAAATTGATGATTCCAATGATTCTTTATTAGAGTGAGTTTCTTCATAATCTTCTTATTCATTATCATCATGTTCTTTGTCTTCTTATTCTCCAACTAATTCTTATACTTATTCATATTATTATTCATTTACTTATTCTTATCATTAATTTTATTCTGGATCAACATCTTCATAATCTTCCTTATTAATATATTCTTATAGTTATATTACTCTAATTGGATCCCCAATCCCTGGTAACACATGTTTCGATTTTTTTTCTGAAATTTTTCGAACTACTTATTCATTAAAATGGTTTTCTTTTCCCTTATCAGTGGAATAAGTTATCTTAGTAGGACCTACATATGTTTTATGAAATACTAAACCAGCTTCCAGTATAACTTGATCGGTGTGGGATTTCGGGAGTACATGTTTTTTAGATGTTATCACAACTCACTTCAGAATAAATTCCAGAATCTTATCCTCTTACAAAATTATCTTTTTATTCTTATTCTAACATCTCTACTACTCGAATATTAAAATGTTTTTCCTCACTCGAGTATGTTATGAATTTTGTATCCCTTGTATATTTTTGAGTTGTACATATCATAATTTGATTGAAAACATCATCGATAATATTCTTTGGATTTATTTGATTTCTTGGAAGAGAGGAAACTTCCTTTCAATGTTTTTTTCTTATATTTTTTATTGACTTTTCATAATGGTTTATCAAATGAAATAGAGCCATTAAAATTTTCCACAAACTTCTTTGATTGTGAATCAATTACCATATTTAATCTTGTTAACATTTCATCACTGATAAATGAAATATTTTATCAGAGTGGATATGACTTGTTCTCAACATTGAAAATGTACATGCACTTTACAGTCTTATTACCTATAAAATTTAGAAAAACTATAATCCATGAATTTATTGAAGATGTTTTTATATTATATATTGTGATAAATATAAACCTAAATAGGTCAATATAACCAATACTTACAATATAATCAAGAAAAAAAAATTCATACCTATAATTTATCTTGGTCACCCATCCTTATAATCATATATCCTTGCATCCATGTGGTAATGAATCAATTTTCTATAGTCAATTGTGTAAAATATCTTACATTTTCATATTATAAAAAAATATATTTTCCTTTGTTCTTTTTAAAAGTTAAAACATTATTTGGTAGATTTTAAAAAGGAAAATATGATTCTCCTTCTGAAGGAACTAAAACCAAATATATAAATATTCTATAAGAGAACATATATCACTTCAAAAAAACTGTGAAGGATAATTTACCCTTACCATCCTCTTTAACTAACTTCATAGATCCATGAAACACGGAGACTACCTCAATATAATGAAGATCAAAATCATTATTAGGATTTTATACATGTACAGACTCCCATCCTTGAAATGAAATGATCTTCTTGAGCATTAAATTGTATTTTCTAGACCATGATCTCTCTATCACCCTATCATTATGAATATACCAATTATAATTATCTTTATTTATTTCCATTGGAAAATAAACTAGAACCTATGAAAGAGAATAAAAAATGGTTTTTGTACTAAGGAATTTTGAAGGTATGAGAGTTCTTTGGAAAAACACTAGATAACTAATGTGGGACATGGGGTGAAACACCCATATATAGGCACTATATATGATGGTTCTACTTTTATATGATAAAAAATAGTTAAAATTAATAATTTTTCCTATCTAAGGATCATAATTGATCTAAAAAAATGTTTTAAAGTATTTTTGAACACTCCATGTTTTTATTACTTTTATAAAAGTGAGGATCATTCTGGATAGAAAATGTATTTTTAAAAATGAAATAAATAAACAGAAAAATTCTATAAAACTAATAGTATAAAAACAACAACAATAATAAAATAAAGTAATGAAATAGTTAAAAAATAGAATAATAGAAGACTTCCTTTTGTGGGGGAAATTTTAATAGGTATGATTAACATGTTCTTGTTTTTTGTAAATAGATTATGATTGTTTTGGAATATTGTCTATTTATGATAGTTTTAAAAATAAAATAAAATATGATAGTTTTTTTCAATAAAACATATTACAATCATATTTATATATAAAATATTATTTCAAATGTTGAGTCCAAAAAGTCTATAACATTTTCTGAATCTTAAAAACATTTTTTATAATTTTGACTTATAAAATTTTAATAAAAACCATCAGTCCAGAAAACCAAATATGATAACATTTTTAGAAAAACTAACAGTTTGGAAAACTAAAATATTTAAGAAAGAGTAAAATTTTGTTTAAAAAATGTAAAATATATATACCCCTAAAAAATGGAGTATCCTAATATAAGGAGATGGTAAAAATGATATAGATATGAATGATCACTTAATATTTACAATTCCTAACATCTATTTAAATATTCAAATCTATCAAAACTAAGAGGATTAGTAAAAATGTTAGTATTTTTTTCTTGAATTTTGATAAATTTTAATGTTTTATCTCTTTTAAGTGTATGATCCCAGAGGAAATGGTTTCTTGTATCTATGTGTATAGCATGTGATTGATTTTACGGGTTTTTAGCTAATGAAATGTAGCTTGTATTATCACAAAATATTTGATTTTTAGTAAAAATATTTCCATAGTTACTGAGTGTGTGTTTCATTTACAACACTTGATCACATCATATTCAATGTTCTATATATTTAGCTTCATTAGTAACAAGTTAGATTGAGTTTTGTTTCTAACATGACAAAGAAGATAAATAATATCATAAGAAATAAATATTTTTAAATGTACTATTTCTATCTATTTTATTACCAGTAAATTAAACATCAAAAATAATTTTTTGTTCAAAAACATTTCAAGAAAAATTGAAAAGGACTAATTCCATAGTTCCATTAGGATAATAAAAAACTTTTCTAACACATTTTAATTTGATTATTTTGGACTAAAAGGATATTTATCATATAATAATGGTGAAAAAATTAAATCCAAATGATTAAATTCGTGTAAAGTAAACATCATATCATACCTATAAGAGGTTTCTAGTCAATTGGTTTCCTGGCCTCATCAAGATCCAAATTATTAGAGATTTAAATAAGAGAACCAATATCAAAAACCATCTCGGGTCGACCCAGAACTGGCCCGTCGATCCCACTTGTGACTTGGAATGAAAGGAGTTCTCAATCCCCTCATGCGGGAAAATAGTGCTGGTCATAAAAATGAAATGGTTTAGAATGGTTTTTACCATTAATAAAAGATAGATTAACAAATTAAAATCAACAAAAAAAATGGTAGTTGAAAAAAGAACTAAACTAAGCAATGAAACATACCCCAAGTGACCTCAGGGGTCACCCCCACGAACATAACCATGTTCACATCAAGAGATATCCAATCTAAATTATCTTGAAATTCAAAAATAATGTATTTGTGACCATCAAGATTCTTAATAAATCCCCCAAAAAAGAGTCCACATGTTTTCTTTCCCAATAATGGTCCATTAATTCTTGTTTTAAATACATTAATAAAATAAAAAAATAATTTTCACATTTATAAGCTAACATAGCTCTACAATTTTAAAAGAAAACACACGCCACACTCCATTTTAAAAACCAAGTGAAATTTTATAACCAAAACTCAAATCAACCCCCAACAAGGAAAACCCATCGATACAACAAATAAATAAATAAGGAAAAATAAAAACAACAAGGAGATAATGAAAATAAACTAATATTGTAATATAAAAACCATGTGCATAGACATACAAACATGACAACACAGATAATAACCATGAGAAATCCTAAACATCCCTAGAAAACTCTTAGACGTACTCATTACAGAACCACCTACAGGAATATGGTGAATACCCTTTGTCTATAACCTACTTGAAACCCTCAACCAGGTAATATAGTGACACATCCCACCTGACTAATCTACAATCCTAGAGGTACCAACCCATTTAATCTGGGTTGGTCACCAATGGTCACTAGATCCCTTAAAAGTCACCCAGGAACCCATGGTAAATATACATAAACTGTGTATGTAGGATTCCCGAGAACATACGACCCCCCTTACCTGTCAACGGCACACTTACCTACCCCAAACCTAGACACCCTATATGATAACCCATAAATGGGAATCCCTTCAATAGAGGACCCCAATATACACACACATATAAAAATATATATACATACCCAAATCATGTCACACAAGGTTCCAACTGGTTCAGGACATAGATAATACCATAACTCATTTCTTAAAACTATTAAATGTTTCAATCAGGCGATAGTTGTTCAAAAACACATCCAATTTCCAAAAACAAGATAAAGTGCTAATCATGAATTCAGTACTTTTAAACCCATGATACCACACAAAATATCCAATGAATTTATAGATCAATCTATCACCACAATCATTTCAACAAATCAAAACAATCCCTAAATATATCTATATCTCACCAAATTTACAAAATTCAGCACAAAACTTGAATAAAACATGACACTTAATAAAATATGCCAAATGAGCCCTATGCCAAACACACACCCAATGAACATCTCACTTATCAAATGATTCAAACATTGTAAAACCACATTTGAAACCATCTTTATAAATCACACAAAAAGGAAACATCCCACCATTTATGAAACTACGGTTCATGAAAACAAGACAATAATGTTCCAAATTTAGTTGAGTGCACATCAATTACTACACCATGTGCACCTATTAATGTGCCATCATCCGATGTCACTATCTAAATCTATGTGAGAACTCCCCAAAACAATTTTCAAACTACCAATTCACATTATAACCAAACCAAGCCTTCTCAAAAAAATTTAAGGAAAAAATAACCATCTTTTGAAACCAAAATAACCTTTTTTAAATCATTTAAAAACCATTTTCATTAAGAAAGCCCTACAATAATTCTCAATCCATAAAATCCATCCTAGTCAGACACCCTTTATAGTCCACAAACTAATTTTTTTACCCAAAACACAACAATGGTGAAATATCAAAACAATGCTCAATTTCCCTTTTTAAAAAACACATAACATTTTATCAAACAGAATGTGTTCAAAAATATATTGTAATAATCAAATAATCAATTTAAATAATATTTATAAAATATATTACAAACTCAAAAACATCAAAAAAATTATATACCAACATTATGAATATTGGAATCAAGTTTAAAAATTAATTGAAATAACATAAGAATAAATAGTTCGTGTTATAAAAGAAATGGAATGTAAAAACCTACCTCAGAGGCGTGTGAAAGTAATAAAGCCTTCAGAGAATAGAGGAAAACCCCCAAAGAATAAACCACAGCGCCTAAACAAAATAGAAAAATAAAAAATCGACATACCGGAAACCGTACGGTTCCAACAAACTAAATGGGCTGATGTGAAGGAGTAAAATTGGCCAAAATAGTGGAGAACATACTAGATGGGGAAGCCATTGCTGGATGAGGAGGGTACCGGAAAGGGAGGTCTATTGAAGAGGAGGGTTCGGATGTGTGGTCGCACATGAGTTAGAGGTCGTGTGATGGAGGGCTGGAGGGATATGCAGACACCATAGGGAGTTCCAACCAGAGAGGGGTGTGGAAAAAGGGAGAGCATAGGCCGTTGGAGGATGACATAGAGGAGGGAGCATAGTGAGGGGGCCAGTTCTCACTGGAGGAAGAGGGGGAGGGGGATGCACTATGAGGGAGATGGGTAGCGGTATTAGGGCTTAAAAAAGAAATAATTAATAATAATAATAATAATAATACTAAAAACAACAACAACAACAACAACAATAATACTATTTATAACAATATTAAAAACCAATTATTAATAATAATAAGAATAAATTTTTGAAATAATAAAATAACAATATTAATAATTATGATTATCATTTTTTTTAATAATAATATTGTTATCACTATTATTTTTATTAAAATGTTCCCCTAACATTATTTTGCATTGCTTATTTTATTTTCATTTAATTTATTTATGGTAAATATTGGGAAACTGCACAGCTCAAGAAACTATGTGAGAACAATGTGCTATCTTATGTACATTCCAGAAGTGGCTATATGGGTACCTAGGTTGAACGCACAGTTTCTACTAACCAAGCGGTGCCCGCGAACTGCCCTAAAACCAATCAAAATTTCTAAACTGAAAAAAAATCTTACTGGGTCTCAAAAACAAATCGCAACCAAATGACTCGAGACCTGAAAAAGAATTTAAAAAAGTGGATCTATTTTTGGGGTGTGACAAATCTCCCCACCATAGACAATTTATTCCCTCATAAAGTCTCCAAGCCAAAGAATAATCCAAACTCGAGTCCATGCCAAAACTAAACCAAGAGAGAAAATAAGAACCTCGGGCAGACTATTAACTCATCAGGTCACATCCAACTAATCAATAAGGAACCAAATCATAAGAATGAGGGGAGGACATGAAGAGGTTCTCCCCACCACAAGAAATAGAGTAGTATGATAACTTGAAACCCAAATGCTCCTTCTTGGGGAGGGGCCAATGAAGGAACTCACAACACAAACAAACCTTACATCCCCACATGAGATGATCAACACCACCAAGACTTAAAATAAAACCACTAGAAGGACACCCAGAATATCGGGGCACAAGAACAAGGAAACTCCTTATAACAACACCACATAAGCTAGGAATTTCCCATTCTGATCTAATATTCCCCACACAAACACATCCAACATCCTTAGCACGAGAAATAAATCACCTCCGCTAAAACATGAAACATTCGACCTAATCCAAAAACCCTTAACACTACATAAAAACCATGATATGAACATAACAAAAATAGTTAAATGTATTCACCACCCTCTAATTCCAAAATACGAAAACATCTCTAAATGAGAACAAATAAACCGAGATCAACCAACACCGGGGTTAAACTCACTCAACGAAAACTAAGGATTCTAGAAGCCATATCTAGATAATAGGAATACTTGAATTAAAATAGAACATGTTAATCACACTACCCAAATGGAATATAAACATAAAATAGACAGAAGAATAATGATTATGAAACTTTAAATATATCCATCCCAACATAGAAAAAAACCCAGATTGAGGTTTCACAAAACCCCAAAAACTCATGAATATGCGCGAGCTTCACTATGAGACCTATGGATGGTGCACTAATGGATGAGGTATTAACTTCATGATAGTCAGGTACAATATTACACTGATCAAGACCTCTTCTTTAGGAAACACTTCTTAAAAAACTTCCCCAGATGACCCAAGTGTCCAAAATGATAGTAGGTCTTCAGAGGGTTGTAGAAAACAGATTTTCATTCCAAGGGATATCACACTGATGGCACACGAAAGAATGGTATGATGAACTATAATCCAAATACAACAAAGGTGGATTCTTATAGATTGGTTCATCCGAAATGCACTTCTCTCCAGATGGGGTGCCTTAACCAGAAATAGGAGACACTAGATTGCTGACCAACTACACTCTGGAAGCCAACTAAAATATGAATTCTTCCTCTAGTAGCTTATCTAAATGAAGGTCCTTAGAAATGAGGACCTACTCCATGATCTATATTTTAATAACTCCAATGAAAATAGAAGCATTCATCAAATCTTGGGACACCATATCTACTGAAAAGGAAGCCAACTCTTTGAAACAGTCAATGTAGGCCTTCACCATTCATTGGACTTTTTGAATATGCATGAGATATTCCCTATTAATCACCATCACCTCTTCAGGTATGAACCATCAGAAAACGAACGACTTAAAAACTTCCTATGTTATATTGACTTATAATGATTGAAGGTCTAACATTTTCTATTTTTCCAAAGCTAGACATTGGAACAAACCCAATACAACACACACTTTGATAGCTTCGGGAGTTCCAATTGCCTTGAAGACATGAACAAACTCTTCAATAAACCTCAATACCTTTAATGGACCCCAATAACCTTGAGTGATATGAAACACTTATGAAGGATCGGAAAATGGGCATGAATCATCATTAACATTGGGGACCTTTTTGGGCTGCATTTTTTAAAGAGCATAAAAACACAAAACCAAAACCAATATCAAGCTAAAGCAGAATAAAAAAGATCACCTCAAACCAAAAACAAATGAACCTAAAACCAAACAAATATAAAAACATAGCAACACATCCCTTTACAAAACTACCTTTTTAAATACAAGGCCATTCATCTCGTTTCAAATTAACACCCATGGCATCCCATGAACCCTCACACATTTTCTCCTTCGTTTCCATCAATACGGGTCAATGCACACTTTCCACACACAGACCCACACATGTGAAAACGCCTATAAAGAGAAAAATGGGTCCCATCCAATCCATTTTATTCTCAATTAAAAATATTTTGAAAATTATCAATGTAAAACAATCTAAAATTTAAAACCCATCTTACCAATTTCAAAACCACATCAAATAAAAAAGTTTCATTTTCAAAGTCTATTTTCATTTTAAAATCCACCTTAACAATTTGAAACCACTCTAAGGGAAGAATTTTTCATTCAAAAACCATATCAATTTTTAAAATAGATTCATGCCAACTAGAACCAAATAGAGATGAAATTACAATGAACCACCAAAATAGGGAACTAGTAGTTATTATTTACTAGTGACATGATAATGATCCATTCCCAAGTAAGAATAAAAAACTAAGAGGAACATAAAACACGTACATGAACTCAAAATAGGTTACTACTCAATGTGAAACTATGAAATAAAATCATATTTTCTTCTTTGTAATCCGTCAATCCAAAAAAAGACAAGACAAGACAAAGACACAATTCCCAAACTACCCATGGAAACTTAGGTTTCGTCACAAGTGGTGGTGATCATGCACTAGCCCATGACATACCTCCAGAGTCCCGATTTTCCATATCTCCATCTACCAAACACCCCAAATAATAAGGGCCCCCACTGATACCATTTTTCATGAACCAACATGGTTCGACCTTGAACGGTCACCCAAGTGGGCCGGTAGCACAGCCTGAAGGGAATTCCTGGTCCCCACGGGCTGACAACTAGTTTTGGGAATAAAAAATAAATGTTTGGGAATGGTTTGGCCCATAAATAAAGAGATATAAAGAAATAAAAATAATCTGAGAAAACTATAATATGGAAAAATAACTTAACATAGAAACAACACATACCTCAACGTGACCTCATGGGTCACCCCAAGCAAGGAACAATGATCGCTCCATGAGCAATCCAAACTAGGGGAGCCTAAAATTGAAAAATAAAGTATGTGTCAGCATTGACATTCTCAGTAGGCAACCAACAGAGAATCATTGCTTTTCATTTCCCAAAAATATTCAATTAATTATTGTTTGAAATAAAATTGTAAAAGATACCTTTATATTTCCACATTTATTAAGAAATCATAGCTCTCCCATTTTACAATCTAACACACGCCACATAGTATTTAAAAAATGAGGCAATTTTCATTACTAAAACTGAAATCAACCCCAAAAAAAGGAAAAATTGACTTTTCATGAAATAAATAAATAGGGAATACTAAAAATAAACTAGAAGATATCGAAAATAGACTAGAAATGTAATCAGAAAACCAATAGCAGATAGATACAAACAAGAATATATAGATAACAACCATCAATGATCATAAACATCACTATATGATCCCTAGACCTAATTGGTTTGGAACCACCTACCAGCATATGGTGAAGCCCCTAAGTCTATGATGAACTGGTTGTCGTCAAAACAAACCAATATAGTGGTACATCCCACTTGGGTAATCTACAATCCAAGGTGTACCATCCCATATAAGTGGGATTGTTTAGCAACTATCACTGGATCCCATAAAATACATCCAAGAATCTATAGTAAATATACATAAACATTGTATGTAGGAGGTCCTCGCATGTGCTACTCACCTTAATTAATATAACCACACTTACCTTACACATACACGGACACCATATACGACAATTCTTCGAGGAAAATCCCTTTTATAGAGGTTCCCATTATATATATATGTATACACATACACCTAACACATCAAACAAGGCTACAACCATGATGTCACATAGATAATACCATAAATCATTTCTTAAAATATTTCAATGTGTCAATTGGTTGTTACCCTTTCAAAAAAAACATTCCATTTCCAAACACAACAAAAGGTTCCAATTAGGCCTTCAGTACTTTCGAACCCAACATACCATAGAATAGTTCTGAAGCATTTCCAAAACAATCCAATATTGATTTCATGTTAACAAAACTAAACGAGCTCGTGATATTTCAAATATCATAACCTTTTTAAAATTCTTCCAAAACATTAAGTAAAACATGCCTCCTTATAAAATATTCTAAACGGTCCCTATGCCAAACACACCCAAAGAATATCTCAATTATAAAATGAGTCAAACATTGAAAAAACACATTTGAATCCATTTTTATAAGTCATATAAAATAGAACCAGCACACCATTTGGGAAACCTAGATTCATAAAAAAATCAATTTGAGGTGCCAACTTCACTTGAGTACACATCAATGAGTGCACCTGGTGCACCCATTGATGTGATTTAATCTAATGAAACTCTCTAAATCTCCATGAAATCTCCCCTAACCCAATTTAAAACTACCAATTGAAATTATAACCAACCCCAACCATTCCTCAAATTTGAAAGGGAATAAATAACATTATTATTAAACCAAAAGAACCCTTTTTGAAATAATTTTAAAAACAACACCAATTACTTTCTAAAACAACTCCAACCTAATTCTGAAGACACAAAATCCAACTGAGTCAAACTTCCTTCAGAGTCCGTGCAGTAAATAAAATTTACATAGGACACAACTGATATGAAATTTCACAACAATTCTCAGTTTTACTTTTGATGAACACATAAAATTGTATTAAATGCAATGGATGCCAAAATACATTGGCATAATCAAATAATCATTTCGAAGAATAATTTTAATAATTACAACCAACATGAAATCACCATAAAAATTAACTATATACATTAATAATGTGTGAATTAAGTTTAAAAATTAATTGAAACAACTCAAGAATAAATATGTTTCTTCAGAAAATAATTGGGATGGAAGCAACTACCTCAAAGGTGTGCGAAATCAAAAAAACATTAGAGAAGCGAAGGAACACCCGAAGAACAGGCCACACACCATAAACACAAGATAAAATTTACAGATCTATATAAACGAATACCTATGTTTCATTCGAACCAAATGGGGCATCATAGATAAGTAATACAAACCAAAATTGGGTAGAACTCACCAATGTTGGAATCCTCTAATGGATGACGAGGGTGCCAGTGAGGGAGGTTTTCCAGAGAGGAGGGTTTTGACGAGCAGTTGCGTGTGAGTAGGAGGCCGCACAAGGGAGGGCCGAAGTGGGGTATGACCACTGGAGGGAGTGATAACCAGAGAGAGGGGGTTCGACCAAAGGGGGAGCACCTACTAATTTATGTTTCTAGAAAGGAGGGGGTGCAGGGAGGGGGTCCGATCACGTAAGAGGGAGAAGGGGAGGCGACACAGTGCTGTGAGGGGGAGGAGTTGGCGTATTTGTTTTAACAAAAGAAATTAATAATGATGATGATGATGATGATGATGATCATATTGATAATGATAATATTAATAATATTTTTAATAACTATTTTAATAATAATAATAATAACCAAATTTTAAATTCTAAAAACATAGTAATAATAATAATAATAATAATCATAATCATCATTATTTCATTTTTTATAATAATATTATCATCACTATTATTATTATTCAATCATTTTCATAATTTTATTTCTAATTAAAAATTATTATTATTTTTTATTTAATTTTATTATATTTTATTTATTTTAATTACTGGGAAACTACACAGTCACCCCGCATGACACAAACAACCATGCATGAACCGTACATCAGCATATGTCTATTCTAAAAGTGGATCTATGGGTACCTTAGTTGACCACACAGTTTTTTCTAACCATACGTTACCCATGCACTGACATAAAACCCACCAAAATTTCCAAAATTTAGAAATTTAAAACGTCCCTCAATCCAAAACCTCAAAAAAATACCCGTGAACCTAAAAATAATAATAACAAAAGATGATATGAGGTCATCATGTGAAAAAAAATCATTTTAGTATTCTCATATCTATCACGACCTGCCTTCACCAAGATGAGAGAAGGGACAACAGATTGCCATACCCTTCCTTATTCAAGTTGAAGGAGAGATAATGACCCCCGAGACCGGCCTTCAATAGGTCCCGGAGTGGCGACTAGCACCAAGGGTATAGAATCACACACAAGATGGAAATCATTACCCTTTTTATTTATTAGGATCAAGAGATAAGATAGTAAATCACAACAACACCAAAACTGGAGGTAAAAGTAAATACAAATAAAAACATACCCATATGCATGTTACAAAAGTAAATTCCACGAAGTACAAGGAGAATACAAAGGTAAAGTACCAAGGAAATGAAAAACAAATACTGCAAATATCCCAACGTCTGAGCTAGTATGGCCCTACACGATCCCTGAAGTCCTCCTGGAAACCTGAAAATAGTTTTATATAAGTAGGGTGAGCATACAAGTATACTCATTAGGTAAAACCAAGGACTCTCGTGCACAAGTGGGGAGGAATTCTAATTCCCTGTGAGAAAAGAGATAACCAAAGCACCTAGCAAGGAGAACTATCCACCCAAGCCTCACCAAGGCACACTCCCCAAATAACGCAAGTCAAGTAATGTATAGTAATAACACATCGATGTTCGGGTACCTCGCGCCACTTTCCCACTGGTTATTGAAGACATCCTATGCATTGAAAAAATCCCGCCATTCTCACTGCAGTCCCACTACTACACCCTGCTCGCACACACCTGGGCCACAACCACACATCCCGCCCACAAACACCTGGGCCACAATCACCATCCCTCCCGAAAACACCTGGTCCAAAATCACCATACGTAAACATGTCCGCAAACACCTAGGCCAAAATAACTACTACCACACCCGAAGACACCTGAGCCTCATCCCGAAGATTATTGGGAAACAACCTGCCCGCACACACCTGGGCCAACCACCACAACTACCCTGCCCGATGAATCTTGGGCTATAATGGACCTCAGGCTGTCATAGCCTACCCGAAGAGTCTTAGGTTATTCGGGAAAGGGATTAGAAAAGGAGCTAATAACCACCCACTCATAGGAGTGTTGGAAAAAACACCCTCCCCGATGGAATGGGGGTGTTTGGCACTAAGTGCTCAACTTGGGTGGGGTGAGAATAAGAAACATAAGAACTACAATTATATGTATAGGTAATAGGCACTCATCCCAACCCAGGGTTTCCAAAACCAACCTAAGCACAAACACCCTAATTACTATTCATTCATAGAAGAAAGGCACAACACTCAAGGCCAAGTCACAACTCATTCCCAAAACCAATTCCCCATTTAAAATATTCATGTTTTCATGTTCAAGTAATCCCATTTAGGTGAATTCTACACTACTGGGAAACTAACAGGCATAACCACAAGCTAGAGAAAGAGAAACAACCAAACAAATATTTATGAATTCACACCCGATTCTCTTGTAAAATCACAAAAAAAAAGGGATTAGTGAGATCCCTCAATGTATTAGAACCAACCCAAGCCTTGAGATACAACCCCACACAGCTTCAGAATCACAACCAAGAACCATGCCACAATAGAGGATCCCATCATCATCCACGTCACACCATAAGCATCGAGAAGAACAAACAGACATGCCACCAAAACAGAACAAGGAAGTTCCCAGACTCAAGTACGTCATTCACTATGTTTTACTCTTTCTGTTTGGTTAACCGGGGTGATCACACAAGGAATGTTGTTTACTGTACATTCATTTAATATACCGAGTTTAAGTAATTAACCAACTTCCCATGTTGGATCCATTCAATTACCACAAATGATAAGGGTTCATTAGTGCTCAAGGAAAAACCACCAACGACCATGATTTCAGTGAGCATAGCCCATACAGTTCACAACATATAGAAATTATAAAACAGTATAACAGAATTGTCAAACGCACCCCATTGTTCTTTAACAGTCTGTTTATTATCTTTTTTAAGGTTTGGTTTCATCCATTCCCATAGAAACAATAGCGTACCCACCCCTCATGTTACATAGTAAGGAGAGACGAAGGGAAACCATACCTGGTTGATCGAGGATCTATGTTCTTCTCCACGCGCCAAGAACTGGGGATGCATGGCTTGCAGGGGGGGAACATCAGGGAATCCAAGGACGAGAAGAAAAAAACTCCAGCACAGGCGCACCACAATCCTTGGGAAGGGGGATCTCTAAGCGCACCATGGAGAAGAAAGAAATACAGCCAAGAAGGGGAAGGAAGAAACTCTAGCACGATATAAAGATGAGATTCTATTGTTAGGGGATAAGGAATTTTAAACCGCTTTAAAGTCTGATCGTGGTTTCCTCTACGGTTGGGAGGTTACATATGATGGGATTTATTCTTATTTAATTATTCCCATCAGGGTGGTGGCATAACGGTTATACATTAAACCATTTCTTTTAAGCGGTGTAAAAACGTTCAACGGGGGTGGAACTGTAAAGTAAGGGGAATGGAATGACACCATGTAAAACCACACGTTTTTGTAGGTTAAGGGTTTCCCGACTCTTGGGGGATGTTAGATATTATTTATGGGCATTAAATGGATTTGAAAGGGGCATTAAATCATCATTATGTTAAAAGATATGTTGCGGGAGAGGAAAAAGTTAGAAACTGGAAAAAAGGACAAAGACCACTCGGTGAGGACACGATGCCACCGTCACGGTGCCACCGTCACGGTGTCACCCTCACGGTGCCATCATCACGGTGTTAACCTCATGGTGCCACCATCACGGTGCCACCATGACCGGTGTGCGACCATCCCGGTGCCACCATAACCTATGCCCCCGTGACCGGTGCCACTGTTTCGGTGGAGCCGTTTTTTTCAAAAGTAATGGACCAGGTGGGTCTGGGCTATTCCATCAAATACCTCTCAAACTATTCTCGCCCTCAAGAATCAAAACATCACCCGAAGAAAAGAGGGGGTTTAACAACCACCTCAAAAGATACATCTCAGGAGTGAACCTCATAGACATCTAGGAATACCTCTTTCTTAAGTAACCAAGAAACATTTGAGGGTAAAACTATCCAGTCATATGGGTTAGGGAGTTTCTTCCTCCATGTCAATATACTATCCACTTTGGGTGGAACTGACTCACCCGCACGGGTTTAATCGCATCCACCTTAATGCGTCTATATTAGGGATCAGGTCCTCCCCACCCCATAGTCGGGACTCTTCACACACATCTATAGAATAAGGAAAACCGCACGTTCCATAGTTATCAAGGTAAAGCGTTCCATAACAACAAGTGTAAACAAAACAGAACAAAACTCAAAACAGCTCTGGGTACTGGGCGCGCATCTGCATCTCGTGTTCCCAGGTACTTTCCTCGAGCCCACCATGCCTCCACAACACAAGAACCAAAGGAATGATCCGTCCATGAAGCACCTTCTCCTCGGGATCCTCGATCCTCATTGGTCTTTCCACAAAAGTCATGTCGTCCACGATATCCATCCTTCCCCAGTTGAGGACATGTGAAACGTCGTGTAGATACCGTCGGAGTTGTGACACATGGAAGACGTCATGTATTCTCAATAGTGTCGGTGGTAGTGCTAGCTGATAAGCCACTTCTCTGACCCACCGCAACACATCAAAGGGTCCAATGAACCTTGGAGAAATATTACTTCCCCTTCCGAACCTCCTTTGTCCACGCCGAGGGGAGACATTAAAGAATACGTGGTCCCTGACCTAAAACTCCAAGGGTATCCTCCTATTATCAGCATATGACTTCTTCTAGTCCGGAGCCACCTTCATACTCTCCCGTATAAGCTGAACCTTCTCCGTCGTGCTCTGCACCACTTTCGGTCAAAGAACACTTGTTTCCCCAACCTCGGTCCAGCACACGGGTGAGCGACATAGCCTTCCGTACAAGGCTTCTAATGGAGCCATGCCAATGGTAGAGTGATAGCTATTGTTATAGGAAAACTCTACCAGAGGCAAGTGTCGCACCCACGATCCCCCAAAATCCATAATACATGCCCGTAGCATATCCTCCATTGTCGGGATGGTGCGCTATGTCTGTCCATCTGTCTGGGGGTGGAAAACACTGCTAAGACGTAGTTGGCTGCAAAAATCATGCTGGAATACTTTCCAGGCTCGTGAGGTAAATTGTGCATCCCTGTATGAGACTATGGACATCAGAACTCCATGAAACCGCACCACCTCATCCACGTATATCCGTGCTAAGGCATCCACTGCACCCGACTCCTTCATCGCCAGAAACTGAGCCGATTTCATCAATCGTTCCACCACTACCTAGATAGTGTCACAGCCTCCTTGAACCATGGGAGCCCTATAAAGAAATCCATCGAGATGTCATCCCACTTCCACTCAAGGACATTTAAAGGTTGTAATAGAGCACCTGGAACACGGTGTTCGGCCTTCACCTACTGACACACTAGGAACCTAGCCACGAACTCTTCCACCGCCCGCTTTACCTCGGGCCACCAAAACTAACTCCTCAGACCCTGGTACATCTTGGAAACTCCCGGGTGCACTGCTAGGGGTGATTTGTGGAACTCACCAAGAACCCTCTCGCACATCGCCTCTAGAACAAACAAATTTCCTCGAAAAACTATCTGATTCTAACCATCCTCCGTCCACCCTTTTGGAGCATCTCTTTGGTTAACCCGGTCACGTATCACTTAACTCTCTATGTCTCCCCACTGAGAATCCTCCACCTGCCGTAGTAGAGAAGACTGCAGAGTCATCTGATATAGGATACCTCTACCACCATCCATCCTCGCATCCAGGTGCAAGGCAGCCAACTCCTCTATCACCTTCCAAGCATCTGCCGACTCTCAAACCACATCCTTATGCGACTTCCTACTCAATACATCGGCCACCACATTCCCTTTTCCTGAGGTATAGGAAATCTCACAGTCCTAGTCCTAAAGGAACTCCATCCACCTTCGCTGTCGTAAGTTCAGGTCCCACTAGGAGAAGACATACTTTAAGCTTTTGTGATCTGTGAAGACCACGAAACGCTCCCCGATGAGGTAATCCCACCACAAATTTAGTGTGAAAACGACCACAACAAGATCCAGATCATGGGTGGCATAATTTCTCTCATGGGGGCGTAAATGTCTAGACCCATAAGAGATCACCCCTTGTCGTTGCATCAGCACACACCCGAGGCCTTGTCTTAAAGCATCATATAACACCTCATACGCTGCCCTTTCTTCTGGCAATCTCAGCACTGGGGAACTTACCAAATTCTCTTTCAGATAGCTGAAGGCTTCTCTGCACTGCCTATTCCACACGAAAGCCTGGTCTTTCATGGTACAGCTGTCAAAGGTGCTGCAACTCGGGAGAAGTTGGGCACAAACCTTCGATAGTAGCTTTCTAGTCCAAGGAAACTAAGAACTTATGCCATGTTATTTGGTGCTTCCCAAGAAACAACTGCCTCGACCTTCGATGGGTCCACCACTATTCCCTGCTCAGACACCACGTTCCCAAGGAAGTGCACTTATCGTGTCCAGAACATGCACTTGGACAACTTCCCATATAGTTGGTGCTGGTGGAGGACCTATAAAACCATTCTCAGGTGCTCAGCATGATCCTCCTATGATCTTGAGTAGATCAGTATGTCGTCAATAAACACGACTACGAACCAATCTAGGTATTTCAAGAAGACGAAGTTTATGAGCCCCATGAACATAGCTGGAGCGTTCGTAACACCGAACGACATGACCAAAAACTCAATGTTCCCATATTGGCACCTAAAGGCAGTCTTCGATATGTCACCCTCCTTCACCCTCAACTAGTGATATCCCAACTGTAGGTCAATCTTGGAGAACCACCCTTCCCCTTTTAACTGATCGAAAAGGTTGTCTATCCTCGGGAGAGGGTATTACTTCGTGAACGTTACCTGATTCAGTCTCTAGTAGTCTATGAATAGCCTGAGACCACCATCTGTCTTTTTTGAGAAAAAGACTAGAGCACCCCATGGTAACGCACTTGGTTGAACAAAACCCTTCTTCATCAAATCATCAATCTGAATCCACAACTCTCGTAACTCAGAAGGTTCCATCTGTTGGGGAGCCATTAAAATCAGATGGGCACCAGGTTGTAAGTCTATCCCAAACTCAACATCACATCGAAGGGGTAGAGTCATCACCTCCTCACGGAAGACGTTTATAAACTCACTGACGATCCTTGGTACTTCCACCATTTCTACATCCACTGACTCCACAGATAGTTCAGATAACAAGGAAAGGATGGGCTCCTCTCGCCTGCTACTTTTCTGGTAACCCCTCTCGCTGATGAAAGTTACACGTCGACCGCCCAAATCTGAAAACATGACCCTTTTTTGGAAGCAATAAATGACAAAACATACAGAGAACAAACAGTCAATGCCTAGGATGACATAGTTTGGATGTATCAGCAATAGAAGATGATCCCTGATAGACTGATGTGTCCCTATAATCAGTCTACACCCTCGACAAACATAAAACAAGTCGGTCTGACCTCTGACTAGTGAGCTCAGCACCAGGGGCACTGGAAGACTCGTAGTGTCTAAACCTAGAGCACGAGCCAGACTAGGTGCAACAAAGGAGTGTGAAGCTCCTGTATCTAACAAGGAATAAGCAAGAGTACTAAACAATATGATCGTACCTCAGATGACTTCTGGACCTGCTGGAGCTACTGCCTGTGAGCCGTGTAACTGTCCACACCCAGCTCACCTACCCCTCAGCTTTCGGCTGCCTCCCCCACCGCGCCCTAGTCAAGGTTCCTCAGGAGTGCCCTGAGGTCAGCCTCCTCCAGCAATGTCTGCCCTGGGAGGATCGGGATCATGCTGCCCCTGCTGCTGCTGCTAAAAGGGGATATCTAGAAACAGTTACTGCTGAAGTGGGCACTGAACCTGCCCACCCTCTCTGTACTGTACTCTATCCTGGCACTGATTCCAAAGGTTCCCATGGATTCCACAGATGAAGCATCTCAGCCCCGGGCCTGAAAAGAAAGGGCGAGGGTCGGTAGATTAGAACTGGAACTGCTGAGGCCTACTTCCTACTGGTCGAAACCTAAAGGGCCCTGACGCTGGATGTCTGCTGCTGACGGCTTTCCCCTTTGACGAGCCCAACTAGATTCCCTCTCGCAATACACCTCCCAGCGTGTGCAACCTTTACACCACTTCATCCTTCTTCAATACCTCCCAGTACATCGGTAGGGTGAAGGGAGTAACAACATACTGGAGAGAAGGTCGAAGTGCCTCCTCCAAACGTCTCACCCGAGACTCCTCATCCGGAAAGAGGTCGGGAGAAAAGCGAAGGAGATACTTGAACTTGATCCACAACTCTCTCACTGACATACCACCCTACTGGAGGGAGAGTAGTTCCTGCCTCTTATCAGCCTTCATCATGGACGAGAGGAATTCCAATCAGAACTCCTTCTTGAAGTCAGTCCACGTAACCTCAACCTCCCTCATTCCCCAAGATAAAGCGTCCACCACTGACGCGCTGCTCCACGCATCTGGCTTACAGCCAGAGGAACCCAGTACTCCTTCGGGCCCCGGATCAAGCTGAAATCTATCACCATCTCCTCTAGCCAGCTCTCTATCTCCAAGTTAGAGATTCCGCCCGCGTACTTCCCAAGGGTCTGCCGCTAAAAGGCACGAAGCGTCTTCTACCACTGATCATCCTCCTCCTCTCGGTTGTCCCTCTTCCAATCAGCCAAGTCAACCTCTTGGGCCTCGATCGCCCACACTACTTGTGGTCATTTCCCAGGTTCCATATCTGCAAGGTAAAAAAGGAATCCCTCAGCCCGAGTAGTGTAGATTATTGTTCTTAAATTTTCTTAGACTTCTTATTCATTTTAAATCCCAAAATTACCCATAAAACATAATAAAACAAGTCATTATAATGCATGTACCTTCCCTAGGGTCTCTACCCTACAATCAGTGTAGCCTTACTTGGTCGTTCAGTAGGCCCAGAGTCCTTGTATCGGATCATGGGGGGCCCTAAAATCCCATTTCCTAGCCGGTGTTCCCTGGCATATTTCATGCACCAAGATCACCCAACACAGTTGCCCTACCATCCCATGCAATCCTCACTATGCCTAACTCCATACTCCATCCAATCTCTTAACATTTTTCCTCTGATACCATTCTTTAACGACCTTCCTTCACCAAGATGAGAGAAGGGACAACAGATTGTCATAGCCTTCCTTCTGCAAGTTGAAGGAGAGATAATGACCCCTGAGACCCGCCTTCAATAGGTCTCGGAGTGGCGATTAGCACCAAGGGTATAGAATCACACACAAGATGGAAGGAATTACCCTTTTTCTTTATTAGTATTGGGAGATAAGATAGTAAATCCCAACAACACCAAAACTGGAGGTAAAAGTAAAGCCAAAGAAAACCATACCCATATGCATGTTACAAAAGTAAATGTCATAATGTACAAGGAGACTACAAAGGTAAAGTACCAAAGAAAAGAAAAACATAAACTACAACTGTCCCAACATCTGAGTTAGTACGACCCTTCACAATCCATAAAGTCCTCCTAAAAACCCGAAAGTAGTTTTATATACGTAGGGTGAGCATACATGTATACTTAGTAGGGAAAAACAAAGACTCCCGTGCACAAGTGGGGAGGAATTCTAATGCCCTATGAGTAAAGAGATAACCAAATCACCTAGAAAGGAAAACTATCCACCCAAGCCTCACCAAGGCACACTCCCCAAATAACACATGTCAAATAATGTATAGTAATAACACATCGATGTTCGGGTACCCCGCACCAATTTCCCACTAGTTATTGAAGGCATCCTATGCATCGAACCAATCCTGCCATTCTCACCGTAGTCCCACTACCGCACCCCGCCCGCACACACCTGGGCCACAACCACACATCACACCCACAAAAACCTGGGCCACAATCACCATCCCTACTGAAAACACCTGGTCCACAATCACTATACGTAACCACGCCCACAAACACCTGGTCCAGAACAACTACTGCCATGCCCGAAGACACCTGGGCCTCATCCCGAAGATTCTTGGGAAACAACCTGCCCACACACACCTAGGACAACCACCACAACTACCCTAAATGAAGAATCTTGGGATATAATAGACCTCAGGCCGTCATAGCCTGCTCAAAGTGTATTGGGATATTAGATAAAGGGAGTAGAAAAGGAGCTAATAACCAGCCACTCATAAGAGTGTTGGGAAAAACACCCTCCCCCATGGAATGGGGGTGTTTGACACTTAGTGCTCAAATTGGGTGGGGCGTGAATAAGAAACATAAGAACAATAATTATATGTATAGGTAACAGACACTCATCCCAACCTAGGGTTTCCAAAACCAACCTAAGCACAAACTCCCGCGTTACTATTCATTCAAAATAGAAAGGCACAACACTCACGGCCATGTCAGAACTCATTCCAAAAACCAATTCCCCATTTAAACCATTATTGTTTTCATGTTCAAGTGATCCCATTTAGGTGAATTCTACACTACTGGGAAACTAACATGCATAACCAAAAGCTAGAGAAAGAGAAATAGCCAAACAATAATTTAAGCATTCATACACAGTTCTCTTATAAAGTCACAACAACCAAAGGATCTGTGAGATCCCTCAAAGTAATGTAACCAACCCAAGCCTTGAGATACAACCCCACACAACTTCAGAATCACAACCAACAACTATTCCATAATAGAGGATCCCATCCTCATCCACGTAACCCCATAATCATCGAGCAGAACAAACAGACATGCCACCAAGACGGAACAAGGAAGTTCCCAGACTCAAGTACATCATTCACTAAGTTTTCCTCGTTCTGTTTGGTTTATCAGGGGGATCACACATGGACTGTTGTTTACTGGACATTCATTTAATTGGCCAAATTTACGTAATTAACCAAATTCCCATGTTGGAGCCATTTAATTACCACAGAAGACAAGGGTTAGTTAGTGTGTAAGGAAAAACCACTGACGACCACGATTTTCAGTGGGCATAGCCCATACAGTTCACAACATATAGAAATTATAAAAGATTAAAACAGAATTGTCAAATGCACCCCATCATTATTTAACAGTCTATTTATTATCTTTGATAAGGTTTTGTTTCATCCATTACCATAGAAAAAATAGCGTACCCACCCCGCATGTTACAATGTAAGGAGACATGAAGGAAATCCCTACCTAGTTGATCAAGGATCGAAGTTCTTCTCCATGCACCAAGAACTGGGGATGCATGAGTTGCAGGGGAAGAACATCGGGGAATCCAAGGACGAGCACAAAAAACATCAGCATAGACGCAGCACAAGACATAGGAAGGGGGAACTCCAAGTGCACCAAGGAGAAGAAAGAAATCCCGCCAAGAAGGGGATGGAATAAACTCTAGCATGATATAAAGACGAGTTTCTATTATTACGGGATAAGCAATTTTGAACCGCTTTAAAGTTGGACCGTGGTTTACTTTATGGTTGGTATGTTACACATGATGGGATTAATTCTTATTCAATTATTCCCATCAGGGTGGTGGAATAATGGTTTTTTGTTAAACCATTTCTTTTAAACTAAGGAAAAAAGTGCAACGGGGGCGGAACAAGAAGGTACGGGGAAGGGCGTGACACCGAGGAAAACCACGTGTTTTGGTAAGTTAAGGGTTTCTCGACTCTTTGGGGATTTTAGATATTATTCATGGGCTTTAAATGGATTTAAAAGGGGAATTAAATCATATTTACGTTAAAAGATATGTTGCGGGAGCAGAAAAAGGTGGAAACTGGAAAAAAGGACGAAGACCACTCGGTGGGGACACTGTGCCACCGTCATGGTGTCGCCGTCATGGTGCCACCGTCACGGTGCCACCATCATGGAGCCATCATCACGGTGTCACCTTCACGGTTCCTTCATCATGGTTTCACCCTCACGGGGCCACCGTCACGACGTCACCCTCACTATTCCACCATCATGGTGCCACCGTGACCAGTGTGCGACCGTCACGGTGCCACCATAACTGGTACCCCCACGACCGGTGCCACCGTTTCGGTGGAGCCATGTTTTGGAAAAGTAATGGACCAGGTGGGTCCGGGCCATTAAAATATCCAACTTTCATATAATGATATTTTATATAATTATTTTGATATATAAAAGTATTTTCAAGTTTTTTTGATATTTGAAACCCATGAAAAAATGTTAACTCACCCATAATACTCATTTCAAACTCATATTTTATAAGATTAAAAAAATATTCTATTAATGATTTTTATGTTGACCCAAATATAATTTCATCGAAATTAATTGGTATAATCATAATAATTTTATTTACTAATTTTATAAAATTATTTGGATCCAAAACTCACTTAAAAAATTGTTTTGTAACAAAAATATAGTTTATAAATCATTCTAATTTATAAAAGATTTTCGATGTCTATAATGTGCTTTGGTATGTTTTTAAACATGATTTGGATGTTTTTTATTTTAAAAAATAAGGGTTTATCAACATAAAATTCCTCCTAAAATTATCTGTTTGGAAATTAACACTGTACATCCATTTTAAATAGTTTGAAATTAAATAATTATACAAAGGCTAGAAGTATTCTTACAGCTTAATATCTGACAACTAGTGCATATGTTTCTTAATAATCTATTCCATATTGGTTATTATAAACATTAAAAATAATTATAACATTTTTGATTAATTATTCCATTTTAATCACATTTATAATTAAATACCCATTTTATTACAATTATAGATGTTTATAAAGGTTTTTCAACTAAAGTACATACATTGATCTTAAATGATTTAATTTATCTTTAATTTCCTTAATACAATCCATATCACTTAAAGCCTCTTTATTATTATTTGGATCAAATTTGGATAATAAATATAGATGTTCAATTTCATTTCTTAAGGTAATTCATGTGATAACTTGTTGATCTACTTCAACAATGATACTTTCATTAGGATGATTCCAATGAAAAACAAACTTTATGGGTTTTCAAAAGACTATTCTTCAATAATGGGTAGAAAATATCCCTAGGGTATAACTTATGAAACTATTTTTTTAGTTATTTTCATTTGCGAATAAATTTATAACAATGTTTGAAAACCAATTTTAGAAATAACATATGATAATATAGGTTCGGGATGTTGGAAAACAAAATGATCAGTTTTATAAAACATAACATGCACTATTTCCTCAATATAACAAGATTTTTAATTAAAAACATATTAATACTAAGAATTAGTAAAATAACCAAAAAAAATTTCTTCATCATATTTTGGTGCATACTTATGTAAATTATCCTTATCATTCAGAGTTAATACATTTCAACAAATAAATTTTAAGTAAGGAACTTTTCTTTTTAATTCTATCCATAACACATAAAAAATTTTATGAAGAAAATTTCTAATTAAAACTAAATTTATAGTATAAAAAGTAGTAATAACTGCTTCAACCAAAATACATTTTGTAATTCAATATTTAATCAGCATGGTTCTAATTTCTATTAATGAATTATATCTCTTTACTAAACCGCACTATTTTACTTGGGGATCTGGGTGAATAAAATATATGTTTAATAACATTCTTAATCAAAAATGTTTCAAAATTATAATTTTCAAATTCACCAGCATGATCACTTAGAATATTAATCAAGGATATGTTTATCTCATATTTTACTTTGGCTAAAAAAGTTTTAAAATAAATAAATAATTACGAATTATTTTTATGAAAAGAAACCCATGTATATCTTGTGTAATCATTAGATAAGACATCTAAATAGTATTTTCCCTCATTACTACCAATTTGTGTAGGACCAAATAAGTTAATGTTCACTAACTCTAAATAATTATATTATTATACATCACTAATAGATTTAAACCTTGACTTTTGTTACTTAACATATTGACAAGGGTCACCAACTTTAGAAGTATTAATCTTATGTTCTGATTGATCCATAACAAGTCATTTATTACTCATGATATATATGTTTCAAAGGGTATAGTGTCCTAAAATACTATTCCATAATAATGAATGATATTCCATTTCACCAAGGAATGTTAGTTCTTGGCTCCTATGGCTATTTAAGATTAGTGTGTAAGAATTCTCATAATGATTGATGGAATGAATAAATTTATCCTTGAAACTATGAAGTAAACATTTATCATTCTAAAATATAAAAAGGTAAACATTATAAAATTATGTACCTATAATTATAAGGTTGTTATTAAGATCAAGAAAAAATAATATTTTTTAAATAAGTACTTTTCTATGAAAAAATGTTACCTATTATGATAAACTCTCCTTGAGAATTGTCGACAGAAGTTACTTTTCCACTAGTCAACTTGATTATCTTCTTGATGGAGTCTTTGTTTCCAATCATGTGCCTATAGCATCCACTATCCATGCACTAAATTTTTTGTTTGTTGGTACATTAGTTATTTTCTTGAAAACATAAATTTTATTTTTTTGGAACATAAACCTTCATGGGTAACATATATTTAGTAAAAAAAATTATTAGGTAACAATTTTTTTATATAAAACTATGTTTTTTGAAAACAAAGAGATTGAACATAATTTAAAGAATACTTTTTCATCTAATAACCACCACATTGGGAAATAGTGATGAAGTTTCACTTTTAAGAAGAAATAATGTTTACTAATATCTGTTCTTTAATTTGTAAAATACACATTGGAACTA
Source organism: Viscum album (assembly GCA_963277665.1). Classification (NCBI taxonomy): domain Eukaryota; kingdom Viridiplantae; phylum Streptophyta; class Magnoliopsida; order Santalales; family Viscaceae; genus Viscum; species Viscum album. Next base: position 914,637,740 of record OY728162.1, on the reverse strand, counting down.
TTACCATGATGTCAAATTTGTTTATAAATCTTGAAAAAATGTTTCTAATATAATGGTATATGTTGAAAATGTTTTCTTCAAACTAGAAATTTATAATATTAGTTTGATATTTTTTTCCTGATCAATATTGGTTTTATATCTATGATTATCAAAACTATTTCTCAAAAAATCTTTCTCAAAAATGACTTTTTCAAAAACTTTTTAAATAACATCTTATTCAGGAAATGTTTTATAAAAATATTTTCAGAAATATGATATTTTATTAGTTAAAAGTGATACTATTAAATCCACCTTAACTAGTTTAGATTTAACATTGTCAAATTTTTTTTAAATTAAAATTTTCATTTTCAAAAAGTTATTCAAATATAGAAACATCAACATAACATGAAAGAGCATTATCTTCAGATGAGAATGATTCTTCATCAGAAGAAATAGAATTTTCATAAGTGGGATAATTTTCATTTATATACATATTTCTATGAGATTTAGTTGTATATACCTTTTTCATTAACAAATAAATTACATTTGGAACTTTAGAAAAATGGCCAATGTTCCTGTTACCAGAACATTCATTATTTGAAATACCTTTAGAAGAATCTCTACTAGTGTCGATCCTTGTGTCTGAATATTTAAAAAAATTATTTCCTTTGGGCTTGTAATAATTCATAACATATATTTATAATTTTTTTTTTCTTTTCTACCTTTTATTTTTATGTTTGGTCATTCTTGTCGAATATTTTCAACTTTTTAACATTCATACCGACTGAATTGAGAATCTTTTTGTCACATTTATCCTTATAAATTGTCTTATAATAGTATTATAAATCATTATTTCCAATTATCACGTACATTCTTCTAGATAAATTATCAAACTCAATTTTTAAATGTTATAATGTACTAGAATATGATATAAAAAACATTATTCATCCTCAAATATTTTACAACATTCTCAGTTGACTAAACATTAGAAAGTACATTAGATGTTTAAGAAAAAAAACACCACTATTTTTATTTTTAGCTTTATCAGTATCTATTTTTAATAGTCCCTTATACTACATAAGGGATCCAATAAAAACATAAGGAATTCTACTAATTAACTTCCTTATATCAAAAACCTCTTTTCTTTTTGATTCCCACTCATTGGGAATACTATAAATAATATTTTCAAAAATAATTTCATTATCAGATCCTTTTTCTTCAAGAAATTAGATACTATGTATAATAATCATGAATAATTGGCATATCATGGAAACCAACACTCTAGAAAAAAAATCAATAGCATGGTAATGAGCTCTAAGAATATATATTCTAGTTTCCATAACTTTAGTTGTACTAAAATACAAAACTACTAGTTTACATAGGATAATGTTTGAATACTCTCAATATGATAACTAATTATAGATATTCTCTGTAATAGAACCTAACAAAGATTTTCTAACATTATAATTTAATAGTCATCGTTATTTCTCATCATTTTTAAAAAGAAAAACATCCATGTCAAGAATAATATTTTTTCTAGTTAGCATCATGAAATTATCAACCCCCATTTTGATAACAAATGTTTTCATTATATATCTACAATATTGAATGTCACTACCATTAAAAACTTGTGGTTGATAGGGATTATGATTTTAAAGAGAACCAATATTCAGACCTATAACCATAGAAAAATAAAATCCATTCTACAAATACACATTAGGGTAATTTTTTTGATAAAAAATAATATTAAAACAATAAAAACTTGTAGTATGTTAAGAAGATTAAAACCAAAAATGTATATAATTAGTTGAAACCTTCTATAATACCAATTATAGGTTCATAATAACTATCTTAGAAAAATATTATTACAAGAGGGGGGTGAATAATAGTTTTAAAAACCATTATAATAAACAAAACACAAAACCAAATAACGTAAGATTATTATTATTTAACATAGTAAGATTATTAGAATAACAAGATGTAATGGCCCAGACCTCTCTGGCCCATTCCTTTGTCAAAAATAAGGCCACGAATTGTTCTGGAGGGTAAAATGGACTTCTCTCACACTTTCCAGAATTTTGAAACTACAGGCCGTGTAGTTTGAGTACACTCCGTGTACCCCCTTTCCGGGTATACCCCATGTTGCAGGCTGTGTCCTCACCGTGTGAAGTAAATGAGTACATGCCATGTAGTGTAACTACACGCCGTGTAGTCTAACTACACGCCGTGTACAACCTTGCCGGGTATACCCCGTGTTTAAGACCATGTCCTTGCTGTGTGAAATAATGTGTGCATGCCATGTTCCCAGTTCTACACACCGTGTAGTCCTACCCCGCGTACGCGTTACCAGTCAAAGGCCATGTACCGTGTTGGAGCTGTGTCCTTTCCGTGTGCAATAAATGAGTACACGCCATGTAGTCCTTCCCCACGTAAGCGTTACCCTCAAACCGTGTGTTGACCAGTCGACGGCTGTGAAACCGTGTTGGAAGCCACGTGGAGACCGTGTAAAATAACCGAGTACACACTGTGTACCATAAAGTACACTCCATGTACTTTTCCTTTTCTCGCCTATAAATGGAGGGGTCCCCTCCTCCTTTTAACTCACCCCTCTCCTCCCCTTTCCTCTGAGCAGAGTTCTCCCAAGAGACTCGAAGGATCTTTCTCCCATAACATCTTAGTTCGAGCTCTGATTTACGATCCGTCAGTAGCCACATGATCGTAACGACGAGGCGAAACTTCTGAGCTTGGATCCGTTGTCTTTCCTTCAGCCTTTCCTTTTCGACTTCCACCTGAGGAGGTTTTTCCAGGACCCGACAGAAGTGACGGACGCCGACAGACTTCTTCTAATGTTGATCCGGGGGAGCGCTGTGATCAGAACCTATTGAGGTAGGGATCTTACCTTCATCTCTCTAATTTGTGCATCATGAGGGGTGGGTATCCTCTTGTTTTCATGAGAAAAAGTTGAACCATTAAATGAATATAATAAATGGTTAAAGAATGGTGTTGGGAAGTTTGTGATTGCTGTTACTTTATATCCTGTGATATTATGTTGCGAATTGAATGAGCTTCTTCCTACTGAAAATCATGGTCGTTGGGGGCCTTTGCTTATGCAATTAAATGTATCCCTATCCTTCTAGACTATTTATGTGGATGGAACTTTGTGGAATGTGGAAATTGGTTAATCATGTAATGTTGGCTGTTTAAAATCTGGAACCCTTGTGTGATCACCCCCGTTAAACAAAAACAGAATAATGAACATGTGAGTGTTGGCTTGGATACGTGGCATGTTATGGGGGTGTTTTGTGGGTTTTTTGGATAGGGTGAGCAGCAGGGATGAGGTTGGCTTGGTTTTGGGTTGGTGTGAATGTTATGTTGGTGACGGGCAGCGGGGCTGTGATAAGTGGTATTAAAGGGACAATGATGTACGGTGCAGTTGAGGTTATGGTAGTTGGCAGTGGGGCTGCGGGGATGGGTTGTTGTGAACGGACTATGGGTTGTAAATAATAAATAAAAGCAGAAGGGTTAATGAATGGTGGGGCGTGGTAATGAAACAGAGTTAATAATCAATGGGTTGGTTTGCTGATAAGAAGGGATTTGGTTTTGTTGCTTGTGTTTTCCTAACTTGATTTTTGGATGATAGAGATATGTTTTATGAACGATTGATGTGGTTGGTTGTGGATAGTTTCCCAGTAGTTAAGGAAATAAATAAACTAATTTCTGCTGAAATGTGAAAACCTAAATGGGGTTGAGGTGGGTTGTTGTATGCATTCTTCTTAGTAGTAGTGCCGAGGCACGTACTCAGTTTCTCTGTTTAGAATCCATTGGTTGGGCTGTGTGGTTGGTATATATATATCTGTATCTTTTGTGTTTTATCGCACCCCACCCATGTTAAGCACTTAGTGCCGAACACTCCCATTTCATGGGAGGGGGTGTTTTTCCCTTAGTTACGAGCTCCTTCCTACTCCTTCTCCCCTAGGTTTTGATGGATTTAGGTGACCTTACACCTAAGACTCTTCAGGTAGGTTTTTATTGGGGTGGCTTTATCCCAAGAATCTTCAGGAAGGTTCTAATTTTTCCCAAGAATCTTCGGAATGAGGCCCAGGTGTGTGCGGGCAAGATACGTGGTTGTGAGGCCCAGGTGTGTACGGGCGGGATACATGGTTGTGAGTCCCAGGTGTGTGCGGGCGGGGAGAGTGTGGCAGCGTCTGGACGTTCGCCATTAGGAAGAGCAGCAAACCAAAGGGAAATGGTGAAGGGTAACCAATACTCTTATTTTTTATATACCACTACTTGTTGTGCTTGTGTTTTGGTGAGTGTGTCTGGTGAGGTTGGGTGGATAGAATTCCTTGATAGGTTTCTTCTGTTGTTCTCATGGGACATTAGTATGTCTCCCCACTTGTGCATGAGAGCTTTAGGTTTCCCTACAGAGTATTCTTGTATGCTCACCCTACGTTTACTTTCAGGTTTCCAGGAGGACTACCAGGGCCATGCGGGACCCTACTAGTCAGACAGTTGGAGTTATTGCAGTTTTTGTACTCTTGTTTTTTTTGGTATTGTTCTTTGAGATTTCTTGTACTTGTACTTTGTTGTAAATTGTTTAAGCATTCATGTGGTCTTGGTTTGGGTTTGTTTCTATACACTTGTTCTTTTTCCTTTTTGGTGGTTGACTCTTCCTATTTCCCGATCTCAAAAAAATAAAAGGGTAATGCCTCCCATATTTGTGAAAACTCATACCCTTGGTGCTAGTCACCACCCCGGGGCCTACTGGAGGAGGGACTCTGGGGTCATTATCTCCCTTTCACAATTTCCAGCTCAGGAGGGGCATCTTTGGTGGGAGGGGGTCGTGACAGAATGGTATCGGATCTGATGGTTGAGATATAGGATGGAGTCTGAAGTTAGGCACAATGAGGATTGCATGGGATGATAGGGTGACAATGTTAGTCAATCTTGGAGTGTGACATAGGACAGGGAAGACTAGCTAGGACACGGGATTTTAGGCCCCCCCGTGATCCGATGCAGGGACTCTCAGCCTACCGAACGACCAAGTGAAACTATATTGATTGCAGGGTAGAGACCCTAGGGAAGGTACATGCATCATCATGATTGTGTTTTACTTGATTTGGGTGTTCTGGGAAAGAATTTGAAATAAAATGATAAAATAAAACCTTGAGTTTTCCTTACTACTTGGTCTTAGGAGATCCTTGTTTACCATACATCTATGGCACCTGGACGTCGTCCCCGGGTGGCTCAGATGGCCAAGGCCCAGCAGATTCAGGCGGTCGATCAGCTGGGGATTGACCGAGAGGAGGAAGATAGCCAGTGGAAGAAGACTTTACATTCTTTCCAGCGGCAGACCCTCAAGAAGTACGAGGGTAGTACTTCGAATATGGAGACGGAGGGATGGCTTGATGAGTTAGGGATCGCTTTTACCTTTATCTGTGCTCCGAGGGAGTACTGGGTTCCCTAGCATTAAGTCAGCTGAGAGGTTCGGCGCGATAGTGGTGGAAACTCTACCTCGGAGAGAGGATAGAGGCAGAGGTTCCATGGGATGACTTTGAGAAGGAATTCCAAGAGGAATTCCTTTCTTCCGTGATCAAGTCGGAGAAGCGGCAGGAATTACTCTCCTTTCAGCAGGGGAGTATGTTAGTACGAGAGCTAGGGATCAAGTTCAAGGATCTCCTGCGCTTTTCTCCAGATCTATTTCCGGATGAGGAGTCTCGGGCAAGACGTTTGGAGGAGGCGCTTCGTCCTTTGCTCGAGTATGCTATCACCCCCTTCACCCTTCCGACGTACTTGGTGGTACAGAAAATGGCAGAGGTTGTAGAGAGGATGCACTCACTGGGAGGTTCACCCCGAGAGGGGATCCAGCCAGGCTCGTTGAAGGGGAAGGCAGTCTGCAGCAGGTCTCCTGCGACGGGACCTTCCAGGTTCAGGCCAGTGGGGAGCAGGCCCCAGCAGTTCCAGTTCAGATCTTCGCGTCCTCGTCCCTTTTTCACGAGCCCAGGACTGAGGTGTTTTTATTGTGGAGGTTTCAGGCTCGTTCAGACTCGGTGCCCGACCCAAGCTTAGTATGGTGGAGGTGGGCAGGTTCAGCGCCCACCTTAGTAGCACCAGTTTCTAGCGAGGCCCTTCCAGTAGCAGCAGGACCATGCTCCTCCGAGTGCAGAGTTTGCGGGAGGAGGCCGACCTCAGGTTTCTCCTCAAGGACATCGACCAGGGCGTGGTCAGGGAAGTGGATGACATCAAAGAGGTAGAGTAGATGGGCATGGACAGTTGCACGCACCAGAGTTGACAACTCTAGTAGGACCAGAGGTGGTGCGAGTTACGATTTGTTTGTTCATCACACTTGTTTCTGCTTTGTTCGATTCAGGAGCCTCACACTCATTTGTTTCACCTGGTCTAGCCCATGCTTTGGGACTAGACGTATAGAGACTTTCCGTACCACTGGTGATGAGTACACCAGTTGGATGCCATACCAGCGTATCTTGTGTTTGTTGGGGATGTGGGCTGACGTTGGGACCACATCGATCTAGTGGGGACCTTCTTCTGTTACAGATACGGCCATACGATGTCATATTAGTCATCGACTGGTTGTTTTCTGTTAGTGCCGTTATCAACTGCTTCCGAAGAAGAGTCGTGTTCTCCAACATTGATGGGCAACGTGTATCTTTTGTTGGCGAGAGGAGCTATCAGGTGGGAAGCCGGCGTGTGGAGCCTCTCATTTCCTTGTTAGGTGGGCTATCAGTGGTTCCAGCTGATACAAAGATGATGGATGTCTCGGAGGTTGTTGGGGAGTTCCTCGATGTTTTTCCTGAGGAGGTTGTGACTCTACACCCCCCCCCCCCCCCGACGTGATGTTGAGTTTGGGATAGACTTACAGCCTGGTGCCCGCCTGATTTAGATGTCCCCTTATCGGATGGAACCTTCGGAGTTGCGGGAGTTGTGGATTCAGATTGACGATCTGATGGAGATGGGTTTTGTTTGACCGAACGTATGACCATGGGGTGCTCCAGTCTTTTTCGTGAAGAAGGAAGATAGTGGTCTCAGGCTATGCATACACTACTGAAGGTTGAACCAGGTAATGGTCATGAACCACTATCCCCTCCCAAGGATAGATGATCTCTTAGTCCAAATGAGGGGAGCAGGTTGGTTTTCCAAGATTGATCTATGATCTGGATATCATCAGCTGAGTGTAAAAGATAGTGACATCTGGAAGACGGATTTCAGGTGTAGGTATGGGCACTTCGAGTTTGTGGTGATGCCCTTTGGAGTTACGAATGCACTGGCTGTGTTCATGGGACTTATGAACTTTGTCTTCCGTGAGTTTCTTGACCGGTTCGTCGTTGTGTTTATCGATGAAATCCTGATCTATTCAAGGTCATAGGAGGAGCACATTGAGAATCTCAGGGCAGTCTTGGGAGTCCTTCGACACCACCAGCTTTACAAGAAATTGTCGAAGTGTAAGTTCTTGACACAATAATTACACTTCCTTGGGCATGTGGTCTCTCATTATGGAGTGTCAGTGGACCCGTCGAAGGTGGAGGCAGTTGTTTCTTGGGAAGCACCCAAGAGCATGGAAGAAGTTCGTAGTTTCCTGGGGTTAGCAGGTCACTATCGGAGGTTCTTTTTGGACTTCTCTCGAGTTGCTGCTCCATTGACAGCTTTAATGAGGAAGAACATGGTCTTCCTATAGAGAGAGCAGTGCCAGAGAGCTTTTGACTACCTGAAGGAGAAGTTGGTTAGTGCTACCATACATAGGTTTCCAGAGGAAGGGTTGTTGTATAAGGTGTTTTGTGATGCTTCTGGCCTTGTTCTCTGGTGTGTGCTGATATTGAAGAAGGGAGTGATCTGTTATGGGTCTAGGCAGTTATGCCCTCATGAGCGTAACTATTCCACCAATGACCTAGAGCTTGCAGCAATAGTGTTCGCACTGAAGTTGTGGCGACATTACCTCTTTGGGGAGCTCCTTGTGGTCTTCTCATATCACAAGAGCATGCGTTATATCTTCTCCCAGCGTGACCTGAACATACGGCAGCGGAGATGGGTCTAGTTTCTCCAAGACTATGACTTTGAGATCTCTTACACTGATGGTAAGGGAAACATTGTGGCTGATGCCCTGAGCAGGAAGTCGTATTAGGAAGTGGTTCGGGAGACCATTGATGCTTGGAAAGAGATGGGAGTATTGGCTGCCTTGCACTTGGATGCCAGGGTAGAAGTTGTTAGAGGATATTTGTTTCAGATGACGGTGCAGTCCTCCTTGCTGCAACAGGTGGAAGAGTCTCAGTGGGGGGACTCTGAGGCGGAAGTGATGCGGGATCGTGTCGATCAGTGGAACGCTCCAGAGGGATGGTCAGAGGACAGCTGACATCGGATGATTTTCCATGGAAGGTTGTTTGTTCCGGAGGCAATGCGTGAGGGAGTTCTCGTTGAGTTCCATAGCTCAGCCTTGGGAGTACATCCAGGAGTTTCAAAAATGTACCGAGGCCCGAGGGAACAGTTTTGGTGGCCCGGGGTGAAACGGGCAGTGGTGGAGATTGTGGCTAAATGCCTAGTGTGTCAGTAAGTGATGTCTGAACACCATGTTCCTAGTGGTTTGTTACACACTTAAGATTTCCCTGAGTGGAAGTGGGATGAAATCTCAATGGACTTTGTCACAGGACTACCCAGAGATCAGGGTGGTTATGATGATATCTGGGTAGTGGTGGATCGGCTGACGAAATCAGCTCACTTCTTAGCAATTAAGGAGTCAGGCCCGGTGAGTACCTTGGTACAGAGGTACGTAGACGAGGTGGTACGTTTGCATGGAGTTCTAAAGAATACTATCTCATATAAGGATACTCGGTTTACCTCACAAGTCTGGAGGGGGTTACAGCATGCTTTTGGCACCCAGCTACGCCATAGAACTACTTTCCACCCCCAGACCGATGGACAGACGGAGCGGACTATCCAGATGTTGGAGGACATGCTGCAAGCATGCGTTCTGGATTTCGGAGGATCATGGGTATGACACTTTCCTTTTGTATAGTTTGCCTACAACAACAACTTCCACCCAACTATTGTCATGGAACCGTATGAGTCTTTGTATGGAAGGCCATGTCATTCACCCATTTGCTGGGCAGAGGATGGTGAGACAGGTGATCTTGGGCCAGAGGTAGTGCAGAGCACCACAGAGAAAGTCCAGCTTGTAGGTGAGAGGATGAAAGCGGGTCAGGACCGACAGAAGTCTTATGCTAATTGTTAGAGGAGGCCCTTGGAGTTCGAGGTGGGAGATCATGTGTTCTGGAAGGTTTCCCCTCGACGGGGGCAGTGGAGGTTTGGGAAAGGGAGAACGCCCTCACCAAGGTTCATAGGACATTTTTCGGTGCTGAGGCAAGTCGGCGAGGTGGCGTATCAGCTAGCCCTACCACCTCAGTTGGAGAATGTTCATGACGTCTTCCACGTCTCCCAGCTTCGTCGGTACGTACACGACAACTCCCACGTTATCGACTGGTGAGAGTTAGATATGTGAGACGATGAGACCTTCGAGGAACGACCGGTCAGGATCGAGGATCGTAAAGAGAAGGTGCTCCGTGGATGAACCATTCTGTTGGTTCTTGTGTTGTGGAGGCATGGAGGCCTCGAGGAGAGCACTTGGGAGCGGGAGACCCAGATTCACGCTCAGTACCCAGAGTTGTTTTGACTTGTGTTTTCTCTTGTTCTTCTGAGCTTTGTGTTGATGTTGTACTCTGTACCTTTGATATATGAAATTCTTAGCTTGTTGGTTGTGAGAGATTTTTGTTTCCTTGTTCCCTAGTAATGTGTAACATGTCCGAATGTGTAAGGAAAGAGAAAAACCTGACCCTTAATCAAGACGCATTAATGCGGATGCGATTGAACCCGTGCGGGAGAGTCAGTGCCACCTAGAGAGGATATTATCTCGACATAGGAGAAGCAATTTCTCAAAACCACGTGTTTGGGCAGTGTGTTAGTTGTGTGGTGATGGGGGTAGTAAGAGTTCAAAAAAAAATCCTAATGTATGAAAGTGGGAAGACCCAATTCTTAATCGAGACGCATTAATGAGGATGCGATTAAACCCGTGTAGGCGAGTCAGTGCCGCCTAAAGCGGATAATATCTTGACATAGGAGAAGTAATTCCTAACACATATGATTAGGGTTGTTGGTTGGGTTCATGTTATAACGAGAACCCTAAGAGGTATCTTGTTGGGCCCTCTGGGTTGGTTTTTGAATTCTTGGGGATGAGAATGTTTTAAGAGGTATCTGATGTAATGGCCCAAACCTCTCCGGCCCATTACTTTTTCAAAAAGAAGGCCACAAAGTGTTCTGGAGGGTAAAATGGACTTTTCCCACACTTTCCAAAATTTGGAAACTGCACGTCGTGTAGTTTGAGTACACGCCGTGTACCCCCTTTCCAGGTATACCCCGTGTTGTAGGCCGTGTCATCACACTGTGAAGTAAATGAGTACACGCCGTGTAGTGTAACTACACGCCGTGTAAAACCTTTCTGGGTATACCCCATGTTGAAGACCATGTCCTTGCTATGTAAAATAAAGGTGCACACCGTGTTCCCTGTTCTACATGCCATGTAGTCCTTCCCCGCTCACGCGTTACCAGTCAACGACCGTGTACCGTGTTGGAGTCGTGTGCAATAAATTAGTACACACTGTGTGTCTAAACTACATGTCGTGTAGTCCTTCCCCGCGTATGCGTTACCCTTAAACTGTGTGTTGACCAGTCAACGGCCGCGGAGCCGTGTTGGAAGCTGCATGGAGACCGTGTAAAATAACCGAATACACATCATGTACCATAAATTACATGCCGTGTACTTTTCCATTTCTCGCCTATAATAGGAGGGGTCCCCTCCTCCTTTCAACTCACCCCTCTCCTCCCCTTTCCTCTGAGCAGATTTCTCCCAAGAGACTCGATGGCTCTTTATTCCATAACTTATTCTTCCGAGCTCCAATTTAAGATCCTTTATTAGCCACGGGATCGTAACGATGAGGCGAAACTTCCAAGCTTGGATTCTTTGTCTTTACTTCAGCCTTTCCTTTCCAAATTCCACCCAAGGTGGTTTTTCCAGGACCCGACAGAAGTGACGGACGCCGACAGACTTCTTCTAAAGTTGATACGGGGGAGCGCTGTGATCATAACCTGATGAGGTAGGGATCTTACCTTCATCTCTCTAATTTTTTCATCATGCGAGGTGGGTATCATCTTGTTTTCATGAGAAATAGTTGACCCATTAAATGAATATAATAACTGGTTAAAGAACGGGGTTGGGAAGTTTGTGATTGCTGTTACTTTATATCCTGTGATATTATGTTGTGAATTAAATGAGCTTCTGCCTACTGAAAATCATGGTCGTTGTGGGACTTTTATTACACAATTAAATGTTTCCCTATCTTTCTAGACCATTTTTGTGGATGGAACTTTGTGGAATGTGGAAATTGGTTAATCATGTAAAGTTGGCTGTTTAAAATCTGGAACCCTTGTGTGATCACCCCGGATAAATAAAAATGGAATAATGAACATGTGGGTGTTGGCTTGGATACGTGGCATGTGATGGTGGTATTTTTTGGATTGTTGTGGATAGGGTGAGCAGCGGGGCTGCAGTTGCCTTGGTTGTGAGATGGTGTGAATGTTATGTTTGTGACGGGCAGCGGGGCTGCGATAAGTGGTATTAAAGGGATAATGATGTACGGTGCAGTTGTGGTTATGGAAGTTAGCAGCGGGGCTGTGGGGATGGGTTTTTGTGAACGGACTATGGGTTGTGAATAATAAATAAAAGTAGAAGAGTTAATGAATTGTGGGGCGTGGTATTAAAAAGGAGTTAATAATCAATTGGTTGGTTGGTTGATAATAAGGGACTCGGTTGTGTTGCTTGTGTTTTCTTAACTTGATTTGTGGATGACAGAGACATGTTTTACAAACGATCTATGTGGTTAGTTGTGGATAGTTGCCCAGTAGTTAAGGAACTAAATAAACTAATTTCTTCTGAAACGTGAAAACCTAAATGGGGTTGTGGTTTGTTGTTGTATGCATGCTTCGTAGTAGCAGTGCCGAGGCACGTGCTCAGTTTTTATGTTTAGAAGCCATAGGTTGGGCTATGTGGTTGGTATATATATATATATATCTGTATATTTTGTGTTTTATCGCATCCCACCCATGTTATTCAGTTAGTGCCGAACACTCCCATTTCATGGGAGAGGGGTTTTTTCCCTTATTTACTAGCTCCTTCCTGCTCCTTCTCCCCTAGGTTGTGATGGCTTGAGGCGACCTTACACCTAAGACTCTTCGGGTAGGTTTCGATTGGGGTGGATTTAGCCCAAGACTCTTCAGGCAAGTTCTACTTTTTCCCAAGAATCTTAGGGATGAGTCCCAGGTGTGTGCGGGTGGGATACATGGTTGTGAGGCCCAGGTGTGTGTGGGCGGGATACGTGGTTGTGAGGCCCAGGTGTGAGCGGGTAGGATACGGGGTTGTGAGGCCCAGGTGTGTGTGGGCGGGGAGAGTGTGGCAGCATCAGGACGTTTTCCGTTAGTAAGAGCAGCAAACCAAAGGGAAATGGTGCGGGGTAACCAATACTCATCTTTCTTATATACTACTACCTGTTGTGCTTGTGTTTTGGTGAGTGTGGCTGGTGAGGTTGGGTGGATAGAATTCCTTGATAGGTTTCTTCTGTTGTTCTCACAAGACATTAGGATGTCTCCCCAATTGTGCATGATAGCTTTAGATTTCCCTACTGAGTATTCTTGTATGCTCACCCTACGTTTACTTTCAGGTTTCCAAGAGGACTACTAGGGCCGTGCGAGACCCTACTAGTCGGACAGTTGGAGTTGTTATAGATGTCGTACTCTTGTTCACTTTTGGTATTGTTCTTTGAGCTTTCTTGTACTTGTACCTTGTTATAAATTGTTTAAACATGCATGGGGGCTTGGTTTGGGTTTATTTCTATACACTTGTTCTTTTTACTTTTTGGTGGATGACTCTTCTTATTTCCCGATCTCAAAAAATAAAATGGTAATGCCTCCCATACTTGTGAAATCTCATACCCTTGGTGCTAGTCGCCACCATGGGGCCTACTAGAGGAGGGACTCGGGGGTCATTATCTCCCTTTCACCATTGCCAGCTCAGGAGGGGCATCTTTGGTGGGAGGGGGTCGTGACACAAAATTAAAACAAAAAAATGTACGATTATATCAGAGTAAAAAATTCATATCCAAAATGAATTTGATTAATATAAATATATTTTCATTATTTTATTTATAGTTACACCAATAAAATAAACCATATAGAAAGATAATAACAAAGACTAACTTTATATAACATGAACAATAAAATAGAAAAATGTTTAAACATGAAATAAAATAGCAATTATTAGTAAGAATGACATATAATATATTATTAAAAGATCTTCAATTTTTAATAATAAGAGTAAGGTAGTAAAAAAATTAATAAAGGTATCAACTATTTTATACTTACTATAAATTATATCATTCATAAACAATAAATACCACCATATGATGATCAGGGTAAGCTATGTATACCAATAATCGAAAGCCGTAGATATAGTGGTCATTGAGAGTCTTCTTAGACCCGAAATCTCGTGATATGATTGATCAGATTCACCACATTATTATCCCTGAATTCCCTCAATCATAATAATGGCCAGATATGATTTTTTTTAAGTACACAACCCTGATAAGGATTCCGTATAACTACCAACTCAATAATGTATTAAAAATACTGTGGAACAAGATGCTCACACAGAGGAGAAAATAGAACATAGGAATTGGGAATGTGATCAAACACAAACTATTAAAACTTCCATCTATATATAGAGGAATATAAAATGGTCATATTTATAAATTTTTTGAAATATCCTCAGATTGATGGGTCTTTACAGCTCACAATGATTCAGCATAACTGAATGTATTCTCTCATTTTTGTTTAACACTATTACAAAGCTTAAGGTATTATTCATGATAGATATAATTATTATATATTATTTTTATAAAAATAAGATATTTAGACGGACTTAATTATATATTTTCAATATGATAATCCTTATGAGAATCAATCAAATGTTTTCAGTACCAGAATTAGTTTGATGGTTATAAATTTTTTTAGTACGAAAAACAAGACTAAATTCTAACCTCTCATCTGATTAAATTTAAGTTTTATGTATCATAATCATACTCACTCTAATGATCGTAATGAATAATAGTATGTTTATATTCAAAATCCCTAAAATATTTTTATATATATGGTGAAAGATAATGGTTTCTATAAAAACACACTAAATCACTTTGAGAAATGAAAATTTAGTATCCATGTTTTAAGAAGCCATTTTTTTAACTAAAGAATTGGAAAAGTAATAATTAATCATTATGACTCATAATTATCTACCAAATAAATATTTTCTCACTTATATTGTCTAAAATCATTATATGATGGAGTTGAGGGTACTCTAGGGATGAAAAATATACAATGGATTAGGTACTTTGAATGGATTACACTCTCGATCGATGTATGTTTATCTTACTTTAATATTGTATAAAGAGACACTATATGTGACAAAGAGATCTCTTAGGCATGATAAATTTCATTCTCAATGTAGACATTATCAATTCATGTCTTTTAGGATATATTGGAAAATTTAATTTAATTAATAATATTAATTAATGAAGAAGATCAAGTTGTTGACTCCAAGACCAAGATATTTATCTCTAACTTCATTCATTGTATATGGGTTTTTATATCCATGTTATATTTTTAGTTTTCAATTCACATTATTAACCCCGATTTTTTCATTAGTTTTCATTAAAAAATAAATTCAAAAAATAATCTGATTAGTATATTCATAATATTGTTTGATCAACTACAAATCTTATCCAGTAAGATGACCCTTGTCAGCCTCTGTACCATATGAGGAAACTAAATTGCAACATTACCATCATCGTACAATAGGAATTTGAAAACAAATAATTCTAACTGGGGATTCAAGTGGTCATTCATTCATTATTTCATTTTCATGTTATATATATAATTTTTTATGTTTTATGAAGAAAATAATAACATTTTTATCTCACCCTGGTCTATGGATAATACTATTTCATTATTTACTAGATAGGTTAGTGGAGAGTGGAAATAAATTTATAGGGGAGGGAATTACAAGGGCATATAACATTCCTTATGAAGGACATTATGTACCCAATTTTTGACGTCATGACAAAAGAACCGATTGAGTTCTCTTGCTACTTTGTGGAGGTTTATCAAGATGTGGATGAGGAACATAATGTGTACCACTTAGTGTATCCCAATTTTTTTGATGTTACTCATTTGGTTGAGGCCTTACTTTATGAATATAAACATTAGATAAATGTTATGAAATTTATTGAAGTATTCCTTGAAAATATAGATGAGGGTGATGATGGATACTCACGTACTAACATGACTATGTGTAATCAATATGATTCAGGTTAAATTTTGATTTTTTTTGGAATTATTAAAATGAAAAATTATCTCCCTATCTTAAAATAAGAAAAATAATCCCAACTATACCGCTCGAAATCTTTGTAAGAATAATAATATAACCAAATAATGGAGTTTGAAGAATGAATGGAGGAAACCAAGTAAATGCCTCTTTCTAGTAACAATAAAATTTTAAAGGAAGTTTCCAATAAAGATGGAATTAGATCTAAAATAACTCATGGAGATAGTATTTCATTGAACACATTCTTATCCATTTTATTTAAAATAAATCAAGGATCACCAATAATTATTTTCACTTTTTCAGATTCAGGTAGCAATTTTTTGGCTTGGAAAAAAACATTAAAAAAATAGGAACTTTATTAGGATCATATAGAGATCCCAAAATATTTTGAACACTTATTTAATTGAATCCATGGGGATATCCCTGAGGCCTTTCAAGAGAAAACTAAGACACAAGCTATATATTTGAAAGGGGATTTTCTGGTATTGATTCATCATGTTTTAATTTTTCTTCAAATATATTTACACTTGGAAATTTTCCTTTACTATTACATTGATGCAACATATCTTGAGCTCGAAATATATAAAGAAGATTAGGTTTTAATGGTGGAAACCCATAATGATGAGGTTCAATTATTCATACTTCCCACCCCATGAAATATGTGTCCGACATCCATGGGGTTGGATTTGTAATATCATATCAATGGAGTCCCTAATAAAAATGAATAATTTTAGGCCAGAAGGTGTATGTTTCATTGGATAAAATAACAAAACAACATTCCCCATTAGAATTTGGGAAACAATTTTTTGTCCCTATAAACTAATAGTTAAATCCCAAGGCCCACTTGGGGGATAAAACCAAGTCTTATATTTCATTTCTATTATTTACATTCATTAAAATCATGTTCCAATTTACTTATCTATAATTAGAATTTGAATATATTATAAATAATCTCATTCCTTATAATTTGTTTTGTGTATTAATGTGATGTTTCTGAAACATTAATTAGTGAATCTCATTTACAGGTCCCCAATTATTGAACAAGTATAACCTAAATTGTAAAAAATGAGTGGGACTAGAGTTTCATTTAAAAGGTAAATCACATATTTGACCATAATATTCTAATTTTTTTTCTTTTTAGAATCTATTTTTTAATTTAATAGAAACTACATTTTCAATTTTGAACTCGTGTACTCTAGTATCAATTTAGGATAATAGATAATTATTAAATTAATTATTATGTCATGTTTTGAAATTATTGTTTGAATTAATGGATAAGAGAAATTGGAAGTGAATATGTAATGTTATTCACAAGGGAAGTAATTTGAAAAAACATGGTTTTAGGAAATTATATGATTTCTATAGATATAGTAACTCTTAGATTTGGAACGTTTTAAATATTTAATATTTTTATTTACTGGTTTATAGTTTTTTAAGATACATGATAAATTTTTATAGTCATATATTAGCAATAACAAATATATTATATACCAATATTTATTATTTATTCTATAATATATTTCTTAAGATAATCGAGCTTGTTTTCTTCTATAAAATATTTTTCATCTTATCGAATCATTAATCTACCATAGTCAATTTTTATATTATTAGGAAATTTTATTTTTTAGAGAATTATCCTTGAGACCGCCTTTTTAATTAATACCTTTTTAGCTAATAGGATTTATGGTTGGATGTATTTTATGAGATCCATATTAGAAGAAAATTATATACTTACCAATATACTCTCTATGTGTATCTTGATATTAAAAAGACTAATTGTGTTAGATAGGTTTTCTATTATAGATATTGATGTACCTTATTAAGGTGAATTTTTATTTTTTTCATGTTATTTGGGGGGGGGGGATGATGAATTTTATTAGTTAAATTCACTTTATAATTCACCTCTATTTCATCAAAACATTGGGTTGTGTCTTATGATGATAAAAAATCTCCATCACTAAAGTGAAAAACATTTTACTATATGGGGTTAGGTAGTACACATGCAATTTTTCATAGGCAAAAATATATAATAATAAAAATAAAAATGAAATATAGGGAAATTTATATAAAATTATTCGTTGTATCATCTTCTTATATTAATATTTGTGGAGTTTAGATCTGACATATACACCAATGTAGGTGTATTTCATTTGGATCGTCTTTTAATATAATGAATTGTGATTTTGGTTCAGAAATACTATTTTATACTAATTTTAATCATTTAAATCCTTCCTTAAACCTTATATACATTTAAATATTGATACAAAGTACTCATGATTAATATTTTTCACATTCATGATGTTTTGTTATTTCTAAATTCCAATCAATCCTATAGTAAGTGACATGTACTTGAGGTATGAGAAAAAAAAATTATATTTAATACCTTGAGTATTGAGTGAAAATAATTCAATGGGATGTACAGTGTTAGTGGTGTCTAGAATAATTTTTAATTAAGAAATATGAGTTGAAGGAAGGATATTCATTGTTATTTTAGTCGAAAAGTAGAATCCATGACTAGACTTTTTACTTTAAAGAGTGAAAAGTTGGAAGAAATGTTTTCTAACATCTGAATTATTTTTTTATATTGAAAACCAATTAGTTTTTTTCACTTTATGTTTCAATTATTTCATATTTGTGTTCCATTTTGGATTTTCTGATGTTACATGATTGAAGAAAAGACTTATCTATGTGTGCGGGAATTGACAGACCAATTTCATGAATATTTATATTGATGTAAGTTAAAATATTTTTTTATTTAATTGATTACTCTTTCTAGTAATTTATTGTTTTATTTATTAATGTTATGATATAATATGTAATTAAAAACAATAAAAATTGATATGAATTCTATACACAAACAATATCTCATGATATATGATATGTTGAGGTTGATGTTTGAAACTCATAAATAATGATTCATATAGAAATGAAATAAAATTCACAAGAAAATAAAAACATACATTGTGAATTAGTAATTCATAATTTGAAATGAATATAAAATGTGATATGAGAGGATGAATGGTTGAGAAATATTTTTCATGTGAAAAAAACCACGTGTCATGATGTGAAAAATAGTTATCAAACTATAAAACACAAGGAAACATTTCATGATGTGATTTAAATAAATAAAATCATAAAAATTATTTCATCTAAAAAAATAACATCATAAAAGAAATGGTCCTATCATGAAATTATCTAATAGGAAATTATACAATTTTTGAATCAAATTAATCAACAGACCATGAAATAATGTCCCCATAATACCAAGTCTTTACATGGACCCATTTATTGGGAAAATTTATATAATATATTTATCCATAGGGAGTGGATATTATTATAAACATAGGGAAAAATGGGATTTATAAAAAGCTAAATTGGTGAGGAAATAGACTAGGATGTAGTCCATTAATTTTATTTTTTATGGTAGTTTTGAATTTTTCTTTTCAATGTAAACAATGTTTATATTTTAATTAAAGTTTTTCTTCCATTTAGTCTATTTATCTCTCTACCCCTCTATATCTTTATACACATTGATATCTTATACTCATGTTGGTGAGTGACTAGAAATTGGCCTATCCATGGGGGATATTTTCGTGGTGTTCCAAAAAATTACCCATTAATTATTAATTTGTATAAATATTTTTATAAGTTTAGATAGAGAAGCGATTGGGTATGATGATCATCCACCATAATATGTCTCTCAAAATGATATTTATTCTCTAAAAATTTACCCTTTTCTCCCATATATTAGGTATGTTCTTTATCAAATAGATTTTACAACAATGAAGGGAAGAAATGATATTGGATAATGTCAATTATTGGAAGATATTACACTCTCTATCAAGGTGTGTTAACTATACCTGAGTATTGTAGACAGAGAGATATTGTTTTTTAAAGAGGTCTCATTGTATTGATAAATTTCACATTCAAATTAGAGTGTATAAATTCAGGTATAATGGGATGAAATGTTATATTTAACATTTCAAAAAATATGTATAATTAATGAAAATTCTTTATTGACCTAAGGACCAAGCCCCTTATCCCAAACTAAATTCATTTTGTCTATATTTCCATTGACATATTTTATTTTCTATTTTTCATTCTCATTTAGAACCCTCTTTTACCATTTTTTCATTAAATAATAAAAATAAAATAATAAAATTATGATTAGTGTTAGATCGACTACAAATTCATCATCTATGATAATCCTGGTCATTCTTGTGATTCACCTAGAAAATAAATTTTTGTTTTTTCACCACCCTATACGAAGTGTGTAGTTTCCCACAACTGGGTGGCTTTTGATGTCTTTATTGAAGTGTTAGTGTTTCTTTACTAAATATGAATTTATATTATAACTTCACATAACATTATGATATTTTGTAAATATGTTTGGTCTACATTTTTTAAGGACATAACACACATATCTTTTAGAGTAAATATAAATCATTCTTCGGAATTTACCCATGACAAGGATTTATCCACATCAACTACAGGAAAAACGGTGAATCACTTGATCTTGACATTTTTTATGAGTTTAATCAAATCAACATTCATTGATATTATTCCAAATTGAGTCTCAAGAATCATAATGTCATCATTTTTGAGAATTTTTCTTTTCTGAGATCCTTATAAAAATAATGTTGGAAGATGTTTTTCAACATATCCACTTATAGATGAAATAACTCTACATGTGATTGTCTCATGAAACAACGTCTAAGAACTACATCCACTATATAAATCATGTTTGTTGTATGGCCTCAATAAAATGTCTTAACTTTCAACCACAAAAAAGTCTCTGGTTATGGAAATTTTCTATAACTACATGAATCTCTATAATGATTCATACAATAATTTAGTCTCATACTAATATAAAATTCATATTTAATTCCACAATGTCACTCTGTTTGATGGTGAAATGTATTTCTCCATGAATGATGGAGTTAGAGAATCACACAAGAAGATGGAATGTTTTCACATCCCTTTGACCTATTCTATGGATTAATCCCCAATTAAAAGGGAATGATGTGGAATATAATAGATAGTTTTGAAAATTTGTAGTAAAAAATTTTTCATATATTTCCAGAAAGATTGAATGATGATAATTGGAAAATTCTATTTAAAATTATCCAAACATTACAGTATTCTGAATGAGATGCATAATGGAAGGATTTATTTTGATGTGATGAGAATTAAAAACTGGCCTAACAATTCCAATATAATATCCATTAATTATGGTCAATACATACTATATAATAGTATATACATAAAGAGGTTGAGGCATATATTACTACTCTAGTGGGAAATACAACCACATATTTTGAAACACATTTTGTTGTTGGTCTTATAGAATATATTTATATGGTTTTCATTGCACATAGCCTATTACAAATTGATCTAGTATTCATTGATGGTTCCATGAAAAAATCATAAAAAAACCTAGTGAATGATTATTCTTATTTACCATCAGATTCAAGATATTGGTTTTTATTTCCTTTAACCACATACTAGTATATTAATCATTGAAAATTACTGAGTCTTCCACATCCATGGTTTTCCTGAGATAATATTTGATGCATTTTCCCATAAGTTCTCATATTTTCTTCAATGTCATTAATTTATCATTGGGTTTAAATAAACAATTTTACACTAACTCAATACTCTTGGAAGGAGTTATTTCATGACTCATAGACCTATCATGCTTCACAGAACCCAACAACACACAAAGAATAAAATTAGAATAAAATATAATCTGAAATAAAAGTGGTTACTAAATTTTTTTTGTAAGGATTGATTCATTTTTAATGATAATGAAAAAAAAATGAAATTGACATAACACCTTTTCAGGTCTCCTTGAAAAAGACACCATAATATGGTGTGATTTTGGCAAAATGGTTACATTAAGTTGCCCAAATAGAATATTTCAAAACATTATGATGGGTATAGTGATAGTATGAGTTAGATCTACAATGAATCATTGTTTTTGTTTTATTTTTATTTTTCAAAAAACTAATTAATGATTAAACAAAATTTAAAATCTATATTTCATGGTTTTATGAATCGTTGATGACCTTAGAAGACACTTTTTTAATTCTATTTTAAAAAAATTTCAACTTAAATCATAATAATACAAATAACTGTTTAAAACATGATAATATAAATAATATAGTGATAATAAATCTAATGATGTACACTAAAATTCAATGTACATTATTTTTAGCATTTTTCATAAGAAATCATATATTTGGGATTCATTTATTTCAAAATGTCTTTGATTAAATAGGTATTTTTGAAGTTCACAAAAATAATCTTATTGGTCTTCCAATTAATTATTGATAACTTTTATTAAATAAAACCCATTTGAGATGATGAATTCACCTATTAGTGACAAGATTATTCATCAAAATTTCCTTGGAGATCCCAATATACAATTTTCTTGATATGATATGCTATAACTAATGAAAATATGAGAGAAAATTGAGGGGTAGTTATATGTTAAAAAACATAAACAAAACAAAAATTAATAAATTACCTAAATGGTTATTCATCATCATTCACCACTCCAAAACACATGTGGAGTATTGTACTCATAAAAAAAATAATGATTTTTTTTAAATATAGTGTTAATTAATGAAGTGGGAAGAAGGAATTCCAATCCACCTTCATGAGAAATTTAAAAAAAATTACTCTAGTGAGTTTCATGATCTCCTCAAGGAAATATTAATTTCCTCCCAGATGGTTGATTATCACCAAAATTGTTTCCCCTAATTAAATGGGAAACCCATAGTGTCTAGGGGTTGTTAGGGGTCATAATTTTAACATCATATCCCAACTGAGAATAAACCATACAGCCAGACCGATGGGTCGCATGTCCTCAAGAACATATCCTAGTATTTCAAAGGATTCTGACTAGAAAAGAGGGTATCAAGACGTGATAGTGGGGATAATATACCCTCATGTTAGAGTTGGAAAATCAAGAAATAGCATTAATAGAATAAAATTTATATAAATAACAAATAAAAGTATAAGATAGATAATAATAATTTTATAAATGTGGTTAATGACAGTTATAAAGTAGATGAATGCATGACATGGTAGAGATACATATTCAAAAGTAGGGAACAAAATAAAATGCATCAAAATATAGTACAAACAAATAAAATAAATAGATGGTATCAAGAGAAATCTCCAAGATCATATTGAGATCCATCATATTCATTTTATACTAACTCTAGGAACAATCATAAAACAACATTCACAGTCCACGGTCTGTAGTCTGCGAACAAGAAAGGTCCACTCGACTACAAAGTGGAATGGAAGCCCGAGTAGGGTGTGAGATTTAAATCGTAGTAGACATGCCCCACTAGTGTCAAGCCCTATCTATAAAATGTAACAAAAATTAAATAGGGTGAATATAGTTATAGATGATAACAAAACTAAAAGATTAAACAAACAATCATTCAAGTCCCTCAAGGAAACCTGACGGTGATACCTGCATTAGCCCATAGCTAGTATGTCTGATCATTTCCATTATGTGTGTATATGTATATATAGTATCAGTGTGTATATATATATATATGTTAGTTGGGGTGGAGTGGGACATACCATTTCCATCCAAATTCTAAGCGATCTCTCACAGTCTATCCAAACCTAAGTCCTAGAGCCCTTAGGCTCTTGGCCTTAAAGCATTAAATTTATAAGTTGGGGTGGATCACGAAATACCACAGCCATCCAAATTAAAGGTGAGATCTCATGGAACACCCCTATCCTAGGTCCAATATCCCTTAATCTCTTGGCCTTCAAGAATTATATTTATTGGCGGGGGTGGATTGGGAAATGATCAAACTATCAATTCCACCAAATTCAACTAGAGACACAACCATTTATTCATCTCTTCATGTATTATGAAAAAGGTACTTCCCACCAAAGTTTTTAATTTAAAACACACAGATTCAAACCATAGCTCAACCCACTGATAGAATTGACATTCAAAGAACACTCTAAGAGTTCCAATTACCCTCTCAACATGATTATGAAATGATCAAACTATCAATTCCATCGACCGCAAATCCTATGTCAAGAAAAATTTCCATAGAAATCCTCGTCTAACACCAACCACACTTTCCCCACCCAGTTGACATGCCTTAAAACTGTTCTTCACCGACTATAACCACTAAACAAAAATGGAAAGTGTCAAGCCATAATGGCCGACTAATTAGGTAGACTCTTGACTTAGACTTCTGTCATTTTATCAGCTAAAATATGATGCCTTCTCCCAAAGAATCTCTCATTAAATATAAGGGTGTTAACTGAAGCATACAAACAACTTCTATGGATGTTTATATGATCTATACACAAGTGAAAACAATGTATTCAGTGTGCAACACAGAAAGAGAACCACCCAAACAATCCCAAAAATCTTTAAAGAATTAGTGTGGTGTAAGACTGATAATCTCATAGTGCATCTAGGATGAAGGAAATATGGGGGGCATTCTCATCACTTAGAAGAATACTGCAAGAGTATTTCTATTGTTTCTAGTCAAACGAAATGTTGTCATACTTCCAAGAAATCACCAACACGTTACAAAATGTAACATGCCTCAAATGAATTCAGGCACGATGAAACGTTACTAAATGGAATTTTAGGTGGTGTCCCATCTACTTGGAAAGAAACATAATTACCAGAACCGACACAATAATCCCTAATTTGGAGTGTCTATGTCATTGGATGAAAATAATTTTAACTAGCTTTTCACAAGCGTGCTAGTACAAAAAAATCACGAACGGACGTGTGATGATCCTTCGAGTCATACTCACATATGAAAATCATATAAATAAAGCCCAACCAGACATACTATCATGTCAAAACACCAGAGCCTATAGAAACACATCCTGATAATTGGGATGAGGTGATCTTAAAACTCTTAGATCAGTCTACATGGGGATAACCCAAGACCATACTCACATGCACAAAATAGAATGATTTAACCAAATTCAACTGGTTTTTTATTTCATTCAACACTCGACCATACCACTTATATCAAAGCATAATACCTAAGGAAAATAAAAGGGGTAAAATGACCAATGGAGAATCCAACTATGCCCATGGAATGCCTTACTGTCTTGGAATGATCGTCACCTGATGCTCTCGTCCACAACAAAGTCAAAGTAAAACATTACCACCCATCCAAAAAATGGTTTCATTAAAAAACTGAAAGTCCTACTTAGGAAAATGACACCCGAACATCACAAAATGTCAGAAAATTATAGGAGGTAGCAAGAAATATATTCTATAAGGGTTTCACCTACCAAAACCTAGCCCCTTATGAAGAACAAGCATCGACCCAAACAATTTTTCAACCCGAACAATAATAACATGCTCATGAGAAACTTTAAACTACCCACATATGAGTTTTTTTACCAAGGTCACCACTAGAGGTTCCATCTCCAACACCATTTTAATATATTCAATTTTAAATCTTTAACATATAAAAGATTTAATTTTCCAGAACAAGGTAGAATTTTTCAAAATAGAACTATATGGTACATGATTTTAACCAACATGGGTTCAATAAAATGAAACCCAATATCATTTCTTAAATAATTAGTCTCCAAACTACCTAATGGGAAATATCATACCAAAATTTCCCAACTGACCTACATGGGTCCAGTTTCACATTTTATAAGATAACCAATTTCTTTTTAGATTAATACCAAACAATTTTATCATCTATAGTCATTAAACACAAAATTATGCCATCCCATTACATTTAATAAGTTTTTACATTTCCAAATTCATGAAGCGCATGTACACATAATTAATTGATAACTGGATCCCTTTAATAAAAACCAAACCCAAATCACATGTTAACATGCTCAAATACACAATAGTATCTTATATGGGTGGATATATACGAACCTATAAAGTACCCATACACTTTATAGTATTACATTTGGAAACTTTTTACTTTAAACCAATCCACATTGAAATTAAGAATTTAAAAGCCTATTAATTTTAACAATAGCTTTAAAATGAATATAAATTTGATGATAAAATGGTTTGAATGTACTGGTTACCATTTCCCAGTTATAATGTGCCCATACACCCTATAATTGAAAAATGTGTCTCGCTTATTCACAAGAAAAATATTTTTATCCCATGAAAAAATCACATAATATCCAAACATAAAATGTTTCCAAAAGTAGTAACATAGAAGGATGGAGTATCATTTAAGAATGGAATGTTAACAAAACAAAATAATGGAATAAAACCTAATAAAATGAAAAATCATCTTACATTGGCAATAGTATGGCCTAAAACTACTCATGGAATGCGAATTTCTATGAGCCAAGTATGATTCATGGAATGAAACTTCTTGGACAAGTTAGACCAAGGTAAAAAGCACCATAAATTCCATAATTCATAAATAGAGGAAAGTAAAATAGTCACTCTATGTGAAATCATATCAATTGTAATATTGAGAAGAATAAATAACAAACCCATCCATTGTCACTTGGTCATTTCCTGTACCTAGGGTGATAGGTCCCAAGTACAACCATTAAACAAGCATCGACACATTACGAATCTAATTTAAACCAACCCAAAATAATAAGACAAAGTAAATAAAAAATCCTCTAATACCACTTTGTGACGTCCCATCCCAACTAACCATAAACCAAGTAGCTAGATAGGTAGGTCACATGACCTCAATCACATCTCCCCGTATGCAATAGGCTATCGACTAGCACTGAGGGTATTAGGAGGTGATAGTGTGGAGACTATTACCTTATATCAAAGTTCAAATAGAAATCTATAGAAAAAATAGTGGAAACATTAGATAAATAATAGAAAAAAGTGGAAGATAGATAATAATCATTTTATAAAAGTTTCTAATGCCAGTTATACAGTTGATTAATGCAAGACATGGTAGAGATACGTATTTGAATATATGGAAAATATCATGAATTACAATATAGTAAAAATAATAAAAATAACTAAAAGGTCCCATCATAAGTCTCCATGAGAATCCTAATCTCCAGTTCATTCCTTTTCTCCTAACTCCATGTACAATCATACAATGACAAGAAAAGTCTAAGGTATGCAGTCCTATATAAAAGTAAAGTCTACTTGGGTAACCCAGTGCAATGGAGGCCAAAGTAGGGTGTGAGATATAAATATTAGTAGGAAAGAACCAATAGTGTCTTGCCCAATATAGATAGTGTAATAAAAATTAGATAGTGTGCATGTATGGAGAGATGATAACTGAACTGAAATAATAAACCAATAGCCATCAAGGCTCATAAAGGACACTTGACAGTGATACATGCTTCATCCCATGGTTGCTACATCTAATCGTGTCCCTACTTTATATATATATAGTATTAGTGTATATATATATGTGAATATAGGTGTAATTTATGGTAGAATGGGACATATTTCCACTATCCTAATTCTAGGGGAGCTCGCAAGGTCAGCCCCAACACCAGGTCCCACATTATTTATGTCATGACCTGACCCTACCCAGGCTCAAGCCGCAACTAACCCAAGCCCGCCTCCATAGGCCAGGGGCTGGCGACCAGCGCCGAAGGAACAATAACTCGGGGAGGCCTTTTCCTAAGCACCTGTACACACACACGCAGCAAACTCAATGCAACAGTGCAGAGTAAAAGTAAAGGAAAGTAAAGAAAAGGAAAGGGCAACTGGAATATACATATACCAAAAAGTGCATCGACCTCTACAAGTACAAGAAATCTGAAAGTACACTGAAAAGAAAAGGGGAAAAACACGCACCCAACCAATAAGTGCCACAACCGGCAACAGGTAAACAAAAAGGAAACAGCTGACGGGTCTCCCTCTTTGAACCTGGCCACGACCACCGCACGCGGTCAAAGCTCCCAAGATCCTATGCTCCACTGAGGTCATGACCAACCTGTCCGTCGTCTGCATGGGCACACCAAGTGCGGGAAAACCCCAAGCAGGGGTGAGTATAAAAATACTCAATAGGATACCCCGAAGGCTCGAGGGAGCAACAAAGGAGGTAACGAAGGGTGAGCAGTAGAGCGAACAGAAAAGTAGAGGAGTACAACTGAAAATGAAGTAAAGAGTCCACCTCAACCCAACAAGTGAAACGTAGAAGACTCGTCCTAACACAAGTACCTAGGAATGGTGAGAAGAATAACTTCGCGTCGAGCTTTCGCTTCCTATAGCAGGAGAGTAGTCTCTTCCAACCATGAGAAGATAGACACGGAAAGCACGTGGCATACCCTGTGCGTCTTCGCCTCTCCTGGAAGGAGAGTAACCAAACCCAAGAAGTGGGTACTGGAAATAAGGTATATACATATCTGTATACTCAACAAGAAACCCTAACAATCTCGTAAGGGTATCTCTATCTCGTAGCTCAGCCCATGAAAAAGGTAGCCAACAGTCCCAGAAGTAAACTCCATCGATGCCCAGCATCCCGCACATCTAGCCCTAACCGCAAGCCAAGGGGCTCAATCACCGCACCTCGATACTATCCTCTTTGGGCGGCACTGCCTCGCCCACACGGTTTTAGATCACGTCACCAGAAGGCGTCTCGGTGGGGGATAGCGCCCCTCGTACTTGAGAGTTCTAGGAAAGTCAAACCACACCTCATCACTGCCCTGTGGTCGAGAGGTCTCCTCAAAGTCAAGCTGTTCCATCACCGACCCGTACAACCAAGGGTCCCGCTCCGATAATCACGGAGGTAAGCCACAGACTAGCCTAATCGAGAGGACTGAGTCTGGAATGCTAACAGGTGTCCCACTACCCAGCCCTACTGGAGGGTAATTCATAACCAAATATCAGGTGACCCACTGCCCATCCCTGCTGGAGGGTAAACCCTAATACATCAACCGGTGACCCACTGCCCAGCCCCGCTGGAGGGTAAACCATAAAAAGATACTGGGTGACCCACTGCCCAGCACTGCTGGAGGGTAAACCATAACATATCATCTGGCAACCCATTGCCCAGCCCCGCTGGAGGGTAAACCGGGAATAAGTCGACAGGCGACCCACTGTCCAGCCTTTCTGGAGGGTAGACCTGGAACTAGACAATGGGTGACCCACTGCCCAGCCCTGCTGGAGGGTAGACCCTAAGAGGTCGTCGGGTGACCCACTGCCCAGTATCTGCTAGAGGGTAGACCCTAATAGCGTCGGGTGACCCACTGCCCAGTCTCTGCTGGAGGGTAGAGCCTAGAAGTCAGTGAGCAACCCACTACCCAACCCTGTTGGAGGGTAAGCCCGAGGAAATTGATGAGTAACCCACTGCTCAGCCCCGCTAGAGGGTAAAACTCAGAACCGCTCTTCCACATCTATAAGAGGGTACAACACTGGCCGACCGAACACGGAGTGGGTGTCGCGCAACCACCCAACTCCAGAACAGCTCTCCCAAAAGAGGTGCAGCGTCTGCCCCAGCACTGGGTGTCACTAGCACCGCTACCGGCCAATCCATCGAGAACGAAACCAGGGGGAGACCACTCAACCCTGCTGGTCAACAAACGAGCACAAAGCCAGGGAAAGACCTCCACCCTGCCGGTCAAACAAACACACAGAGGGACCCTCTACACCGTGAGAGGTCCAAGTACGCGAAGCAGAACACAGCACGCACTTGCGGCCCACACGACGTGTGGCCCCATCTCAACCCCAACCAAGTGCACAAACTTCTTAGGTACGAACCACACGTACCTCCAAGTGCTCTCGTATACTCCCAGTGTATACCACGTTGCTAGCCCAAGGGATATCGTGCACACGACACCCAACATCAACGCGAAGGCGTGACCTAACAACTACACCTCAAAGGCCTAGGCACGGCCAACCACGTCACCTCAAGCATTTACATCTCTCACACGAGAGTGTACGTGATCACTCGCCAAACGTCTGCTACAAGAAAAGTAGGGCGAACCACCACTGGAGCACCTTTCATGCTTACACATTTAACAAGATCGCGTAAGAGGCTCCGCACAACCAAACAGAGCGCACCGTTGTAATCCTTACAGAAAAACACGTGAGTTAGACTACTCACTCTCCCAAAACGGTCAACAGGTGAAAAAGGTACTATTCACCATGACCAAACCTGTGTGGGGCCCACCCCAAGATCCCGAAACTGAACCAACGGATCACGCCACTGTGATTCTCTCACAAAAACACACAGAATTGAGTGCTCAATCGCCCAAAATGGACACCCGGTGAAAAGGACACTATTCACCGTAGCCGGGTCGGGTGGGACCCACACCACGTCCCCGAAAAAGGTCGGGCGGACTGCGCCATCGCAAAGCTCTCGGAAAATCACGTCAAATCGACGGCTTACTTGAGTGGAACGGGTACCCGGAGAAAACAAGATGCGTTCCGGCACACCACACACGAGCGGCACCACGTGGGACCCGCATCCCGGTCCTGAAACTCAGCGAACGGATTGCACCGTTGTGATCCTCTCGAAAAAGTACACAAGATGGACTATTAACTTGTCCAAAATGGTCGCCCGGTGATTAAGATAGAAAAATCACCGTCGACGCCGAAATGGCCCTCGTGGGACCCGCGCCATCGTGCCGAATTAGGGCGGGCGGATTGCACCACTGCAATCCCCTCAGAAAAACATCCAAAAATGACTGCTCGCACGCCCCGAATGGACGTCCGGGGAAAAGTCGCTAAAAGCTGCACGCAGCCCAAAATACAGGTCGTGGGGCCCGCACCTCAACTCCGGCCTCAACGCCCAGAACCACCCTGGAAACCTCCGCCTCGACGCCAGGGTCCCAACTCAACTAACGGCGCTCAAAACGGACATCGGATGCGACCGCGCCGTCAAACAAGATTCCCGAAAAAAAAACAACGTTTCACCTTAAGACGCGTCGCGCCTCCGCGACCCCTCGTTTCTGGAATTAAAAAATTCCGAAACCATCTCAAAAACTCCGCCTTGACGCAAGCTCTGCGCTGCCGCATACGGCGTGCAAAACGGATGCTCGTAGCCCAGATTATGGGCATCCGAAGTCCGAGGGGGGGAAAACCCCTTGGGCCGGACCGGCCCGGTCCGGCCGGTCCGCCCTGCTGGGGCCGGCCCGCTGGACCGCGACCCAGCAGCTTGGCCCAGTCCAGCCGATTCGCGGGCCGCCGCTCCGCGGCCCACTCCCCTTCACACCCGCGCGCCCGCCGCGCGAGGTTCTCCACCGACCGGCCACGAGGGCCGGTCGCGCGGTCCACGCAATAACCCGCAAAGCGCGGGTCGTTGCTGCGATGCACGGGGCCGCCGCCTCGCGGCCCCACCTCCGCTTGCCGGCGCCCGCGGCCGGCTTCTGACAGCCGCCGCCGCCTCCCGGAAGCGCCGCCGCCGGCTGCTGAAGCCCCGGCCGACCGCCGAAAGCCCTGCTCTGCCCCGCGCCGCCCTGTGCCGCCGCCGCCCGCCGCCTTCGACCCTCGCCGGAAACCGGTTGTGGCCGGAAAATTTTCCAAGGATCACCGGGAACGATCCGGTGGTCGAAATTTCGATCCGGATAGCTTTCCGGAAACCTCGGGACGAGATCTACGCATCTACGGGCTTTTTTAGATGATCCATTGGTGGTATTGAGCATAAATGAGGATTAAAATGGGGAAGGGGAGAAAACCCTAAATCCGCCTACCTCGTTGGGCTTCGCCCGACGCTTCCCGCGTGATCCGCCGCACGCCATCGTCTCGCCGGAGCCACCTCGCCGGAGTCGCCTCTCCGAAGATCACCGGATCTCTCCGGAAAGGAAGAAGGGAGGGGAGGGGTTGTGAGGAAGTAGAAGAAGAGGAAGAAAGGGGGTGTGTGTTTAAATAAAAACACTTAAAGACCCCGCCCAGCACGCCCCCGACTCCGCTCCCGAAGCAGAAAAAAAGGAGGGAATCCCTAGGGAAAACACGATTCTCCGAGTGCAATGGAGGTCTCAAAATTTTATTCTGAGACCCCATTCAAAAGTTACTAAACTTAGTGCCCGAGGTCGCCAAATTACGAAAACGCCCCTAGGGCCATTTTTCACAGACGGCCCACGACCGCAAACATTATACCTCTAATAGGGTAAACGGAACGCTCCAAACTCAACGGTACCCTCGGTTTTCCAATCCGAGCCACCGTTTAAGAGATACTCGAGTTTCACCATTAAACGAATAAATTAATTTTTTTCTTTATCCGTTTACCATTCCAGAAGCGGGCGAGGGGTCCAAACATCCCGCGCCGACAAGTTTTATGTCGTTCCTAGAGTAAAATCCCCATTCCGGACCCATACGTACACTCGGATCCCTGATCCGGATCACCGTTTAGGAGTTATCCAATTCATTTGGCGTTTTCAGTGTGAACGCACTGAAAATTTAATTCCGGCCACTCCGGGACTCGGAATCACATGCCCTCTAAAGGCACTGCTCTGGAATATTATCAAGAATATTCCAAAGTCTTTCTCAGAAAAAACCGGTTTCTTACATCATTCCCTACTTCAAGCTTTTCATCCTTGAAAAGAAAAACTAGGGAGCAACACATGGTACTAAGCCCACTCCTGGCTTTCCCATACCCAGAAGAACCCACGCACAGCTCTGCGTCACCGCACACAGACCAAAGTATTGATCTGTTCATGCGAGGTCGGCACTTGCCGACGTCGTGCACCCACTCAAGACTTTGGGGTTAGGGCAAGGCGGTAGGGTACCTCGCCATCCCTTTGCATGGTCACAAACGGCCCAAAGGCCCTCGGGGGTAGCTCACCTCCCCGGTCAAACCTCTACGTCGCATGCCGCGACTGGAATCATCGCCCGCACCTGGAACAAGGCCCGGTGATTCCCTCATTTAGAATATCCATATGGTGAAACACCCAAGGATATCTGGTCAGGCAATATTCCATAGTCGATGCTCTCTTACACGCTCAAAAGGCGAAGGAGTCAACATCATCAACTAAAGGAAAAGGTCTCACACCTTTTTCCTTACCAACACAGGGTTACACTCAACGCCCTGCATCACCCTGGTAACACCTCAAGAAATGAGTAGGAAGGAAAGAATTCCACACACAGAGTCTAACAATTCTACTTCTAGAAGTAGAAGAGTCGCAAGGGGTACCTCTCACCATCCCATGCTCTGTAGGATCGTAGACATCCAAAGATCGCGGTTGTCTGTGGTCCCAACCGTCAGCTCCCGGAACCTGATATGGACCACCTAGTGGTGATGGGGAGATCTCGTAACGTCATCCCCCACCTCCAGCTCCTCCCGCTCCTCTGTTAGCACTACCTCTCTCGACACTACTCCGATCACGGCACTGCCTCTGCCGTGGTGGTGCACCTGCTGCCTGCCCGAAGCTCCCAGAAACTCGTGTCGGGCAGTCTCGTGCCCAATGACCTCACCCGTCACAAGAATAGCATCGGCACTCTCTGGGCTGCCCTGGTGCCCTCCGGCGCCACTGTGGTGTACGACCACGGCCCGAGATCCACTCACGGAAGGGCATCCTCGGCTGAGGCCCTTCGCCTTTTCGCCATAGTGGTATACGGCCACGGCCCGAAACCGGCGGTGTGAAGGCCACCTGCATCGAGGTTCTGTCCTCTGACGCCTACTAGCTACGACAGACGTCCTCGCTCCGTCTTGCCCACTGCCACTACCAACTGCAAAACATGACAGGAATCCCTCTATCACCAATTCCTGCTCTAGCACCCCGACATATGTGGAAATGCCCAAGGGTACTATGACAACATGAATCTCTTGGCGGAGACCCTGCTCAAAATTCCACGCTCATATGTTGCCGTCATGGACCAAGTCTGGGTAAAAGCGTGCACAGTATCCAAAACTAGCCACATACTCGGCCACCGTCATCTCTTCCTGCTGAAACTGCAGGAGCTCCTGAATCTGAACGGAGCGCAAGCAGGAGAGGAAAAACTCCTCACGGAGCAACAACTGAAAGTCGTCCAACGAAAACGATGACTCGTCAAGAAACTGAGTCACCAGACTCCACCAACGCCAAGCCGATCCACGGAAAAAGGCTGACTGTCAAAGCCACTCTTTGATCTGTCGACGTCTGCACAAGCCTGAAAAGGTGAACCACTACCTCGGGCCAAACCTCTACTGCCCGAGGGTCTGGCTCACCACTGAACCTCAGCGGTCTCTGCCGATGGAACTCACGGAGCGCGCTCAAGCTCAGCTTGCTCTGCTGAAACTGTCTGCTACTCAACAGGTGGGGGTGCTTCTACCGACCCACCCGGAGGAAGGGCTCACATGATGGGTCCTGGACTAAGGCCTCGTAGCTCATAGGGTCGTCTTCACGAACCAAAGCTGGTATCCTGGTTAGCTGTCCTCGCGGAGACATCCTGAATATTATCAAGGAGTGCCGTGATCAGATGAGCATATATGTATATACCAACAACAACAACGATGGGGAGATGACTCAAGATGGAAAGTCAAAGACTCAATCCTACGTCATGCACAAACAAATTTCCCTGCAACAAGTGTCTCAGCATACCGAGTCGACAAGCGGGTTATCAAGGTCCTAGTGAATGGATACGTCGGCCGCCGCACCATCACTGGACTCCCTGGCCCGAGAGCCACTCTCAAGACACGTTTACACTATTGCCCTATATCCCAACCAATTCCTCTTTTAGGGACGTCCGAATAGCATCCCAAGTAACGAACCACCTCTGATACCACTTTGTCATGACCCGACCCTACCCGGGCTCGAGCCGCAACTACCCCAAGCCCGCCTCTATAGGCCAGGGGCTGGCGACTAGTGCTGAAGGCACAATAACTCAGGGAGGACTTTGCCTAAGCACCTGTACACACACACGAAGCAAACTCAATGCAACAGTGCAGAGTAAAAGTAAAGGAAATAAAAGAAAAGGAAAGGGAAACTGCAATATACATATACCACAAAGTGCATCGACCTCTACAAGTACAAGAAAGATGAAAGTACACTGAAAAGAAAAGGGGCAAAACACGCGCCCAAACAACAAGTGCCACAACCCGGAAACAGGTAAACAAAAAGGAAACAGCTGACGGGTCTCCCTCTTGGAAGCCGGCCACGACCACCGCACGCGGTCCAAGCTCCCAAGCTCCTACGCTCCACTGAGGTCATGACCAAACCTATCTTTCGGCTGCAAGGGCACACCAAGTTCGGGCAAATCCCAAGCAGGGGTGAGTATAAAAATACTCAGTAGGATACCCCGAAGGCTCGAGGGAGTAACAAAGGAGGTACCGAAGGGAGAGAAGTATAGAGAACAGAAAATTAGAGGAGTACAACTGAAAACGAAGTAAAGACTCTAGCTCAACCCAACAAGAGAAACGTAGAAGACTCGTCCTAACACAAGGAGCTAGGAACGGTGAGAAGATGCACTTCTCGTCAAACTTTCGATGCGTATAGCATGAGAGTAGTCTCGTCCAACAATGATAAGCTAGACACGGAAAGCACGTGGCATACCCCACACGTCTTCGCCTCTCCTGGAAGGAGAGTAACCAAACCCAAGAAGTGGGTACCGGAAAAAAAGGTATTTACATATCTGTATGCTCAACAAGAAACCCGAACAAGCTCGTAAGGGGATCTCTATCCCGTTTATCAGCCCAAGCAAATAGTAGCCAACAGTCCCAGAAGTAAACTCCATCGATGCCCAGCATCCCGAACGTCTACCCCGAACCGCAAGACAAGGGACTCAATCACCGCACCTCGATACTATCCGCTTTGGGCGGCACTGACTCGCCCACACAGTTTTAGATCACATCGCCAGAACGCGTCTCAGTGGGGAAAGCGCCCCTCGTACTTGAGAGTTCTAGGAAAGTCAAACCACACCTCATCACTGCCCTGCAGTCGAGAGGTCTCCTCAAAGTCAAGTCGTTCCATCACCGACCCGTACAACCAAGGGTCCCGCTCTGGTAATCACGGAGGTAAGCCACAGACTAGCCTAGTCGAGAGGACTGAGTCTGGAATGCTAACAATTGTCCCACTGTCCAACCCTGCTGGAGGGTAATTTATAACCAAATATCAGGTGACCCACTGCCCAGCCCTGCTGGAGGGTAAACCCTAATACATCAACTGGCGCCCCACTGCCCAGCCCCGCTGGAGGGGAAACCATAATAAGATACTGGGTGACCAACTGCCCAGCCCTGCTGGAGGGTAAACCATAACACATCATCCGGCGACCCACTGCCCAGCCCCGCTGGAGGGTAAACCTGGAATAAGTCGACAGGCGACCCACTGCCTAGCCTTGCTGGAGGGTAGACCTGGAACTAGACGACGGGTCACCCACTGCCCAGTCCTGCTGGAGGGTAGACCCTAAGAGGTCGTCGGGTGACCCACTGTCCAGTCTCTGCTGGAGGGTAGACCCTAATAGCATTGGGTGACCCACTACCCAGTCTCTGCTGGAGGGTAGACCCCAGAAGTCCGTGAGCAACCCACTGCCCAGCCCTGCTGGAGGGTAAGCCCGAGGAAGTCGATGAGTAACCCACTGCCCAGCCCCAGTGGAGGGTAAAACTCAAAACCGCTCTGCCATCTCTACAAGAGGGTACAACACTGGCCGAACGATCACGGAGTGGGTGTCGCGCAACCACCCAACTCCAGAACAGCTCTCCCAAAAGAGGTGCAGCGTCTGCCCCAGCACTGGGTGTCCCTAGCACCACTACCGACCAATCCATCGAGAACGAAACCATGGGGAGACCACTGAACCCTACTGGTCAACAAACGAGCACAGAGCCAGGGGAAGAGCTCCACCCTGCTGGTCAAAAAAACACACAGAGGGACCCTCTACGCCACGAGAGGTCCAAGTACGCGAAGTAGAACACAGCCCGCACTTGGGGCCCACATGATGTGTGGCCCAATCTCAACCCCAACCAAGTGCATGAACGTCTTAGTTACGAACCACACGTACCTCCAAGTGCTCTCGTATACTCCCAGAGTATACCACGTCGCTAGCCCAAGGGCTATCGTGCACACGGCACCCAACGTCAACGCGAAGGCGTGACGTAACAACTCCACCTCAAAGGCCCAGAAACGACCAACCACGTCACCTTAAGCATTTACATCTCTCACACGGGAGTGCACGTGATCACTCGCCAAAGGTCCGCTACAAGCAAAGTAGGGTGAACCACCACTATAGCACCTTTCATGCTTCCACATTTAACAAGATCGCGTAAGAGGCTCTGCATATCCAAACAGAGGGCACCGTTGTAATCCTTGCGAAAAAACACATGAGTTAGACTACTCACTCGCCCGAAACGGTCAACAGGTGAAAAAGATACTATTCACCGTGACCAAACCCGTGTGGGGCCCACCCCATGTTCCCGAAACTAAACCAACGGATCATGCCACTGCGATCCCCTCGGAAAAACACAAGGGATTGAGTAATCAATCGCCCAAAACGGACACCCAGTGAAAAGGACACTATTCACCGTAGCCGGGTCGGGTGGGACCCACACCACATCCCCGAAAAAGGTCGGGCGGACTGTGCCATCGCAAAGCTCTTGGAAAAGCATGTCAAATTGACTGCTTACTTGCGTGGAACGGGTACCCGGAGAAAAAAAGATGCATTACGGCACACCACACACGAGCGGCGCCACGTGGGACCCGCATCCCAGTCCCGAAACACAACGAAAGGATCGCACCGTTGCGATCCTCTCAAAAAAGTACACAAGATGGACTATTCACTTGTCCAAATGGTTGCCCGGTGATTAAGAAAGAAAAATCACCGTCGACCCCAAAACGGACCTCGTGGGCCCCGCACCATAATGCCGAATTAGGGCGGGCGGATTGCACCACTGCAATCCCCTCGGAAAAACATCCAAAAACGACTGCTCGAACGCCCCGAACGGACGTCCGGGGAAAAGTCGCGAAAAGCTGCACGCTGCCCAAAAGATGGGTCGTGGGGCCCGCGCCTCAACATTGGCCTCAATGCCCAGAACCACCCTGGAAACCTCCTCCTCGACGCTAGGGTCCCAACGCAACTAACGGCGCTCAAAACGGACGTCGGATGCGTCCGCGCCGTCAAACAAGATTCCCGGAAAAAACGACGTTCCACTTTAAGACGTGTCGCGTCTCCGCAGCCCCTCCTTTCGGGAATTAAAAATTCCCAAAACCATCTCAAAAACTCTGCATTGACGCAAGGTCCTCGCTGCCACAGACGGCGCACAAAACGGACACTCGTATCCCAGATTATGGGCGTCCGAAGTCCGAGGGGGGGAAACCCCCTTGGGCCGGACCGGCCCGGTCCGACCGGTACGCCCTGCTGGGGCCGGCCTGCGCCGGCCGACACGCTGGACCGCGGCCCAGCCGCTTGGCCCGGTCCAGCTGAGCCGCGGGCCGCCGCTCCGCGGCCCACTCCCCTTCACACCCGTGCGCCTGCCGCACGGGGTTCTCCACCGACCGGCCACAATGGCCGGTCGCGCGGTCCACGCAACGACCCGTGAAGCGTGGGTCGTTGCTGCGCTGCACGGGGCCGCCGACTCGCGGCCCCTTCTCCGCTTGCTGGCGCCCGCGGCCGGCGCCGCGGCCGGCTTCCGAAAGCCGCCGCCGAAGGCCACCGCCGCCTCTCGGAAGCACCGCTGCCGCCTGCTGAAGCCCCCGGCCGACCGTCGGAGGCCCTGCTCCACCCCGCGTTGCCCTGTGCCGCCGCCGCCCGCCGCCTTCGACCCTCGCCGGAAACCGGCCGTGGCCAGAAAAGTTTCTGAGGACCACTGGGAACGATCCGGTGGTCGAAATTTCGATCCGGATAGCTTTCCAGAAACCTCGGGATGGGATCTATGCATCTAAGAGCTTTTTTTGACGATCCATTGGTGTGATTGAGAATAAATGAGGATTAAAACGGGGAAGGGGAGAAAAACTAAAATCCGCCTACCTCGTTGGGCTTCGCCCAGCGCTTCCAGCATGATCTGCCGCGCGCCATCGTCTCGCCAGAGCCACCTCGCCGGAGTCGCCTCGCCGAAGCTCACCGGAGCTCGCCGGAAAGGAAGAAGGGAGGGGAAGGGTTGTGAGGAAGAAGAAGAAAAGGAACAGGGGGGGTGCGTGTTTAAATAAAAACACTTAAACACCCTGCTCGACACGCCCCTAACTCCACTCCCGAAGCAGACAAAAAGGAGGGCGTCCCTAGGGAAAAGACGACGCTCCGAGCGCAATACAGGTCTCAGAATTTTATTCTGAGACCCCGTTCAAAAGTTACTAAACTTAGTGCCTGAGGTCGCCAAATTACGAAAACGCCCCTGGGGCCATTTTTCACAGACGGCCCGCGCCCGCAAAAATTATACCCCTCCTAGGGTAAATGGCACGCTCCAAACTCAGCGGTGCCCTTGGTTTTCCAATCCAAGCCACCGTTTAAGAGATACTCGAGTTTCACCATTAAACGAATAAATTAATTAATTTATTTATCCGTTTAACATTCCAGAAGCGGGCGAGGGGTCCAAACATCCCGCGCCGACATGTTTTATGTCGTTCTTAGGGTAAAAACCCCATTCCGGACCCATCCATACACTTGTATCCCTGATTCGGATCACCGTTTAGGAGTTATCCCATTCATTTGGTGTTTCTAGTGTGAACACACTAAAAATTTAATTTCGACCACTCCGGGGCTCGAAATCACATGCCGTCTGAAGGCACTGCTCTGGAATATTATCAAGAATATTACAAAGTCTCTCTTAGAAAAAACCGAGTTTTTACACTTTAGTCTCTTGGACTTCAATAATTAGATTTATAACTTTAGGATGATCAGGATATTCCACCTCCATCCAAATAATTGGGGAGATCTCATGATCTACCCCTAACCCTAGTCCAAGAGCCCTTAGTCTCTTGGCCTACAATAATTAGATTTATAAGTTGGGGTGGATCGGGAAAAACCACCACTATCCAAATTAAAGGGGTCTCTTACAGTCTACCCCTAACCCAAGTAAATGATCACTTAGTATATAGGTCTTAAAACCATAGATTTATAAGTTATAATATAATGAATAAGTACATCTTATGCGTTTCCCATACTCATAAATAATCGTAATATAACCAATCACAGTCCCAATTATACTTGAGGGAAACCATCTTAAGAATTCCAATTTAAACAATAACATAGTGATCACCTTCAATTCCAATACATGAGGAAATTCCTTATTATGTATTTCAGTATCCATATAAAACAATATTCACAGGGAACCATTTCATTTAACCCTTTAATATTAGGAATGAAAATTAAAATGACCTAACCATTTAATCTGAAGCACGTAATTTAGTATATGTTCCTTATTCAAGGTCATCTCATTAAATTTTCCAAGACATGGAAAATTGGATTAAGGGTTCAAGTGAAAATCTCACTCCATTAAATGTATGTTACAATCTCACTTTAACCATTCTATTTAAGTCATTCCCATAATCGTTTCAATAATCAACTAATACATAGTCATGCTATTATAATATCAAGGGTTATTTTCATGGAAAGGGTTATGAAATCAACTATGCACATGGGTAATTCCAAGTACAATAAAACCAATCATCCATGGGGAGTCCTGGATTCATAGAAATACAAAAAGATAATGGCCACTTCATATAAAAATTCAAGACACTCAGTTTATTAAATAAGTTAATGTCTATTTATTCTATTTATACATCATGGAATAAAACTATAAGAAACCTCCATGTATTAGAGAAGATAACCATAAGAGTGTATCACTTTTAATATTGTATTCAATTTTTCAAATAAATCCCTTTAGAACAAACTACCATAACAATCTATGATTTCATGTTCGCGGGATTAATAAATTTATACATTCATAATTAAAAGGGAAAGGATCAGATCCTGCCTAAAAGTGGAACAAAGCCTTCCACAGGGATTTTGGCATATAATGACTAAGATAAGTATCACCCCTAATGGGTATACACACCTTCACATTCCTTCAAGGTCACCTAGACCCTATAAACACACTCGCAAGGCCATAAGCGTGTGCAAGGGGATCTATACATATATGCTTATGTGCATATGCACGTTTCCACTCACCTACATATGAATTTTAATATATGTATATCTATATATATACATTGTCACACCAATCCCATACACATATATCCACTAATATGAATGAATATACATGTAATGAGGGATCCTACATATAAACATATACATACCTGTGAACACGCAGGCGAGTCGCCAAAAGCTCAGCGAATCGAAACCACGAAGCAAAGTTCAGGACACATCAAAATAAATACAATGAACCTTAAAACACAAATGGTACTAATTTAATAGGTGAAAACCATGAAAGAATAGAAGCCCCCACCTTAGGTAACAACGACCAACTAAAATGAGCTGAACCACCTCACCTTCAGTGGTGGTTGATCGAACATGCACCAAAGGGTCCTGAGAGACCATTTTCAGCAACCTATTATAGGAGAAAATTGAGAAATCATATTACCCAATGACCTAGGGTTCGATCAATTCTCACTGGGAGATGTGGAGGCCGAAAAAAGTCTAGATGACATTTAGAGAAGGGAGAAAGAGACTTTTCATAGAGATTCGATGAGAAAACAGAGGAAACAGTAGACAAAATCGAAGGACAAAGGAGGGAGAAGGGGGGTGTTTCTTGTCAAAGGGGAAGCTCTCAGGTGGGTGTGTGTCTCGGGTATAGGGAGAGAGGAGTGAGGGAGGCATTTAGTTTAGGGTTTTTTATTTCCTTTTATTTTAATTTTTTAAATTTCTTAAAGAGACCCAACCACACGGTTTCACCAACACAATTTTCCACACGGTGTGGTGGACACTGTCTAAGAGACTCCCTTCACATGAGTAGGGAGAACAGTTTGGGAAACCGTGCACATCCTGTGCAACTGCCTCTACCCCCTTAAAAGGGGCTTCATTGTGACTTGTAGTGGGGAACACTATTTTAGAAAAATATCACTCCCTATACAGTTTCTCAGAAACATAGTTTTATGGGTCCGACAATATTGAAACCCTTTGATCCACCTGAGAAACCTAAAAAGCCTTCAACAATGTCCAAAAAAAACTTTAAAGTGACACAACTTTCACTATTCCATTCTAAGGCTCGATTTTAAAAACAACCCTTTCAGTAACTGAAAATGATAAAAAAAACCTTCACATATGAACCAGGTTCAAAATGTCCATTGTATAATAATCCCAAGTCAAACATTGGTTATTGAATTCTATGTACTGTAGGTGGAAATCTATTAACTATTTCATAGTTAAGGTGCACTAATATTTAAATACTGATCCAACCACGCTATTCATTCTATAACTTTTGATTTTAATTTCATGGGTTTTTGTA
Source organism: Viscum album (assembly GCA_963277665.1). Lineage (NCBI taxonomy): Eukaryota > Viridiplantae > Streptophyta > Magnoliopsida > Santalales > Viscaceae > Viscum > Viscum album. Next base: position 914,596,052 of record OY728162.1, on the reverse strand, counting down.
AAGGCTAACTAGTTCAGTTAAACATGCACAAACCATGCACAGAACTCTATCTCCTCTATCATAATCACATATGGTTAGATTATAGGTTCATATCATTTGATTAACCATGAAAATATCATGAAATATACATTGCCTCCTCAAATGGAATCCCACACAGTATATTGGGATGGGGCACATAGTTTGGTTGTTTCAGTAGAAACCATATGCCATGTAAAATGGGTCTAAATGCCTCATATTTTCCATTTAAATTAACATTTCATGAAAATCATATTAATTATTCATTTTATTACCACGTGTCATTTATGAAAACATTTTACTTCATTAAATATAAGAAAAATGGGGTTAAATACCATTTCTAATGTAATATCAGATAGGAAAATGAATAATGAACATAGGTGAATCAGAAACCATTTCTTTAGTTCCAATATTATCACTACAATATCCAAATAATCTGTTGATTAATTATGGTAAAAAACTATTAATTGAAATGTGGTATACACAATAATTATTGAATTTTTTATAAGGAAGCACCGAAAATACATTTTTTAATTATTTTTGTATATAAAAAATCTATCTCTAATATATTGTAGTGGTAGTACATGTAAAATGACCAACTACTTCATATGAACGCTAAATATTCAAAACCTAATCTTTCAAATGAAAATTAACTCCATTTCAAGTTAACATGGTAAATATATTTTATATTGAAAACTCATTTCCCATGAAGAATTGATAGTACAATTCCATTAAAAGTAAACTACGTTTCTATTTTATAACTATTGTAATAGGATATTCCTAAATCATATATGTCTTGAAGGATCACCAAATCATCAATCAAATGCAATTACATAATAAAAAATGATTCATTATATAGTAAGAAGATATATTTAAATATTTTAGAATAAAATATCTTTTTCTTAATTTATTATTAACAATATTCTAATAATCTTCCAACTCATACAGTACCTCGAAATGTATGAAAATATAATTTATAATTACTACCTCAAAATTTACCCGGTAATCTCTAAATACACTATTAAATTGATCAACATAGATAAGGAATGTTTTTTAAGCCTAATGGGAATATTTATGAATTCATAACATACACATTTCACTTGAAAGGATGTCTAGGGTATATCATCTCATTTCAAAATTAATTAGTGGAATCAAGAACAATGTAATGTCTTTGTGAAATATCAATCCCATCATTGTCTTTTAAAAAATAGTAAAATATATTATATAAGATACCTTTTATGATTTTTATCATGTTTTTATCATGTAAAAATTGCAAAGATTTTCCCATAAATTATTCATATTAATAAATATGGATGTTTTATAAAATATTGGTCATTTCAGTGTATAAACACATATTTATAAACTCTATGTGTTTTTTCCATTCATCTACTTCAATCGGGGTTAGCCTATATGTATTATTTTTTATTTTCATAGCATATGGTAATAGTTATATTTATAATTCAACATCATGATCTTGGGAAATAAGTGGAATTTTTTTTGGAAATACATTAGTATATACCCACATTATAGGAATATCATCATTATTGGGTTTCTCCCTAGAAATTTGAGATATGTAACCTTCATTATTTATTATTAAAACCCATCTAAGTGAATTAATTATTATTGAGAGTTGATAATAATCATTGAAATGATATATTAACTTTTACTGACATGAAATATGAAATTCAACTTCACAATCCTATTAATATATATTGTAAAAAATTATATATATCCAATGTATTTAAAAATCCCCTCAAATCCATCCAAAGGGGGAGAAATAATATTTATAGGAATAATATTTAAAAAATCACAATTGGAGAATATTTTTAAATATTTTAGGAAATCATCTCACCAATTAGTGTTTTTATCATTAATTCAATATCATGTCATTAGGGATAGTGATTTGATACTATAATAATACATTCCAAATATATCTGTGTGAGAATATAAAAAATAAAATAAGTCATTTTTAGTTCTTGAGTCGATTATTAGTGTAACTTTCACTATTATTTTCCTATCCAACTTCTAAATTTTTTATTTCATAGGATTTATCTTTCTCTCATCTCTTTAGATGTTGCTAATGTTTTTTTATTCAATAATACTAATATTGGTTCCCTCGTTTCAATAATCACCATCCTTAGTACAATTTAAGAATTGAGGTGTTGGTGTTGAATTATACTGATCTTTATATTTATACAAATCATTAGATTTAATCATAATATTATCTAAAATTTCTTCTTCACAAGGTCTATCTATTCAACACATAATGAATTTACCCATTCCATTTAGGATAACCCCCCTTGATTCTTCCCACATTTTTATAATATAGGATGATATTCTACTTTTCTATATGTAATATATCACTTTGTATTGAATGATAATTTATTTTGAAGCTCTTTTCATGAAATAATTTTAATGGTGAGATTTTGAAATTTATATTTAATCTTTAAGGGGAAATAAAACATTTTTCCCTAGAAAATATTTCCCTTTCTCTCGAATGATTTATAGATACATTGTTTTAATGCAGAAATAACTGAGTCAGTTTTACTATATTATCGCCTATAATTAAAAATTCTGAACTCTCAATAATCGAATTATTATTAATAGTTTCCAGTAGATTAATCCACCTTTTGATTTATGTCATGAAATTATCCCTCCATTATATGAAAAAATCTTCTGGGAAAATTAAAAAAAAAACATTCATAATTTTCTCTAATTTCTAGGTATAAAATTATTTAGTTTGCATAATATTATTAATCAGAGTCCATAATTTATTTAAATCACAATAAAAATGATAATTACTTAAAAATATCATTCTTTGAGAAATGGTGAAGAGAATATATATATATGTTATTCTGTTAATATTTTTCTTGTTAATTATTTTATAAAAAACCACTAATGGAGAATGGATGTTACCATGTGAAGGGATCAATAGAGAGTAGTAATTACCTTATTGTGTTCAGGAATTCTATATTTACCAAGTTACAGTTAACCGAATGAGAATATTGTGCAAACAATTCTATGTGTTTTTTACTCTATCTCCCATTATGTTTTGTTACTCAATAAGATAATTATTTCATTATTTCTTACAGTTGTAGTTTACCCAGAACTCTTGATTTATTCATTAATGTATACAAAATAAATCATTACGAGTATTATGTAATAAAATAATTTTTATAAGTCATATTATATGGAAATTAAACCCAAATATATTGGAAATTATTAAACATTCAGTTTAACCATTCATATTGTATATTCATCCTGAACAACTTTGGTTCAATATAGATTATTTTATGTTGTATACACATATTATTCATAATATAATCCCCAATGTTATTTGAAACCACATTGACACCAATGGATATGATCTTAGAATAACATACATAAACCAGAAATTATTTTATAAGAATATCCACTACATCTCAAAAAAATCACACCCTAAAACCTATAGTTTTAATATATTTTGACATTAAAAACATTAAAGTTTTTTAATTTATTTAAAATATATCCGAATAAATTATCCAAATATGAAATATTTATGATCATAGTACCCATAATACTAGTTTTCATTTAATTTGGGATAAAAACATATGAAAATGGTTATCCAAGAAACTGACTAAGGTTTAACATAAGAGATATTCATCAAAGACCTTAAAATAGAAAAAGATTCACATGTTGTGATGATAAAAAATCTAGCAACATGAAAATACCATATGTAAAAAATATCCACTATAACATAGATCGTAAATAATAATTCATATCATACAGACTTTGGAATATCAAAATATTGGAGTCATTGTAGAGATAAATCATTTTTTAGTAATCTAGATCCCTGAAAATATGACACAGTATTGTTACATAACATTGAAATATGTCACAAAAATAATCATATGAAATTATTTATTATGTCACGATTCACTGTAATAACCATTTTTATAAAGTGGAAATATTCGCATGACAGAGTAGATTACATTCACTATATATTCCCCTTAAATATACCAGATTGAGTTCACTCCCTGTTTATGTTCATGAAAAATCATTAAATATATATCATTATACAATTCATTAGGGAAATTTATAATTTATTTCATAGATATCACATTATAAAAAGACATATAAATGTGTTCCAAATGATAATTAAAATAACAAAATTTCCAAAATAACAACATTGACTTATTATAATGAAATTTCTCTCACTAGAATCATCAGAATTCCTAAAAATTATTCATTCATAGAAATAATGGTTCCCTTAAAATGGGAAAAACTCAAATGAAAAATAAACGACATTGATATATATTTAAAAATAAAATAATATTATAAGACCATAATAATATTTATTGTAAAATAAAAAAATATTGTTATTTTCATGACATTTGAAAATTAAATATTTTTTAAACCAATTGTACAATATATATTGTAAATTTTTATTAAAAATCACATTTAAGATTACTTTGATAAATCATGAGAATATTTTCAAATAATACCAATGAAAATGGTGGGAGAAATAAAAAATATATAAAATACACAAAATAATTTCATTCACAACTATTGTAGGAATGTAAAATTCAATTGAAAATTACAAAATAAATTAATGATATAGTGATAATGAAATCAGTAAAATCATAGGAAATCATGGATGAAAAATATTCTTGTCTAAAAATATTACATAAAGTGATCTTCTCTTATATTCATTGTTTCAGTTCAATTATAAAATGAAGTGACGTGAAATGGTAGTAAAAATTATTTCTCAAAAAATTATTTAATGGAAAATAAAATTGAATGGGTTCTATATTGAATTAATATATAATTTCGCAACTAGAAATTTACGCCAATATAATATTGTATTTAAGTGGATTATTGAAAAGAAACTCTTATATTGCATTACAACTTGATTGTATATTATTAAACACCCTCGATAAAAAACTTTTATCAATCACATTAATAATAAAAATAATTATTATTATTTTGCTTCATATTAGAGATAAATAATTCTTCTTTACCCATTTATTAAATTTTCATCATTAAAAATTATATTTTTCTGTTCATTGTTCCATTGTTCTGTGCAAGATTTACTTTGTTTGTTCTAGTACATGTCCTTGGTCATGTTTTTCTCAGGTATTGAATTTTCATGATGATTTAATATATGTTTCTAATTCATTTCTTTACTAACATTGTCATTTCATAGATGTTACAGTGATGTTTTACAAATAATTTCTAAAATTATACTTTTTTATGATTATTGAATTGAGAAAATTACTGAATTAGTGAATATAATTTGACATGTTACTATACCAAAATATAAATTCATCATGTATTCATCATTATAACCATATATTACCAATATATTTGTATTATTAGAAATTTATGATAAATTTTGTAACAAAATTCTATTAGGTGAAAAAAAATTCCAAAATTAGAACTCATTATAACGATTAAATTAGAAGGATAAGGTTAATTTATAGTAATAATAAAAATTATAATGAATCTTAATAATTTTAAAACAAATTATTATGGTGATAAATTATATTTTAACAGAATTATATTGATAATACAAATAAAAATAACTATCCTAAGGATATAACTTACATTAAAGACATAGATATTATCATATAGATCCACTTAAAAATGAGGAATTTTAGACACCTTTTTTTGACCAGAGGGTCAAATATGTGGACGAGGGATATTATATATTGATGTTTGGCTTTGATTCAATTATAAACTCTTTGTATATTTTGGGTTGAAGTGGGTATTGGAGGATCCCTTTTACTTGTGAGATTGGGTGGCATTTTCTTAAATAATCATTCCATTATATTTTTAGGTAATGTAATTTCAAATGGAAAGTGGAAACATAATTGACAAGGGATGGTAGGAGATCTAGAATTCACTCATCAATAGATGTATTAATATATTTTTGTGACTTAAACCCTAATTTGAACCATTTACCTCAGTTTACTCATTACTATGGTAAAACACATTTTCTTTAGTAACATATTTTGTTCACAAAAGTAGAAATTAACTTTTTGTACAATAATAAATTCCTTGAATAAATAATTTAAAAAATTATTTTAATTCTAGTTTATAGAAGTATAAAATTAAATTTTATATATGAAATGAAAACCCATAATGAATATTTTTTTATCACACTTTTTAAGAATACAACTAACTTTATTATATTTTATCATTAAGATAAAATAACTAAATAAATCATTATTGGATTATATGAATATATAACCACAAAATAAAACTTCATTTTATTATCAAAATATGTTAAATATATAAATTTAATAGAAAAATATATGATAGAGATAAAACAACATTTTTTAAATAAAATATTTTCCATTTATACTGAATAATTAAATTCATATTATTTATACCTATAAAATTGTATATTTGATGATATTTACATATTTAAAAATCTTATATTGAATTTGTTTCATTAAATATTAATAAAAATAATCATTACAATACATAAATAATATTTATAAACCATTTACTGGTTTCATATTTTATTTCAACAACTATGATAAATTGAACAAAAACACTTCATTGTTAGTACATAAAGTGAATTTGTAAATTAAATGAGTTTTAATTTGATGGAATATTTCATATATATCAACTATATGGATTTATGATCTATCATGATAGAGGAATTTGTGAAAATAAAAATGATATTTAATTGGTTGAAACAAGGAATTGTAAAAAGGTACCAAGGTTGAGATTATTCATAAAGTCATCTGGACTATAATTTGGGTTGTTTTCCACAACCTCTTTATAATGTAGTTTTTATGATATATTTATGATTTTAATAAAAAAAATGGGAAGTAAAAATGGGTTAAATAAAAATAGATATTTTAAAATATAATACCTAAACAATTATTAGTGTAATAAATTATTCTATTAAAAGATATGTAACATTTCACATTGAATTTATAACCAATAAAGGGTCTCATTAAAAAAGTATATTTGAAAAGAAATATTCAAATGTGATAACAAAGTGAGTTCATGTATATAATTAAAGTATAATTTAATCATGTATTGAAAAAATGAATAATCATATATAATATAAAGTCGGAATGTTGATAAATATCATAATGTATTGAAAAAACATTGGGTTTTCACATTATATTATAACTACCTCATAATAAAATTTTATTTACAAACATAAAATTGAATGGTTCCAATGTAATTTATATGAAGATGTATGGTTATGGAAGAATCACTATCTGGTGAGCTGTGAAACCATATTGATATAATTTTATTATTTTTAACAAAACTCTCACATGAATAGTGTTACATACTTGTAAAATGTTAATTATATATTTGTTTCTATCAAAAATTCCTAATTTTGTATGGATATCAGGTTAAGAATTTATAATTAAACATTTTCAATAGATCATGGATGTCGATATATTTGTAATATGAAGTATATTGTGTTTTTATAGGATAGGTTCTGAGTTTTTTTTATGAAAATTGAATATTTCGGTTAAAAGGAAATGAAATTATGTTTTGAAGTATAGGAATAATATATATGAAAATACATGTTGTAAGTCACTATGTAAATTTTGGATAGCTGTAAGTCATTCCTTAACCATGGATCATCCCTGCATGATGGGTTCTATATAATCATACTTATTTTGTTTATATTTTTATTCAATCCCTTACCTAGGGTAATCAATGTCTGATTGGGGTGGAATATAATAGTTAGAAAAAAGTACACTATAAAATAGGGACATAATGGTGTAAGGCATACTATATAGGATTCCGTTAATGAAATTTTATATGTCCCATGTCTGACAGTTTTTATATATAATAATTCATTGATCAATTATAAAACTGAGTATATCATCATTCATGGAGGTTTCACTATAACATGGTACGATGTTCCCTTATCAGAAATTTTGTAATAATTTAGGATCCCTTTGAAGTGTAATGTTAATTATACTTAGTTCAATAAAACTTTATGTGTCTCTTATATATTGGATTAGGAGTCACCACATAATATATAAAGGCTTCTCAAGATAAATAATTGTTATCAGATGGTGGGTGAATATTTATAAGATCAATTTTTTGGTGGAGTACTTGATTTAGATACATATGGATTTCATAAATATAGAGTGACATTTTTGTATTTGGTATGAGATATATAACAGATATTTTTTTTAATGGATCATGATGTTTCAGGGTTTTCTCTGAGTGATTCATAATATTACATTACATATAAGAGTTAACCAAATATTTTATATATTGGATGAAAAATTATGTGTGACAAACTATCACTCTATAATACCATGGGATATATTGAGTATGGTACTCAATAAAGAGTATAATGAGGCTGTCCACTTGGGGGGGTCACCTTGACATAGGGGTCATGTCATTATGAATTGTGTATAGTTTATAAATTTATAAAATTAACAATATTCAGTAATTTAATGTAAAACCTATGGGTTAAATATTACCTCTATATTTATTTATATAAAACTAAGAATCTTCTCCATTATTAGTCCCCTCCACTTCCTCATTGTCCCTCAAAAAATTCCCATTACACTTTAAAAGTGTTTCTCCATGGAAAAGTGTAAAAAAATCACTTCCTCTCTTCTTCCACCCTATTTTCCTTCTTATATACAAACCAATGATTTACATGGTAACCAAGGTTTTGTTTTACTCATTTAATATTTTAGATATTTTAAAATTTTTCATTTTTAAAGGAGTTTTATAGGGATTAATGGGCTTTTTTATGGTGGATAAACCCCATATCTTATGAGTTATACTATTTAAAGATGGTTTCACTAGGAAAATACCATTAAAAATCATCAATAAATTTATATTCCCATTCATTTATTTGTTTTAAATTTTATGGAAATATTAATCTTACATATCTATACCCTATCAATGGAATGATTTTCCCCCCAAATATGACATGAAATAAATTTTTATTCATGATTTTTTAATTCATAATATTTGTAAAATTTTAATACACAATCCATGTGTCATTAGAAATTCATTATAGTACTTTGTAAATGAAATTGTAGAATAGAAGGTGTATATATTACTCTCAATCAATTTTTAATCGCTATAATTCAGGTTTATGTAAAAATTTTAAATTAATAATGTTTTATTTCCTTATTTTTTATTGATATTTTTAAATTATAATGATTAATTTTTTAGACTGCATTTAGATTTTATGAAATTTTTATAGAAGTTATATTGGTAAAATGATTTATAATGAATTCTTTATGACATGTGATTCAATGTATGGTTTTATTTCTTGGATATATTTAAGGATGTTAGAAATGATAGGTTGGAACGTTATAGAAAAGATTCCCTTGATATATCAAAACCATTCATGTGATCCCATTTCTATTTTTCATGTATTAATTTAAATCATATTTATGTTATTTGAAATTTGGAATTCTATCCTAGATAAAGGATACATGTATGATTATTTTTCATGATCAATAAGGATACATCTATTAATAAATTATAACACATAAAAAACATAGTGTTATATTTCCATTTAAAATTATGATGGTCGAATACACATGAACAATGTAATTTGTTAATGTGTTATTAAACTAAAATATTATATTAATGACAATAGGAAATTTCATGATGGTACGAAATTACCAAAATCAAAATATTAATAATACCACAAGTAAATAAAATAATCATGAACTATCAATCCTGATCCTCATGGTTGTTGTTGCAGATACTACCTATCATTATATCAATCAAATAAAATAATATTTTGAATATTGATAAAAAATATAATAGAAATGTGTAAATGAGATGAGTATTTTTTAAGATGAGTCTAGGGTTATGAATATAGACAAAATATATTCATTGGGATTACATGACCACAATTATTATAGGTATATTGATACCATCCATATCCAAAAGACTAATTAATGATATAAATTTTTATTTTATCAAAGTATAAAAGTTGTATCTTAACCGAGAAATTTTCATAAATAAAAATAAATTTCCATATTTTGATTTTTTATAGAAAGACTAAGAAGTGATATCATGTAATAGATATGCTCCCAATGAGGCTTATTTTCTGAGATTCTATAGGAGTTTTGTAAGGACCCAAATATTCATTAATATAAATTCCTCTTGATCTAATTATGTATCTTATTATGAAAAATTGTTATATAAAATATGAACTTCTTTGTTTTTATTTTTTTTGGATATTAATATACCATTAAGTATTATTACCTTTTCTAATATATTCAATAAACACTTATAATATAATTAGTATAAATATAGGGCTTTAACAATTCCAATTTACTGAGAAAAGGGAAGTGATGACCTCATCTAGTATAATTACTCCATAAAAAGCCCATTTGTGAGAGATCAGAAAGGAGGTGGGTTCATTGGGATTTTCTATTGACCAAGTCCGAGCTAATCTTCAACACATTAAGGTCGAGCGGAAGCACCTACGGAATAAGTGGAAGTTGATAGAGATTACCACCCGAGCAATTTTATTCGAGCCATCCCAAGAGTCTATTACCATCGCACACCTTACCATTCAATATTATTAGGGTGTTACAAGGGGTTATGTAACAAGACTATAGGACTATGATTATGGACATTATTTTGTATATAATAAAGAATAAAAATTCATTTTATTATTTTTACTTTGTAAATAGTTATTATAGTGAAAATAGTATTTTTAGTTAATATTCAATTATAAAATATACTTTGAAGAATTAATGGATTTTTTAATAAAATAATATTTTAATAAAATACTATTACTAAATTAATTATTATTAAATATATATGATCATATATTTTTTATGAATTCAACTGTGATTTTTAATAACTTTTGAAAGTTGTTTTTATTAAAACCGATGAATTTTTTACAAATGTTAGTTTTTACATTAAAAGTAGAAAATCCCATATTTAGAATTTTTTTTGATAAAATGAATATTATTTTTGGAACCAGGATATCGAAATTATCCAATGGTGAATTTTTCCTAATTTTCTGAGACAATCGAATTTTGGGGTAAAAATTAAATATTTTTTAAAAATATAATATGATTTATAACATCATAATAACCCAATATTGATGTAATAAAATACTATAAATAGTATTTACGGACATTATATGTTTTGACATTAAAATAATGAGATTTTAGGTTTGTTTTATTTATTTTACTATGCTTTAGTGGACCTTCCAAGAATTGTAAAACATTTTTAACTTTTTAAAATGATTTCCTTGAGAGTGTGACTCAACTCCACATAAAAAATCCTAATATTTTAAGAAGTTCGTCCATTGGACAATAAAATATTTTTTTCCATTCCCCTTTTTCAAAAACCATGGGCAAAACCCATGGGCTAAATTGGGCTTTTAATTAGTTTAATGTGTCGTGTCCAAAACCTAAATAATAAATAACTCCTTCCCTTTTCCAATATAAAACCACCCAAGCTCACACTTCCTCTTCTCTCAAAGCCTTTTAATCTCGACCCAAATATGCCCTCCTATATATAGATTCCTCCCAAGGTAACCCATGCTCCCATGAAGCCTCTCTCAAGTCTCTTCCAAGCCTTTTGGATCACACTTCCTAGTAAGGGATTTCTTCCTCTCTCGATTTTTTCTAAGATTATTTACTTTTCTATACCATTTTAATTTAATTAAAAATGCAGGAGTATGATTTTTACCTCCCCCATACTTACCTACTTATTTTTTAATGATTATATACCCATTTTACTCACATTAATTCTCCCCTTATACACCTGTTACCGTGCCCAAATTCTCTAAGGAATTTCTCTCTTCTCATTTACATTAAAGAAATTATTTTTTACTATGAATATAAATTCAATTACATATGTTATGAAATGTTAATATATGACTCCCTTAATTTTAATTTCATGTACATATGACTAGACACCCATTTATCTCTCATCAAATTTTTTTTTAAATTCAAATGTCACGTCGTTATGCTGCCGAAATTGCACCTCGATTTTCCAATCCCATGTCATTGTGTAATGAATACCATGTCGATTTATCTATCAAGGGTATTCATATTTATTCACATTTACATATTGATTATGTATTTTAATGTATGAATTTCTCATTCCTTTATCTTGGAAGAAATTATGATGTTTAATGAATCCAAGTTATATGATCCATGTGGCACACTTATGCATGAAATGAAATGTTTTAGGAGGGTGCATCCTGATAGCGCTCCAATGCTTTGAGTAAAGGTTAGTATCATGATACATAAAGTGAAATGAGGGTTTACTCATGATAATTCAAGTCCAATTCTGGTTTACTCGTTCTCCATGTGCAATGAGCCTCAGATCATTTTAATAACTTGTTATGTGCTGTTTCCACATTTCAATGTTGTGATAATCATGATATATCTTTCCTAAATGTTCATGTTTCTTTTATGCCTCATTGATATTCCTATTTCCTAACATGTATTGTATTCTTCATTTTATGCAATTTTTAGTCCCTTAATGGGATTTATAGCTATCCCTTTTATTATGCATGTCCCCGGGTAATCCCATGAATTGCTAAGTATGATGGAATGTAGTGGTCATGAAAAGAAAGTTTTCAATAAAGATGTTGTGTTTTCATGTACTAAGATGTTATGTAATGTTCCTAATTTTCCAAGACACTAGACCTCATTATCCCCAGAGTTGTCTTAAGTGAAATGTTATGTAATAAATCATGTTTATGTGTGTAATAAAGAGTAGGGTTGTCATAGTTGGTATCAAAGGATGGGTTTAGTTATTTTTGGGATTAGGATTAGAAAACCCTAGAGAAGCCTTATAGATAAGAATAAGTATAATAAAAACATACCATAATTTTTATGAGTATTGAGTAAGTGGTTTATCAAGAAAATACATCACTGTCTGTATACGAGCAAGTAGAGGCGGCTCTGGCACAGATGTACCTAGGAGTGAAAACTACGACAATGAGTTTCGAGCTTGACCCGGGGTATCCTGGTACACAAAAATGGGCCTTTCTGCACTCTTAGTTATAACACTCTCGAGGTACATGCTTTGGTAAATTCACAATCTTAGTATGAACCATTCTTAAGGGAATAAAAAATTCCTCTCTGAATATATGTTTGTAAGTAGATCATGGATAACCTAGATTGAGGCCTATAAATTCATAAGTTAATGAAATACAATTAATTTATATGTTATCTATTTTTCTCCTTTGATATCCATTTATGTGCCACCCCTAACATTCCTTTTATTCTAGACAATGGCCATTAATAGGAGGACTCAGGCTAACAACTGATATGAAGATCAATGTGATGATTTTTCTAATGAGATATCCAATCCCATGGGAGTGGGAATCGAAAACATTGTCATGATTCTCTCTCATTTAACTGAATAATTGAATAGAAACATCGGTCAAGAGAAATTTTTAATTCCCCCTAATAAAGAACAATTCGTAATCGAAATCTTTATGAGTTAAAGGCCTCCTACTTTTAATGGGTCATCAGATCCCTCAATCACCAAACAATGGATATACTACATTGAAATGATATTCTCCATATTTTAATGTTCTGAAAAAGAGAAGGTTCATCTAGGTTCATATCATATAAAAGGTAATGATGATCTATGGTGGACATTGATAAAAAAATACGATGCATGGGGAAGATATTGAGGTGTTGAAATGAAATTATTTCCATAAAATGTTTTTTGATAAATATATTCTTCACACCATCCAACTTAATATTGAAAGGGACATATTTTACCTCATTCAAGAAGATAACAAATCCATCGGATCGTATGAGGGAATCTACAAAAGGATTTCATGATATGCCTCAGTCTTTGTCTTTACCCCCGAATTCAAGTTTGACCGCTTCTTTGGTGGTCCGAAACATAGCCTACGAAAAGACCTGGAAATCAATGTCTTTGATAGAAATGAGGAAATTTTCCAACATTACCTCAAAGTCGAAATATAGATCACTTAATCCCAGGTTTATCATGGGGATAAGAAGCATATGATGGTATCAAATTCTGGCAGTCTTATGGATAAATCCAATGGTGCTATGAAAATACAGCACCCCAAATTCCAAAGGTGTGGAATGAAGCACCAAAATTATTTCTTTATGGGGATAAGGAAATTCATTACCTGTGTAATAGAAGGGAACCTAGATGTTAACTGCCGACAAGAAAAACTTGCGGCTGCAAAAGTGGATAGGAATGCTCTATTTGAATCTCAACGTGTTGTTCATTTCGTAAACTTCCAATAATGATGGAACCTTGCAAACATGTTCCCTAAGCCCTGGGTTTTCGGAGGCATCCGATAACCTCTAAGGCATTAAGGGTGATATTTTTCCATCACTACTGCCAAAGTGAACCTTGACAACGAAGTGGTGAAAGGTATTATTGTTATTCATTCAAGAATAATGAACTTTTTGATTTTGGTTCTACGCATTGTTTTTTATCCCTAATGTTTAGTAGAACAATCCTAACACCACCACAAATCCTGGAAGTCAATATGTTGATGATTATGCAAAATTGGGAAATCATTTCAACCTATGAATATAAATCATCCCCTATCACAATTTGTAGATTTATCTTCCTAGAGAACCTCATAATACTCCCTCTGGTGGAGTTTTATTCAATTCTCACATGCATTGGATTTCATTATATAGAGCCAAAATAAATTGTTTTGGGAGGAAAATCACTCTCCATATGGAGAATCGACCCACTGATTCTATAAAAGTGAAACGACAAAGATTAATCTTCTTTAACACCATCATCTCAAGTGTGGATATTACTGCCCTATGACAACCCATATCTTTCTCAGATGATTGATTCCAAGGAAGAATCCATCCTTAAAGACATTACTATCTTGACGGACTTCGCTAAAGTGTTTCCTGAGAAATTTTCTAGTCTTCCTCCTAGAAGAGATGTTGAATTCTTAATTGAACTTATACCTACGACATTTAAAAAATCCTATACTCTGTATAGTACGACTATTGTAGAGCTTGAGGATATGAAGAATCAACTCTCTATAAATCTCAATAAAGGGTTTATATGCACAAGTGCTTTTCCATGGGGTGAACCTGTCCACTTCATCAAGAAGAAGGACAGGTCAATGTGCCTTTTCCGTGATTATAGTTAGATCAATAAAATCATGATAAAGGACAATTATCCTCTACCACGAATTGATGAATTTTTCAATCAGCTACGTGGAGCACAATACTTTTCCAAGGTGGATTTGTGGTATGGATATTACGAAGTAAGGGTGAATAAGTAGGATATCCCCAATATTACTTTTTATACAAGGTAAGAATACTATTAATTCATATAAATGCCTTTGGGACTCACTAATTCTCAAACAATATTCATGGAATTTTTGAATAGTGTCTTTAGAGATTTCCTCGAATTTTTTTTGTAGTCCTCATGGAAGATATTCTAATGTAATCTATCACTATTGAGGAGCATGAGGAGAATCTAAGAACTGTATGAGAGACCTTGAAAAATGAGAAGCTCTATACAAAGTTCTGTATGCGTGAGTTTTGGTTGAAGGTGGTATCATTATTGGGTCATACCATCACAAGCAATAGGATATCTGTGGATCTCTCAAAGATAGCAGTAATTGAGGGATGGTCAAGGCTAACATCGGTGAAAAATATCCATAGCTTCTTCATGTTAGCTGGATATTATTACCGATTTCTAAGAAATTTCTCACGATTGTCAAACCCTCTTACCAAGATAACTTGGAAGGGAGATAAGTTTTCTTTGAGTGATGAATGCGAAGAGAGCTTTAAGGAGTTTAAAAGGAGTCTTATCACTATGCATGTGCCCACTTTACCCATAAGTGGGGAAAAATTGTGGTATTTGGTGATTCTTTGAAGAAGGTCATGGGATGAATGTTGATGAAAACTTACAAAGCCATTTCCTATGCTTCAAGGAAATTGAATGGTCCTGAGAAAAACTATCCAACACATGATCTGGAGTTGGATGTAGTGATCTTCGCTTAAATAATTTTGCGACATTACCTCTTTGGGGAGTATTTTTAAATATATATGGACCACAAAATACTCAAGTATATATTTACATAGAAAGAGTGGAACATGAAACAGCAAAGATGGTTAGATCTGATCAAAGACTATGACTTCTCAATCTATTACCACCCTGGGAAAGCGAACAAGGTGGTATATTCTCTATGTAGAAAGGTCCCAATGATTCTATCAACGAATAGAATTTAAAAGGATCCAATCTTCTTTGATTTGATAAATATGGACATTAGAATAATAAAGAAGGGATAATCATCAATCATTTTACAAATGATTACTCAACCATATCTTTTGGAAAGGTTAAGGAATGCTCAAAAGAATGATGTGGGAATTAAGAAGAAGGTGGAAAATATTAGAAAAGGGAAATCATCTAATTTCAATTTCAATGAAGAAGGAATTGTGAGATTTGGGTCAAGACTATGTGTTCCATCGAATTCGGAGTTAAAGAAGGAAATTTTGGATGACGAACGTAGTTAAAATTTATCCATTCACTGAGGAAACACAAAGATGTATCGAGATTTCAGAGATAATTATTGGTTGGATAATATAAACACGGATACCGATGAGTATACATCAATGTTCCTGGTACGTCAGCAAGTGAAGGTTGAGAGGTAGAACTCTAAGGGAATGATGCAACCATTACCTATACTAGCATGGAAATGGGAAAACATCACCATGGACTTTGTCACCGGTCTTCTAAAGACAACTAAAAGAAACAATCTTATCTTGGTTGTTGTGGATGGGTTTACAAAGACTGCACACTTCATTGAAATTAAATAGGATTTTCACTAGATAAACTAGAATAGAAATACATCAGAGATGTGGTAAGGATGCATGGGGTACCACTATCAATTTTATCTGATAGACATCTAAGATTCACCTACAACAAAATATTTCACTTTTTCCAATGGGGACATATCTGTTGGTAAAAGTGTGTTTTCTATTGGAAAAAGGCTTTACCAACATATATGTCACTATCAATAAACTTTTGCTAACAACTCTATCGCTAAATGTTTTTGAAACAGATAAAATAGTTATGATACAATTATAATTATACCAAAAAATAATATATATGTTGGTTAATGTGTTTCACAACATGTTATCGTGACAAATTTATCTGTTGGAAATAAAATTACCAACATATAATATAAATTTGTTTATAAATTACATATGAATAAAAATTTTAAATTTTTATTGCTAGTAAAATTTTGTATTATATTTATTATTTTATCATATATAATACATTGTTTTTAATTATCAAACCAAACAATATTTTAACACATGTTCAATAATCGAATTTTTTTAATTATATTAACAATGAAATATTTTATACAAAGTGATGGACACCCTAATCCCCCAAACACTAGATCCCCCAATAGGATCCACCCCCTCCAAGAGACCCATCCATGCCAGAAACCCACCCATTCCATCTAGTCAACACCAACTTTAGTGTCCCAACCATCTAAGCATCCCATGCATTCCATATAGTCCCCTCCAACTCCATCGACCAACTCTAGATAAAAGAAGTTTTAACTTAACAGATTAGTTTTTTGTGGCCTCATGCACATCCTGATCTACCACCATACTGGAAGGCCCAAGATCCTTTCCATACTCCTCTATAATCCATCCATGGTCTTCCAACATCAACCTACTTCGATAATAATTCTCCATAAAAGCATTACTTCCCCAAGTTATAATCAAAACAAAACAAACAAAATAAATAAAAAAATAGAAAAGCAATACTTCGAGATATACATTCAAAACAAAATCTCAACATATTCAAAAAAAATTATAAACCCAAACTTAATCTTATACTCCTCTAGCTTCCATTCATTATCTTCCAACATCGATTGTCATTGTAGTGATTCACAAAGGAAATCTATTTCTCTCACACAACCAGCAACATTACCTTCACACTTTACAACTACATGCATCAATATACCAATAAGATATCATCATTCAACCATAATCCAATTTCATTTAATTTAAATTGTAGGTGATTGTGGGAAAGAAAGAACTATGTTGAAATACCTTCAAGTGAAACTAACTCTTCCAAAAGAGAAACAATCTTAACAATTTCAATTATTTTTGATAGGGAAAATGTGTTAAAACCTATATAATAGATAAAAATAATAGGCTAGAATTAAATAATACAATTCTAACCAAGCTAAGTGCAGTGAACTATAAAATAAAACTATCCAATTCTGAGACACCATAACACTACGATAGAATCATTGAAACCGACACAATGAACAACATACTAGACCCCCAATATCTTCCTTCCATTATTATCATCATAGAGAAATAAAAATCTCCTCCACCATATATCTTCATAGCATTATATCAATAATAAATTACAAAAACATCGAGATAAACAGTTACAAATGTACAATCAACATTCTAGAAAACTCACCTTGAACCTCTCTTAACAGATCAAAACTGATACAATAAACATACAAGATAATAAGGTGGTACTCAGAGTCGAGAATCTCTAAGATTATTCAATAAAAGAAACAAGGTGAAGTAAAGGTGATTCCCATAAACCATGTTGATTCTTCTGGGGAAAACACTCTCTTCACCTAGAGACCCAAAACATATACAAATGTCATATCCGCCTCAGGATTCTCTGTTGTGGCGATGATCAAACATCCATAACCTTGAGGAAAAACATGTTACTCTCCCTATATATGCCCCTATCATCACATGGAATCACAATGAAAATAACAATCATCATCATGAAAAAACAATACAAATTCAGAATCATACTATAATAATATTAGAGGCATCATCAAGACAAGCAACCCACTCTCACTGCCATAAGCACGATAATTCAATTATAATATTTGATAAATTCATGTAGTAATTAAGATAATCATGCATCCATCCATAAAGTTTCAAACTAATCATAGACACCCGCTAAGCTTAAAAAGGAACACCCCATGAAAAACCGGCTATACCCACAACAAGGCACACCTTATAGCTCCTACATGAAAAAACCAAATACAACAGCTGTGAACCCAACTCCTATATTAAAACTCCACATAAAACTACAGCTTCCACTTATGTACATTAGTAGAACCATTCAAACACAAGATGGAATCTATAACTAATAGTGAATCCATTTTGGGAAAACTGAGACATACCATAGAAAAAAACTACAACACTAACTAAACAATTACTAAACCCAACGATGTCAAATGAATAATGTAACTATCATATTATTCAACTCGATGCAAGAAAAATTTTAAAACATTTAAAAAAACAATGTACTTGAGTTTTAAATTTACATGCTATAAATTTTATATAGACAATTCCATATCATAAGAATAATAGAGTTTAGGAAGGGTGATATGCATTGCACTAACCATTTACACATTATTCAAAGTGCAATCAAGGAACTTGATGTATAGAATAATAGAAAAGTTACTATGACCATTTACACAATGTAAACCATGTCTAAGAACATGTTGAAGAAAATTAAAAAATCATTTACGAATATAGGAAATGAAATAACCTTCGTAAACCATAAGTTATCACTGTCATGGTTTACACTGGTATCTCCATAAATAGTGTAAACCATAGCCATAAGCTATCAATTTTGACATGGTTTACACTTTATGTGGGGTAAACATTTTCCCCAGTACTCATGTAAACAATAACCATATTCTATCACCATCATGGTTTACAAAAGTTACTAAGAACATTTACCTCACTGCTAGTGTAAACAATGTAAGGGAACATGCTAAAGCAATTTTTCACTTCATAATAGACTGGGTGATATGCACCGTAACAGGCATACTATAAATTTTTAACAAATAATACAAAGAGGAAGAAGGCCTTGCATGTATTGATATATATTTATTCTATGTAGGCAAGAGAAAAATTAGGAGTCCAAGATGATAACATCCATATTCTGTTGAAGGAGCAATAAGGCCTTGAATATATTGAGATACACCAAACAATATTTTTTAGATCAACTACCATAAATTTAAATAATCAACATTTCACAATCAGGTTTATTTCAAAGGATTTATATAAAAAATTATAATCATTTTTATAAAATTCCTATAGGATTTGTTATGAATCAATGGAATCGTAACAAGATCATAGTATCTTGAAATCTTCTTCTTTCCTTTTTAACATTCATTATACCCTCAATAGTTGGTCCCTCTCTGGATAATATATAAGGAAGATATGATAGTGAAATTCAAGAAAACAATCAAATGAGAAAAAAATAAATATTTATAGAAAAAACAGATTACCAATCCATGGACACTTGAGTTGTCTGAGCAACAATATCAAATGGAATTACAGATTTTGGAAGTTGTTGAAAGCCTTACCACAGTGGTGTTATAAGGCATCAAAACACCATTAGATTCTATGGACGCACATTCCATCCCGGAGCTGGTAAAGGGTAATAGTCTATAGAAAGGAGTTCATATGGGGGTGTTGTTTTCCCCATTGAGTTTTCTTGAAGGGCATGTCCACTGGAGTTAAGAAATGGACCATGTGTTGTTATAAAAGGAGATGAAATTCAAATATAGTTACTCAGACCTCCACCAGAAGGATCATATTGATGGGAATTAGGCTGATAATATCCTAGAATAGGTAATAAATTTTTTGTTGATGCTGCAATCCCTTAGCACATGGTTTAAACTAAAATTTGTTCCAGATATAAGATAATCAAACAAGTTGAAATAAATCTTCTTAAAATAAATAGGAAAAAATATGATAGGATTTATGACAAAAAACATATTAGGATGATCAAAATTACATAAAACACATACTTTTAATGGCATTGAACAACAAATTTGTAATTAAATTAATCTTTGACAATAAATATTGTTCACAGATAAAGAAAAAAAGGAAAAAAATAGTGAATAACATGAAGGTTGCTGACAATATTCTTTGAGCTGAAACCCCAAAAATATTAGAGGATTTAATATTTAATACATTTCACTTATATTCCTGCACCATATACCACACATAATTAATATAATTTTACAACATTGCTTGCACTTGGTTGAAGGGTTTTTGTTATAAAATATATACATTTCACATAATAATGAATGAAATGAATATAATTGAGAACCAGTAAAGAATGACATGAAATAGGGGTGGTGATTACAATTTATAGTCATATAGATGAAGAAATGGGGGTGGAAATTAGGATTCAATAGCTTTGGGTGAGCGACTAGTTGATATATAGGGTTCTTTCTAATGGAATTTCCAACTGATCCATTGTATGTTGTGGATATTTTTGATGGAGGCTGCTTCGAGGGTGGTGCTACGTTCGTGGTACATGGTAACCCTGATCATTTCCCTCATGAACAAGGGATGAAGACCAATCTAGATGTGAAGATGGAGACGTTTGGGAAATTGGAAGTTGGAAAAAGGGGACATACTTTTTTGGAGGCTCTTAATAATGCCCCTATAAATCTTTCTACTAATTCTAGGGTAATCAGGTAAGCAAAGTGAAAAAATCCGGGGATGGGATCATTTCAGTTTTTGAAAATCTGGATGCTATAAAACAAAGTATAGATCAATTAAAATTCTCTTTAATTGGTATAATAATCAATTCTAGGGGGAGATAAGCTCCCAATAGAAATTGGTAATGATATAGAGAACTAGAAACTGGAAGCCAATTCCTATCAGGAAGGGATACATTCACATTCTTTTCAACTCAGAGGTTGATCTTAAAAAGGCTTGGAATTTATGGAGTTGTGATCTTGGACATGGAGGATTGATACTATCATAATGGGTTTTTAATTTCAATCCCTTTTCTTAGAGACATACCAATTCACAAGTTTTGATTCGTGTGAATGGTGTTAATTGGGACAATTGGCATTCTAAAAGCTTAAATGATTTTTCTTTATGTTTTGGAACCAATTTAAAGATGGATGGGCATGAATTTAAAGGGGAGATTGGTTGTTATTCCAGAGTCCTTATTGATGCCATTTTTGACTCTTCTCTACCTGATTCTATATCATAACTAGTCAGTGATAACAAGATAGAGGTTAGTACTCAATATTAATTCATATTTTCCTTTTTTAATGTTTTTAAAATTTCTAGGCACTCTATTTGAAACTGTAGAGTCATGACAAATAAAGTTCAGCCTGTGAATAATGATTGGTGCAATGTTTGGAAAAGGGTAGCTAATAGGAGAAATCAGTCCATGGAGGTGAATTTTAAAAAATGTGAGTTATCAGGTATGTAAGAGGAGGTTTACATGGTGTCTGAGATCCCCTGTATAACTAAAAATATGGAGTAAGATCTTAAACCAAACACCATCTATATTGGGGAGGTTACATGCCTTGGAAATACCCATTCTGTAGGTGATTCAAAAAATGTAGTGCTTACCTAAAATAATACCATTATGGGAGAGGAAGAAATGATGGATGATTTTATAGTCATTAAAAAATCCGAGGATGATTTAGCTTTTGAATCTGGATCTGAGAGGCCCATTTAAGGGTCTTAGAAGATTTCATAGATCCAAATGGTGGAGGAGGAGGAATCTAAGCACAATATCATGAATAAATTTTTCTAGATCTATGTAATGGACTCACCTATGGATGGTGGTGTATCTTCCCAGGAGGTGGATCACTTTTTGATAAGACCATGGAAGTAGAAGAATCTGATATATTTGTGAAGGAAATTGTTACAGAAGGTGGAATTACTGACCAGGGGCTGACTGATCTGACTAGATATGGGTGGAGCTTTGACCTGGATACTGAGGATATTGAAGTTGAGTCAATGGAATTCCTAAAATATCTCAGTGTTGTGGACATTTAATCTTTGAGTAAAATAAAACATGGTAGACCTAAGGGAACCTGCGAGTAAAATGATTGAGGAGGTGGTAATAAAAAATGTAAATCTATGTTCAAATGAAAATGATATTGTGGAACTATAGAGGGCATCATACTTCTGATACAGCCAGTACTCTTAGAAGATATAATTCTAATTATAATTCTAATATATAATTAGAATCATAAAAATTAGAAGTGACAATTAAACCAAATGAAGATTAGGGCATACCTTGCATGGGGAAGGCTGGGTGGGGAAGGTCGGTGATGGTTGAGAGTTGAGCGGGGATGGTCAGGGATAGCAGGAGCCGAGGAGGAAGGCCGAGGACGGCGGGACATGGATGGTACATGGGAGGCGGGATGAGGATGAGACAGGGAGGATGAACAGGGAGGCGGGATGAGGATGGTATGGGGAGGTGGGATGGAGAGGTGGGATATGGGAGGTAGGATGGGGAGGGGGAGAAATGGGGATGTAGGATAGGGGAGGCGTGACAGGGATAGGATGGGGAGGCGCGACAGGGATGGGGAGGCGCGACAGGGACATGGAGGCGCGACGGGGACGAGGAGGTGTGACAGGACTGGGGAGGCGTTATGGGGAGGGAGAAGTGAAGAAGTAGAACAGGTGAGGAGGGAGGCATGATAGATTTTAGATGTATTATTTGGATTAATAAAATATTTTAATTTTTACCTATCTCAATTATTATTGAAAATATATTTTAAATTAATTCTAAATGCTAATATTTTTAAAATGAATTTTGTTTATTTGTTTCAAATATTTTGTATATATTATTTTTAAAACATATTTATAACTGATTCAATCTTTTTTCATAAGTATTTTTTTGAATATGGTTGATAATAATTAAAATATATTTATGTTGGGTTATTCATACTAATAGTAACATCCTTGATTTTTTCCAAAATTAGAAAACTCGGTGTTAATCAGGTGTGACGTCCAAAAAACTCAGGTAACATACTAATAGATACCCACATGAAATATATTTGTATGTTTGTATGTATGTATTTATTCATTCAAAAAAATATTTTTCATTTAAGATTTATTTTAATTCGATGTATAAATATATATTTTTATTAAAAAATGATTTGTTGTTATACATACATACATATATATATATATTCAGTTGTTTGTATAATATTTAATTATAAAACTATTTATTATAACAAATGTTTCTAATGGTAAAACATTTATTGGTAATAATAGTTATTAATAACAGATTCATGTATTGGTAAAAAAATGTTTTTATTAAAATGAAAAGATAATAGATTTAACTGTTAGTAAAATATGTGTTGGTATTGAATAGTTTATATCAACAGATATACCAATCAGTAAAAACAAATGTTGGTAATTAAAATTAATACCCACAAAACCAAATATATGTTGGAATTAATCATTTTCACCAACACATATATTATTTTTCACTAATTTTATGTTGAAAAAGGCCACCTTTTTGTAGTGACCTCTATGTTTTAGAAGAGTCTTAAACATGATCTGGATGTTGAGCTAAACATCAGTACTGCTCATCATCCTCAAAATGATGGCTAATCTGAGCGGACTGTCCAAACACTTGACAACATGTTGAGACTATGCTCAATGGACTTCAATGGAGAATGGGATCAGTATCTTCCTCTGGTTGAGTTCTCTAACAACAACAATTTCCACTCAAGCATTCAAGTGGATCCTTATGAAGACATGTATGGTAAGCGGTTTAGTATACCAGTTGGCTGGGATGATGTTGGGGAGAGAAAACTCTTAGGTATAGAAATGGTCGAAAAACGGTGGAGAAGGTTAAGACCATCCAACATCATCTTAAAGCTACCCAGAGTCAACAAAAGAGCTATATTGATAATCGTCGATGAGACCTAGAGTTTGTTATCAGAGACATGGTATTCCTCTGCATATCACTATGGAAGTGAGTTATGAGATTTGGTAAGAAGGGAAAGCTTAGTCCAAAGTACATCGACCCTTTTGAGATCCTTGATCACATTGGATCAGTGGCCTATCAACTATCACTCCAAACGAACCTATCTAAAGTACATGATATATTCCATGTATCACTCTTGAGGAAGTACATACTTAACCCGTCCCATGTACTCAATCATGAGGTTCTACCACTGGAGAATGACCTCTCATATGAAGGGAAAATAGTGAGGGTCTCAGATAATAGAGAAAAAGTTCTATGAAATAAGAAAATACCCATCATCAAGGTGTTATGGAGAAACAATAAGTTTGAAGAGGAAACATAGGAGTTAGAGTAAGTGATGAAGTAGAGTTACTCGCATCTGTTTTAGTGTGGGAAAAGGAAATTTCGAGGGTAAAATTTCTTAAGCGGGGAAGATTGTAATGACTCAAAATTTCATTAATAGAAATTCCTCTTGATCTAATTAAGTGTATTATTATGAAAAACGGTTATATAAAATATACACATCTTTGGTTTAATGTTTTATTATTTTAAAATATAGTTATGAATTGTGACCGTTTCTAATATAGTTTTCGAACAGTGATCACTCGATTTGTACAAATATAGGGATTTAACGAATCCAATTTACTCAGAAAAAGGAAGAGATGCCCTCATCCAGTAGAATTTCCCCATACAAAACCCATTTTTCGAATCTTGGAAAGGAGGTGGAGTCATTGGGATTCTCTCTTGACCAATAATAATCCGAACTTCAACACATTAATCTCGAGTGGAACCGTATATGGGAGAAGGATAATTTGATAGTGATTACCACCCAAGCAAGGTTTTCCGAGTCACTCTAAGAGTCTATCACCATCACAAACCTTACCCTTCGGTCTTATACAGGTCTTATAAGGGTTTATGTAACAAGTACTTAGCACTAAGATTATTTTCATTATTTTTTTATATAATAAATGATATAAATTCATTTTATTATTGTTACTTTGTAAATTTTTTTTAATGTGGAAATAGTATTTCTTGTTAAAATTCATTTAACAATTCTATTTTGATGAATTAATGGATTTTTTAATTATATAATTTTTTAATAAAATATTATTACTAAATAATGTTTTATTAAATATAAATGATCGTATAATTTTTCTGAATACAATTGTTATTTTTATTAAGTTTTGACTGTTATTTTTATCCAAAACCATGAAATTTTGATAAATGTCATTTTTTATTTGAAAATTAAAAAATCACATATTTAATAAATTATTTAGATAAAATGAATATTATTTTTGGAACCAGGATGTTGAAATTATCCAATGGTTAATTTTTCATAATTTTCAGAGACAGTCAAATTTTTGGAGAAAAATTAAATACCGTTTAAATATATAATATGTTTCATGACATCATAATATCCCAATAGTGATGTAATAAAATACTATAAACCTTATGTTTGTCCAATATATGTTTTACCATTAAAATAATTTCATTTTAGATTTGTTTTATTTTTTTTATAAAGCTTTAGTAGACTCTCCAAGACTTATAAAACAATTTAAGATTTTAAATTGATTTCCTTGAAAGTTTGGCCCACCTCCACATAATCAAGCATAATATTTTATGATGTTTGTCTATTGTTCTTATAGAATAATGTTTTAGACTCCCATTTGGAAAAAAACCATGGGATAAATTCATGGACAGGTTTTTTTTAATTAGTTTATTTTGTAATGTCCAAAAACTAAATAATAAATAATTCCTTTCCTTTTCCTATATAAACCCACACAAGATCCCACTTCCTCTTCACTAAAAGCCTTTTAAGCTCGACCAACCTATGCTCTCATCTCAATATAATCCTCCCAAGGTTCCCCAAGCTCCCAAAATTCCTCTCTCAAGCCTCTCCAAAGCCTTTGGTATCACACTTCAAAGTATGGGATTTCTTCCTCTCTCATTTTTTTCTAAATTTCCTTATGTTGCTATAACCTTGTCCTCTCAATTAAAATTGTTGGGGTATGATTTCACACCTCCCCCATACTTTCCTCCTTATTTTTTAATGATGATATAACCCTTTATCTATCATTATATCCTCCCATGTACACTCGTTACCATGCCAAAATTCCGTAAGGAAATTATCTCTTCTCATTTACAAACAAGCATTTATTTTTTATTATGATTATAAATTACATTACATATGTTGTTACACGTTTCTATATAACCCCCTTACTTTATATTTCATTTACATATAATGAGACTCCCCTATATCTCTCATCAATCATTTTTATGAATTCTAATGTCACGTCGTTATGCTTCCGAAATTGAACATCGATTT
The DNA here is from genome assembly GCA_963277665.1 of Viscum album. Lineage (NCBI taxonomy): Eukaryota > Viridiplantae > Streptophyta > Magnoliopsida > Santalales > Viscaceae > Viscum > Viscum album. Next base: position 914,568,994 of record OY728162.1, on the reverse strand, counting down.
TCCAAGCCCAAGTCATTGTGTAGTGAATACCATGACCATTTCTTTATCAATGGTATTCAACATTGTTAATATTGACTTATTGATTATGTATTTTAATGTATGAATTCCACATTCCATATCATGGAATATATGATGATGTTTAATGAATCCATGTTATATGGTCCACGTGGCACACTTACACATGAAATTAAATGATTTAGAAGGGTGTGCTCAGATAGCGCTATGATGAATAGGGTAAAGATTAGTATCATGGTACATAAAGTGAAATGAGGGTTTAATCATGATAATTCAAGTGAAATGAGGTTTTATTCAATATCCATGTTCAATGAGCCTTGGATCATGCTAATACCTTGTTAAGTATTGTTTCCACATTTCCATGTTATTATAATCATACTATATCTTCCCTTTATGTTAATGTTTATTTTATGCCCCATTGATATGATTATTTTCCTAAAATGTATTGTATTCTTCATTTTATGTCTTTTTCAGTTCCGTAATGGGATTTATAGCTCACCCTTTTATTATGAAAGTCCACAGCTTATCCCATACAATGCTAAGTACGAAAGAATGTATTGGTCATGAAAAGGATGCTTTCAATAAAGATGTTGTGTTTTCATGTCCTAAGATGTTATGTAGTGTTCATAATTCCCCAAGACACTTGACCTCCCAATCCTCAGAGTTTTATTAAGTGAATTTTTATGTAATAAATCTTGTTTATGTATGTAATAAAGAGTAGGGTTTTCATTGTTGGTATCAAAGGACAGGTTTAGTGATTTTTTGGTATTAGGATTTAAAAAACATATAGAAGCTTTATAGATAAGAATAAGTATAATAAAAACATCCCTAAATTTTGATGAGTATTGAGTAGGTGGTTTATCAATAAAATGCATCACTGTCTGTATACGATCAAGTAGTGGCGGCTCTAGTGCAGATGTACTTAGGAGTGAAAAATTCAACAAGGAGTTTCGGGCATGGCCTAGGGTATCCTGGTACATGAAAATGCTCCTTGTTCCACTCTTGGTTATAACACTCTCAATATATATTATTTGGTAAATTCACAAGCTTATTATGAACGATTGTTAAGGGAATAAAAGAATTCATCCAAGAATATATGTCTGTATGTAGATCATTGATAACCTAGATTAAAGCATATAAATTCATAAGGTAAGGAAATAAATTTAATTTATAAGTCATCCTTTTTTCCTTTGATTACCATTTTTGTGTTACCCCTAACATTCCTTTTATTCTAGCCAATGGCCGGTAATAGGAGGACTCAAGCTGACAACCGATGCGAAGATCAATGTGATGATTGTTATGATGAGATGACCAATCAAATGGGAGCATGAATCACAAATGTTTTCATGATACTCTCTAATTTAACTCAATATTTGAATATAAACATCGGTCAAGAGAAATATTCAACGCCTCCTAAGGAAGATCAAGTCATAATCGAGAGCTTCATGAGAGAAAGAACTCCTAATTTTATTGGGTCATTGGATCCCTCAATCACCGAACAATGGATCTACTCAATTGAAATGATCTTATTCATAATTCAATGTTCTGAAAAAGAGAAGGTTCTTATGGATGCTTATCGTATAGAAGTTGAATCTGATCAATGGTGGACATTGATAAAAAATAAAAAAACATGAGGAATAGATCAAGGCGTTGGAATGGAATTATTTCCGTAAAATGTTTTTTGATAAATATTTTTTGTGCACCCTCCAAATTAAGATGGAATGGGACTTCATTTACCTCATGAAAAAAGTCAACGAAACCATCAGATCATATGAGGAAAACTTCCCAAGGATTTCAGGATATGCCTCAGGCTTTGTTGTAACCCCCAAATGAAAAGTTTACAGCTTCTTTGGTGGGCAAAAACCCAAGCTACGGAAATCCCCAGTGATCCGTGACTTTGATAGCAATGAGGAAATTGTACGATGTGCCCTGAAAGTTGTAATTGATTTTAGATAATCTCATGGGTATCATGGGGATAAGAAACATAAGGTGGACTTCAATTCTTGTGTTCCGAGGGATAAATCCAATGGTGATAAGAAAATCCTGTACCCCACTTTACAATGGTCCATAAAGGAGAACCCCGAAAATTTCTTGAAGGGGACAAGGAAATTCATTAGGTGTGGAATGGAAGGGAATATAGTCATTAACTCAAGACAAGAAAAACCCATGGTTGCGATATAGGATATGAAAAATCTATTCGACTGTGACCATGTTGTTCACTGCTTCAAGTACAAATAACCTCGGCATATTGTAAACCAGTTCCCTAAGCCAAGGGTTTTTAGAGGCAACCTACAACCTCCAAGGAAGCAATGTTGAGATTTTTCCATCACTACAACCGAATTGAACCCTAAAACTGAAGTGGTGATAGGTATTCTAGTTATTCATTCAAAAATAGATATCATAATTTTTTATTCTAGATCTAAACATTCATTTATATCCCAAAAGTTTAGTAGAACAATCCCAACACCACCACAAATCATGGAAGTAAAGATGTTAGTGAGTACAAAAAATGGGGTAATCATTTCAACACATGAAAATAAATCATCCCCTGCCAAAATTTGTGGATTGAACATCCCTACGAACCTCATCATACTCCATCTAGTGGAATTTTATGCAATTCTCTACATATATTGTTTTTTCTAATATAGAACCATCATAAATTTCCGTGATAGGGAAATCACTCTCTATATGGCAAATAACCCCCCCCCCCCCCTCGATTCTATAAAAGTGTAAGGATAAAGTGGAATCATCTTTAGAACCATCATCTCAACTGTGGATATTACATCCCTATGAGCACATGTATCTTTCTTAGCTGATTTAGTCAAAGGAAGAAACCATATTTGAAGACATGCCTATTGTGAGAAAATTTTCTGAAGTGTTTCCTAAAGCATTGAATGGTCTTCATCCTAGAAGAGATGTTGAATTCTCAATTGACCTTATACTTGGGGCATTTCCAAAATTCAAGAATCCGTATAGAATGGCCATTGTGGAGCCTGAGGAGCTGAAGAAACAACTATAGAATAATCTAGATAAAGGTTTTAAATGCTCAAGTTCTTTACCATAGTTTGCACTAGTCTTCTTAGTCAAGAAGAGGTATCGGTCAATACGTCCTTGAATTGATTATCATGAGTTCCACAAAATCATGATAAAGAACAAGTATCCTCTGACATGAAATGATGACTTGTTCGATCAGGTAAGTGCAGAAAAATACTTCTCCTTGGTGGATTTGTGGTGGGGATATTACCAAGTAAGGGTGAGGAAGGTGGATATCCCCAAGACTAATTTTCGAACAGGGTATGGGCACTATGAATTCATATTAAAGCCTTTCGTACTCACTAATGCTCCAACGACCTTCATACACTTGATCAAATGATTCTTTAGAGATTATCTCGAGAAATTATTGGTAGTCATTATAGAATATGTACTAATATAAAACAAAACGAAGGAGGATTGTGATGATCATCTAAGAACTGTACTAGAGACCTTGACAAAAGAAAATCTCTATGCATTGAACAACAAGTTTGAGTTCTGGTTGAAGGAGGTCTCATTCATAGTTCATATCGTCATAAGAAAAGGAATATCTAGGGATCCCTCCAAGATAGCTGAAATTGAGGGATGGATGAGGTAAACATCGATGATGGATATCCATAGATTCCTGGGGTTAGCTGGATATTATCTTCGATTTGTCAGAAATTTCTCATGATTTTCAAACCCTCTTACCAAGATAACTCGGAAGGGAGTGATGTTTTCTTGGAGTGATGAATGAGAAGAGAGCTTCAAGGAGTTGAATAGGAGGCTTATCACTGTGCCCATTCTCACATTACCCACAACTGATGATCTTTTGTTGTATTCATTGATACTTCAAAGAAGGGAATGTGCTATGTGTTGATGAAAAATGACAAAGTCATTGCATATGATTCAAAGAAATTGATCGTTCATGATCATAACTATCCAACACATGATCTGTATTTGGCTGCAGTGATCTTTGCTTTAAAATTTTTCGGCATTACCTCTTTGGGGAGAAGTGTGAAATATATACGGACCACAAAAGACTCAAGTATATATTCACACAAAAATATTTGAACATGTTGCAACAAAGATGGTTAGAGATGATCAAATAAAATTAATTCTCAATCCATAACCACCTTGGGAAAGTGAATAATGTTGAAGATTCTCTATATAGAAAGGAGTAAACGATTCTATCATTGATGTGAATTGAAAAGGATCAAATCATATAATATTTGAAGAAGAATTACATGAGAATCATAAATAAGGGTACATAATCCATCCATTAACAAATTATTTCTCAACTTCCTCTTTTGGAAAGGTTAAAGGATGATCAAAAGGATGATGTCAGAATTCATAAGAATGTGAAATCCATTAGAAAATTTAAATCCTCGGAGTTCAATGTCAATGAAAATTGAATTTTGAGATTTGGTTCAGGACAATGTGTTCAATTGAATTTGGAGTTAAAGAAGTAACATTTAAATGACTCACATAGTTTAAATTTCTCCATTCACCCAAGAAATACAGAGATGTCTTGAAATCTCTGAGGGCATTATTGGTGGGATAACATGATGAAGGAGATCACTGAGTATACATCAAATTTCCTGGTTTGTTAGCATGTGAAGGATGAGAGGTAGATTTCTAAGGGAATGATGCAACCATTACCCATACTAGAATGTAAATGAGAGAACAACAATATAGACTTTTTCACCAGACATCTGAAGACATCCAAAGGAAACAATGCTATCTGGGTTGTTTTGTATCATCATACAAAGACTGCACACTTCAATACAATTCATGAGTATTTCTCACTGAATCAAATGGAAAGGATATACATCAAAGATGTGGTAAGGATCCATGTGGTACCACTATCTATTTTATGCAATAGATATCCAAAATTCACCTCTATGTTTTGGAAGAGTCTTCAATATGATCTGGATACTGAGCTAAACTTCAGTACGTCTTATCATCCTCAAACTGATGGAAAATCTGAGCAGACTATCCAAACACCTGAGGACATGTTGAGAGTGTGCTCAATAGACTTCAAAGGAGGATGATATCAACATCTTTCACGGGTTGAGTTCTCTTACAAAAACAATTTCCAATCAACCATCCAAATGGATCCTTTTGAAGCCTTGTATGGGAATAGGTGTAGAACAACAGAATGTTGGGATGAACTTGTGGAGTGAAAACTCTTAGGTCCATAAATGGTCTAATAAATTTTGGAGAAGGTTAAGACCATCCATCAGCACATTAAAGCTGCTCATAGTCGAAAAAAGAGCTATGTTTATCATCATTGATGAGACCTAGAGTCTGATGTTGGAGACATGGTATTCTTCTGCATATTCCCGTGGAAGAGAGTTAAGAGATTTGGTAAGAAGGTAATGCTTATTCCAAGGTAGACCATCCCTTTTTAGATCCTTAGTTGCATTGGAGTAGTGGTCTATTTATTAGAACTTCCACCGAACCTATCTCAAGTACATGATGTATTCCATGTATCACTCTTGAAGATTTATATACCTAACCCATAACATGTAATCTATCCCGATGTGGTACCATTGGAGAATGGCCACTCTTATGAATTGAAGTTGGTGGGGATGCTAGATCATAGACAAAAGGTTCTACGAATTAATACAATGCCCCTTTTCAAGGTGTTGGGTGAAACCACAAGTTTGTAGAGGCAACGTAGGAATCAGAGGAAGTGATGAAGCATAGATAACCATGTCTATTTTAGTGTTTGAAAATGAAATTTCAATGGTGAAATTTCTTAAGGGGGGAAGATTGTGACAAACTAAACATTAATTAATGGAAATCACTACAGACATAATTATGTGTCTTATTATCAAAAAATTGTTATATAAAATACGCACATATTTGGTTTTATGTTTCAGGATTTTAAATTACCGTTATGAATTTTGATCGTTGATAATATAGCGGTTGAACAGTGATCACATGATTATTATAAATATAGGGCTTTTACAAATCCAATTTACTTAAAAAAATGATGTGATGACCACATATAGAAGAATTTATCCATACAAATCCCATTTATCAGATCTCAAAAAGGAGGTGGCATCATTGGGCTTCACTCTTGACCAAGCCCAAGCCATGATTTAACATGTTAATCTCAAGCAGAACAGCTTACGGAAGAAGTGGATGTTGATATAGATTACCACCCAAGCGATGTTATCCGAGCCACCCTAAGAGTCTGTCACAATTTAAAACCTTAACCTTTGTTATTAGGAAGGTCTTATAAGGGGTTATTTAACAAGACCTTAGCACTAGGATTATGTGAATTATTTTTGTATATAATAAATAATATACATTAATTTTATTATTGTTACTTTATAAATTGTTTTTAAAGTAAAAATATTATTTTTAGTTAATATTAAATTATGAAATCTATTTTGATGAAATAATGTATTTTTAAATTAAATAATATTTCAATAATATTTTATTACTAAATTACATTAATTTAAATATAAATGATCATATAATATTTATGAATAGAATTGTAATTTTTATTACGTTTTGAAAGCCATTTTTACAAAAACCCATGAATTTTAAATAAATATTAGGCTTTATTTTGGATGAAAAAATTCACATATTTAGATAATTATTTTGATAAAATCACTATTATTTTCGGAATCAGGAATTCAAAATTTTCTTATAGTGAATTTTTCATAATTTTCTGAGACAACCAATTTTTTTGGTAAAAATTAAATATCGTCTAAATATGTAATATGTTTTACGAAATCATAATGACCCAATAGTGATTTAGTAAAATACTATAAACATTATTTTCGGCCAATATATGTTTTACCATTAAAATAATGTGATTTTAGGTTTATATGATTTATTTTACAAAGATTTAGTGGACACTCCAAGACTTATAAAACATTAGAACTTTTTAAAAAGATTTCTTTGAGTGTGAGACTCACAACCACATAATCAAGCCTAATATTTTAATAACTTCAGCCATTTTATTTATAAAATAATTTTTTCCACTCCCCTTTGGAAAAAACCATGTGCAAAACCAGCGCTGGTTTGTGCTTTTAATTATTTTAATGTGTGTTTTCCCAAACCAAAATAATAAATAATTACTTCCCATTACCTATATAAACCAACCAAGCTCCCATTTAATATTTAATAAATTCCTTTGGAGCTAGAACAAATTCTACCCACCTCTCTCCAGAATCCTCCCAAGGTTCCCCAATACCCCATGAAGCCACTCTCAAGCCTCTCTCAAGCCTTTGGGAACACACTTCCAAGTAAGGGATTTCCACCTCTCTCATTTTTGTCTAAGATTATTTATGTTGTTATACCATTATATTTTCAATTAAAAATTTTGGGTAATGATTTTGAACCTCCCTCATACTTCCATCCAAACTTTTTAATTATGAGAGACCCCTTTCTCTCACATTAATTCCTCCCATGTACACCTATTACCATGTTGAAATTCTGTAAGGAAATTTTCTCTTCTCATATACAATCAAGCAATTATTTTGTATTATGAATATAAATTCCATTACATATGTTAGGACATGTTTCTATATGACTTTTCACGACCCGCCTTCACCAAAAGGAGGGAAGGGTCAGCAGATTGCCAGGCCCTTCATTCTTTAAGTTGAAGGAGAGATAATGACCCCTGAAACCTGCCTTCAATAGGTCTCGGAGTGGGGACTAGCACCAAGGGTATGGAAATGTCACACAAATGGAAGGAATTACCCTTTTTATTTTATTTTATAGGATCAAGAGATAAGAAGAAGAAAACCCAACAACACCAAGGTAGAAAGAAAAGTAAATCCCAAAATAAACCATTCCCACATGCATGTTTCAAATTCAAAAGCCACGAAGTGCAAAAAGGTGACTACAAAGGTAAGTACCAAAGAAAGAAAAAGAAAAAAAAAAGAAACGACAACTGCAACTGCTCCAAGGATCCGAGCTAGTAAGGTCCTGCCCAATTCTTGAAGTCCTCCTGGAAACCTGAAAGCAGTTTTATATATGTAGGGTGAGCATACAAGTACACTCATTAGGGAAAACCAAAGACTCTCGTGCACAAGTGGGGGAACGTGCTAAAGTCCCGTGAGAAAAGAAGTAAACCAAACACCTATCAAGGTAAACTATCCACCCAAAGCTCACAAAGGCACACTCCCCAATTAACACAAGTCAAGTAATATAATATAATAGCACATCGATGTTTGGGTACCCCGTGCCACTTTTCCACTGGTTATTGAGACATCCTACGCATCAGACCAATCCCGCCATTCTCACTGCAGTCCTACTGCCACACCCGCCCGCACACACCTGGGCCAAAACCGCACGCAGTCCCACTGCCGAATCCCGCCCACACACACCTGGGCCACAACCGCAAGCAGTCCCACTGCTGATTCCCGCCTACACACACCTGGGCCACAACTGTCACACGTAACCATTCCTGCAAACACCTAGGCCAGAACAACCACCACCACGCCCGAAGACACCTGGGCTAAAGGATCCACTGCCACGCCCGAAGACACATGGGCCTCATCCCAAAGACTCTTGGGAAACCACCTGCTGCACACACCTAGAAAACCATCACACTGCCCCGCCCGAAGGTTCTTGGGCTAATAATAGACCACAGGCCATCACAGCCTGCCCGAAGAAACTTGGCCTATCTGGGAAAGGGAGCAGAAAACGAGCTAATAACCAGCCACTATGAATAGTTTTGGAAAAAACACCCTCCCCCATGAAATGGGGGTGTTCGGAACTAATTGGTCAACTTGGGTGGGGAGCGAATAAGAAACACAAAGCTACAAGTATAGATATAGGTAAAAAGCACTCACCCAAAGCACAGGTTTTTCTAACCAGCCTATAGAACACAACACCACTGCGTTCTAGTCACAAGTCACGACTCTCGCCAACAAAACCCATCTGTCCCATTCTTGTTTCATGTTCAATGAAAATGTTTAATTAAGTTCAAGCACTACTGGGAAACTAGTAGTCATAGGCACAAGTCTAGGAAAGTAAACAATCGAGCAACAACCATAACGCCCATACCCAGTTCTCAACAACAGAGGATCCCACCCCAATTCGTGATATAAATAGGTACCAACCCAGTCTTAAAACTCACAACCACCGAATACATACCAACAGGGGATCCCATCCCCAATTTCACACAACCACTAAGAGTATAAAAACAGGGGATCCCATCCCCTCCCACATCTCCAGCAATCGGCCTATAAAAGAAAATAACCAACTACCACCACCAACAAAAGTCAGGGCCATGCCGGTATTTTCAGATTTAAACGACTTAACACACTCCATGATTTCAATTTTCATGTGTTTTAACCGGGGTTATCACAGAAGGTTTGATCCTGGTGCTTTCAGTTTATTCAGCTGGGTATTCATGATTAACCAATTTACTTTTTCACACCAGGAGTTCACAATTACAAACAATCCATTTAAAACACACGACGGGTTCATTAGTGCACAGGGAAAGACCACCAACGGCCATGAATTTTCAGAAGGCGTAAGCCGTCACAAATCAGGAAGATAATCACAACATAACGCAGAAACAACAATTACAACCCCTTACCCTTCATTATTGAGAACTTCGTTTATTATCTTCATTAAGTTCGGTCCAACCAGTTCTACAGAAACAAAAGCACGCCCACCCCGCACGATACACAAAAGAGAGAGGCGAAGGAGAAATTCCCTACTTGTTGATAGATGATCGACGTTTAGGCCAGGCCCAGAACTTTACAGATAATGATGCGGCGCACCCGATGAACCAAAAGATGTTTGTGAAAAGCCACAATCGAGGAAGGGAGGAACCATGGCTTAACCCTTAGTTTATAAGAGCCGTAGACGGTTGAGGTGAGAACGCGAAACCGCGTAAGGCGTGGGGGTCATGGGTTGATCACGCAGCTCCACTCGTCATTAAAGGGGTTTGGGTGGTTTAAACAGACTCATTAATTAATTAAGTATTTAATTAAATCTCTTATGTGTGTTATGGGTCGTTAAAACCTTCTCCAACACGTCAAAATAGGGTTTAAAACCCTATTTGCGCAAAAGGGAGCACTATTGGAAATAACCCACGGGGTAGGCCAGAGCCACCGGTAGGCTGAGCTACTGGTAGGCTGTAGCCACTGGTAGGCTGAGCTACCGGTAGGCTGCAGCTACCGGTAGGCTGCAGCTACCGGTAGTCCTGCTAACGGTAGGCTAAGGCTACCGGTAGGCCAACACCACCGTGATTCCCAGACCCGAAAACCCAAAATGAGATTTTCAAAAAGTAATGGACCCCAAAAACCCTGGCCATTATAGAACTCCGTACTGTAAATTTAATGTAAATATTATGTTACACCCCTTTACCTCTCATCAACCATTTCTATTAATTCTAATGTCACGTCGTTATGCTACCAAAAATTGCACCTCGATTTTCCAAGCCCAAATCATTGTGTAGTGTATACCATGCCCATTTCTCTATCAATGGTATTCACCATTATGCACATTTACTTATTTATTATTTATTTTAATGTATGAATTCCACAATCCTTTATCGAGTAATAAATAATGATGTTTAATGAATCCATGTTATATGATCCATGTGGCACACTTATGCATGAAATGAAAAGTTTGAGAAGGGTGAACCCTGATAACGCTTTAATGCATTGGGTAAAGATTAGTATATCTATACGTCAAGTGCAATTAGTATTTACTCATTCCAATTCATGTACAATGAGGGTCTACTCATTCTCCATGTGCAATGATCCTTGGCTCATGCTAATACCATGTTAAGTGTTGTTGCGACATTTCCATGTTATGATTATAATGCGATATGTAGCCTTTATATTCATGTTTCTTTATGCTTCTTTGATATGCATATTTACTAACATGTATAGTATTCTTCATGTTATGTCTTTTTTACTCCCTTACTGGGATTTATATGTCACCCTTTTCTTATACATGTCATCAGGTTATCACACGCAACACTATGTACGAAGGAAATTAGTGGTCATGAAAATGATGATTTCAATAAAGATGTTGTGTTTTCATGTCCTAAGATGTTATGTAATGTTACTAATTTTCAAATACACTAAACATCCTGATCCTCAGAGTTTTCTTATGTGAAAATTTTTTATAAATTATGTTTATGTGTGGAATAAAGAGCATGATTGTCATAAGGTTTCATCATAAATGATTCCCTAACCCAATCCCACATTGAAAATTAAAATGTACTAAAGAAGAAAAATTGTCTACTATAGAAATTTAAGCTCATGTACATCACTAAGAGAACCAAACTAGACAATGTGTCACCAATTATCACCACCATTTTATTCTCACCCTTACATATTATGTTACGAACCATCCTTTTTGGACCTAACACATCACCCATATTGGATTTCCATAAGGCATGAAAGATGTTCAAAATCACCTCAGGTTGGAAAAAAGAAGATTGCTATCAACAAAAATAACCATGGGAACAATTTCACCCAGAAAGTGAAGCCCCATATATCTCATTCTTAGCTAGATAATGATTAATTTATATAATATGTTTTAGAAAAATATATAATTATGAGATAGAAAATCAATATATACCTCGAAATAATCCAAAATAAATTATGCTTGTGATCGAACATCACCACCAACCTACACTACTGGAAAAACAGTTTTTTGCGACGGGCAATTTGTGACGGGATTCCATCGAAAATAGGCTTTAACGACCGAGCCCCGTCGCAAATAGCCCATTGCAAAAAATAGCGTCCCAAATATTATTTTTTTGTGATGGGCCCATCGAAAATAATCCTCCGATTATATACATTATATATAAATAAACCTTTCACAACGGGCCCGTCACAAATACCATTTCCGACGAGGAGCTTCCCTGTCGTAACTAATCCTTCGATTATATATATTATATATATAATAAACCTTTGCGATAGGACGACGGGCCCGTCACAAATTTTCTTAATAAAAAATTATATGTAGATTATTTGTGACGAGAGACCGTCGCAAAATGTCCCGTCACGAATACTAAACATAATAGAAAAAATATTTAATAAAATTATGATTAATGAGAAAATTATATTAATATTATTAAAATAAAAAATAAAAAAATTATTATTAGTAAAATAAAGAGACATTAAAAAAATATAATACCAAAAAAATATAGTTAATGAAATTATGATTAATAAAAAATTAAAATTAATTTTATTAAAATAATAATAAAAAAATTATTACAATTCTCAATATTTACAAAAGAAAATTTAAAAAAATCATAAAATGTTATTATTATTATTAAAATAAAAAAATATTAAAAAATATAATACTAATAATAAATAATAAAATATTAAAAAAAAATTAAATTATTCAATATTTTTACCAATATAAAAGACAAAAACTGTAAATAGTTTATATTACAATAAGTCTTAAATTCAAATGTTTTTAACATAAAAAAAATCATTGGGGGGCATCTTATGGAGGAGGGGGAGGAGTTGTAGGAGATAGTGGAAGAAACTCCATCCCTAAACTACGAGTCAGAGGACACATGTACTCCATCTGCTCGTGATACTGCTGCTGCTGCTACTGCCATTGGCACATATCATCCCCATGCTACTACTGCTACTATTGTTGTCGCCGAGATATCTCTTCATGCTGCTTCTGCAAACTCTCTATAAGCTCAGACTGAGTTCGCAACTGCTCTTGATACTCTGAGGCAGAAGATGACACCTCTCCACTAGATCCTCTCGAGCTGGACACCGACATCACAACAGTACCATAATAAGTACTAGGAGTCAAATGAGAGCCGATACCAACTACTCGGCCCTTCTCAAAGCAATACTGTGTCGTCTGCATCCATGCTGCCTCATCAAAATGGCGGGGACTGGTCTGTTCAGTCATCTCGTCCTGACTCCCAGCATGTTTCTCAGAGTTCACAGCCTCATATGACCTCTTCAATTCCAATTTGATAATAAAATGGTGAAAATATTATATGCAGTTAATTGTCAAACAATAAATAGTAATACTAACCACAATATGACGTTGGTGATCACCTCTAATCTCTCCAGTGGCTGGATCACTGTACATCCTCTGATATACATCGAACTCCGTAATATCGTAATGCTCGACTTCCTAAATAAATATAAAATATACTGTTTATATTTAAAGTTATATAAAATATTTAAAAAATACATTTACCAGATACTGTCTATGAATACTGAATGTATGACTACCAGCTTGATGTGTCGCCTCTTGTCTCCCCCGGTTCTGCTGTCCCACTAAAGATCTCATCTTAAATCCACTACCCAACCAGTGTAAAAATAATCCATACCAAACGTGAGATGAAATGTACTTTGGTCGGTGGGATCTACATGAATCATCAAATTATGTCACTCCATTTTTCTTAATAGTTGTTCTTCTCAAATTGTGAAAAAACTGATGGAAACGGTCATGCATCGACACCTGCCATGCCGTTTGGATAGCATCACGCATGATATCATCAATGGGATAACATAAACCATACAAATAATTTATAATATAAAGCTATTAGTAAAATAAATTTCAAAATAAATATTCTTTAGTTACGTACCAGCCAATGTTCGAACATTTCAGACCACACATAAATGGGAATCTATTCCCATGTGATCCATGGCTGAGAAAAATAATTGCGCAAGATAGATCTCCCATATCCAATAGCTACATGTGATAAACTATGAAAAGTTAATAAATAATCAAACAATTAGTATATATATAAATAAATTTTTAAAAGCTAACTAAAATATACAGGTTATCATACCTTCGTGTGTGCGGATCAAAGCCAAGATGTGGATGTCGCTTCAGGATAGGGTCATGATTCATCAATCACGCAAGACCCCGCCCCCTCCGTGTCCCCCTGAACCGTCAGTAGGATGAGAGTCAGATGGTCCACAATCCCCCTCATCCAAAGGTAGATCAACCTCCTACAACTTGTGAAATAGATCAAGATCCATCTGAAACACACAAGCCTCTCTCAGTATCCAACCACAGAGATTTAAACATCATTATGTAATTCTGTCCTAGATAACACAGCCCACTAATTTCATCCAGAATGCCATAAAAGTCAACTTCAGTTTCTCTGTGTTACTATCCTCTCAAGAAAACCCCACTATTCAATTTTTTGATTCCCATATACACGTGTATGAAATCAAAAACCATTAACCATATATACATTATAATATTTAACAATTTTGGACGGTGGGTTACTCAATATAAACATTCGCTTATCAATTTTATCACCATGTTGAGACACTTGAAAATTTGTAAAACAATTATTAATATGTTAAATAATAAACTTAATTGATATTAAACCATCAGTAATTTATGTTACTTGTTTTTAAAACCATTGAGAACATTTTATTGCCTGCATTCTTCAAGAGAAACTGTTGTAATTTGTGGAAGTTGTTTCTTGATATGATTATCATATAACCTACAAATAAAATAAATTTACATACTATAACATTAACTATAGAATACGTTATAGACGAAATTATAGTACAAATGATGTCATTTCTTCACAGTTGAGCAGAACATTTGTATGAGCTCTGTGATATTCATCATCTAAAAGTCATCATTCATGAACTACACCGAAACCAAAATTTGGATGATTAAAAACTGATAATTGAATGTCCATTTTGTCATTAAAATTACCCTCTTTCGTCCCATGTGATTTTGTTTTTATGGATATTGAGATTCAAAATAATGAGAGCAGAAAAAAGAAATTTCCTCTTGAAAATAAGCTTAAGCAATAGATCCTTCAACTGATGCTTTGTTATGTACTTTTTTATTTAATTTATGAATGCATATGTCGAATGGGTACATCCATAGAAACTTAACATGACTCCACGTTTAGCTTCATGTGGAAAATGTAATATCAGATGTTCCATTAAGTCAAAAAAAGCTGACGGAAATATTTTTTCCAGTTTACATATAATTACGGCAACATATTCTTCCAATTTTATTAGAGCATCGTAGTCTTCTTTTCCTCCACAAATGTCTCAAAAAAATATGATATGTCTATTATCGAATCCCAAATCATAGAATTCAACAATCCCCTAAATCGAATCGGCATAAGTCTTTACATTATAACATGACAATCAAGAATTTTTAATTTGGTAATAAAACCATTCTTAACACATCTGCCCAAATTGGAAGCATAGCCATCTAGAAGTCTCAAATCTACAATCCACTGACAAAATAGTAAGTGACTCTCTTTGGACAGTGTATAATCTCCTATTGTATTTATTAACATCTGTGATTTGACATTTTCAAATAGTTTAAGTTCTGGTCACCTGCAAATTTGGGCAATATCTAATCGTGCCTTTACAGTATCCTTAGTTTTACCTTGTGTATCCAAAACTATATGAAATAAATTATCAAACCAGTTATTCTCAATATTTATGAAATCCAACATGTGGCAGACCAAAAAATCAGGCCAATATGGAAGATCCCAAAAAAAGATTCGTTTTATCCAATTATGTTCTTTCCCAAAGCCAGGAATTTTATGTTGGTTTACTGTTGGCCCAAATTTGATGGGAGGTAATGAAAATACAACTGATTTTAACTTTGTACCTGAGATCATTTTTGGAGGTTCATCCCTTATAATTGTAAGTTTTCTAAAATGAGATTTGTTCCTCCAAAAAAGATTATTTGTTGGAAGAAATATGCGGTGACAGTCAAAATAGAAAGGTTTTTTCCATTGACGAGCATAAAGGCTTTTTTTCATTCATACAGTAAGAACATGAATTCGGACCATGTGTACTCCATCCAGATAACATTCCATATACTAGAAAGTCACTAATCGTCAATATCAATGCAGCTTTTAATATAAAATTTTGTTTCACAGCAACATCATATGTACTAACAACATCACTATACAATTCATTTAACTCATCAATCAATGGTTTCAAATAAACATCAATATTATTTTTCGGATGTCCTGGGATTAATAAGATCAAAAATATATAGGGATCCTTCATCAAAATCCATGGAGGTAAATTGTATAGAGTTATAAAGATAGACCAACATGAATAATGACTACCATAAGAATCAAGCAGACAGAAACCATCAGTAGAAAGACCCAATCGTACGTTTTGGGCTTCTAAAGAAAAAGAAAGATGAAAACTGCCAAAATGTTTCCATGAATCACCATCAGATGGATGATTCAAGCTTTTATCAGTTGAAATATTGGTTTTGTACCATGACATCATCGACTCTGGGTTTTGAGACATAAATAAACACTGCATGCTTGGTGTAAGGGGGAAATATCTCCACTATTTTACTAGAATTGATCCATACTTCCCTGGTTGAGATTATTTATACCTCTATTTTCCACAACTGGGACAACTATCCAACAAATCATTTTCACCAGAATATAAGATGCAATAATTTGTATATGCATGAATCTTCTAATAACTATTTCCTAGATTACGAACCAACCTCTTACTCTCATAGTAATTTGTAGGAAACACATTTCCTTCAGGTAACAGTGTTTTATCCAAAGAAAATATTTGATCAAAACAGTTGTTACACATTGCATTATCTAATTTAATAGCCATAAATTTGTCAACTGCTTCTGATGTTCTTATCTTGAAACCATGATATAATTCATCCTCAGCAGACCTCAACAACTCATAAAATTCAGATGGTTCCAACTCAAGAGTTAAATCAATGTCATCTTGTGTTTTAGTTTGCTGAACAGATGGACCTGCAACAACATGTAATAAAATTTTGAAATCGTGATGGATCTGAAATCAATTTATTAGTATCTTCTCTGGAACTACATTCTTCATGTTGATACCAAAAAACATAATCTGTTTGAAAACTAAACCACTAGAGATATCCACAAACCTTTTCAAATGTTCCAAATGTTCTCAGAGCACATTTTTTACAAGGACACTTTATTGTGCCTTCTGAAACATATCCTAGTTTTGATGAGGCCAATGTTAAGAATGCTTCAACACCCTCAATATATACAGGATTTAAGCCAGAACTGTTTAGATTTCTACGCTGATTTACCCAAGTGAGATCATCTAATAATGATTGTTGTTGAGTTCCTTATTCCATTTTTTCTACAAAATATAAAATTATTACTATTTTGAAAAATTTGAAATTATAAAAACACTATCTAAAAAAATATAAATAATTACAACTACTTATTAATAATTACCATTACTTACGGGCAACACAATTTCTTGTGGATTGATGAATACTCTTTTGTCCGATGGATCATTTACTTAAAACTGCCTCACATAGAAATCACAATGAAGAATCTGATTATAGGTAGTCATATTCATTCTCGTATGCACGAGAATGAATATGCGTACCTCCGAACAGATTATTCATTGTGATTTCTGTGTGAGAAAGCTGCAAATAAATGAGTTGTCCGACAAAAAATCCCCCTTTTCACCGATGAATCATCTTATTGCAACTGTTACCGCCTGAACACATTATAAAAAAGGTGGTCCTACGAATGCATATTCAAACTCGTGCATATGATATTGGATATGCATCTGTAGGATCATACTTTTCATAATTTTTTGAGTCGTTGAAAGTTGAAAGGAGAATAGTCATCGAGAAAAAGGAGTGCCATCAATCCCATGGAAATTGTTCCAAGTTATTACAAGTTATTACAAGTTATTACAATTTATTACAATTAATTTTATTCCTAATTATTACTAATTGTTACTAATTATTATTACTTGTTATTAATTCTTACTACTTGTTACTAATTCTTACTAATTATTACTAATTATTACTAATTCTTATTAATTCATACTAATTCTTCCCAATTCTTACTAATTATAACTAATTATTAATATTTATTACTATTTACTATAATTTATTTCTATTTATTACTATTTATTAATATTTATTACTAATTATTACTAATTATTCCTAATTATTACTAATTATTACTTATTATTACTATTTATGAGTATTTATGAGTATTTATAACTATTTATTACTATTTATTACTATTTATTACTATCTATTACTATCTATTACTATCTATTACTATTTATTACTATTTATTAACAATTATTACTAATTATTACTAATTATTACTAATTATTAATAATTATTACTAATTATTTCTAATTATTACTAATTATTACTAATTATTACTAATTATTACTAATTATTACTAATTATTACTAATTATTACTAATTATTACTAATTATTACTAATTATTACTAATTATTACTAATTATTACTAATTATTACTAATTATTACTAATTATTACTAATAATTACTAATTATTACTAATTATTACTAATTATTACTAATTATTACTAATTATTACTAATTATTACTAATTATTATTATTTATTACTATTTATTACTATTTATTACTATCTATTACTATCTATTACTATCTATTACTATTTGTTACTATTTATTACAACTCATCACTATTTATTACTATTTATTACTAATTATTCCTATTATTACTAATTATTACTAATTAATACTAATTATTACTAATTATTACTAATTATTACTAATTATTACTAATTAATACTAATTATTACTAATTATTACTAATTATTTCTATTTATTGCTATTTATTGCTATTTATTGTTATTTATTTCTATTTATTGCTATTTATTGGTAATTATTCCTAATTATTCCTAATTATTCCAAATCATTCCTAATTATTCCTAATTATTCCTAATTAATGCTAATTATTTCTAATTTTTGCTAATTTTTGTTAATTATTAAAAATTATTACTAATTATTCCTAATTACTCGTAATTATTCCTAATTATTCTTAATTATTACTATTTATTCCAATTTATTCCTGTTTATTTATATTTATTCCTATTTAACCCTATTCATTATTATTTATTCCTATTTATTCCAAATTATTTCTATTTATTACTATTTATTCCTAATTATTCTTAATTATTCCTAATTATTATTAATTATTCCCATTTATTCCTAATTATTTCTGATTATTCCTAATTATTCCTAATTATTACTATTTATTACTACTTATTACTAATTATTACTAATTATTACTATTTATTACTATTTATTACTATTTATTACTATTTATTAATATTTATTTCTATTAATTCCTAATTATTTCTAATTATTAATATTTATTCCTATTTATTCCTATTTATTACTATTTAATCCTATTTTTTACTATTTGTTGCTATTTATTCTTATTTATGACTATTTATTATTATTTAGTTCTATTTATTACTAATTACTTCTATTTATTACTAATTACTACTATTTAATATTAATTACTACTATTTGTTACTAATTACTACTAATTATTCTTTGTTAATACTATTTATTCCTAATTATTACTATTTATTCCTAATTATTCCTATTTATTAGTATTTATTACTATCTATTACTAAAATACAGATAACAAAACAATTTAAATCAAATTTAATTACAACTAATCAACAATAATTAAAATTTTGCAAAAAAAAATTAAATAAATACTAAATTAAGTAAAATATAAATACCTTTAAAATTGATCTCCGATTGATGTATGCGCCTTCACAACTCTTCCGTAAAAAAAATTAACTAAGATAAATTTTCAGTCTAAAATTCAAGTTTAGAGAGAGGGGAAGTGAGAAATGAGAGGAAGAGAAAGAAAAACGGAGGGGGGGGGGGGTATATATAGATTAGATTAGTTGTGAGGGGCTTACCATCGCAAAAGGTACTTTTTATGATGGGACCCGTCGCAAAAAACATTACCCGCATTAATTGCTGTCGGTGGCTAAAAGGGTATTTGGGACGGGGCCTGTCGCAAAAGGTGACCTTCCAACCCACTTATTGCGACGGGACAACATCCCATCGCAAAAACTCATTTAATGCCGCCGGTATTTTCGACAAGACCCGTAAAAAATAGCCTCCGACCGACACACTATTTGCGACGGGAGGATCCCCCCATCGCAAATAACCTTCCCGCGCTTTGGTGTGCACCCTGCGCCAAAGCAGGCATTACCTTTTTGTGGTTGGACCCCAATGCCAGTCGCAAATAACAAGTTATTTCCGACGGGAAGAACCCCCTGTCGCAAATAACCCCTGGGATGGACTATCTGTGATGAGATTAGTTCCCGTCGCAAATAACCCATCACAAAAGACTATTTTTCTCGCAGTGCTAGTCCAACATGAAGTGACATCAACAGATAGAAGTTATCAAGTTACACAACACCATTACCTTTACCATGTGTATTTTATAATAAAATATACGTATACAAAAGGGAACATGTAACGACCCAAAGTATTTCAATGGAAATTCCCTTCTTAAAAATATGTCATAAAATCACATGAAAACACAACATAATGAACTACTAATTGCTATGTGACCTTTAAACTTAAGTTTATCACTTTTGGGTTTGGAATTTCAAAAATCCGACATACACGGTTGTGTTCAAGTAGATTTTTGGAGTCCAATAAGAAAAACAAAATTTTTTCTGAATAGTAACCTACCACTATTAATAGTAAACCTACCATTGTGAATAGTAGTATGACCCTTATGAATAGATAATCTTCCAAATAATTGTAACCTTACCCATGAATAATTAAATAAGATTTAGGCATCTTAGAAAGTGACAATTTCACTATAGTAAAAGTTTTGGTATTTTTTGTAAGTCATAAATGATTAATTATAATTAATTAATTAATTTAAATTAAAATGCATCTTCTTAAAATGTGTTCATAAATAAGAAAATCTTTGTCTTCTAGTTTTTAGATAATTTTATAAGACCCTACGTAATTTTTGAAAGCATTATAAAATCAGTTTTAATATTAAAAACAATATTTTTCAAGTAAATTATGATTTTGATAAAATATTAAATTAATCATATTTAGATTTTTTTCTGAAAAGTGGACTTCATTTTTGGATTCTACACGTTAAAAAATGGTCAGGGTGATATTTTTGGATTTTTTTTGAAAAACTTCAATTTTCAGGTGAATAGTAAAAATACAGTTTTTCAAATAATTGGTGTATCCTAAATTGCATCATTAATGATGTAATGATGATATAAACATTATAGAACATTAGGTTTGGCCAAATTATATTAAATTTCATAAATGACTCCTTAAAATACAATAAACTCAATTTTCAAACCTAAAAAGAACTTTCCAAAGCCTAAAGTCAAAAGGTGATTTCTTAAAGTGTCTTTTTTTCTTTCTTTCACTTTCCTTTTAATAAATTAACGAATTCTAATTATAAAGATGATTTAAAGACTAAAACGAATTATATTATAATAATATATGATTTAGGATGTCAAAAAATTACTATTACAAGTCTAACTTTTGATATATTATTTTATTTAATATTTTATTCTAAAAACACCTCCCTCCTCATGTATAAATATCCCCTCCCCCTCCCCTTGCAAAACCACACCTCTCAAGCTTCGTTAATTGTCTAAAATCCACCCAAGCATCTTTTTTATCCCCTCCCCCACGTCCAAAAGCATCTTCTCTCATAAAAAGACCAAGCCTAGGTCCCTTATGCAGGATATCAAGAGGAGGATTCAAGAGGTAATTGCTTTTCCTCTTTCCTTTAATTCCCTTTCAATTTCATGTCCTTTTCTATTTCTCTCCCAACCTATCTTTGTCCAAATGGTGTGGTGACTCCAGTATCATACATATACTGGAATGTTATGATACTAATGGGATATTATACCATCCAACCCCCTTCTCCTCTTCCTTTTATTTTATAAAAAAAACTTTGTTCGTAAGGTGTTAATCTATCACCTTCAAGAACGACATGTTTTCTTTTTTCCATTTCTACCTACAGATCTGGTCATGAAACCATTTTTACAGTTGAAACATAATATTATATATGTATTATGTCCTATTTTACTTTCTATAACTAACTTATGTACATATTACTAGATGAGTAAACAAAACAAGTTCATTGTGGTCGAAAAACCGCCCAAATTAACCCAAATGATCATCATTAAATTCCAATCTAATGATTCATCCACATGGTATACAATGTTATTCATATTAAGATCATTTTAACTTCTGTAATATAATTAATAACATGTAATATATTTTCTGGATGTTTACCCATTTTCTACACAAACTTCAACTAATGAATACTTGTGAAACTCTCAAGAAAACCATAAAAACAAACATTCCTGAACAATGTTTTTAAACCTATATAACTCATCAAAAGGCCCATAAAAAACATAATGAATCCAAAATGACCCATATTAATGTAATTTTTTTAATTTATTATTAATGAATATAATGTCATTATACATTACATTAAATTGAAGGAAGCGTTCAGATACAAGGTAAGGGGAAATTCTCGAACCCAATTTTCTTTCTTCGGGTTCTCCCTCTTTCACTCCAAATTTGGTCTGGTCACTCCTTAAAAATCATTTTTTCATCATTATCTATCCTTTTCCGGGATATACATGTTTTTAATAATTTTTATGTCAAACAAAATGTTTTCCAAAAGAACTCTTCTCTTAAGAACTCACCTTTTACCTCTCATTCAAGGTTGATGGTTCTTGTATCATGTATGTTGTTCCCTCTTTCTTTTGGGAACCCAAAGTGTATGAATGTGTTCTTATGAGATAAAAACCATTCCTTTCCATGGGTTAGTTATGTTCATTATTAATATATTTTCGATGTGGCATGCATGTTGATGATAATGTTATGATGTGACGGGTGCGCCTGGAATTATATAGCGCCATATAAATTTTTAAATGTGACGGGTGTGCCCTGAATTATAAAGCGCTCCAATGCATTGGGTAAAGTGATGAATCTCATGATTAAATGTGAAATGATGTGTGAACAAGATTATTTCTTTGATCACAAGCATGTGTGGTAGTTAACCACTAAGACATGATGTTTCATTTTTATGCATTGCCACATTTCAAGTCTCTTATTAAAGCTTCCTCTCATGTTCAGGATTCTTTGCCTATGTTATGTATATGCTCACCCCATGCTATATTGTTCTTATCTATCCTCTTACTGGGCTTCTATATTACCCATCTTGATGTATATCCTCATGTGGCTATATGTGCTAAGGAGAGGTCAAGTGCCAATAAGAAGCTAGAGAAGAAGAAATGAAAAAAAAGTTTATGCTCGATGTTGTAATTATTATGTATGGTCCTAGTTTTCCCAAGAAAATAAACCAATGGATCCTATATGTGTAATACTATTATGTTTTTTATCTTTAAAAAGATTTAATAGTAATGTTTGAAAAGGCTGGGTCACTATAGTTGGTATCAAAGGAACAGTTTAGTTAATTTGGGAATTAGGATTAGTGAACCCTAGAGAAAACCTCTAGCATGAGTCTAAGTACAAATATGCACACAAGAATCTTTACATAGGGATACCATATGTTATGCTTTATTTAAATGTATAATTTATTCATGAATTGTTGACTTATGTTTTGTTATAACCCATTATATTTTAGAAAATGGTGGAAACTAGGAGAAACCAGGACAATAACTCGTGTGAGGGCCAATGCAACGATTGCCCGAACAACATCCCCAATAATTTGGGAGGTGGAGTTCAAAACATCATGGTGATTCTTACCCAATTATCTCAGGTTATGACCAATAACCATAATAATGGGTAACTTCCTCCTTCACCAAATAGAGATCAACTAGATATCGAATTTGTTATGCGGCAACAACCACCGACGTTTAGGGGATCTTCCGATCCACAAGTTGTGGAATAGTGGGTCAACTCCGTGGAGAAGATATTTTATGTTCTTCACTATTCTGAGAAGGAGAAGGTGACACTAGTAATTTATCATCTAGATGGAGAGGTCAATCAATGGTGGGCTTTGATTAAGAACACCAAGCCAAGGGAGGAAATTGATGAGATGGAATGGGAAGACTTTACGATCATGTTTCTTAATAAGTATTTCCCATGAACTCTTCGCATGAAGATGGAGAGAGAATTCATAGAGCTCAAGAAAAAAGAAAGATAATTTGTCACAACATACGAAGAAAATTTCACAAGTCTTTCAAGGTACACTTCGAGTTTTGTTATCAACAATGATAGAAAAATTGATAGATTCTTTAGTGGATTAAAACCACACCTTCGAAAGGCTCTTGAAATTCAAACCTTTGGGTGTTATGAAGAAGTTGTTCGATGTGATCTCAAAGTAGAGATGGAGTTTAGAAAAAGGTCCCATGGCTATGGTGATAAGAAACAAAAGATGGAGATTCAATACAGTGGATCTAATGAAAAAGTTTGGAAGAAAAATCAATGACCCACTTGCAAAAAATATGGGAAGTTGCACCATGATAACTGCCTCAAAGGGATGGGGAAATGCTTCAAGTGTGTGAAAGAAGGAAACCTTTCTCAAGAGTTTTAGAAAGACATAAAAAGGAAGTAGATTATGGTAGAATAATGGAGAGTACCATTCATGGTTCAATGCTACAATTGTTGGGTGCTAGGGAACTATGCAATCCAGTGCACTAAACCTCGAGTTCTCAAGGGTAATCAGCATCAGCAGCCACCAAAGACTAAGGAACAAGGGAAGGCTTATGACATCACTACTGCGGAAGTGGAGCAAGATAATGAAGTCATACAAGGTAAAATTCCTATTCACTTAAGAATGGAAAAAGTCTTATTTGATTCTGGTTCTACACATTCCTTTATATCTTGTAAGTTTTCTAGAACTATAGAATCAAAAACCTGAAACCTTGAAGTAGAGATATCTGTAAAAACACCAAGTGGTGCAATCATTGCAACCCAAGTGTTTTACTCTTCTCCTATTGTCATATGTGGGAATATTCTTTCAACAAATCTCGTAATAATTCCCTTGGTGGAATTAGATGCTATAATGGGAATGAATTGGCTCTCATTATATAGAGCACATATCAACTATCGGTAAAAGAAATATCTTTTCATATTCCGAACCATCCCATGCTCCTCTACAAATTCAAGGAAGATCATGAATCTCCTTTGAAAAATCCTTCAATGTTGTGGGTGTTGATTCCCTATGAATAAGCATACCTTTTTTATATGGTTGAATCAAAGGAAGGTGCCAAACTTGCTGAAATTACCATTTTAAGGGAATACAATGATGTATTTCTGAAAGAGTTACCCATAATTCCCCCAGATCGTGAGGTAGAGTTCTCAATAGAACACATACCTGGAGCTACTCCTATCTCAAAGTTTCCCTATAGGATGGCTCCTATTGAACTGGAGGAGTTAAAGAAGCATCTACAAGATAATCTATACAAAGGGTTCATATTCTCTAGTGCATCACCTTGGGGTGCGCTAGTGCTCTTTGTGAAGAAGAAGGATGGAAAAATGCGGCTGTGTATCGACTATCAGGAACTCAATAAGATCAGCATAAAGAACAAGTATCCTCTTCCAAGGATTGATGACTTGTTCGATCAGTTAAGAGGAGCTCAATACTTCTCAAATGTGGATATTTATTCTAGATTTCATCTGCTAAAGGTGAAGTAGGAGGATATTTAGAAGACTGCTTTCTGTACAAGGTATGGGCACTATGAGTTTCTAGTGATGCCCTTAGGACTTACTAATTCCCCTGCAATCTTCATGGATTTGATGAATAGAGTCTTTAGACATTACGTCATCAAATTTGTGGTAGTGTTTATTGATGATATTCTCATATACTCCAAGATCAAGTTGGAACATAAAGAACATCTAAGACATGTGTTGGCGACATTGAGAATTGAGAAGTTGTATGCCAAGTTTAGAAAGTGTGACTTTTGGATGAAGAAAGTCACATTCATGGGACATGTGATAATGAGTGAGGGAATTTCTGCGGATCCATAAAAAAAAGGCAATTGAGGAATAGACCAGGACCTCTAGTGTCATCGAAATCCGTTGTTTTCTTGGATTATATGGGCACTACAGACATTTTGTGAGAAACCACTCATGATTGTCAAGCCCGTTAACTATGTTAACAAGGAAAGGGGTAAAGTATGTCTAGACAGAAGAATGTGAGGGAAGCATCAAGGAGCTAAGGAGAAGGCTAATCACTGCACCTGTACATACACTATTGAAACGTGGATAAAGTTTTGTGATATACAGTGATGCTTAAAATAAAGTCTTGGTTTGTGTACTCATGCAAAATGATAATGTGATAGCATATACCTCACGACAGTTGAAGATCTATGAGAAGAACTACCCGACACATGATCTAGAGTTGGAAACCGTGATTTTTTCCATGAAAATCTGCCGGCACTAACTTCATGGAGATAAGTGTGACATATACACCGACCACAAGATCCTAAAGTATATATTCACACAAAAAGAGCTCAACATGGGTCAAAGGAGATGGGTAGAGATAATCAAGGATTATGATTTCTCTACTCACTACAATCCTAGAAAGGTGAACAAGGTAGCTGATGCTCTAAGTAGAAAAGAACCTACTACTCTATCCATGTTACGGATTTAGAAAGACAATATCTTCTTGGATATGCAAAGCATGGATTTAGAAATCATAAGTGCAGGGGATACATCCTACCTTTCCCAAATTATTGCGCAACCATCCATCCAAGGGGAGATTAAATAAGCACAATGGGATGATGTGGAGATACAAAAGAGGGTGAATGCAGTATAGGAAGGTAAGCTGCATGAGTTCCATATCGACTATGATGGTGTGATTAGGTTTGGAATGTAGATTTTTGTGCCTTCATCAACCGGGATAAAGAAATAGATATTGGGAAATTCACATAGCTCAACATTCTTTATCCATCCTGGTAGCACCAAGAGGTACGGTGATCTCCGAGAACACTTCTGGTGGGATAACATGAAGAAGGAGATTGTAGAATATATATCAAGGTGCTTGGTATGTCAACAAGTTAAATTAGAGTGATAAATGTCCAAAGGGATGCTGCATCCATTTCCTATACCCATGTGGAAATGGGAAAATGTTACTATGGACTTTTTCATGGGTCTCCCAAAGATGTCGAAGGTAAATAAAGCGATACGGGTTGTGGTTGATCGACTCACCATGTCTGCCCATTTTATCGCTATTCGAGAAGATAATTCACTTGAAAAACATGCAAGGATATATGTGAAGGAAGTGGTGAGACTGCATAGTGTTCCACTCTCAATTGTCTCTGACAGTGATCCAAGGTTCATATCTAAATTCTGTAGGAGCCTTCAACATACTTTGAGCACTGAATTAAATTTCTGCATGACCTATCACCCCCAAACCGATGGCAAATCTGAAAGGACTATTCAGACGCTTAAAGATATGCTAAGAGCATGCTAACTAGAATTCAATGGTGGATGGGATCAGTATCTACCATTGGTTGAGTTCTCATACAACAATAGCTTCCACTCGAGTATTTAGATGGCTCCATATAAAGCTCTATATGGAAAGCTATGTAGAACTCCAACCTGTTGGGATGAAGTTGGGGAAAGAAAGCTACCTGGACCCGATCTTGTGGAAGAGATGACAGAGAAGGTTCAAGTCATCTAGAAACACATTAAAGCTTCTCAAAGTCAGCAGAAGATCTATGTTGAAAACCATTAAAGGTATTTGGATTTCGACATTAGAGATAAAGTATTCTTTCAAATATCACCATAGAAGAGAGTTGTGCGATTTGGGAAAAAAGGAAAGTTAAGCCCAAGGTACTTTGACCGCTTTGAAATCCTTGACTGTATAGGAGCTGTGGCCTATCAGCTTGCCCATCCACCAAATATGGCTCAAGTTCATGATGTTTTTCATGTATCCATCCTGAGGAAGTACATACCTGATCCCTCACATGTACTAAACTCAGAGGTGTAATAGCTGGATGATGATCTCTACTATAAGGAGAAGCCATTAGAGATTATAGACTGGAGAGATAAGTTTATACGCAACAAGAAAACCCACCTTGTCAAAGTGATATGGAGGAACCATAAGTTTGAAGAAGCTACTTGGGAACCAGAGGAGGCGATGAAAGAGAAGTACCCTCACCTATTTGTGTAATGTGAAAATTCAAGGGTGAAATTGCATAAGGGGGGAAGAATGTAACGACCCTAAGTATTTCAATGGAAATTAACTTCTTAAAAATATGTCATAAAATCACATGAAAACACAACATAATGAACAACTAAGTTCTTAGTGACCTTTAAACATAAGTTTGTAACCTATGATTTTGGAATTTCAAAAATCCAACATACACAGTTTTGTTCAAGATGATTTTTGGGGTCCAAGAAAAAAAAAATAATTTTAGGTGAATAGTTACCTACCCCTATGAATAGTATCCTACCCTTGTGAATAGTAGTACGACCCTTATGAATAGTAAATCTTCCAAATAAGAGTAACCTTACCCATGAATAATTAAATAATATTTAGGCATCTTAGAAAGTGACAATTTAACTATAGTAAAAGTTTTGGTAGTTTTTTGTAAGTCATAAATGATTAATTATAATTATCTAATTAATTTAAAAGAAAATGTACCTTATAAAAATGGTTTCATAAATAATAAAATCTATGTCTTCTAGTTTTTAGATAATTTTATAAGACCCTATGTAATTTTTGAAAGCATTATAAAATCAGTTATAATTTTAAAAACTGTATTTTTCAAGTAAATTATTATTTTAATTAAATATTAAATTAATAATACATAGAATTGGTCATTTTAAAATTTTAATTCATTTTTGGATTATACACATTGAAAAATGGTTAGGGTGAAATTTTGGTATTTTTCTGAAATACTTCAATTTTCGGGTGAATAATAAAAATACTGTTTTTCGCATAATCAGTGTATCCAAAATTGCATCATTAATGATGTAATGATGACATAAACATTCTAAAACATTGGGTTCAGCCAAATTATATTAAATTTCATAAATAGTTCCTTAAAATACAATAAACTAAATTTTCAAACTAAAAAGAACTTTCCAAATCCTAAAGTCAAAAGCAGATTTCTTAAAGTGTCTTTTTCTCTTTCTTTCACTTTCCTTTTAATAAATTAATGAATTCAAATTATAAAGATGGTTTAAAGCCTAAACAGAATTATATTATAATAATATATGATCTAGTATGTCAAAAAACTAATATTACAAGTCCAACATGTGATATATTATTTTATTTAATATTTTATTCTAAAAACACCTCCCTCTTCATGTATAAATAACCCTTCCACTCCCCTTGCCAAACCACACCTCTCAAGCTTCAATAATTGTCTAAAATATGCCCAAATAATCTTCCGTAGTCCCTCCCCCACGTCTAAGATCTTCTAGTCTCATCAAAAGACCAAGCCTATGTCTCTTAAGGAGGATCTCAAGAGGAGGATTCAAGAGGTAATTTCTCTTCCTCTTTCCTTTAATTCCCTTTCAATTTCAAGTCCTTTTCTTATTCTCTCCCAACCTATCTTTGTCAAAATGTTATGGTGACTCCAGTATCATACATATAATATAATGTTATGATACTAATTGGATATTATACCATCCAACCCCCTTCACATTTTCTTTTTATTTTATAAAAGAAAACATTGTTCGTAAGGTGTTAATCTATCATCTTCAAGAACGACATGTTTTATTTTTCCATTTCTACCTATAGATCTGGCCATGAAACCATTTTTATGGTTGAACCATAATATTATATATGTATTATGTCATATTTTATGTTCTAGAACTAACTTATGGACATATTACTAGATGAGTAAACTAAACAAGTTTGTTGTGGTCGAAAAACCGCCCAAATTAACCCAAACGATCATCATTAGATTCCTATTTAATGATTCATCCAAATGGTATACAATGTTATTCATATTAAGATAATTTTATATTCTGGAATATCATTAATAATATGTAATATATGTTCTGGATGTTTACCCATTTTCTACAAAAACATCAATTCATAAATACATGTGAACTCTCATGAAAACCATAAAAACGAATATTCCCGAACAATGTTTTTAAAAGTATATAACTCATCAAAAGGCCCATAAAAAACATAATGAAACAAAAATGACCCCTATTAATGTATAAAAGGTTCTGTATTTTCTAATTAATGAATATAATGTCATTATACCATACATTAATGTGAAGGAAGCATTCAGATACATGGTAAGGGGAAAAGATCGAACCCAATTTTCTTTCTTCGGGTTCTCCCTCTTTCACTCCAAATTTGGTATGGTCACTCCTTAAAAATCATTTTTTCATCATTAAATTACCTTTTCATGGATATAAATGTTTTCTACTAATGTTAATGTCAAAAAAAATTTTTTCCAAAATAACTCTTCTTTTAAGAACTCACCTTTTACCTCTCATTCACGGTTAATGGTTCTTGTATCAAGTATGTTGTTCCCTCTTTCTTTTTGGAACACAATGTTTATGAATGTGTTATTATGAGATGAAACCCATTCCTTTACATGGGTTAGTTATGTTAATTATTTATATATTTCCTATCTAAAATGCATGTTAATGAAAATGTTATGATGTGACGGGTGCAAATAGAATTATATAGCGCAATATGAATGTTTAAATGTGACGGGTGTACCCGGAATTATACAGCACTCTAATGCATTGGGTAAAGTGATGAATCTCATTATTAAATGTAAAATGATGTGGGAACAAGATTCTATCTTTGGTCACAAGCATGTTTGGTAGTTATCCACTAATACATGATGTTTCATTTTTATGCATTTCCACATTTCAAGTCTCTTATTAATGCTTCCTCTCATGTTCATGATTTTTTGCCTATGTTATGAATATGCTCACCCCATGCTATATTGTTCTTATCTATCATCTTACTAGGCTTCTAAATCACCCATTTTTATGTATATCCTTAGGTGTCTACAGGTACTAAGGAGATTTCAAGTGCCAATAAGAAGCTAGAGAAGAAGAAATGAAAAAAAAGTTTATGCACGATGTTGTAATTCATATTTATGGTCCTAGTTTTCCCAACAAACAAAACCATTGGATCCTATATGTGCAATAATATTATGTTTTTTAACTTTAAAATTATTTAATGTTAATGTAAGAAAAGTATGGGTCACTATAGAACATGTAGAGTGCGAGGAAACCATTTAGTAGGATAACACCAAGAATCTAAAAGAAGTATCTTATTGTGAACACATTAGTTTTATCTTTAAAATAAAACATGTTTTTTATTAAATTTTTTATTTAAATAATTTTTAAAAAAAATACCTTATAATTCATTTAAAACAATTCATATTCAAATAATAAATAATATGTAAAAATTAACGTATGGCAGATAGAGTGTAATAATAAACACACATCAATGGAATATGATAAGATATTCATGTGAGAAACAAACAATGAAACATATCTATAGTTAATAAAAGAAATAATAAATATTCTCTAGCCTATATAAATATTAAACTAATAACTCAAGGAACAAAAATTATCATAATTTAAATAATAATGATATTATTTCTTTCCATAGTCTATTGGTATCACAACCAAAACCCCTAGGCGTTCCACAAGAACTATAAATGTACATATACGCACAATGCAGTAAACACAAGGTTCACATACCCCATGTATTGACAATAAATTATTATAAATCACTCCAAAAAATTAAAAAAGTTTTCTACGATAAAATAAATATTTTTCACATACATAAAATAATTTTATAGGAAAAACCATTATTGAGGTATTTCATCAATCACATTAAGTTCGTAAAATATTTGTTTGTGTAAAAACTATTCAAAATAATTTTCATTGTGAAAAAATGTGTGGATTCATAAATCAGAAATCATTTATTACCAATAAACAATTCTCATATTCCAAACAAATGTAAAACAAAATAACTATAATTTTTTCTATGGGAATGAATCATTATAAAAAAGTCAGTTACCTCTCCAATGGATGAAACTTAGATTCCATTATAAACTGTGAAAGGAAACAAAGAGAACGAGGTCTAAGAAGCATAGATACAAAAAAATCAACATTTTCATATCAAAATAACTAGATCCATACATAATATCCCTTATGTTACTTAACACATAAATGAGAATAGATATCAAAGATATAAATAGACAGTGAGGGAGAAAATACGTGGAAATCGGAAAATACCATAGAGAGATCCACCAAGACCAAATGAGAAATTATAAATATTCAATGGAGAACCCCATAGAGAATATGGGAAATGATGAGCCAAGATTATGAGATATTATGATGAGAAATTTATTTAAAATGAAAAATTCTATCCAATTAACTTTCAATAATTATGAATTTTATATGGGTAACATGTTCCAACAACACAATTATGCAGATGTTGTGCCCACTATGTGTTCACTACATCCACTTGGAAACATAAACACACAATTTACTAGATTTAGTTATATGGATAGGAAAACCATGATCTAGACTTACAACCTCTTTTGGAACCAAACCCAACTATACACATGTTTTTTATTGAAAATTTTCATTATTAAGAAAACCATGCTCAAAACATGAAAAACCCATCTAGAATCAGTATATCCATATTTCGTAGTTACTAAGTGGTTACTACTAACCTTGTTTAGAATGTGTACCTAGAATATTTCACTCCAAATTCCAAAATATATATCTTATAATACAAAAAAACCATTAAAATGTCAAGAAGGAACAAAAATCACAAAACCCCTTAATTTTAACATAAGGTATCAAAATTCTTCCCACCATGAAAATTTATGTCCCTAAAAAAGTTCTCTGGATTCTAAAATGGAGAAGAGATGATGACACTACAAGATCATCCATGATTTATAGTCTAACATCTCACAACTATCAATTTTTATTCATGAAATACATAGATGAAAGAAATTATTTTGAATTGAAACACCCTATTTTAAAATTTTATAATCTAAAATTATTTCAAAACCATAGATTTGTTAAGATTAATATAATCTTATTCACATTATATCACATGATAATAGTCTGGTTTATACCTCATTAGTTTGGAAACATGAAATAACCATTGAATCTACGTCATGTGAGATGGTAAGACAAAAAGGAGATCCACAAGTTAAAGAAATTTTATAATAAAAAATGAGAATGTAAACCTTGATTACATCTTACCATGTAATCTAATATAATGATGTCCCAAATCAGGTGAATCCCTTGGAAAAATTAAACCACCATTCAAAAATAATAATGAGTAATGATGATAGTTCAAATAGTATTTCCAAAAACACATATTCCCATGGTTCATAAGGTTCCATTTTCATAAAAAACTTATAGTTTTTGTTTCACAAGTACTCAACTTGGGGTAGATACTTTTACCATAAAGACTCAAATAGTACATACATTACTAATACATATTACCCTGAAATTGAAGCGATATCTTAGTCATTCTATCCATTGATGGGTGGTACACCATTAATAACATTAACTAGGTACCAATTTCATCTCGTAATGCTTTTGAGAACTAAGATCTATATCATTGATCTTTGAAAAAAATAGTAGATGGCACTCAATATAGCCTGCCAATATCTCAAACATATAGGAACCTAATATCTTCAAATGTGATCATCTATTTGAAAGAAATAAAATCAGGTGATATTGTAATTTGATCAATGATAAACAAAATTAAAATTTCCCAAATAGTGGTCTATTGTAAAAGAACCATGAAGTCTATAGATATCTCTTTCTAATTCTATAATATATTAGTTAATGGTTTAAAAAAAATTTCATTTCTCTGGTGCTCAAACATAATATTTTGGAAGGTATGAAATCACGATATTAATTCCTCAAACAACCACCTCATCCACAAACACAAATAAAAATATCAAAAATAAAGATATACAATGGTAGTTTCGTGGTGTAAAAACAAACTAGATATATGTGAAATATATAATAAAATATATCCTTAGTCTTATCTAAAATACAATCTACCATAAAAACACAAGAAACCATTAAGAGACCAAGACCATTCATATGAGGTTTCCCAGAAAAAATATTTCACTAATGCACAGATAGCCGATGTATGATTTATCTTAAGAAAAACCCAATAATCAAATGAAGAGTGGGATTTCACACATTAAAATAAAACATTCCCATAATATTATTCCATTTCGAAGAAAATCTTAGTGAATTGACTCATAAGAGACAATTATTCATACTGATTCCTTAAAGGCATGAGTTAGTAACTTTCTACTCAATGCCTCTACGATCACATTCACTATTTTACATTTTTATTAAAAATAAAAATCATTACTATAATTAAAGTCAAAAAAGAATCTCTATCATATGTTCATCAACTTAAGGTTAAAAATATAACTAAATATCTTACGATCTAAATAAAAGTAAAACCATAGTTCAATGAGATAGTGTTTCCATGTCTATAGAAAATAAATCACCATATGAAATTAGAGATCATGGGAATGATAAATATTTTTATGAGGTTTCAGTAAAGGTGAGTCATTATAATCCTCCTATTTTCTTTTCATAAAAATAATTCCTAGTCCCATACTCAGGGAATCAAAAAAAATATAGACCCCAAACCCAAATCTGGATGGACCAGAACCAAATCTTCAAGAAACATTTTCATTAGTTCCTAAAATTATATTTAATAGTTATAATTATATTTAAACATAACACCATTAGTGTTCGAATCCATTATATGAGATAAAATCATGGAATACTACTAAACAAAACCCTATAATAACAATCCAATATCAAGAAGAATTAAATATAAAACACATTCTTGGGTTCCCCCTAGATATGTCTACCTAGTCTTTTTTATAAGTCTCCACTATTCCTATATCAGATATTTTATAACAATGAAATTTCAATTTTGGAATCTAAAAATGAGGTTTAGAATACTTTCCCCACTGTGGATGCATTTTCATAGTATTAAGAACAATATCACAATGATATTTATGCTCTTCCTCAATCTTTATTTTCTCCATGAATCATTAAAAACACAACGATTAATGTTTCCAAGATCATATGAATTATATGATTCAATAATTCCATTAAACCACAAAGATAATTAGTAGGATTTTTTTTAAAATAAAGAATAATGTTTATACATTCTGCTAAATTCTATCATGGGAATATCTATATCTTAGAATCTTAGCTGATGGTACCCTAATCATAGATTGATCATTGAAAACCATCAAGATCCCCTATGTTGATAAAAAATAGCATAAATACTAGGAAAATGACACATGTTTTTAACATCTACCTTATTTATCCATCTGCAATCCACAAAAATATAGAGTATAACATTAAACTTTATTGAAAATATTACCAATGAAGGCCATTGTGACACAAATTATCAAATAAATCCATTTTTTTAATAAAAATGAGCCAAGGATCTTATAAATAACAGAAAATTACAAAAGTATGAAGGATGGAAATGTAAATTTATCGCGAACAGAAGTGGAAATCAGATCAGGAGAAAGAATTCAAGAACTGAAGTCTCCCTCCTCATGAAATATTTAATTAGAAATGTTATCAGTAAGATAGTTTGATTCATGATAAGTGTGAGTGACATTATATTTCATAGTAGAGAGATTTCTCATGAAATTGACCCATTTTGTTGTCATCCTTCATCAGAGATGAGACATTCCCGATCATATTGCATCGTCAACTGAAGTAAATATGCACTAAAACCAAAAATTAATCTAGATGCGTTTACAGGAAAGGTCAACTTCTTTGAAAAATCTAATCATCTACACCTTAAGAGTAGAAGCATTACTGCAAAATTAATGAAGGTAATCCAAAACATCACTGCTGTGATTTATGTAGACAATTCCATATCGAACTGGTCCTGGATTTCCCCATGAGGCATCGTCTATGTTACACTTATACCATATGAAAAAAGGAGGTAACCCAAAGACCTTGAACATGAATAGTGGTCAGAGAAAAGTTACCATGTAGGTTCAGACATCTCAAGGTGAGTAGGTCCCTTACCGAGTTGGAGTAGGATTCAGCATGTAGCAGTTTCACATTCTAGACAGCTGCAACAAAACCACCAAAAGAAGGTCTCAGACTGAACCTATCCCAGTTGTGCACTACCTTGTTCCTGCCATGAAAAAGTTTGTGAAAAACCACTTCACATGCAACTCTAAATAGGATAGTGAGTAGCTTTGATGACAGAATGTTACGAATGTAAAGAAAGAAATTCTAAACAGAGGCTGCTTGGGGAAAATGAACATAAAAAATATCAAATACATCACACCATAGAGATGAAGTAGTTTTTCAACTCAAAAAAGATTATTAATAACTTTCAAATGCTGATGGCACATGACCAATTTAGAATAAAGATAAATGAAAACACGTTGGATATTTTCTTCCATTAGAATTTATTAAGATAGAGTTGTCAGAGGAAAGTAAACCTAGACATGAGAATCCATTTTTTGTTGAAAGGTCCAATATATTTTCTATCTCATTTTAACAAATGATTATAAAATTATTTGGAGTCATGTTTCTTATATAGAGATACCTCCCATATGATAATATACTCCTGGTTTATGAAATCATCACTTTCAAAAGTGGAGACAATTTCATCTGTTATCATATCCATGTTTTCTAGTTTCTCCTTAATCGAGATTTTGTGATTAAATTCAAGATCCGGAGAGGTAATCCATTCCACAAAAGGACCTCCATTCCATCTAGTATGCTAGAAGATAAGATTTTAGTTCTCAAAAACAAGCTAGTGAGAGTGTTCATATCTTATTTGGAAAATATTTCTCAACCTTGTCGAGATGGATGATTCAATATAGCGAAGCTTCCTTACAATGAGACATGCAAGGAAAATAGATCTAAGAAATTATAGCGAAGAATATTTTTTGTTGATCAATCTCCAAATGAATTGAGTATAAAGGTATTGATTTAAAAGCACCGTGTTTTTAATTCCAATACCTCCCGAGTCATATGTCATACAACATTGCTTCCAAGGAAAGGTGATGAATTTCATTTCCATAACGCTTCCACTCCATACAAAGTTTCTCACCATAGAATTAATGCTTTTCATGATGTTGAAAGGCCAGATATAAACCATCAAGGAACACACAAGATTTGAAACTTGCACATTCTTAACAATGAAAATTCTTCCTGCCATTGAAAGATATTTACCCTTACATGATGAAATAGTTCTTCTAATTTGACTCAATACACTTGAAAAGTAAGAGGCATGCAATCTACCCAAGAACATGGGAAATCTATATTAATTGAAAATATGGATCCATCCCTTATTGCTAGACCACTTATAATCCTCTATTTTTTCAAAGGGGGTATATTCCATCCAATGTAAATAAAATATTAGTTCTATATAACTTCTTCGCCTCAAACATCTTCATAATGATTTTAACAATTCTTGATGTTTGTAATATTCCTCCTATTTCCATAAAAAAAATAATGTTTTCATCAGAAAAAAATAAATGGGAGGGTACAAAGATAGCTCTAGCTACTCTAATGGATTCTAGTTCACCCTTTACCACTATGTGAATAAATTTCATGCTTAAGTATTCCTATATAATGTAAAATATGATGGATAAGAGAGGATCAACTTACCTCACACCCCTATAGAATTTTAATTAACCATCTAGGACCCATTAATTAGAATGTATATTCGATTAGAGAAAATAATAGATTGGTCCGGTGAATAAACCATGAATTGAAACCAATGCTTTGATGAGCATTTCTTATAAATCCCTAGTCCATTGTGTAAAAGGATTTTTTTGACATCAAGTTTGAGAGCAATATTTCCACCACTGTTAGATTTTTAGAGGATATTAACACATTCCGTGGCTGTAAGCAACCGATCTTGTATACTCTGTCCATTGAAAATCCCAAACTGATTCTGACTCCAGCGAAATTATATTGGCAAGAAATTTTGTAATGACCTTATGAATTTTGTTAATAAGAGAAACTGGCCAGAATTGAATGATATCATTGGAATTATCTACATTTTGGAGAAGGGAAATAAATTGAGAATTAAATCCCTAGTAAAAGGACCCCCTTGAAAATGTGTTTGATAAGATTGAACATATCATTATGAATAATCTTCCAATAAGTATGTAAGAAATAGTTTTTGAACCCATTCAGACTAGTAGAACTGTCTTTCTTATGACCAAAATCAACATCCCGGATTTCATTATCCAAAGGATTAGATGATAGAATGGAGTTTTCCTCCTCATATATTAGCATGGAAAAATTGTTTTCCTTGATCACTTCCTCCTTTGGTGACCAATTAAAGATATTCGAGTAAAAGGAGAAAATATGGTTGGAAAGCTAATGTTGTTCTTATAGGATGTGATCCTCATCTTGGAGCAGAGAAAAGGTTATACATGTACATAGAACCCATTGGAGGGAATTGAAGATCTTGGTATTTCGTTCACCATCTACATTCCACTTTACTCAGTAAATATTCTTCTTGACATTGTCGTTGATCTGACTAAGCATGAGGAGAATAGAAAAACTATCATCCTCTACAGTAGAATCACAACAAATATTTCTCTTTGTGATGGATTCGTGGAATTTATGTAATGAACATTCAAGGGACATAATACTAGTATCATGAAATATAAACCTGACTTTGATCCATTCCATTAGTATATAATTTATAATCTTGAATTTGGATATGCAAACCAAAGGGTTTCCATTACCATCATCCTTGGATGAAGAGTCCTGGATAATTTTGGAGCATTCTGGGAGAGCCTCCCTTACACTGTTAAACCTAAATGAAATGGGTGTACTCTTCACATTTTCATGAAAATTGTCTAGGATAGGGTGGTGATAAGAATTGTGCCTTTCCAGAGTAACACTTGACACTGACTTCTAACTTCCAAGAAAACCATCATTGGAAAAATCCCTGTCAACATTTCTTGTATGCATGACATTTAAGTGTCTCCTATACCACGTGACCTTAGTCCCAATTAGATTTATTTCATGAAGACATGAATCTCAAATACATTCTCTGAAATCAGTGATAGACATGGAGCTATAGGGTGATCCACGATTTTCATCCGGTTGATGAATAGTGTTGAAGTCACCTATGATAAGCCAAGGATCCACAATAACCTAGGTCAGGCCCATGATTCCCTACCCTAAATGTCTCCTTTCAATGTAGCTACTGAAGGGATACACAATTGAATAAAGAATCTTTCAACCATTAATCTCAAAACTGCATGTGTTGAGTTGATGGTCCTATTGGATAATTATAGGATTGAAAATGCTATTATGAATAAGAAGCCACATCCTGTCATGAGAGTAAGAAGCTCGGGCTGATCGAAGCAGTGAATACCCTCTACAGTAGATCAAAGATATCTAATTTAAATCCACAATCTTTGGTTTAGATATGCCAATAGTTTATGCTTTAAACCTACCGGAAAGGATCCTTAGGGAACTTGATGTTCCAAAGTTGGATTTTCCCTAGAAGTTACAAAAGAGAATATTTATTAATTTTTTTGTTGCGGGGGGGGGGGGGGGGGTGGGGGTGGGGGTGGATTCCCCCTTTATTCTTCTCTATATGACTTTTTTACTTCTAAGTAGAATCTATCATATAGGGGATAGATTTGGATCCATTGGATTCCTCATTAAAAATAAAATTTTAAGAGGTAGGTGATTCCTCTAGCATAGGCTCCTTGGAAGAAGAGACTGCAGTGGAGGAATCCCTTGAATCATACACAAGATCGATAACAGCTCCCATCATAGGGAGAGAGTCACATGAATCGTGAGCCACAATAGACCCATTCACAGAGGGGATAACAACGACATATTTCATTTATAGAGCAACATCCCCCTTCATAGAATAGGAGATAACAACGTCATGCATAACTATCATATAATAATTTATCTTATAAGACATGGTGCAGTGATGATTCATAGGAGTGTGCATGTTTTGATCAAGTTTGAAAGAAATAACTAGGTCATTAAATATATTATCTTGAAGAAATTATTCAACCTGGGAAGAAAATGAAGTGAATATGACATTAGATTGAAGGGAGTTGATAATAGAATCCTTAAGTAAACCACTCTTTCCATCATTCGAAACATTGTAAAATGGAGTCCCATAAATTTCCAACTCTTCTTCCTCAACAAGTGCTACCCATGAGGCATTTTTTATGACATTATTATCAATATTTATTACTTTCAATGGATCATGGGGATCCCTCCGACCAGATACTTCTTGATTATCCTTCCTTACTCTAGAAAATTCATTTTGGGATAAAGTATTAACAGCTATCTTGAACAACTTTTGAACTAAGAATTTTTATTGGAGGATGTGACCCACCATATTTTAGTTATCGTAGAACCTAGGAAGGTTATAAATTTCATAACTGATCTCCAATTTATTCTCACTTGTTACTTGGAAAATATTATCAGTAGGAGGCTTCTCCAAATTGATCTCAATGAGGGCCCTGACATACACGAAAATATCTCTATTAAGGGTGCATGGATTAATCTTAAAAGGTTTTATGAATCCAGAAGCTAATACATTTAGTATTTTCTGGTTCTAATAAACCCATGATAATCCATGATTTCTAGTAAAAACATGAGAAAATTAGTGGCTTTGTAGAAAAGTAATGAAAATAGTGTCCAAATAAGAGATATATAAGAACACTAGTTTAAGGTTTAGATTTCCAATTCTTCATACTACATTGAGGTCCTCTTGTCTTTCCAGTATATCAAGGAAGAAACCCTTACCAATCGGTATAATCCTCCATCTACAGGAACTCCAATAGTGGGATATTCTATCATTCAAGTCTGCATAAGACTAGGGATTAAACCCTTTTCATAAGAGATACAACCTAGTACATAGAAATTGCATAGTGGCATTCATTTCATTAGTGCCAGTGGATCTACAGTTACATTGAGAGAACCATCCCCCCGACACTTGATCATAGGCGATGAACCAAATGAATCTTTGGGTCCATAATGATCTTCTGTAAATGTAAAGGCTTTCTGATAAAGAGTGGATGAGCTAGAGCCATCACCTGAATCATTCTGGGAAGATCTGAGTGGCCTTTTACAATCTTGATTGAATGATTCCATGTCTTCACAAGATTTTAAGAATGAAAATCCTTGACATTGATTCGAATAAAGAAACCCCCAACACAGACGCTGGTCACCTTATTCCCTCTCAAATAAATCCATTGGAAACTTGATCCTCAAGATAACCCAAATGTTCCAATCAATTGGTTATATAATATTTGATGGAAATGATATGGGATTCATCCTCCAAAGTATGTAAATGGTAAAATTGACCTCTCTATGGGTTGGTATCCCAAAACATTCATCATGAATGAACTCATGGTATTCATTCACTATACTAAGAAGCATACTACACTAATGTTAGATGATGAAATCAAGAATCATATATAAAAACAAGCCTATGATAATTACATGTTATGAAGAAACATGACACTATATCTTAGATATAGGATCCTGGTCACAATGATAAATTTCATTTCCCCAACTAAAGATAGAAATAGATCTCAATGAATATAAAAATCGACCAGGTGTTTTAAACTATTCACCCAGTCCATTCTATATTTGAGGCAGATGATATCATATCCATGGTTTGGAAATCCCATGCAACTTCATGGTGATCGATCATAACCTAGTAATAAAAACATATAAAACCATTATCCTATATCCTAACTAATTGACCAGAATAATCCATCATAAATGGAAAAATATATGGCATATGATAAAATTGTCATAAAAAATAGATGATAAAAAAAATGAGATGCATCAGTATAAAATAATTCCCAAACCATAGAAGACAAAATAAATAGTATAACTATCAAATTAGTTTTTCCCACATTCTATTCCCCTTGTATAGACTCCTCTAAATAATGTAAACCAACCACAATCCCTCCATGAGACTTATTCAATATATGGGAATCCCCATATGAATCAGAGTTATACCAACCAAATTTAATTGAATATAGTCAATCATCAAAGCCTCTGGAATGGTTTGATCATACTATATGACTCTGGTATATTTTTACCACAAAATTCTTAATCCAATTACATTTTCCACAATAATGTAAAAAACTTGGTGCAACCATAGAACAAGGCTTAGAATGGCTAGGTGGAAGAAAATAATGTGGTTTTTGTCCTTAAGAATCCCATGTAATGTATTGAAATGTATCCCGAGCAACCTTATTGTAAATATTATTCTTAAAAAATGGTAGACCCTATCTTCATAGTATTGTAATATAATATCTTCAAAAAACATGCATTCCATGGTATGTATACCTCATTCATAGGTTCTTTACAAATAACCTCAAAAATGATTGACGTGAACAAG
The DNA here is from genome assembly GCA_963277665.1 of Viscum album. Classification (NCBI taxonomy): domain Eukaryota; kingdom Viridiplantae; phylum Streptophyta; class Magnoliopsida; order Santalales; family Viscaceae; genus Viscum; species Viscum album. The sequence goes on along the minus strand of OY728162.1, from coordinate 914,526,808 downwards.
ATGATAAAAATAAATTGAATCTTAGGAATCAAATACATTGTAAATCATATAGCCTTATGGAATTAATTAAGTACATTTTATGGAGATAGATTATCCAAATAAGTGAAAAGAGTAACATAATTGGACATTGAACAATCTCTATGATACGAAGTCAAAAAATCTCATGCCAAATTTTGTAATGAGCCATCCTCACTTTAAACACCACCTAATAAGAACACCACAATGCCTGAAGTGCATTACATATATCCATGAGATGAGGACACACATTAGGGTATAATCACAAATAACTATAGGAATGATTTCCCCTACATATCTCAACATAACATGTTTCATGTATTATAATATAAAGATAAATAATTATAATAAATCATGTTAGAAGAATTATACAGCCAAAAAAAATAAAAAATAAATTCAGAAGCCTAAAGTATGAAATAATTGAAAACTAGGTTTCTTTGTTACTAAATGTTGAATCAATACCAAACCCCTACAAAGCTACATAAACAAACAGAATTCATCAAGAAACTTGAAACCCTTCCCTTTATATATATATTGAAAAATAAAATCTACATACTCTTAAATGTATATGAGGTGTGTGGGGGAAAATACCCACTAAGATACCACCAATTATCTATTCATTTTATTTCACTATGAAACTGTTGATTCTATCATAAAAAAGAAACATGTTTTATGAAAAAAAATTCATTTATGTTTTTTTTCAATAAAACAGGCATTGGTTTCCTTTAAAACTTCTCATATTCAAATAACCATGAATATGAAAAAATAAATTTAAGGTATTTTGTTGGAAATAATCAAAAACCATCGATGTTAATTTAAATTATAATCATTTGATCATAAGATCAAGACACATCACAATCAAAATGAAAATAAAATATAATTGGAAACTAGTATACATGAATACATAACTGAGACATGAAATGAACACTAGCCGACATAATGTGAATACTAATGATACATAATACTACCACTATCCATCAATATCAAAACCAAAACCCCTAGTACTACCATACTCTCTAAAAATGTACATATTTCACCAAACATTCCCATTTAATATATATTCAAATAACATTAATTTAAACCATTCATACAGTTTAATAATAAATATATTTAGAAAATTCATTGTATAGATACAACTACCTCTCCGGTGAAGGAAACATAGATTCATTTGGTATAAGTGATTGTAAATGAGGATATTGTTCCCTTTCAGCATAAATCCTTACAAAAACATTATTAATTACCCATAATAACCTCTTCCACTACCCCTTAGATCCCATACGTTATTCATAACATGATAGAGAAGAGTGATTACATAAAGTTCTATAATGGAGAGGTAAGAATTGCTAAAAATCAGAATATACCTCAAAGAAATTGAACAAGGCCAAAGGATAAATGGAATATAATCAAACAGAGAACCCTTAGAGTGTTAAGGTATTTATGGGTCAGCTCATGAGAAATGGGATAAAGATGAGAAATGTCATCCCTGAAATTTTACATATTTAAGAACAATATATCTATTAAACATTTAGGAATGTTATTTTCCAATAGTATAGCACCTAGTTCCCCTTAAAACCAATGTCCACAATCACTTACAGATAAGAAGATGGTATGAAAAGCTAGGTTCTTGTCCTACGACAGCCTATAAAACCATGAATTACCTTACACATGGGTTTAATAAATCTCTTAAATTTTTTGGGAAACCACGTAAAAAACATTCAAAAAATCATTATATCCATATCACAGTATTAAGGTACTTCTATAAAAATCATGTACTGGACATACCCATGGCTTATTTCCCCTAAATTTACAAAATAATTACCTTAACTCTTTAAAAATATTACTCAGAAAAGAGATAAAAATGATCTAAATAAATCATACCTTTGACCTAGAGGGTGCTACATTTTTTTCAAAGGACATTAGTATATTTGTAAGTAGAATTTGGGATGTTTTAGACTTGTAAATGTTAATGTAATAAATGATATATATTTTCCCATTATAACATGTAATTTATATATATAAATTTTCTATAAAAATTATTTTTTACAAAAATGTTGAATTAATTAAAAATACATTTTTATTATAAATGTATAGATAATAATTGTTTAATTTTTATCAAACAAAAACAAATTTTAATGAATTAAAAAAATAATTAAATTAGAAACATTGAAATATTGAAATGAACTGATTTCTTGTGTGTAATTTACTTGTATCTTATAATATTAAATTGATAACTACTATTGAATGATTAAAATAAAATATATTAATAATATATAAAATTATAAAAATTAATATATTCATATAATGTTTATTAAATTTCATAAGACAAGTTTAAATCAATTTAATTCTTAAATATATTGTGTTCGCAAAAATTACTTGTTACTAGATATTCTATCTAATAATAAAATTAATTTGTTTGAATTTTATAAATTTCATATAATAATATGATGTCCAATTTTCAAATCAACATTTAAAAATTATGTATGAGGTTTCATAATTTTTCTTTTGTTAATAAAATAAGCATTATTGTAAATAATTATTCACAGTAAAATGTTTTAATAAAGTGAAAAAATGAAATGGGTCAAATATTTAAAATAAAAAAAAATTCCTAAAATAAGTCTATTATTAGGTTTTGAAGTCAATAATACATTTTTAAATGATAACACACTCATAAATCACCTAACTACCATGTGATTCCACATTTACCAATCACCTAACATAAGTTCCCATACAAATTTCCATCAATTTAACCTATAAAAGAATAACTATTTCACTCATTTCAAACCACTCCTATGATTTGGTTAACTCTTGAGTATCTACCCATTATTAATCTCCAAATTTATTTTTAAACATGTTATAGAGTTTTTTCATCATAATGTGTCCAATGTAATTTATTTTTATGGGATAACATACAAAAATGAGTGATATTAATGGTTGTAAAATGTTTTTATACATTCCATCAATTTATATGTTCATCTCTACTCTTTAAAAAATCCCAATAACCATTAAAATTATTATATATAAACATTATTATTATTATATAAAACAATATTATCATAATATATCTCTATGTTTATACTCATTCATTATCTATAACACATTCTGGGTTTGGTTTGTTGTACTCCTAAATAAATGATGTTTTAAAGATATAATCATGAATGAATATGATAAAAAATATTTTTTATATGATTAAATGGTAACATATATATGTTTACACATTAGTTTAATAAAAAAACTTTGTTGAATAAAAATATGGAAAATGATCATTTCAATAGATATTTACTAACATTCACCATAACTTTAAGAGAAAGTCTACTAGAAAATATCTATATCAAAACCACAAATGATACATACATCACCATTATATAGGTTGTAAATCTATATTAAATTATTATTAAATTAAAGATCCATACTGATGCTTGCATAGAAAAATTAGAAAAATTAATGGTAGAATAGTAATTTGAAAAAAGATCCAGAATGGGAAATGAAATATTATAAATGAGTCATAGAAAGTAAAATAACTACAACTATTTTTTCCATATAGATTAAAAACAAAACTAAATATATTAAATAATTGGTTTTATCATGTTCATCTTACATGGAATCCAAGATAAAGTTTTTTGACCCAATTTCTGTTTCATTATCTCATAATGACCCTTCTTTTATGATGTTTGTTTGTTCATGTTATATTTATCTTTTTATATATTTCAATTGGTATTTTACATATTTCAATGGGAAAATTACTTTTTTTTCATAATAATATCATTTGATTGATTTTTTTACATGGAAATATAATTATATTTAGAGTAATTTACTTCTTCTCTATGTTACCTCTCATCTGTTTTGATATTTGTTCTTATTGTCGTGTTTTCTTTTCATATTTTTGAATAGAAATTGTTTTTATAAATTTAAAACATAATATTTATAAATTTATATGTTGAAAATAAAATATGATAACCCATTCATTGGTATTGGTATTCACTAAATGTATTCTGAAATCATAAAATTTAATTTAATTATAATTTCATATATTTATATTCTCCACAACAGATTTATATTCATAACAATTATTTGTATTCAATGTTCATTCATTGGTGAATAATATTTTTATGAATTATTATTTTCACCATATTGAAATTTATTTTTTAATGTGACTTAAAACCAAATATTTATACGATAATGATAAAAGTATTCTTCAGAAACACATTAAAGTAATTCACATCCATTTTTTACTAATCCCCTACAATATCAATCACCTATGGAATAATTTATCATGAATCACACTTAAATTATTTTTAGTTTATAATTCCTACTGGTTATTTAAATTTTTATATCAATTGAACACATTCATGATTTCACCCACCAATTCCTCTATGATATGAGGTAATATTCCATATCCCATGATATAATTAATGGGTGTCTATTACAATACTCAATACACTATAAGATTTAGGTAGTGATGACTAACCACAATGTCATGCGATGAAGGTAGTGACTCTTGATCTACTATGTTATGATACTCATATCGGTTTACAATGATATAAGTTGTGATTTCAATGAAATATTTTATGTCGCATTCATATTTAATACATCCATATTTTTAATATTATCAAATGATTCCATGTCATTTTATATGTTTCACACATCCTTTATAATCATTTTTAGATCATGATTCCAAATAGAAGTTTTATAAATTTCTTTAATATTTTTATCATCAATTATGATTCCATGTTATTTTTAATATGACATTTCTCCCATGCTAATTTTTTATCAGGTTTCTATATACTAAACCCATACATATTTTTGATATACAACGCACAAACTGGGAATTTTAACACAAATCATCTTAGGTTCCAAAATGACAAATGTAAATACATGTATGAATAATTTTATAAGGAGGTCATGTGGGGATAATTTTTTTTAGATGTCATCAAAATAATATGTAGTAATAAATTTATGTACCTAATCTATAAATAATGAAAACTATTGGGTTCCTATATTGGTCATTTAATAGTGATATTTAATGTTTAAATTGTTTAATTAAAGTAAAATATTTGGCTCTTCAACCTGGGTCACAAAAATTTCTATCAATGATGGGATAATTATTATTATTTTTGATTAAGTTAATAAGTACTACCTACTTAAATTAATATAATTTGAAATAAATTTATCAAACATTAAAATGAGTGTGTTATAGATTAACATAACAAGTGGTTTCCTCTTCATATATCCATTTAAACTAATTCTTTAAGGATATTATTTTCTCTTAATCATGATAAAATTTTAGTTCTGGTTATCATGTGATAAAAGAGAAACTATGAGAAAAATGGGTTTGATGTGCAATATATAGATTGTAAAAGATCAACTAAAAAGGTGGAAAACACCAATGAAAAATATCAGGAGGATTATAAAGCAACATTATTGTGTGATGAATAATAACTAGAACCATGTTGAACTCCCAAATGTTTCCAGAAATAATAAACTCAAAATCATGTCCAGCATGGCCTACCTTCCTCCGTAATTTAGTGGGACACAAAATCCATTAGTTTATGATAAATATAATTATAAAAAAATTATATTTTTAATTATCCTATTCATAAAACAAAAAAGGTTTTCATATTTTAATCATTTGGAAGATACATCTGATCAAAGGTGGAATCTCATTGGGAATAAATAGACAATAGAAAAAATTACTCTATTTCAATGGGGTATATTATGAATATTTTCTTCACTTTATGTTCTTACTAAACAGTTTACACTAAATGGGTTAATATTTTATTATATATGAAACAAAATAAGTTAAATCAATCAGTACCTTTGAAAAAAAACCAAATGAGATACATAATTTCAAATACATCAACCCTGAATCTTTACACCACCTGAGTTGGTAATGAGGGAAGGAAGATACAGACTACCTGAGTCCCACCTCCAGTTGCCCCTAGGTAGATGACTAGCACCTACGGGATAATGAGAAAACATAAGGAAGGAATTGCCCTATATAAGAATATACAAAAGAGATAGATTCTAATGATATTCCAATAAAAAACATATTATCTATTTTAAATAGTTCCTATCTATATATATGTAGTGTCATACACTACTAAAATAACAAAAATTAGAATAGAATTAAGAAAAAGTAAAGGTGTGGGAAAATATGAATCCCAAATTTTAATTTCAAAACCATGAGAAAGTAATATCTTTTCCAACCTAAAACCATCTATTACTAACCAAAAAAATTATATATATATATATATATTGGGTGAGAGTAAGAGTACCCAACCTTTAATTACATCCCCAATTCAGTCATGAATATGATGATTCATCTCGCCATCATAAGAGTCAACTACTACCACATCATTTGGTCTTCCACACACAATATCATATCAACAATCCTATGCTCATCCATCATAGTCCCAAAACATATATCAAGGCTCTCATCCATAGAACATCATGAGGAAAAAATAAAACAAACATATTGACTGGGGTTCATGTACCTAAAACAAGTAATTTAGCCTTAACATACCAATGAGCTCTCCTAACACAAGAAAAGATGAATTCATCCTTTATATGAAAACAATCACTCTTGACCCCACAAATGTATCTTCATTTTTTTATTTCATATTCAATTACAAAATTAATGTTTCATTTGTTTGAACTATGAGAATCCCATGGAATCAATTATAACATGATATCCAATGTTTAACATGATCTTAGAACTAATTCTAGGTTACTCAATCCTTGAAAAGTACCATTCTCATTCAACATGGATTATTATTATTTTCATTATTAATTAAAATTTTCATTACTTTTTTTAATTATCAATCCCATTGAAATATGGAATATAATATTCAGTTAAACATGAATATTATATCAATTTGATTAACATTGAATTAAAATAAACACAATATTCCATTTAAATGACACACATTAATTCCTAGGAAAATTAATCAATTAATTATTATGTATTTACATTCATTATCATTTTTAATTAACTATAACATACTAATACAATTTTAAAAATAGGATACACAGTCATAGTATAAATAAAACAGTATTTAGAAAATCAAGTGGCAAGTCATTATCATAGTTAATAGAAACCACATACGATTTTCCAAAATAAGATTTATTAATCTGGTTCAATATTTATTAGGTTAATTTAACTTCCATAAAAATTGATAAACCGTGATAACTATAAAAATACCCATAAATAAATTGGATAATAAATTAATCCCCTACATCACAAGAATCAATGTTATTCATGTGAGAATAGAACAACATTAAGGATCTTTGATCACCTCTCATGCAATGAAATTTGATCCCCTACGGATATCAAACCTCCAAAACATGAGAACACAATAAAAGGACCCCTATAAGATTATAAAATACAAAAAACCATTGAATATAAAGAATAAATGGGAGGTAAAACACAAATTTATTGAAAACTATATAAGGAAGTTGTAGAAAAAACATTTGATCAACATGAAACATTATCTAGAAGAAGGGATTAATCCCCCCCCCAAGGGTAATTCAAATTTATTAAAAATATATCTTGTTCAAATGGGTATTGAGGGATATAGGTGGGAAAGAATGTGGTTTAAATTGGGTACCTGTATTTATGGTAATTCTAAAATTTGGACAATAATGATGCAATCTCATGTTCCACATTGTACCAATGGATGTCATGGGGCATTCTATAGCGTATCACGAGGGACCATACCAAAACCTACCACATTCAAATTTACTTCTATTAATTTGGGTTAGGTCTTATTTATGTTGATCAAGGGGATACAGTGAAACCTTAAGGATCACAACAAAAGGCACCCTTTTCACCAAGAAAGATAGCACACTACAGTATATAACACATTGTGCATCTAACCCAAACATGTAGTAGCATAGAAATAGGAACTAATCTTCAATACTAAACAAAATGGGCCCACTATGAAAACACACCAACATTGCAGTGAAATGCACACCTCCATGTCGCAACCATGCCTTTTTTGATAGTGGCTCTCTCAAAAGTCCTCAAACACCCTCCAACTCACCTATAACATCCTTTGGATTCTTCCAATACCCATGAATCAAAAAGGAAATGGATTTAGGGTTCCATCATCTTAAATATGATACATATAAATACATTATCATTCTAACTAATTCAAAACCAAACCTAGATTGAATGCATGAAAAAAGGGGTCGCCCGAATTGCCTCCCGGTTAGACACCACTCAAGTATCATTCTATCATAGGATCTGAACATTCTCATCAATGGAAAAGGAGAAAAATCACTTAAATGAAACAAGGATATCCTAAATTATCTCTTAATAGGGATAACTCACAAACAAGAGAGTGTTTTTCAACAAAAAAGAAAAAAGTGAAAAACACCTCATAAACAGGAAATAGTTTAACAACTAAAATGAGAATATCTCATCATATCTCAGAATCATTAGTAGAGGATGTTGTTCCTGATATACCTCTACTCTAATGTGAGAGAAAACCTCAAAATTCCTAAAAACTAGAGAGGAAGCTTACTATCATATCCAAACCATGGTTACCTATGATAATGAGTCACTTTTAAGAACCCATCATCTCTAAAATAAAATAATAAAGATATCCATCTACGATTATAAAATGATTTATGATGATCTCATTCTACATGAATCCTTTCACAAATCTCAAGAAAGGTATCTTCCATACTCTCAACAAGTTTTTTCTTGAAAATTACTACCAATCTAACCCCAATCAAGCATAATTAAGAAATGAAGGGTCATCCTAATAATGATTCAGATGATTAAATACAAATAGTAGAGTAAAATCTATTATGTTATGGATACTAAACCAATGGTAGGTTCCTTATCCATGAACTACTTAAAACCATGACTCAATAACATGACACATCTTCATGGTTATTAATGGTCCACTCTATCTGAAAATCTGTCGGTGGATGAATTGTAGTGCTATGGAATAAATGAGAGGCACAAACATACTAGAGAACTCTTCACACACTATAGGTAAAATTGGATCTCAGTTAGATATTTTCTTCCTCATAAATCTATGGATTCTCAACTCCTCATGTAGATACTTTCTCAAAAAAACCTTGATTGATCTTGACTCCCTGATCACTATAACAGGGGTTGTTTTCATCAAAAAAATACAATATAACAAATATATTTTTATAACCTCACCGATCTTGAGAAAAACTAGTATATAATTATATTGATATGTCTGCTCACTTACCCTAGGGAATATATAATAGATGTAGAAAATCACTGGGAAAATGGGGTTCAATATTTACCTTTTGACATACCAAGCACTGAGACATAGATATTGTATCTACACAATTCCACACAGGCCACAAATACATACCTCTAAAAACACAAGAAAGTTTTATCTTATCAGGATATAATACTAAGTGTAAGATATGGAACTCATGGTAAACCATATCACACTTTATTGAATAGACATAGAACCTCTCCTGGAACAACACTCAGTGATGGTTATATATGATCCAACCATCATGGGAATCACCAAAGAAAACTTAGTTCCTCCATACCTCAACCTATGAATCCCCCAAAAGGGACTCCAAAACATTAAACACTAATGAAATATCATTTGAAATTGGAACCCTATTCTGTCAACCTCTCCCATATCAAGATTCATCACTGAGAACTCATTCGTGACTCTCTGGGAATATCCATATTCATGCACAACACTACTATGTTACTTTCTAATCTGCAAATTTTCTATAAAATTTCTCTTTCGTAGTCTATTTTAATTCTCAAGGTCATAATCATACAAAAATTTTATCCACTTTTATTTTCATAAGTTTATGTAATACTAGTTGAAAAAATATATTAGACACTTACGGTCAAAAAAATCCACAAAATGATCACCAATGAGAAATTTTCACCAAAAAATAAATGAGAGAACTATTTCTACTAACTCAATATAAATGGTGTAACTGTTACACTCATAGAGATGTAACTACTGAGAACCATAAGAATCAACTATTATTTAATGCCTCATAAAACATCCCAAAAAAAATGTGAAACATCACAGAAAACCTCAAAATTAAATTCCTCAGTAATAATTCAATGGATTGGAGGTAAAAATAACTTCTTAATTAGGTAATCAAAATCTTCCCGAAACATGGTAGTCCGTAAGAATAAATGATCTATTTCCTTCAAAGTTTTCATTGTAGTCAGAACATGAGATAACTATACTCTAAATATCCTATAATTTCCTATACTACAAAGGAAACTTCACAATGTTTCCACTATCTTAGAATATTCTAGTGAAAAACCCACCTCAATCATCAAATATTCTACATCTAATCCCTATTGGGACTTGAAATTACCCACAAAACTGTTTTTTATCCCATAACTTGCACTTTGAAAACATCCCAAACAACTAATCATGATGAATAAATCCCAAAATGAAATTAAATATCTCTACATTATATTTCTCAATGATGGAGTATATTAGTTTGTGGTTGATAAAAAACACCATGACCATATCCATGAACTCTCTAAACATTTAATTCAGAAAACCCTTTAAAACAATAACATAATTAATCACACCAAAAATCATCAAAACGAACTCTTAATAATCATGAAGAAAATACAGAAGTTTTTTCCAAATATCCTAATCCTTCACTCACATTTGATGACACTATAATCGATAATTGATCTTTTTTAACCAAATTGAACCTCATAGATGAATGAATAAATCCTAAATCTCTGGAAGATGATAATTATTATTCACTATCACTTGGTTCAATCAATGATAATTGATAAAAATCCAGAAATGTCCCTTATAATTTTTCATGAAAAAATGGGTAAACCCTAAGGTGAAACACATGATAGAGAAAAACCTGATTTCAACAGATCATCGAGATTTACCTACAGCTCTTTTAACTCAGAAGGAAATATTATATACAATGACATAAGGATTGGAGACATGACCCATTGTACCTAAATATAAATATATATATACCTTTTAGGGGGGAAAACTAAATCCATTTAAAAAAAGACATCTGGGAACTCTTCCATAATCATGTGAAACACAATAGGCCTAAACATCAATGAACATGACATTAAATTGTCCATTAAGTAAAACATGAATAAAGAATCCCTTTGACCCATCCTAGGTTCTTTTTTACTGATGGAAATCTCATCTCTCCATCATAATCATTGAATATAACCAAATTCCTAAAATAATACATGATATCCTATATAGAATATAGACAGCCCATGTTGAGTTTGATTTCATATTGTTGTATATATTAAATATAAGAAGTATACTCGATAGTGGCATCTACCCAGAATGATATCATACTTTGTACATGCATTATAAAAATCATATCAATCTTGAACTGTCTTTATCAATGCAAAGGGAACTATAAACCTCTCACTATCGAGTCCCATGAAACAGACAGGGGTAGGTGATATGAAAGAGTGTGTAGCTACCATGTAATAAAAATCATATATCCATATAGAAAAAAATAAATAGGTTACCTCAATGAAATTTTGGATCACATGTCATTCACAATGATAAAACATGAATCGGAGCAAGCCATACTCCACAAAATCTCTATACCTATTGGTGACCAACATTTTTGTTATGATTTATTCCCTTTGGATGAGGAACACCATGAGGATTCCCTCTACCTTCTCCATTATATCAAACCAATGTTTTTTCAATGTAATTCCCTTATTATAATTATGTAATATAGTATAATCAATATAATAATATTATGAACAAAATTAAAAAAATTACAAATGATGATAAAATGAAATAAAAGGTATTTATAGAAGATAAGAAACATATACCAATGAAATAGTAAGTTGAACATCAGAATAGTAATGTGACCCTTATGAATAGTAAACTGAAATGTGTAATAGTAACCACATCAATGAAATTATACATAAAATTTATCAATCTAATTAGTTAAAATATTATATAATTATATCGTAGTGTATGTAAGTAGATATTTAAAAAAAATTAACTAAGTGTTGGTATTTTTGGAAGTTATAAATATTTAATTACAATTTAATGAAAAATTTAATATTTTAAAATAAAATGTGTTTTCATAACTTTTATTTATAAATTATTGTTTGTATGTATTATTATTATAAGATAAGTTTAGGATAACTTAATAAAATTTTCAAAGTGTTAGAAAACAATTTTATTTTTAAAATTTGTATTTTCCCATTAAATAATGATTTTAATTAAAAATTATATTTATCATATTTATAAAAATATTTTCCATAAAATGTAGTACATTTTTGAATTATATATGTTGGAAAATCATTTGGGTGTTTGTTTTGGGATTTTTATATAATACATGACTTATTGGTGAATAATGAAATACGATAATTTAATGTATATGAAAATAGATGACTTTTTGAGTCATGATAGAGTCATGGATGATGTAAGTGAGCTTGGTTTCGAATTAAAATTAACCCATTATGGTATTTAGTCTCAAGAATCATAACTATTTATTCTCTTCAAAAATAATAAAATATTTAATAAAATAATGAGAAAACACCACTTCATTTACTATAAATAACACCCCCACAACACATTCTCATCACAAATCTCAATCCATGAGACTTGTCTATAATCTGTTCAAATATACTCCCAAGCCTCTCCCCTATGTCCATGAGATATTTTTCTTAACAATATTCCAAAACCATTCCCCCAAGGAGGCATACACGTATAATGAATCACAATGGAAAACCCTCTTTTGTTTTCTTTCAATTTCTTTTCATGTTCCATTATATTCTTTTCTCTCCTCACATCCCATCATCCAAATGGTGTGAAAAATAAACCTAAAAAAATTATAAAAAATCAAAAACATTTAATTTTTTTATGAAATTATTAATTAATGAATCCAATTTGGTTATTCAAGACATTACGATCGGGTGAAATATTTTTTCAGAGGTAAGGGATTATACATGAACCTCTATTATTATATCATGTAATTATTTATATCTTTTTAACCAAATGAAATTATATTTTTCTTAAATACTATAAATGTTTATCATTTGTTCAAAAATAAGTTATCCATATCAATTCATCATTCTTTTCTAGGAATATACAAGTTTTAAAAGGTTCCATACTCAATTATTTACTATAAGCAATCCTGATTTAAGAGAACATTCCGAATTCATGCCAACTTTCAAGTTCACTCTATAATATTTTTTAATACACATTTATTTTATAAAATAACTTATTTTTATTATTATTACCTTATTGGTTCACTTTTGGTTTTAAATAAAGGATTATTCCCTTTTTGGATTTAAATACTTTTAGTATTTTCCTTAAAACCGCAATAAATAGTTTTATTTATAATTTTATTAAAATCTCATTTAAATATAGTTTGAAATAAATTATCATGATATATGTATATATTATTTTATGAATTTAAATTTATGATTTAATTCATTTCTTTCATAGACATTTTACAATACACCCATTTATTATGTTAACTAACACGACTATGATACACAATTCTATCCTTGGGTAACCCTTATGTTTTTAATTGATTACTTATGTATGATTATTTATATGAAAATAATATTCATTAACATGTTATGATGGGTGGGCTAAGATATCACTCTAATTAATTGGGTAATGTCTAGTCTCATGAGATGTTACATGCAATGGTCTGGGTGGTTATCCATGAATCATGCCCTTTTATGTACAACCTGATTTTACTCGTGCTAATTTTTTGTTTTATGGTGCTTTTGCATTACTATGACATCATTATTATATAGTCTCGTGATATTATTTATTACATTTAATCATATTCCATGCCTTTTTAAATCATTATGTTATACCTTCTAACCCATGTGTTATGCATTATTTTAATGTTTATTACCTTAATCAGATTTTATCTTATCCCTTTTTTCATGTTATCCCAAAGATATCCTTTATAGATGTAAGGGATCAAAGGATGTTAGGATCTCATAATATATGTTAAATAATGAAATGTATTATTTTGTGCATTGTTTTCAGTTTTATGTATCTAGTCTTGCAAGACACTAGAATTTACAATCCGTGACATGTAATTTGATGTTTAATTATGATTAAAATAATATAATGATATGTCTATAAGGCTATGGTTTCTATAGTTGGAATAAAAGTAAAAGATTAGAAATTTTTGGAGATTTGGAATAGAGAACATTTTCAATAACACTAGGTATAAGACTAAGTATGAGAAAACAACCCGAATTTTTGAAAGTATAGAGTATATTATTTATTAAAAAATACATCAATTTCTAGACACTTCAAGTGGACATTGTTTTTCGATCACAATTTCAGCCTCTGAGTGGCGGTGCGCTTTCACTCTCTCGCCGGGCTAGGGTTTCCCCTTCGGAGTCTCTCCCTCCCCTCCAGCATTCAACCGGCTCGCCGTCAGCTCCTCCGTCTTAGCATCGGCCTCCTCTGACTCGACATTGGTGTCGTTCGGCTCGGCATGACGTGGATTGTTGTGGATGCTTCCAGCTTCGTCGAATCAAGAGAGGCGTCATCTTCTCAGAGGGTGAATGCCTCGGCTGACAAAATCCTCAGATATTTCATGGACTCTCCTGGATTTGTCGACTATGGAGAGGTGTCGTCTTCTTGCTGGCGAAGTCCTCGACCAGCGAATTCCTCGGATTTGTCGTGGATTCTTCCGGCTTGGTCGGATCAGGCGAGGTTTCGTCTCCGTCGCATCTCAGCGGGCCAAGGCATCGGCCGGAATTTATCGAGGATCTGATTGGCGGAGGTGTCTATGCACTGTCTCCAGGCCTGGTGTCTGAGGATGAAGGATTTTTCTGGATCTTCTTTGGTGCGGCTAGCCGTCGGCCGCGGTGTTGCATGGAGGGGAGGGTCTTTTGGTTCGTGATTCTGGTGCTCCTACTATCATATTGCATGTCTGCTCTAGATGATTCCTATTTCTTTTGATTGATGGTGTGATGGTGGTGGTTCTGCTGGAGTGCAGCATTTTTCATCACCGTTTGAAGGTTGTTTCAAGAAGCTCCATGGTCTTTTAGACATGGTATCAACTATTGTTTTTTATATCTTAGGATCCCTTGATTTGCAGATGCATCCAGAATCATTGGTACCGCCGACGTCCTGCTGAATGGTGGCGCATGGTGTTGATTTTTGGATCGAGGCGCAGGGTGCACGTTACGATGGTGGGTGCACGTCTGGAGGCGTTGTCTCATGATTTCAGTTTTGGAAATTTGAATTTTGAATTTGAACTGGATGTTTTGAAGTGGTGAATTGGCACGATGAAGTCTTGTATTGGGTACCAGAAACCCTTAAACCAGACTTTAGAAAATGAAAAAAATGATTTGCAGCAAGTGGACATGGTTTTAGAATAGATTTACCTAGGAGTGAAAACTCTAAGCAGGTATTCTGGGCCTCACTTAGGGTGACTTAGTATATGAAAAAAGGCCTTACTTCACACATAGTTTGGAAATTCAAGGGGATATTCTTGGTTAAATTCATAAGGTCATTATCAACCATTATTAATGGAGCGAAGAAAATTACCATAAGAATATATGTTAGGATACTAATAATGGATAAAATATATTAAAACATAGGGAATCACATGTTACAATACACTTTACTTTACATGTTTATCCCTTTATTTTTACAATATTCCTTATATTATGCTAAGAATTCAAGCTCTCTAGTTGTACTTTATTTTTCTTAGCTAATGTCATGAAATAGAAAAACATGTCCCAATAGTCATTGTGATTGAGAATGTGATGATTTCCCTAATGAAATGCCAAATATGATAGGAAAGGGTGCTCAAACCATTATGATAACACTCACTCAACTGGATCATGATATGAATAATAACCTTAGTCATGTGGAATTACCTCATTATCAAAGGAAAGATAATGAGGTTCTTGAATCATTCATGCGGAAAATTCCTCTCATGTTTAGTGTATATTATAATCCTATCCTTTCAGAACAACGTATTAACTCCTTTGAAATGATATTCTCTATCCTCTAGTGCATAAAAGAAGAGTTGGGCCAGTTATTTTCTTAAGGTAGACCTTCGGTCGAGATATTATCAATTAAAGGTGAGAAAAGATGATATTACCAATATTTCCTTTCGAACTAGGTATAGAAACTATGAGTTCATATTGATTCCATTTATACTCACTAATTCTATATAAATGTTCATGTATTTAATGAATAGAGTCTTTATAGATTACCTTGACAAATTTGTTGTAGTTTTTAATGGTTATATTATAATATACTCCAATAGAAAAGAGGAACATGATGAGAATTTAAAAAAAATTTGAAGAGATTTTGGACAGAGAAAATTTATGAAACGTACAATAAATGTTAGTTCTATATGGAGTAAGTATACCTCTTGGGGTATGTTATCACCAAAAAAGGGATATCTGTGTACCCTTCAAAGACAAAGGCAATCATAGAGTGGACTAAAACAACATCAATAATGAAGATACATAGTTTCCATGTTCTATATGGGTGTTATTGAAAATTTTTTAAGAAAGTTTCATGATTTTAAAACCCAATAACAAAGCTAACATTGAAGGGAGTGATGTTTTTCTGGACTCAATAATGTGATGACAACTTTAAAGAGCTCAAAAAGAGGCTTATCATTGTGTTAGTACTCAATATACAAAAAATGTAGAGAACTATTTGTGGTGTAAAATGATTCATTAAATAAAGGAATAGGTTATGTGATGATGTGAAATGATAAAGTGATGGACTACAACTCAATGTAGTTAAAAATTTATCAGAAAAGCTATCCAACACCAGATATATAGTTGTAATCTATGATCATTACATTGAAAATATGGTAATATCATCTATATGGGAAATGCCTGAAATATATACTGACCAGAAGTGTCTAAAATATATATTTAAATAGAATGAGATTAATATGTACTAGAAAAGATGGTTAGATCACATAAAGTATAACAACTGCTAAATCTAGTACCATCCTAGTTTGGAAAATACTGTGGGAGATGATCTAAGTAGAAAGGATCCTAAATCATTATCAATGATGATAGTTGATAAGTATCCAATCATCTTATACATACAAAGGAATGACATGGGAATAATTAATGGAGGAACAACATCATTCCTTTATCAAATGATTGGTCAACCTTCCCCTGTGTATAATATAAAGGATGGTCAAAGAAATGATGTTGAAATTTAGAAAAAGGTGGAAGATATTAACAATGGGAAATCCTAAAATTTCATGATTGATGAGGAAAAAATCATAAGATTTGGGTCATGACTATTTGTACTATCTAATCCAGAGAAAAATAAAGAACTCTTGAATGATGCAAATCGCTCAACCATATCTGTTCACCTAAGGAGCACAAAGATGTATTCATGTATCCAAGAGAGATTTTAGTGGGTGATAGTTCAAATATTTTCAATAAATTTACATTGAATATAATTTTTTTAAATCCCAGAATAAGTGTTGCTTTATGATAAATTTCCAAATTTTTTGATATTGGTGATATTTTGAGCTTTATAGTAAAAATGGCCTATTTCGGATTTTTAAATGTTTTAAATTATTTTTGTATTTTGGGACATAACACTTTATATAATAACCAAAATTTAAATCTTATTTCTTATCTAGAGTATACACATTGAGGGATTAATTTCATAATTCTTGACCAAAAGTTGAATAAACTATATGAAATCTCAAAAGATGCTCACATGTTGAACCATGAAAATTGCTTACAGATCTATATATTTTTCGTGTGGGGTCCATTACTCGTTAATGGTGTGCCCAATTGTAATGAAATTCGGTGGATGGACACACCAAACATTTTGTAACATCTTTCAAGAAGTTGAGGATGTGTGAATTTCCCATTTTTGTGGTCATTTAATCATTATAATACGAAGGGTTGTGATTGGGGGAGTTAGACAGGACAAAATAAATTGTCAAAGTAAAATGGGTCTAACTCTCTGAATAATTATCCAAATATACAGTAATATTTAAGAAAGATGGCCATGCTAATTATAAAAAACATTCAATAAGGGTGAAAAAAGTGAAGAGGTTATTTAATGGGTCTAAAACGTGTCAACCTTATGGGGACATACATCTTCCTATAAAAGGAGATGAGATCTTACCTCTCAAATCATCCCATTTTCCATCCCATTATTTCAAGGCACCAGGGAGGAGATATACACTAAGGGAGGCCGACCAAAAATATTGCACCTTTATTTTTATTTTATTTATATTCTTTATATTTTTTGTTTTCAATTATAATTTATATTTATAATAAATTCATGCATTGGTTTTATTTCTATATCCACCCATCAACCCTCTTTTCTTCTTCTAATCTTACCATCGTGAACTATAATATTCATGATCATGATTAAATAATCTGAGGAATATCCCGAGGGATTAATGAGGTTCTTGATCCAATTCCATGTTTTTAATATTCTTTGAGTTAATTTTATGGATAATTTATAGTGGGTGTAATCCTCACTATGTTTGTCTAAATTTTATCTTCTTAAACTACAACCATTCTCCCTCGATTGAGGAGGTGGATGGTGGTTGTTCTTGCGGATCACTAAGTGGAATTTGCTTTCATAACTGGGGTAGACTATGGTGTGCACACATATGATGGAGTGTGTTCAATTAGAATATTTGATGCTGGTCAATGAAGGTGCTCTGAGAAAATTCTCCTTGGAGAACTTCCTTTTTCCATATTTCTATTTTGTTTAGAATTTCATATTAATTTGATTTGAATTTTTTTATTTTCATATATTTTAGTTAATTATATTATATTCATATATTAAATAAATACATCCAAAATGTTTTAGTTAATGTGAATTTGATTAAGTGAGTGAATGCACTGAAAAATCTCTTCAATTGAGATGACCCTAGTCAACCACTGTGATGTACTCGGAAAATTAATTTTCTTTTGACACACCCTACGTTAGCCATGCATTAGTGGGATAATAAGAAAAATGAGATCTCTATATATACATAAAAGTTACTAGTTCTTCAACATGTGAAGGTTGATATATACAATTATAAAGGGTTGACACATCCATTACCCATAACAACATGTAAATGAGGAAACATCACCGTAGACATTATGACTGGACATCTTAATACATACAGGTGAAACAATGATATATGTGTTACTGTGGACCATCTTATAAAGACAAATCACTTTATCAATATTCAATAGGACCTATCTTTGGATTAATATACATAGATATAGATCAAATATGTGGAAAAGATGCATGGAGTTACATTATCAATGATATACGATCGGGATTTGAGATTCCCATCAAAGTTCTGGAGATGTCTCCAACATGATCTAGCACTAAGATGAATATCAGTATGATCTTTCATCCTCAAATGGATGGAAAATATGAGAGAACTGTTTAGAAATTAGAATACATGTTTAGAGTGTAATCAATGGGCTTCAAAGGATGATGGGACAAACAATTGCATCTATTAGAGTTCTCTTACTAAAACTATTTCCATTTGAGCATCTAAATGGATCCATATGAATCCCTTTATGGGAAAATGTGTAAAACACCGAAATGATGGGATGAAGTTAGTGAGCGTAATAATATAGAACCTGAAATGGATGAATAAATGGATGAGAAGGTGAAAGCCATTAAATAACACATCAAGGCATCCTAAATAATATAGAAGAGTTTTCCAAAAATCATCGATGGGGCCATGTGTTCATTGTTGGAGGCGTGGTATTCCTCCACATGTCTCCATTGAAGAAGGTCATGATATTTGGGAAGAAAGGAAAGCTATGTCCCATGTACATCAGTGCCTTCATGATTCTTGATTGTTTTGGAGCTATGACCTATCGACTATCACTTCCACCTACCATGTCTAATGAACACAATGTATTCCATGTGTCCCTCTTAAGGAAGCACAAACTAGATCCATCACATGTACAAGCATTCGAGGAGGTATTGTAGGAGAATGATATTTCTTACCAGGAGCATCCATTGAATATAATAGACCATAGAGATAAGGTTCAATGGAACAAGAATACTCACCTAGTCAAAGTACTATGGTGGAACCATAAGTATGAGTATCCATCATGGGAACTCGAGGAATCAATGAAGGATAAGTACACACACTTCCTTTCATCTTAAAAAGTAAAACAAAATTTTGAGGGTGACATTTCATAGGGAGGTAAGTATGTCATGAACCGATGTTTTATCAATGAAATTCACTTATTATAATTATTTCATATAGTATAATCACATAAAATCAAATTAACAACACAGTTAAATCATTATAAATTATGAATAAATTAAACAGAAAGTATTTCTAAAAGTTAAGGAACATATACCAATGAAATAGTAACTTTACCTTTAGAATAGTAATGCGACTCTTTTGAATAAAAATCCAGCAAATATAATAGTAACCTCACCAATGAAATTATAAATAAAATTTATCAATATTATAAATGATAATATGATATAATTATATCATAGTGTAATTAAGTAATTTTTTTAAAAATTATTAATTAAGTGTTTGTATTTTTGTAAGTTATAAATATTTGATTAATTTTTTTGAATATTTTAAAAACATTAATGAACATATATTTTCATTATTTTATTCATAAATTATTATTTTGATGTCTTATTATTATACAATAATTTTATTAGACCTTAATTGTTTTACAATGTGTTAGAAAATAAGATTCAATTTCAAAATTTTTATTTTCCAAGTATAAAATGATTTTAATTAAAAATTATCTTTATTAGATTTATAAAATTATTTTCATAAAATGGATATCATTTTTGAATTCTACACATTTTAAATTGGTTTGGGTGAATTTTTTTGATTTTTCTAAAATACATTCATTTTATGTGAATAGTGAAATACTATAATTTACAGTATGTGTAAATAAATGAATTTTTTAATTATTTTAGAGACATGGATGATGTAATTGACCATTATTTAGAATTAATATGAAATAAGTTCTATATTTAATCTAATAAATCTTAATTATTACTTGTCTTTAGATAAATAACAAAATACAGAATAAAATACTGAGAAAACACCCCCTCCACTAAAAATACCACTGCTCACAACCAATTCTTCTCACTCATATAAGGCATTGATCATTGTCAATATTATACTAAAATATCCTCCCAATACCCTACTCCACTTCCAGGATATTTAGGTCTTAAAAAACACTAGAACCATTCCCTTAAGAATGATCTCATAAAGAAAGAATCTGAAGGTAAAACCCTATTCTATTTCATTCAATTTCATTTCAAGTACCATTATTTTTTCCATCCACACCTCCCCTCATAAAAATTTCATGATAACTTCAGTAACATAAATAAAATGGATTTTTTTCATGATAATGGAATAATCCATCATCATCTCTCATTTCCCCATCATCTCATATTAAAAATGAAATAACATCCGAGATGTGTTAATTTACTGCATCCAGAGACAATCAATTTTCAATTTCTATTACTATCTTCAAGGCTATCCATGAAACAATTATTAGAGTTGAACCATAAAGTAACCTAATTTTTATGTCTTATTTAATTATCTAGAATCATTATATACACATGATGTCAAATATTAAAACCAAACATATTTATTGAAAGAAAAATTGCTCAAAATAATCCATGGGTTTATCATGGGTGATTTATATAATGAATCATCCTCAATTTTGGAAAACAATTGTATTATAATATTATATAATCCAATTAATAACTTATTTTATCAGTTATAGACAAATATTCTCATTCTATATAATTTTCCATACTCATATTCAAGTAAACTGATAATGAAAAACATGGAAATCAAAGCTGCCAAATGATGAAATCGAATTTCATAACCTTACTAAAGGAACATAAATTAACATAAAAAAATTATAAGAAATAAAATATATGTATAAATTTTTCTTTACTTATTAATTAATAAGTCTAATTGTATTATTTAAGATATTAATATTGAGTACAAAATCGTTTCAGGCATAAGGTAAGGGATTCTACCCAAACCTCCATTATTCCTTCGAGTTATTCTTTCTCCCTTTTTTTCCAAAATAAGATTCTCTGTTATTTTATTAAGAATATTATAAATTATGATTATATTTTCCAAACTATTTTATCTAGATCTATTCATCCTTAATTTTTGGGGGATATATATGTTTTTAAATGGTTCCCTACATAGTTCTTCCCGACAAGCAAGCTTGATTTAAGGGAAATTCATGAATTCATACCATATTTCATGTGAAATAAATAATTCAATTTAAGCCTCCAATATTTTACTAAAATAATTTTTTATGAAGAAAACATTAATGGTTAACTTCTAGTTTTATATAATGGAGTATGTCTTTTTCTTCCTTAAATGATCTTAGTATTTTTCTTAAAACATCACTAAAATGTTTTATTTCTAATGTTTCTCAAACAATATGTTAATATAAGATTGAAATAACTTATCATGGTATACGAATATATTAATTTATTAATTTACATGTATTATCTAATTAGTATCTTTCCTGGAACGTTTTACAATACTCCCATTTATTAGGCTTTTGACATGATTATGATACTCAAATCTTTCAATGGGTAACCCTTCTGTTTATGATCGACTACTTATGTATGAATAATTATGTGGAAATAATATTCATGATCATGTTATTATGGGTGCACTATGATTTCAATCCAACGAACTGGGTAAATATTAATCTCATGATATGTTCTGTCCAATGGTCTTGGTGGTTAGCCTTGACTCATGCTCCTCTATGTGAAAACGAGCTTGGACTTGTGCAACTATATGTGCAATGAGAATTGATTCGTGATAAATTAATGTTTTATGTTACTGAAAAATTAATATGAATCCATGATTATATGATCCCAAGTTATGATTCCTTATAGTTAATCTTGTTCCATGCCTTTCCATATCATTATGTTATTCCTTCTAACACCTATGATATGCTTTATTTTATTGTTTATTAACCTTTCTGGAATTACATATCATCTATTTCATAATGTTATCCACATGTGATCCTATATAAATTTAATGTAACTAAGGATTTTAGGATATCAATATATATGTTAAATAAGGAAATGTATTATTTAGTCGCATGTTTTCTATTTTATATAGGTAGTCTTCCAAGACAGTAGACTTTAAAATCCATGGCTTGTAATTTAATGTTTATTTATTATTAAAATATTGTAATTTTATATGTAAAAGCATATGGTCTCCATATCCATGTAATTTATTCTGGTCATAAGCTAGGATGTCCTGTTGCTGCTGACATTGCTGAAACTGCCTCAATAGAGAAAAATGATCCGGAACACCTAATGCATGTAGATTGCTCAGAAAGGCCAAGCACTCTAACCATTGGTGACATCAAAATATAAAATAAAAACATAAATATGAATCCTAGGGAAAATTTTTTAGATCCATCACTACCAAATTAATAATATGACGAAGTCTAGTACCTACCCCATATGATCGAAAGCACTTCTATCGAGGAAATTGGGAACCCAGACCAAAAATTTGTTTTTTTGAGGAATTAGAACAACTACCTTCTCATGATGATCTAGTCATTTCAAATATCCTTTTTATGGAATTTAATTAGAGTATTATATAAATACATTTATCAAAAATATAAAACAACTTGATATATGGATGTATATTCTCCACTAAATGACTCGAAATTTCCACCTCAAATGGTAACAAGTCTAAATTATATCATATAAGTTTCCTGCAACGGATCCAAAACACTCATATGATGTGACTTCTTTATCAATTGGTAAAAATCTAAGATACTAGCCACCTTCATGGTTGATTGAATATAGTCTATTCTAAAATTGTCTCATGCGTTCTCCCTTGAGGTATCCAACTCCTCGTGATCCGTAAGATACAGTATCTATGGCTACCTCTCTACCCTTGCAACATAGTGAAAATAAAGTAAAAATAGATATAATCCAAAGGAATAATAAAACCGATGGCTCTATAAAGATCCTCCAACCACTATTTTTTGGAAGAATTATGAATGGATAAATAATAATTTTTCAGTCTCTAGAACTAAATCTCTCATAGGGACATCCTCTATGTTATATCATCATCAAACTCCATGCTTAATTGATCTTATGGAATATCCTACTGAATAGTTTTGGTGTAGACATGAGGAGGACATTGAACTAGGCCCATACCTATAATAAGAAGAAATAGATATACCCATAAAAATAAAACATGGAATACCTAACATTAATTAATTAATTATTTCATTTCATTTTTTTATGTTGAACCTATCTGAAGGGATAACCATTTTAAACACAGTCATAAAGAATAATGTTGCATGGTCCTTTCTTAGGTATCTACCTAGAAATAAATATCACAACCTTTAGTAGGATTAGTGAATCTAAATATCCATAAATTAGATCAATGGGGCGAAAAATTCCCATGTCTCATCTGGTCTCCCATATTGACATCGGTTACAAAATTTTGTTTGAACAATTTCCCTACCAATATAAGAAATCTCACCCATACCTAAATACAAAGACCATCTTATCCCACAACCAAAAGCATTGATACCACCCTGTCATTACCCCCTCCCTGAAAAGAGTACCACACCTGAGCTGAACATGGGGAAGGAAGATGTTGACTACCTGACTTCCACCTCCAATATCCCTAAGTTTGGACACTATCACAATGGGTAGAATAATACTACATATATAGGGTATTTTCTTCCAAGAAAAAATCCATATGGGAGAGAGATCGATAATAAAGATAAACCAACTAAAATTTGGTCATATTTATAAAATATATTCTGAGTACATACATACTATGTCATAAAATATTAATATTACATAATGTAAAACTACAAGTACAAAAAATGTAAAAGATGTAATGACCATGAATCCCAAACAACTCCAAAAAACCATAAGCTACTAATATGAATCCTGATATTTAACATTATCCTATGGACCTAAAAACTATTTATACATACATAAGATGATCATAACAAAAACTTATAAGGATCATCACCGAATCCCCTAGTGAAAATGATAATGAAATCATACTAATGAATAATAAAAAATAATTAATATAACTCATCACCAGAAATGGTATACTAAGTTCCCAAATTAAACATGGGTAACCTGCACTAATTATCCCTTGAAAGAGGAAAAATAATATAGTAATGAAATATCAATGTTACCCTATTTCTGTTTCCCCACTAGATTTTTGCTCTAGCTTAATGTCGCACGTCATGATCTATCTCTCTCCAAAATAATCCATCCCATAGACACCTAGTATATCTACCAAAACATACACCTAATTCATCACATTATCAAATCTATCCATAAAAACTCTCTAAATAATAATTTGTTATTATATGGGAGCTACCAAAGCATATATGATGTGTATCATACATAGGGTATTACACCTCAAGCCATAACATCCCATATATTGGTCATGTACCACAATACCTCACAACCCATATAGGCTTCAAATATAACAATCCTTTTCAAACTATATCTGGAGGTACATGTGTGAGAATAAACAAAATCCATCACAAACCTCAATACACATATACGTGGAAACTAACCACCATGCATATCATCATATATAACCACCACAACCTAGTCCTTATCTCAACTACAACTATAAAATATCAGACACTTGTATGTCACTACTAGGGATTAATATCGTATGAGAACACAAACATTTATGGATAAATATTAATTACATTATTCAATTTTATCATTTATTTTTTTGTTAATTAACAGTTAACATTTTTATAAGTTATATTACATTATTAACCATCAAATCCATGTTAATTCCATCCAAGAATAATCTATATAGAGTCCACGATTTTTCAAGATCACATCTTTTTCAATCTAGAAACATGAACCCCATGGTTTAAAAATAAATTATTCATTATTAATGTCATTTCGTAATCAGTATTCCCTAGGAATATATTCTAATCCACCCAAAAAATTCAACCAAGAAAATGTTTCTTCCTCAAACAGTCTAGAAATGAATGAAAATAAAACAAGTGACCTGACCATTATCCATTAAATATATTCACATCAAGTACGAATCCATATATATCACATCAATGAGTGAGAACAAATTCAACTAGTTCCATCACCTACAGTTCCATCATTGACACCATCATGCATATCCCGATGCACCTCACCATCCTTGGTGTCAAAAACTACCACATCATCTTGGATACTCCATTGGGAATCACATCACTCATCCCAGGATCAACCATCCAAGTATCATATCACATAGAAAGTATCACATCCATTAAAAATCCTTAGAAATTAAGAAAATAAACATATTAAATAGAATAATTAGACATAAAACAAGGCATTCACCTTTCACATACAAACAAGCTCTCAAAGATCACAACACAAGGCATTCAGCCATTATATACAAATGGGAAATCTCGAACAGATGGATTTATCTTTATCAATCAAATTATTTTTATTCCTTTTTGAATTATAAAATTCATTATTCATTTCTTCTAACTATGTGAAACCTATTACAACAACTGTAAAAATCTATCAAATTCTTAACTTGATCTTATCACTAATTATAGTTTCATAAAACATAGATAAGTACCATTCTTATTTAACAAGGCTTATAATTAATTTCAGTCCCAAAAATAATTATCGTTCATCACATTATTTACCAATCACATTAACACATGGAAGAAAATATTAAATTAAACATGAAAATTGCACCAATTTTATTAACATTTAATTGTAAGAAACACCACATTTCATTAAAATGACTCTTCTTTTATTCACGAGGCAGTTAGAAAATTAATCACCAATATATCTTCTTTAAAATTTTCCTTTAATAAAAATATATAAAAAAATAGAAAAACATGTTACACGTGAATATAATAGATAGAAAATATTTATCAAATAAATAGGTATGTCATTATCATAGTGGAAATCAACAATATTCGACTTCTAATACAATTATTTATTAATATGATTTAAAATTTATTATCCATATTGAATTTTCATAAAAATGGATAAACCATGGTAACATTAAAATTTCACTTAAATAAATTGGAGAAGATGAAAAATCCCTTACCTTGCAAGAGTAAATGTTCATCTCATGATAATAGAATAATTGTTTAGGTCTCTCACCCCATATCTCACAAGGAACAATAATCTACCAATGGTGTAATGCTAATAAAACACTAGTAAATGAATGGATAAACTTTATAGGTAGTGTGGATATCAAACACAAATGAATGAAAATACTAAAAGAGAGGTAAAGTAATACAAATGGAGATAAAATTCTAGATAGAAGAGGTAAAACTCACTTTTGAACACCATAGATTCTTCTCTACAAGCTGAGATCAATCACTATTGAAAGGGTGTTCAAAGGGAATAAAAAACCTCTATTGGTCGACTGGAGTACGACTGTGAGGAGTGTTAAATAATGGGGTTCAAATTGGATATATGTAATTATATATAGTCTGAAAATTAGAAGACCACAACAAAACCTCATGGAAAACACCACATCACTAGCTGATAAGGTTATTTATATGACACAAAATTAAGAGACTATACCATATCTTACTATTGTCAAATGTTGTTCTTAGAATCTCGGATAGATCCTATTTAATTGTATTTTGGGGGTATGATGCAACCTTAGCCACTATTCCATAAGACCCTCCTCAACCAATAATGGTATCACACCACATAATACAGTCCACAATGCAATTGTCCCTAAAAAGGTATTAGACATGAAATCTATTCCCAACTCCCATTCATCGTAACATGGATCAACTATGTCAAGACCACCAAGACTATGACACACCACACTCCTCCATGAAATTTCCCTAACACTTTTTTTAATGGATCAATAAAAAATCCCCAAGCACATTCTAACCCACCTATAACATATTCTGGATGCCTTAAACACCCAAAAATCACAATGGAATTGTGTCCTAGGATCTGGGACATTACAAAAAAGGTATTACTGAAATTTTAAAATTCACCTAGAAAATAATATTGATCGATTACATAGTGGCTCAAAACGATTTTATATAATGGAATTATCAGTTATTGATATTGGTAGATATGATACATCTTATGGTTGAGTCAATAAGGTATAAATTTATGTTTTAGGTGCTAATTATCATCATTGATTCAGAAATAGGAAATAAAAATGGAGTTTCACAGAATCTAATATTATAAATCACAAGGATGAAATAAAATCCAGAGACCAATATTCCCAAAATTTTAGAGGAAGCAGTAGAAAAATTTTCTCAATGTATTAGAATATTCTAATACGTGGTAGAGAAATCCACTAAGCACATGACACCAAATAAAATTAGAATATTAAAATTAATACATTGGGATATAAAATGGACATAATTATTGAAATATGAAAAAAATCAATGATTTAAATGAATATTGGTAATTATGAAAATAAATTTTCTAATATATAGGATAATGAGAATATTATAAATCACGAAATTCAATGACCAATGGAATATATTAGATATTTTGAAATCAATACAACTTTGTTGATCAGGATAATGATGTAGTGAATGGTATGATAATTATCCACTCAAGAACTTTGAATACAATTTTGATTATAGATTATCTCATTTTTTTTCTTATCATGCTGTATTTTTAAAAATATTGATTCACCAACTAGAACATTTGATGTTGAATAATTAGTGAAAAGATCTTCAGTAGTGAAGACTGAATCCAAGGTATACACGTCTTCATTGAAATGGGTGTATGGGATAATAATTAAATAAAAACTATTTTATTTTCCATTAGGAAAACTTTATGAGATATTGTTTAGTGATTTTATATAATTAAATAGAGCTCATACTAATTTCAGTTATCAGGAAATATTAATTCATATAGAACACCATTCAATAGAATATATATTCAAGTTTAATGACAAACACCCTTTGAGAAAAAGTTATATTTTATTTATGGATATTACAAATAATTAGTGTTACATGGTTCAAATGAGTTTGTAGAAACTCATTACTGATGATGTGATAATTTTTTGAAATATGTGGATGTATTTATTAATTAATATCATTGAATTTCTGTAGAATTTTATGTTGATTTTTTAATAAAACTCATACAAGTTTCTATTCCTACATTAAAGATTCATTTAATAATAATCCTCGTTGAATACGAATAAATAATGAAGTAGAAACATTAGAATATTAATGATGCTTTTATACATCTAACTACATCACTATGGGGTGAACCATTCCTCTTTATTAAGAAGGGTTGGTCAATATGTCTTTACATTGATTTTCATGAATGAAAAATGATCATGATTAAGAACAAGTATCTTCAACCCCATATTAAAGGATTTTGATAAACTAAAATAGTCTCAATACTTATTAATGATGGATATTAATTCTAGTTATCGTTAATTGTGGGTAAACATATAATATATACACTAGATAGCTACCCACACATGATTTGATTGTATTGAATTCATATTTATTTTATTTATTCAAAAATATTTTCCTATTATCTTCATGGATATGAAGAATATAGACTCCGGAGATTACAATGAAAAACCTGTTTTTAGGTTTTATTGATGATATTATAATATATTATAAGAGTATGGAGGAACATAATGGTAAAATGAGCTTTGCGATAATGACCTCATAGAAGCAAAAATAAAAAAAATGATCACCAAGTGATAATTATCATTACATAAATAATACATCTTGTGGTATGTAATCACACAAGATGGTATATAGATGGGTCCTTAAAAATTGTTTTAAAATAAGAATGGTCAAGACCAACCATAGTAATATAGTTCTATTTATTTCATGGAATACCTTGTTACTATATTTTTTTCATTGAGAAAAATCAAATGATTATAAAATATACTAAAAATTCATCATTAATAGGATTACAGTATATCTAGGTATGTTAATTTGAAGAGAGATTCATTGATATTAAGAATATGTTAGTTACTTATCCAATATACACATTAACATCTTGTAAAAAACTTTTGTGATGTATGTTCACTCTTTAATAGATGTATTTTAATGTACCCTTTGTAAAATGACAATGTAATATCTTATAAATACTATTATTTGACCATGAGGGAAATTCTATAATACATGATTCAATGATAGAAATAATAATTTAGAATTAATGAATTGAAGAAATTATCTCTATGGAAATAGTGTTATACACACACTTATATCAAGATAATAATGTAGAGATCAAAAATTAAAGAGATGATCACACTCTAAAGAACATGGTTATGGTATATAAATTATAATGATTCCCCATTAAATTAAAATATTTGCAAGTAAAAAATGTTGGAAGATCTTTCGAGAAGAAAAGATCACACAATTATATATATAATGATGATTCTATGTTCCCCAAATGTTATTAATATTAAATTGATGAAAATATATATAATATTAGGATTGAGTCATAAAATCTAAAAAATATTTCCTAATAATAAATCTATGTGAAGATAAAATAAGACAATAATGTTGATATATATATATTGTATATGTTATGCATTATATTTATGTAATTATTAATAGAGATGGATTTAGAAGATTTTTTCCCCAGACATGTGACCCATCGACGCCATAATTGAGGAAAGAACTTTAGTATTATATGTATATACCATCCTTATCAACTAACCCAGGAAGAACAAACATATATTGAAATATTAATATGATCTTCTGTTGTGATAAAATTAATTGGTATATTTAGGAGTCTATATCATTATATTTTTTATTACAAAAATTAAATGTGTAATATCAAATTTCATAGGAGATTAAACTACTATTACTGTTGTAAGTGTGGAAATTGTAGAATATTACTATGGATTCCATTATCAGTCTTCCAAAGAATCTATAAAAAATTCCATCATTGTAGTTGTGGATTGAATCATACATTTGGTACATATCATTGATATTAGAATAGATTTCTCAATCGATTAATTGGTCATATAATAAATAAATGGAAGTTTACAAGCTGCATTACAAACCGAATTGAATTATCTCTTACTGTGATTTAAGGTTCCATTAAAATTCAATAGTAGTCATAAATATTCATTATATATATAGTTGTATATTTTTAAAACATATTTTGTAACAATACTGGTTTATATAAAAGGACTATTATGAAATTATAATAATGAATAAAATCACAAACAATAGATTTCAGAGGTTTTTTGGGGTGAAATTACTCTATGGTTGGGTTTTCATATAATAATAGTTTCAAATATAATATAATAATTTCACCATATAAATCTCTATATGAGAGGAAATTTATAACTCTTACATGCTTGGATAAATATTAACATAGAAATATAGTTGGTGCTAATAATTTTTATGAATTGATCAATAATACTAAAAACATTTAACAACATATCTCATTAGTGTTTACTAGAAAAATTACTTATACTTATTATCATCAATGACATATTTAGTTTGATATTGATTAAAATTTATTCATTTAAAAATCCCATTAAATGAAGGTTATGAGATTTACAATGAATGGAAATATTATCTGTATATATGTAATTACATTCAAGATTCCTAATCATGTAGGGACTATAATGTATCACTTATCACTCCCTTCATACCACTCGTAGGTTCATGATGTGTTCCATGTATTGTATTTGTGGAAGTATATACCATATCTATCACATATAAAAATAAAAAATCCATGAAATGAGAAGGTGATCAATCATTTGATAATCAACCATTAGAGATATTATATTAAAATGATAATGTAGAATGAAACAATTCTTCTAACCTATTCAATGTTCTATGGTGAATTATAATTTTCTAGGAAGATATATGGGAGCCTTGATATGTTTTCCTATAGAAGTAACCTTAGTTTTTTTCATTTGTGAAATAAAATTTAATATGGTATATTTTTATTGGAGTTTTAATGTAAAACCCCCAAGATTATAATACTAAATTTCTATTCTAATCTACGATTTTGTTTACGTAAATATGAATAGAAAATAACCATTTACTTAGTTAACTAATGTGTAAAACTAACATGAAAAATGAAATATATTATAATATATATTAATGAATAATAATTAAAAATAATAGAAAAAGGATTAAAAAAATAAATACAATGAAAGATTACATGATACTAAGATACTCATAGTTTTATTAGACATCATATCACCTATTATAAATATGAAAATTATAAAAAATGATAATGTAATGTAAAAAAATATTGTTGAAATAATAATAAATGATTGATTGTTTATGTATCGTCTGATATTAATTATAGTAATGTCATATGGTCATTCAAAATATATGAACATTTGTATTATATGTATTTTGATACTATCTCTATAATTTATAATATTTTATGCATAAATTTTATGTGATATTTTAATAAAATATAATCTTTGTAATATATTTATTAAATTATTTGGTATAAACAGAAGTAACCAAATTAATAAATTTATGTTAAAAGGGATGTAGTTCGGTCATGTTATAGCGTTATTCATCATGTGGTTCATTTTCCAATATTGTAAGGGATTTGGCATAACTAGGATTTACCTAGACAAATCCCAAGATAAACATCAACAATTATGAAGTGAGTGAAATTTCATTTGGGAGAATTTAATGCTTGTGGAAATTACTACATCATCCATACATGCTAAATAACATCCTAAAATCCAATAAATTTTTATCAATCATTTAGGTCTAACATTGTGGTGTTGTGGGGTGACGTAAGAAGGTATTAGGTTTTTATAAAATTTTAATTATTATTAATAGGAATGATAAATGTATTTTAATTACTACATATATATTATGAATTTGGATTTTTAAAATATAAATTTTAAAAAATTGAATTAAATTAAATAATAAATTTGGTATTTATAACAAATGTATTGATATATTTTGATTTTTATTATTACATATTTAATCATTTATACAGAAATAATAATTACATCATTTAATGATAAGAAAAAACATTTTGAAATGAATTTTTTTAATGTGTGTAATGTATTTGAAACATATGAAATTTTATTAGTGATAAAGTAATGTATTTTAGAAATTTTCTTTATAATATATGATATAAATTACATTAAACATCATATAATTTTTATTATATGACATTTGATAATAATTAGTTTATTTTATAGTTAAAAATCAAATTTAATAATTTTTTTATGTGTTGGATTTTATTTTTAAAAAATCAATATTCAGGCCTTTTAGTAATTTAATAAGAGAAAATGGTGTGGAAAATTGGAATCATCCTTTAAATATTATGTATAAGTGTCCATTTGGTACAATTATAAATACCATCATTTTAGGGTTAATAATTTAAATATGTTTAAAAGTTGAATAAGATGTAAAAGTGTCATGGATAATATTTTGACCATAAAAATGATATAAAATAAATCTAAAGACTATTTTATGTGTATGTTTAAAATTAAAATCTATATAAAATAT